>WARS01001868.1:3436682-4115016 GCA_008933995.1 Datnioides undecimradiatus | reverse complement strand
ATCGCAGTTTTATCTTTTAGCCGCTGCACCGCTTTTTATTTATGAACTCTCGCAAATCAAAGTGGTTTTAAGGAAATACTGGTCAGATGATGCACATGCTAACGAGAGGATCCCAGTGGCAAGCCTTCATCGGTTTTATCTTTCCAGTCATGTAAGATCTGAGTAAGTGAATTACTTTCTCAGTTGTCCTTGGCTCAGAAGGAAGAAATTAATTTGATATCAGGCGGATCTAAAAGTAAAACTGGGCATGACTTGCAGAAATGTATAACCATAAATTCAGGCTTTTTCAGACCATAGATGCTTCTTGTCCAGACTTGCTCGTGCATTGTGCAAAAATAAAATGATGCACATTCATTTCGTCCGAGCTACATTATTTAATCTTTCATAAATCATGTATCCTGAGCATCTTGAAAAAGCAGGATGTTGTGCCTCCAGTGTGTGTGTGTGTGGGTTCTCTCAGCATAAAGATAGCTTTATGGAGTTATGATTGGAGTGCATCGTGACCAACAACACACTCCTTATCACAGCTACAACAGCTGGTCTGTGCTGCTTTGTGTCATGATTCTCCAGCACACGTTCATGCAAGCGCAGGTTCGCCTTCACATGCGGGCAGAGATACACTTGTGTTTGCATTCACATGTCAACACACCAATGAGCAGACACACACATACGCACACTTTGCTTCATTCTTAGCATCCTGCAGCTCAAAGGCATCACACAGGTTTGTCAAATTCTAGAGTTTCAGATATTTATGAAATCCACTCTATCTGCAATCAGTCAGAGCACCCCAGGGTGACATTGTGGGATATTTGAGATCCATGCACGTCTTTGCTGTGTGTGCGTGTGAGTGCATGCATGTGTGTGTGTGTGTAGGTATAAATGTGAATGCAAATGCACTAATCCACACTTTTCCATTTACACTATGTGCATGTCTATAGCTGTGCGTGTGTGTGTGTGTGTGCGTGTGTGTGCGAGGCAATTAATGGATTCATTTCTCCTGCTCTCCTTGCGCATCTGCATCTGTGTGTGGGTCCACGAGAGGTGCGTGCACGTGCACACACATGCGAGTCATCTCAGGGGTTGGGCGAAACAATTTTGTGAGAAAGAACCTAACACCCAGCTTTGGATCCGTCCCCCCTCTAGAACTCAAGTTGCTGATGCAGCATCGTGACTTATCTGGGATACATCTGCAATGCTCTAAAACATTCATGAAACGCAACAAACTTGTATGAGATTACACCGACCTGCTTTATTAATTAAATTTGGTTGCCTCTGTCTAAACAGAGGGCACAGAGGGCATGGACAGTGGCATAACTTTGTGCTTTTGCAGCTTACGCTCCGGTGAATGTATGCATGTGTACACATTCATCTGTTTCTGTTTAGCTGTGTAACACAAAACCCTTTGAGCTTTCTGAACTCTTTCTGTTCTCGCTTGCTTTCATCAGTCCAGGACAAGCCAGAGATGGCAGGGGTGCCCTTGGCCTTGGAGAACCGCAACTGTGTGCTGATCCGCAGGGACCTGGTGGCGCTGCCTGCAAGCCTCATCAGCCAGATAGGCTACCGCTGCCACCCTAAGCTCTACTCCGAAGGGGACCCCGGGGAGAAGCTGGAATTGGTAGCTGGTAGGCACGCGCATACAAACACATGCAGCCGCTCACACACCTACTCGCTCACATTTTAAGGCATGAAGAGAATAACTGGTAAGCAGCGAATCTGGAGAGTAATCATACCTCCACCCGTTCCACCTCTAGATAACCCCTAATGCTCACATAATGGGTTAATTCATTTCAAGTAATAAATCCAGGAAGTTAGTGAACTCCAACATCATAAAAAGGAAAACGTTTGAAATCACAATGTTTCCTGAAGCAAAGAGGGCTGTGATTAGCGTCACCACCCAGTGACCCTTACTGTACCATTTTTAAGCAGGAGACACACATTTTCAACCAATATGAGGCCGATCGCCACTGTTTTACAGTAACCCGGGGCTACGACACTCACTCCAGCTAGACACTTTGGTTGATTCATGCTTAGGTGTTAATGAAATTCAATTGAATTCTTGTCACTAACGAAAACACGAACGTCTGATCCCCGCTAAGCTCAATTCTGACTGGCCGCCACAGTGGTTTTGACCCACGTCTCTGTATTGATCCGAAAGGGACTGAGCAGAGCTGCAGGGTTTCTCTGCAGGGATTGAAGACTTTGACAGAAGGACAACCATCTCTGCAGTCCTCATCAATCAGGCCTTTATGGTGGAGTGACTAGACAGAAGTCACTCCGGAGTAAAAAGCATACGACAGCCTGCCGAGAGTTTGCCAAATGGCCCTTACAGGCCTCTGAGAGCATGGGGAAAAAGATTTTTCTCTGGGGAGGGTATGATGAGACAAAAACTGAACTCTGTGGTCCGACTGCCAGATATCGCTCTTGGCAGTCAGACCAGAGACTTTCAAAGAGACCGGGTACCGCTCACCATGCACCTAATATAATTCCTACAATGGAGCATGGCAAAAAAGTGTAATCAATTTAGTATTGAATCTTTTCAGACAAAAGAATCTGCGCGAGTCTGAATACCACCCAGTGTACTTTACAGACGGACACACGGCCGGACTGGATGACGTGGTGCAGATGCAACTCGTAGTCGGTAATCAATCAGATTCAATCAGATCGTAATGTAATTGAATTAAACGCAGAACGGAGCACAGTGGAAACGCGTAGCTTAGCTCTGCAGCCGGCATGTGAGATGCAGAGCAGAGTTGGGTTTTGAAGATAAAGCGAAAGCAAGTATTAGTTTGCTGGCTTGACGACCTTCAGCTTGAATTCCTCCTTTAATTTCCACAATTCTCAAGCTGCTTTGGGCTGCCGGAGCTTTGTTTGGCTCCATTAAAGATCTCCTTGAACACGAATTTCGAATGTAGCCGAAGAATAAAAGACAAACTGGTGCGGGCCAAAGAGAGAAATGACAAACCTTTTAGAGTCTTCAAAGGCAGGAAATGGTTTGTAATATGAGCAGTTTTCTCAGCAGATCCTCTCTTTTTTTTATCATTCTGCATCAGGTACACAGGTGTTCATGACTCGAGGCCAGCTGATGAACTGTCATCTATGTGCTGGTATCAAACACAAAGTCTTGCTCCGCCGCCTGCTAGCCACGTTCTTCGATAGGTGAGTGTGAGAGGCATGCACGACCAAGCTGAGCAGTGTGTATCGGTCGTTAAGGGCCTACTGTAAGATTTGAGTTCTGTGTATGACTCCAACACTACCGCTGTTCTCACAAACCAACTTTCACACTCCATCTGTGGCCATGTTGTGCAATGCGGTTAGTTGTGTGTATGTGTGTGTGTGTGTGTGTTCCCATGTTTATCTGCTGTATGTGCCTGTTGCTGACTCTGCCCCCTGGTGTCCACTCTGTGTCCCTGCAGAAACACTTTAGCCAATAGCTGTGGGACAGGTATCCGTTCTTCTACTAGTGACCCCAGTAGGAAACCCCTGGACAGCAGGGTCCTCAACGCTGTCAAACGTAGGTGTAAAGTCCAGATCATCTGATATTTGTGTAACAGTCCTCAACAGAGCACGATTTGTCTACATGGAGTTTGTTTTCTTCTCTTTTTCTGCAGTCTACTGTCAAAATTTCAACCCTAACTTCAAGGAGAGCGAAATGAATGTGATTGCTGCTGACATGTGCACAAATGCGAGGCGTGTCCGCAAGCGATGGCTGCCCAAGATCAAGTCCATGCTGCCCGACGGCATGGAGGTGTACCGTGCAGGAATGGGCATGGGTGCTGCTGTGGGCCTGGGCCTGGCGCTGGCTGCCCCTCAACCAGGGCTACCCCTCCCCTTCGAGTCTGACTTCAAGACCCTAGAGCAAAGGTTGTATCCAGATCGCAAGGACCCTCTCAGGACTCACCCACCGCTGACAGAGGGCAGTCCCGGGTCTGGGGCTGCCGGAGCAGAGGCTGAAGGTGAAGGTGAAGGAGTAGTCCAGGAGGAACAGGAGGAAGACGAGGATGAAGCTGGGTTAGAGGGGGTAGACGGATCACTGGGGGCGCCAACCTTGATCCCGGGAGCCGAGGCGGGCAATTGCGGTGACACGCCGCCAGAGCAAGAAGTGGAAAGTTTTGGACAAGGTCTGAGGGTGAACGGACAGTGAATGTCCCCCGGGCTGCCTCTCACATCGTGAAATCTGTTTGACACCGCGTTTTCTTTTGCTTGCTCTCTTACTCTAACATCTCGACCACCACTCTTTCTTCTCCTCTGTGCTTCCTCAACGGGGATTATTCAGCACAAGAAGCTGCGCTCGTAGGTCTTACTATACAGGAATTTGCCACACATGCATGTGCACACGTGCGCTTGTGTACGCGCACAATTACTGATAGTGGAAGTAGAACAGTGATAGTAGAAGTAGACACAGGCATGGCATTCGCACATTGGGAAAATCGACCTCTTTCTGCTCCACCCTTTTCTCCGTATATTCTGTATTTACTCAGTATTTCGGCACCCGTAGCAACATCACAAAGGCCTGATAGCAGAACAAATGGCTGTAATGATTCATCATTTCAGTGCAATACAAAATCAACAGCTGCTTTGCAGGCAGTTTATGGAGTGTGGTATAATGGTTTGTAAAATGATTCCGTTTTCTTGGAAAGCTGCATCTGAAAATAACCCACGTAACCTTGGGGGAAAACAGATGAGAGAAAGTCAGCGCGCTTAAAAAGCAGCTTTTTTTCGCCACTTTATATCACATCGTTGTATGATAAATATGTATGAATATATAACAAAGACTGTATTATAATTACAGGTCAAGCACCCGCGTTATCGCCATGAAACAAAGCAATTTTCTTTTGCTCTCGAGACAGTTTTATGATCAAGTTGAGGAAAAGTTTTCCCAACAATCGAACAAGTAATCGATCACACGCAGTTGTTCCTTCATGCTTATTTGCCCGCGACATATTGGATTAGATTGTCAATGTGATGCCTGTGTCTGCTCCCGACCGCCCCTTGCAACCACACACACACATGCAGGTTTCTCACCTTACGATACTAGCCTTTAATATCTGCACCGACGCATTAAAAAAAAAAAATACACTGTCCAAAAAAACCAAAAAAAAAACACAAAAAGAAAGACGTAACGATGCTTTTTAACTATTAAACAGATCCTTTTAAATCACATCATTCTGTGTCGGAGATACAGAGAGAGAGCGAGAGAGAGTGAGAGACATGAACAAGTACACAACAGCTTGCATGCATGAATACAAACAATGGATACGGAGAATTACTGAAAACAACAACAAACCTGCATCTGAATAAGAAAAACAGCTACCGTTGCCTCGACATATGCCATTAATACGCAAAAGGACTTTTTAATCCGATTTCTCACCAGGATCTGACCTCAGTCTGACACGTGTTAGAACTGACCTGGGTGTGACCCGGGATTGACTGTGTTTGACGCAGTATCGATTGGATTTTCTTTTTTTCTTTTTTTTAAACTACGGAGCGTGCCGTCGCCGTGGGTAGAGGAGACTGAACACACGGAGTAGTAAGAGGAGGTTCACTACACTGAGTGGTAGAGGGAAACATGTCAGAGAGAAGCGCTGTTTCACCTCGATGCGGTGGTGTGGTAGGCGCCGAGCCTACATAGTCCTGCTTCCATCCTGTTTTTTTTGTTGTTTTTTCCCTGGCGGTGGGGGTTGGGGGGTAAATTATTGAATAAAACTTATAAGAGCAATTTCTGCTGGCTTATTGCATTTGCACTCAACAAAAAAAAAAAGGTTAAAGGGTGGGAATATAAGGAGTTTGGCAAGATGTGACTGTACTAGAGACTGAAACTTTCCCCCGCATCAGCCTGATTAATAATGTAATCAGGGGATTGTGGGCGTGGAGTGAGGCAATGAGTCGAACAGGGACTTAAACCTGTATTTGTCATACTTTTCTTTTTTTCTTTTGACATGTTTTCACGCTTTCTGCCACGCGTAGGGACGAAGTCCGAACAGCCTTCCTTTTAATGTTTCTTGCGTTGATTTTAAGAGATGCACTCTTGTATGTGTTCTTGTTTTCCTCTGATCACTGTCAAAGCACATTTAATCACAAGTGTAGACCATAAAATCAGTGAATGAATGGACCCCAAAGGTATTTCAAGCAGCCGATGTTTTGAAAATCGTAGCTGTGTGCAAAGAGGTTGAAAAATAAAATATCTCTTTTTTTTTTTTTTTGTTTGTTTTGTTTTGCACTGTAGAAATTGATGGCGTGAGCTGACGACCAAGCAAAAACACACACACAGTCTGCGGCCCTGATAGATTCAATCTGTCTGTTTATGCTTCGGTGCTGTGCCACATTATTCTCTGTCTGTGTAACTTGTTTCGGACTCTATTGGGGAAGCTTTAAAATGACCCTGAAGAAGAAACCCGGGGTTGTAATTGCACTAGGTAATAATAACGACGTTTACAGTGTCTCCTTCTTGTTTAGGTTTCTCTCTTCTTTCGGTAGAAATGTGACCTGCCGTGCGCGAAACAGGGCCGTGGTAGAATGGCTGAGATGATGAATGAATGTAAACTGTAGCACTGCTTTGGCGAGGGGTCCCAGCCTTGACTAAATAAGGTGAAATACTAAAATGCTTTTTATATAACGTCACTTTTTCCTCAACTGTACGCGCCGTAATATGGAATAATTTGACTGTGAGGCTGGGTGATGTTCAAACCTAGAGCTTTTTAATGATTTTTAAACCGATGTGAACACGTCTTCCAATGCGGCGATCACCGGGGAGTATTCCCCTAATACACAGATAACTGAGCGAACTTTGATTACTTTGAGGCTTTTATTACTTTATTGTTTCATCTTTTTTTATCCCAGCAAGCTTCTGATTTTTAAAAGTATTTTGATAATTATGTACCTCTCTTATGTTGAAATTAAATGTTCACAAAACTGAGAGATTCTCTGTACTGATATACTTAAATATTTTAATCTATTAAGCTGCCCTTCCCAAAGTTGCCCTTGCAGGTTAAACCTTGAATAAATGATAATTCACTCGTTTATTGGAGCCTCCACTTTAATTACTGGACCTTTCAGAGGATCGACTGCACTTCTGATTTTGTCAACAAAGGTAACGGGCTTCCCAAAATGCACACACGAGTAATTTTGAAATTAAACCAAAATCACAGTTCTTGTGCTAGGTTACAAAATAGTTTGCAGCTCAATCAGCCCGACGCCCAAAAAACTGTTAAACTCTGCGGCAAAAGCAATATTTTCCTCGTTTCCTCTCTTTGTTATTTCCACGCACAGTAAGTCTCGTGTTTTTTGTTTGAACCAGAATCAGAATCGGGCATTGTCGCCACTTTAACTAAGAGGAAATTGACGTGAACTCCAGCTGAAACAAAGCGGTCAATAACACAGGGAGGGGAAACTCCACTGTGGTGATAAAGGGGTGTGGAGCAGTGCCTTAGACTGTGACTGTGTGGGTGTGGATGTTGTGATGTAAACCTGTTATGTTGAAGACAAAGCACCTGTAGGTGGAAGATTGACAGATCTGTTTTTCCCTTTACTTAAGTCTACTTGAATTGGCCTCCAAGAATCTTCGCCCAATACAATACCTGTAATGTTTTATTAATTATGTTTGTTTGGCATCTTCTCATTCTGTAATTAGAAGGTGTGCACCAGCCCAGTTAAGATGAACTCATTAAAGCACTTAAACGCATTCAACAGCCAATCAGAAGCAACTTAGATCCCCAGGGGTGGCGTCGTCACACTATAAACAACTGCCAAGCAACCTGAAAACGCATAATAAACAAGAATACCTGTTTTTAAGAGGCTTCACTTTAGTACAGTCTTCCTCACTGAACCTTCACACATGCACTCACCTTGTCAGCTCATCTGCTGTTTGTTTTTTTACCTTACACTGCAAAATATATCTGATTCTGACCCGATCAACAAAGAAATACCAACCTTTTTAGAGAAATGCTTTTCTTTGCTTGTATTTTATTTTCTTGTGCAAGTTGAATTTTGAACGTGAATGATGTTGCACTATACTGTAAACTGAGAAATACTCAGAGAATGTCACGGCTAACCCTGGGCTCCGTTTGAGGTGGCTAAAAGAAAAAAGGTCCTGTAAAATGTATGTAATGTCGTGTTTTTTAATATATCTTTGACTGAAACCAATGTCTCCTTCACAGTAAACTCTGCAGTTAAGATTTTTTTTTTTTTTTTTCATTTAGTGACAAATTTGTCTTTTGCAATATCTGCCATTCACCTGGATGATCACTGAAAATGAGAAAATAAGTGATGGGATGGGATTGTTGGTTGAAACGAACCTATTTTCACAAACATTTCTTTGCAAATAAATTGTTACTTACTTTCTAAAACCTTACATAGTGCTCTGTTCATCCCCCCCCCCCTCCCTATTACTGTCAAGCTAATGGGCACAGTAGTCTTTGTTCCACGGTGTGGTTTATCCTGAAAACAATACATTTATATGCAAAGAGACACTTGTATCATAAAATGCATGCCATTGCAGACACTCACTCTAACCCGATGAAACCTCTGATCTTTATGCACCATGTATTTTATGCTGAATAACTGTTGTCACTGTTAGCAAACAAAGACTGCGGAGTCTTGCAAGGGTTGTATTTTTAATCACAGACCTTCGCCTTTTATTGAATGTTTTAGGTGAAGTTTAGCCTATTACAAAAACGACAAGCAAAGTAGTGATAAAGAGCGGTATACATCGATTAACTACCCAGTTGAGTGTGCATTTGAACCTTCAGCAGACTCAGAAAAAAATGCACTAAAAGTTTGTATGTGTATCTACGTGTCCTTGAACATAAATGCCAGCACTTTAGACAAATGAGCGGAAAGAGAAACGAGTGGCAGAGGGTTAGGCGGACGAGGAGAATACGCAACTTTTAAAGCCATGTGTTCAGAGCGCTGACAATCAGAATAGGGATGAGACCCAAAGTGCATTATGGGAGATCTGACATGACTTGCTGTGCTCTTGCTGTTCGCTTTGTCTTTCTCCAGCTTGCTTTGGTCTGTGCTAGCTTACTTTCCTAAGTGGAAGGACATGGGGGATGTTGACTCCAGCCTTCTTGTTATAAGTGTGTGTCTCTGCAACAAGGACTGACGGATATTTGACTGATACCTTGGTGCTTCGCGAACAGAGCTGTCCCATGTTGACATGGACCATATCTGTAAAGCTCTGGCAAGCAGGGGCCCAACTTGGTCCTAAGTCTGGGCTTATTGGTAACCTCTGAATGGACAACAGTCCATACGAGAAAAGAGGATCTTATCATGCAACCCTGCACTTTGAGCACGGTAACGTTCTCCACTATCAACAGGGCTTGGACCAGGCAAACTGGGATGGGACAATTTCAGTGTTGATACTGCTTTATGTTTCAAATGAAAAATGTTAAAATGTTTATGCGCCTTCTGACTCAAGCATCAATAATATATACAACAGAAATGCAAGTTGCCACTTTTGATGTTGCATAAGAATCTACCTTTCATTCCCATCATGGTATTTGCCATCACCAGTTTCAGTTGTGTAGTCCAAGAGTACCTGATTTCTTTAAATGCAATACAGAAAAATCTGCTTTCTAATAAAAGTCCTTACTTCACCATATCCCGCCTTCCTCTTCATTTTGTTGTTGCTTGCTTAACACCTTAAGTAGTTTACACATGGCTGACCTACAAATAACCCAAAGATACTTTGCAGGTTGCGATGTACGGTAGGAATACATAGCTGTCCAAAAGGAAGTGCCAACAGAGTCAAAGTAAACCAAACAGTTTTACCCAAAGTTCTGACCGCACCACACTTTTAGAGATACTTTGCAAGAATCACCATTAAAAAATATTAAAAGAACAAAAATAATACAAGATGGCACATTTGGATATCACGTTATATTATCATTAGCTTTCTGACAGTTATTTTATTGATATCAGCTATCAGGAAAGCAGCCATGTATCTTATGAGGCCTATGCTATCACCCATTTTTGTTGAATGCATTAAATCCAACAAATTATTATTTGAAACGTATGTTGTGTTCATTATTAAACTAATATTTTTCCTAAAAAGACAGAAAAGTGAGGAAGAGCTTGGGGATAGTGTCATTGGTGAATTGATACATTTTAATTAAATATAATATTCATAAATTTGTGTATTTTCAAAACTTATTTGGAGCTCAGTGTGTTTTTCTTTGAATTTGACCCTCAACTTTGCCAAAGTGTGGACAGATTTTGTCCAAATTTCGCACAGGGGGTTTAGTGTGAGAGCTCCGTTTTGGGGTTTCAGGTGCCTCGGGCATCTATTTGTCGACCTACTATGACGTCTTCTTACGACAAAACGGCGCGGCATGTGTTGCGCCGTTCTGACAGACTGATGCGGCTAGCCAGAGATTTGTCTCAAATACGGAGGAATAAACTAAAATAACCGACCGGCTGGAAAAGCAACAACTTCTGTCTTTCAACATGAGTGACGACACAGACTCCCCTCCTGAGAGGGAAATGAAGGTATGCTCTGTTGTGTTGATAGACACAGGTTAGCATGTGCAAGCTAATGTTTGCTAGTACTCTCTCCGTTCATATGCAATGGCAGTGGCTAGCTTAGCTGGCTAGCTAGCCGGTCGGGTTGAGGTTTTCTGTTTAGTTAACCCTAACCCAGAGGATTTTACGCAGCTACATTAATAACTCAGAAATAATTAAAGGGCTTACTTTAGCTGTTTGAAAACACAAAGCTGCTACAGCAACTTTTGTCCTTTCTGGTTGTAACTAACTGCTTAAGTCATGCTAGCACGCTAGCTGTTAGCATATAAGCGCCATATAATGTGCGCTCCCTTGGGTTTGAATGCTAACTTGAACTTAGCTGAGTGAGATAACAGCCTAATGTGCCTGAAATAAAGTCACGGTCAGTTATTGTTGCTGTAGCATTAACTAGCACTGCTTAGCATCATCGGCTAACGTGACGTGAGTACACGGCTTGCTAGCTATCACCCCAGACGTTCATTTCCAGGCTGTTGAAAGCAACAGCACGTTTGAATCATGCTCACAGTTAATTATTACATTCATACAATCAGATAGATCCATATCTGCAAGCACGGGGTTATCATCCATAACTGGTCACCCTAAAGTACGATACTGTGCTTCCTTGTGTTTTCCAGGATTTTCAGTTTCGTCAGATGAAGAAAGCCAGAGTCTTTGAGCCATCTGAGGCTTTGCCAAAAGAAAGATCAAGTCTGCTCACCATCTCAAACAAATTTGGATTAACGTTTGTTGGGCTCGACAGAACATTCAAAGTTTACCAAACGAAAGACATTCTGGCTGCTGATAGAGTTGATGGAAACTCCAACGAAATAGGTATGAATATGCCTTATGGGCTCAAATTTGAATGTTTATCCAATCAGTTTTGGCTTGTCATTTACCGTCACTAAGAATATCTCTTTATCGTTAATACCGGTTCCTCACAACTCACTCAGTTTCCCCTCTTTGTTCTAGTTGAGGGCATAGCAGCATTGGCTGAGGTGACTGTGGACCTGACCCTGCACCACTTGGCTCTCAGCTGCGATGAACTTACTCTGTCAGTATGCGGCTCTTCTGAGGAGGCGGGGTTGTCGCTCACCTTCTATGATGTCCGCACCTTCATGAACAAGGTGACTCCTTCAGTCAGCGTCTTCAGTGTTTTTAATGTGCCAGAGTATTAGACATGCATGATGCCTATTTCAGGTTGTTTTACAAACATAGAGAGATACTTGATGAATCGTTTTTAGGTATGCAACTTGCAATCTGTACAAACTATTAGAAGTAATAGAACAAAGAAAATTAGCTTTTTTTAAAGATTTTACAAATTGGAAATTTGATTTTAACTTTGATTTAAACCTTACCTTATTTTTATTTTCCAGGCAAAGCCCCAGAAGTTACCTTTTGCATCACTGCTGCCAGCAGTCCCTTCTGGCACTTTGGTGCAGGACCTGAAGTGGAACCCCGCTCATGCGCCCATGCTGGCTGCCTGTATGTCTGACGGCAGCATGCAGATTTTGGACGTGACTGACGGTGTCAAAGTGCTGGCCGAGCTGCCCGCCTCGAGTGGCATCACATGCAGTGAGTGAACATAACAGCCGAGTTGGCCCGTCATCTGTGTCTCTGCTGTGGCTCAGTTAAAGATCGTGTACTTTTATCTGCACAGTTTGCTGGAGTCCAAAGGGAAAACAAGTCGCTGCAGGGAAAATGAATGCCACAGTCTGTCAGTATACACCGGTGAGTGAAAGCATAACATTTCTGCATTAACATGTCTGAAACAAGGCATATATTATATATTTTCTTAAGTTGTGTTCCTACATTATCCAAAATGCTTCTAAAACTTCACTTCAAACTAATCAAGAGTACGATCTGTAGATTTCATTCATCTGCTGGTCAACGGAGTCATTATTTGCCCTTGAATATGATGTAAGGTAGAATCCTTAAGCCCAGCTGTGATTAGAGGTTGGTTGTTTTAAACACTATATTTGAAGCAGATGAAGGATTTTAGTCATCACGTATCTCCACGTCAGAGAAACAAGCTGAGCGATAGGTAGCAGCGGCTCGCCTTGCAGCTCCTCAGATATGCCCCGGGTCCACCAAAAAGCATCGGAGAAACAGATTTTTAACGTGAAGCTGCGTCGGTCGTTGTTTTCATTCCTTCTCAGGTAATTTGTGTTGTAAATAAACGCTAAAGGGTTGATCCCACATTGTCAAGCTACTTCATGACGTCACCCAGCTGCATCTTTTGTCGCTGGAAGAGTGCAATATGTAATTTGACATGGGAGAAAGTTACATATTGTGATTTTAAGTAAGAAAAGACTTTTTGCCCCCTGATAGCCGCAGTATCCACTGACTGACAGGAAGTGTTTTTCTCCTGTTTAACAGTCTCTAGAGGAAAAGAAAGTCATCCCGTGTCCTCACTTCTACACGTCTGATGAACCCGTCAAAGGTGAGGCGAATCCCGCACACATACGGTTCGATCTGCTTTCTCAGATGTTCAGATGCCATTTATTCTTTGTTATTCTTTCTTTTTTCTTCCAGCTTCAAATATTGGTGCGCCGTACGATGTTTAAGATGAGACAAAGGTGGAATATGTGTAGCTAATGCAACTCTTTCTCTTTCTCGTTATCTCTTGCAGTTCTGGATGTGCTGTGGCTTAGAACCTTTGTGTTTGCAGTGGTATATGCTGCTGCAGATGGCTCCCTGGAGACCCCTCCTGAGCTAGTGTTGATCTCTCTTCCTGTGAGTATGCCCTACATCCTTAGTCCACTGAATTCACGATTTGGATTTTGTAAGGGTGCACACCTCTATTCTTGAGTGCTGTATCTTATTGCCTCATATAAGCACATATGGCAATGTGTTTCTTTTGAAATTCAAGTGTATGTTTCCTATTTGGTCACCGTTCTCTGTCCACATTCTCCAAACAACAAGGTGAAGAAACGCACGTACCATCACATGCTCTGCCGGGTTTTGCATCGTACCTTTGACGGCCAACTACTTTGTGGCGTTACCACATTTTTGTGCAGTTGCTCTGTGAATACATAGCAGCCTCTGCAACCGATGTGGTGTAACTGCGTGAACTTATCACACCCGTGCATGTTCAAATGACTGAATCACAGACTGTGACACTTTAAATTGCAGTTGGATGTTAGCGGGCAGCATGTTAATGTATATACAGCACTTCTAATACAATGATTAAGCAGCTTAAATGCAGAGGTGTTCTCATTAAGTTGTTCTTCAGCAAACGACTGTGACAAAATACCTTTTTTTTATTTGTAGAAGAAGGATGAGAAGGTGGAGACAAAGTATATGAACTTCAGTGACATAGTGTACGGCAGCTGCACAGAGCGGCAGCACCACTACTTCCTTAGCCACGTGGAGGACTGGTAAGGATCATCACAGTTTGCAGGCATGGATGGTAAAGATGGTTAAGCTCAGTGCCGAGATTACATGTGTTGTCTATTCCTTCAGAGTCTTTGGTTTATTATATTTTAATAAACTTTAATACGGCGCGCATTTGCTCTGCTCATCCAGGGACCTCGTGTTTGCGGCGTCAGCGGCTTCCATCGAAGTCAGCGTCATAGCCAGACAAGAGGACAAGGTACTGAATTAAGTGAAAAGCTAAAGTCATTAGCTTAATTTTCTGCTCTTCTGTTTGATGTGTGTTTAGCTGGGACAATGCAAAATACACGAGTGAAACTAAGACACCAGTACTCACTACTTTCAGTCTTTTTAGCTCAAACAGAGCTGATTGTTCCTCAACCGTGTTTTCAAACTGACACATTGTTTTGAATATAGATGGACAGGAAGTGTTGCTCTCACTCTGATGGATTTCCATTTAAATTACACAGGCTAGGTAAACAATGAGACACTTTCCCCAAAATTCAAGTTCCAGCGCAACTGAAATGTCATACGATTTCTTCTCTCCCCTCCACGGTTTCACTTTAGATTACACACGCCCAATAATAACAATCACGATGATGAATTTAATTTATACCTCACATGCTCCAGTCCCTGAAATAATATCGTGGGCCACATGTCCTTGCAAATAAATCTTATCTGTGTAAGTATTCATAACATCCCCCGGTGAGAGACGTGCTAAGACAGTGTGCCGCTCATCTCTGGTGCCTCTGCTGCCTCACTCGGGTGGTAAGCCGGCAGGCGAGTCTGCAGATTTGTTGTCATTGTAGAGTGAAGCAGCGGCAGCCTTACACATCCTTATCTGTCTTTATTACTTCGCCACCCGTTTTAATACTTGTAGAAAGTGCTTTTCAGATTCTTTGGGTCCGTGTTTGACGAACTTCTTCATAAATTTGAAATAAAACAGGTCTTTAGAGTTTAAATATTGACTTTTCCCCCCTCCACGTAAAAATGAATGTTCCAGTTTCAAATAAAAAGCGACAATTTCAACCATGAGATCAGTGTAGTGAGACGAAGTATCAACGGTGGTTACGTAACCGTTGTTCTTCCAGCTTAAAACACTTTTCTTTGTTAAATCATTTATATTAGCCGAGCCCCCATCTACAGTCAACAAACGTAATGCCAAATGCTTCGCTAGCCCTGTTAATGATGGGCTAGGCCTGCAGCGTGTGGTGAAATTACTTTTTAGTTGTTTTTATTGTTCTTTTTACATCTTAATTGTAATTTTCAGTGTGCGAACGCCTGTGACGCCCGTGACACATTGTTGTCCTTCTGCAGATCTGGGAGCTTTGGATCCTGGAGGATGCGAGTAGGGCCGAGCTCCCGGTGACCGAGACGAATGAAGACACCCTTCCTCTGGGCTTGGCCATAGACTACACCAGCCAGCAGGAGATCCACATCAGTGAGTGACTTTGCCTTTCGGTTGCACTTCCTCTCTTCACCTGCTGGACAAGATATGCACATGAACGCGATGTGACAGCCCATTGTTTGTTGTTGAATATTAAATTTAGTTTCCCCACTGTAGCGCCAGCCCTCAAACTACATCAGTTTCGCAAATTAAGAGAAGTTTGAGCGCCTTAAAAAAGTTAATCTATACTTTCTTATTAGGAACGCGGGGGTTTCTAATGAGTTTTTAACTGCTTTTAAAGCATTTAGGCAAAGATCTAATGGATTTTACCATAATAATGTTTAAATATATATACCAGTGGAAGTTCTTGCAGAAGAGCACTGAATGCACCGTCACTTTGGTGCAGTCTAGATTTTAAATAGAGCTGAGGCAGGTTGTTTCATCCGTACTGTTTGTGCTCAGGTTGGACTGTTTCAAATCTAAGTGCAGGAGTGATTGATGGCAATATTGGATTTAGAGGATTTATATAACAGCGAGGTGAACCTTGATATGGCGTTTATTTATGATGGAAGCCAAAACAGACAGCCTGGTCTCTGAATTCAGAAAATATAAAACACACCCCAGTGTGAGCAATGTCACAATATAAAAGGACTTAAAGCTACGCCGGCGTGTGCATCTTTCCTCTCTCACACCCTCTGCCTGCCACAACCCCCCACTCACTCACAACATGCACGGTGACACAGTGCCGGTCTGCACCGCTGAACAACACCAGAGCTAATCTCTCTTCCAACTCCAGACGGTGTCCGCAGAATCAGGTCTGCGCATTGCTCGAAGGCGCCTTTTTTACACATGCAGCACACGATATGAGACGAGCGCGGTGCCCAGGTAGCGCGCGCAGGAGGACTCACCCTCAATGATCGACCGATTGAATGAAGCTGACATCAGTATTACGCTGTCTGGAATATTAAGGTGGAGCGGAAACAAAATGCAGACCAGCAGAAAAGAGTGCGAAGCGGCTACACTCGGTATACGGCGTCACCAACACGCCCACTCGCTCACTGTGAATTCAGCAGACAGCGACCTGCTCTGTTCACACATTAGAGGGTTTGTGCTCTGCGTCTGGCAGAGTAAAGTCCAGTTAACGTCTAGAGAAGTTCAGGTTTTGCAGTGTATGAAAGGGAAAAGGAGAGGCGTTGGTTCAGTAGCCTGGTGCTGGTTTGGATTTAAACCATCAGATGCGCAGCAGAGCTGGCACAGCTGCTTATGGTGATGAGCAAGAGAAGAAACCCTTGTCCAGTTTGATCATAGTCTGTACTGAGAGATGTACTGTGTGTCGCCATTATGCCTAAAATACCATGATGTGATTTTCAGCCCATATCTCCCTACAGTGATTGAATACGTTGGACTCACAGCAGCGATTTGCAACCATATTCTCTCCCATAATCGAGCTGCAATCAAGACATGTCCCACTTCAGTGGTCAAAAGATATGAAATTCAATCTCTTCCACTTGCGATTTCTTTCTTTTTTTGGGGGGATATCACTTTTGTTTCCACAGCCTTATTAATTATGAATGGCGTTGCACGTCTGCAGTGAAGCTCGCCGAAGCTGCTGGGTTTTTCGGAAAGTAGTTAAATGACGGTATGGACGGTGAGGAGGAAATCAAAGCAGTTTGGGCAGGTTTGTACATCTGCCACCAGCGATGCCGCCCACCCTGATGCACGCCTGTTTTTAACGAACATGCACACTTAGTAGTATTTTATAGGGAGAGCACTTAGCTGTGTTCAACAGCTTGGTTTTCTTTGTTTTTATAAAAACTCTATATGTCTTTTCAGCTTCCCACAAACGACTGATTTCTGGGGTTCATAATAGTCGACCTTATCTTTTGTACTGCTTTCGATTTTTGTCTTTGTTTAGGCCCAGAAAACATTTTACGTTTAACACTCCCCCAATGATTAGATGAAGCTGAAATCCGTCAGGTTTCTTTGTGCATACAGCATCCACTGCAGTGCTCTATTGCGGCGTGTGTAAAGAATAGTGATAAGCTACCGTCTCAGTACACTGTTTTATCTTAAATGGCCTAGTCTGCCAGACATTCACGTAGAGCTGCTGCTGCTGTCTAGTCACATCTCTCCCCGCTCACTCTAAGAACTCCCTCCCCAGCAAGGGGGGGGGGGAGACTGCAATTTGAGCAACATTTTGACATGATTGTAGTCTGATCAAAACCTTTATCCGAAGTGAGACATTAGATAGGGAAAGCGAAGGGAGAGTAACGAGAGAGAGTTATCTGTGGAGGAAAAAAATGCACTCATTAAAATGGCTCAGACGAGCTAGAGGACCACAACAAACAACAAAGCCCAGACAATCCAGTTGCAGAATGCTGATGAGGTTTACCGTGTGCCTCTCCCTTCTGTTCGCTCCCTCTTTCACCCTCTGTCTCTGTGCTTCTCCTCATCTTTTAAACTATAGTTTCATAATTGAGACGAAACTCAACATTAGATGCGGCGTTTTCGCGTCTTCTCTTCCCTGCATCTTGTGCTTGTTTTGTGGAGAGCTCAGGATCACTCTATACCTCGAAACCAGCACTGATCGGCGTTAGCTTCAATATGCATGTGTGTTTTTGTGCGCAGGATTGAATCCACGCAGACGGTGTGATACTGCCGTAATGCTAAAAAGCCTACATGCAGCACACGGGCTGAATATACAGTAGATGCAAAATAGATGACAGTCAGAGAGGTGAGTAGGTGGTAATTAATCAAACACTGAGATGGACCGAGGAAGAGCAGCTACTGCTGTCATCCACTGATGACCGTGAAAGTTATACTTGAGGAACAGTTTTGGATATGAGACAGAACAAAGAGGACAAAGTGTTCAGTTTGCCTTTGTGACGTATTTGAAATGAGTAGTATCAACTCTGACTAATGCATCTTTAATTTGGGGTGTGAATGCTCGGTTTCATCGTTTAAATGTTGGTTTAGACAGGATTTGCCATCTTTGTCTGCAGCCCACGGCACACTGCGTGATTTCGGAAAGTGCAGGGGAGTGGGCGTGAGGAGCAGGAAGGAGTTTTGGGGTTTGGCACGGAGAGGAACGCAGTGGACTGTGTTTTACCAAATGAGGCATCTTAGGACAGACATCTCCGCGCACGACTACAGCGTGCCTCCCTGAAACTGAACGCCGGGTGCTTATTTTAACCACTGGAGGGCGGAACGAGCCAAGGTCAACAAGATAACTACAGCACCGACATACACGCGGTCTTTGTGCTCGAGCGCCGCCAACGATTCGATGATTAAAGTGACGAACGGCGTTTTCTCATCATGAGCAGAGCGGGGCGAGTGAGCGGGCGACACTTGCTGTTAATTGTCTCCCTCGTGCAGTGGTGTGATTTTGAAGGCGCAAAGCTGTGCAGAGCGCTAAATCATTTCTCGCACGAGTCAGCTGCTGCATAATGCAGGCTGCATATGTGTGTGGCTCGTAATTAATAAACTTAAGACGTAAGATTCCCGACCGCGGAGCCATCGGAGGTTGTGAAAAGTTGCGAAATGTGTCGGAGGGGGGAGGAAATGTGTTTGTGAGGGAGTCAGAAAGTTTGGCTGGTGCGGTGTGTTCTGTGAAACGACAGGACGCATGCTATCCTTCGCTGCGCATGGTGTAGACTGTGGCAATTCTCTGTCTGAATGTCTTTTCTGTATCTCTCCACCCTCTCAAAGCTGACGAGAAGACCTTGCCCCCGGCGCCCACTATGCTAATGCTATCCACCGAGGGACTGCTCTGCCCGTTTGCTCTGCTCAACCTCAACCCTGGGGTTAAGCAGCTGGTCTCGACCCCCGCTGCCCTCTCCGCGGAGGGGGAGAGACTTCCCAAGCCAGGTAAGCGGGCCGGTGAGCTCAACAGATGTTTATGCTGGGCGCTCATTCTTAATTACTGAAGCGTCCAATGTGTCACCCGCTGGTTTCTAAAGGGACATATTTAAGTGAAGAAGTTTCGTATCGAACCTCTTGCTCATTGCATTTTGAGATACCCCGGGAGCTGAAAGGAAGTATGGAATATCTCTGTTAACTGTCGTTTATCACACAATGTTGTATTTATGAACGCTGACACTTGTTTTTTCAGTTGCAGCTCGCTAAAATGCCGCGAAGGGTTGCTGTTCTGTTGAGTCGCGGCTTGTTTTCTCAGTCGTTGTTCAACCTATTACCGACATTGAATAAGACCAGTTGTTTTGATCATGCAGGGATCTTTGACTAGACTGTGAAGAATTTACTTTTCTGTGAAGCCAGAAAACCAGTGTTGTTACCCAGCCAAACTCATTAAGAAAGAGGCTCGACAGCATTGGTGCAGCCTTCTTTGAAGTCTCGGAGAAATGTGGCTGTGAGCAGCATCAAACCATGAAAAATGTGGACTTTGCTCTGAGAATTAGCAACCGTTGCTTGAAGACAAAACTTGCCCAACATGTGACGTGATCAAATAGAAGCGAATTTCTCTTCTGTTCACAGGGACTTCGGCAGCCCAGCCGCCCAAAGCTGCTGCCTCCATCCCATCTGCCCCAGCAGCGTTCCCGAACCTTAGTCTCACTTCAGCAGCTGCTTCCGCGTCTCCGGCTCCTGCTGCCTCCTCCACCGCTGCCGCGTTCAGCGTCGTCCCCGCAGCTCCCGTGTCGTCCTCGTCAACGACGTTCATGTTCTCTGTCCCGACTACGTGCGCCACCTCTTCGGCTTTCTCCCTGGGGGGGTCGACACCTTTTGGCTCAGGGTCCTCAAGCTTCTCCTTTGCCTCCAAACCTCCCTCTGACACTCCCTCAGCACCTTCAGCGTTTTCTTTCACCCCCACCATCAAACCGTCAGCCGTGGCGGCTCTGGCTCCGGCTCTGGCTCCGGCTCTGGCTCTGGCTCCGGCTCTGGCTCCAGCTCTGGCTCCAGCTCTTGCTCCGGCTCCGGCTCCAGCTCCAGCTCCAGCTCCGACACCCCAGATCCTTGCTGCTCCTTCTCCACCGACAGTGAAACTAAATCTAAACGAGAGGTAAGTCGATGTGTTTGACCTATTGACGAATTAGATATTTATAAATACACAACACAGGCAAAGACTTCTAAAATCTGTCTTCTCTTTCCCGAGGTTTTCTGCACTGGAGACTCCTGGACCTCAGGCTTTCTCCTTCAATTCCTCCCTGCCCAAAACAGCTGCACCTACCTCCAGTAGTAGTTTGGCCGGCCCTACACTCTCAGCCGCTAAGCCACCGGCTGTATTGGGTAAGAGAATCCTGCCTCAGCTCCCTCCTGACTGCTGTACATGGCACCAGAGAGTCATCCTCATGTATTCTTTATCAATGGATGCTTTAGATCTTAAGTGTTTGTGCCTGTTGTCATTCTAATGTCGCTGCTTGTGCTGCAGCCCCAGTGCGTCCAGTTCAAACCAGCGCGCCAGCCGCAGTCGTCCAGAAACCTGCTCCGGCCGCCCAGGGCCGTGTCCAGACTCCACAGGTCCTGTCCGGTTTTACTGATATTTTGCTCACACGCCGAAGGCACAGAGCCTCCGCTTGCACACTCGGCTTACTCTAGATTTTTAAAGACCATAAATTGAGTAAGACAATATGTGCTAATCGTTAGCTACTTAACATCTAAACCCTTTTCATGCAGTTTTGCCCTGGCTGTAAAGTACTTTATGTGCAGAATACTCCATTTGAATAGACACACATGCCCTGACTGTGTATATATGAATGCAATATGAACCAAATCTGTTTTTTGACTATACCCCTTTATTGATACTGCAGTGATATTCATAATAAAATGATAAATAGGCAAAAGAATGGTTAGTTCTGAGAATCACGTCACTATATTGTGATGCAGCCTGTAAAACCAGGAGGAGGCAACACTTATGCCATATCACAATATCACGAGAGTATTAATATAATATCGAGTTGTTGTCCTATGTGTCAGTGCGCTGTTATGCAAGGTCAGCAAACTTCTGTTAAAGGTTGAAGGCTGAAAATGTTTTTATAAAGAAAGCTGATAAAACCATAATCTGTCAGATAAAGACAAAAAGTAAAAAGTGGGTTATTATTACAGTGGGTTAGAAACTTCACAGAGCTGTCACATAAGCCATGTTGCACTTCCAAATGATGATATATGTGAAATCCATGGAAGAACAACATTCAGTCGCCACAGGAAGTGCATCACAGTAGTTGTTTAGGTAAATTACCAGCCCACAACACTAAAAGTAAAGAGTTTACACTACAGTTAGCCCAGTAGTAGCTTAGAACGCTCTGTTAGCAGCACATTAGCCTGAGACAGCTAGCGCAGCAGCTAGCATTGTAGGTGATAGAGTCACAGCAACATCGGGGTCTAGCGATAACACTTCAGCTTCAGCATCAGGGGAGTCATTAAATGCTGATGTACCTGCATAGCAGCATATCTGACAAGACGGCGGATGTGGCGGTGTTAAATTGCAGCCGCTGTGGCACAGTGATGCTAGCGGTTGCTATAGGCAACAGAATGTTCAACTGACACCAAGTGTTAGCGCCAGAAGAACAGCGCAGCGTCCGATTACACAGACTTTTGCTTTTTTTTTTTTTTTTTTTACATGTTTTCTTTCTTTCACCACTTCTCGATGCAGGCGGCTGTTAGCGTGAAGGCCCAGGAGAAGCAGCTGCAGCAAAAGAAAGAGTCGGATCCCATCATGGCTGGTATACTGGAGGAGGTGAGACTCGTCCTGCAGTCAGCGCCATGTACCACTTTTAATTAGTGAACTTGTGGAAAAAGCACGGGGGAATTATAAAATAATACTTGCTAGGCGCTTGCATCCAGGGCGGCAGGTTTCTGTGCAGAACTTTTCCCGTTGGTGTAATTTAATAAGAAGTCTTTAAATTATTGTTAAAGTAAGTGGTCTGTCGTTTTTTAATAGTTTGATTTAGGGTAGTCACGTTGTTTTGCTTTGCTAAATGGTATTTGATATAAGGAATTTCTGCTGAAATTGGCATTATATACATATTTTGATCAAGGCTCCTGTAATCATAACTCAAATGTTTATTAAAGGCTGATTTATGCACTGCTAAAAAGCTAGTTTCCTAATAGAAATGTGTTCTTAGACTAAATTACCAAGTAGGTTAGCTTAATTTGCTATTTCCCACTCACTGTTGCCTAATAATCATTTGGCCTCATAAAAAGGATTTCCTTGTCTTGCAGATGCATGTAATATACATGTAGTGTGTGTTGTTAATAGGTGCACATGTTGTATATCATCAAATAACAAAGCCACTTTGTTTAAATGGTCATCAGATCGCACACTTCCAGAAGGAGTTAGACGACCTGAAGGCACGAAGCGCAAGAGCGGACTTCAAGGTCGGCACCAACGACGAGATGAAGGAGCTGAGGAAGGAGTCAGAGGACCTCCATATTTTCACCCTGGAGATCAAGGAAACAACAGAGGTGGGACCATAAAGGGCCAAAGAGACACTAAAACACATAGATATCGCTCTTAATGAAAGAATAACTCCTCTTTATGTGGCTGGGCCTAACGGTGCATGCAGTTTCAATATTGGGGGTATTGTTATTTGCTTTATATGCCATATCGCTCGCCGTTATACATTGTATGCGTTGACTTGAATGACTCGTTTGTGGTGTATTCAGTGTAAAAACGAGCCTTTTATACATTGAATGGCTATATTTCTCTTAAAGTTGGAGAAACACAGCAAAATTATGTGTTTGGGTATATTTATTTACAACATGCTGTAGTTTAGCTGTTAGCCTTTATTGTATATATCCAGACTAACTTAAAGCGTAAGCTAGATACATTTTTGGCTTTAAGTTGTGATCTTCTTGTGGAGCTCAGCCTATTATAGCATGGCTGTCTTCCTCTAACTTGTTTTTCCTTTATTGATTTGCAGTCCCTCCACGGGGACATCGGTACACTGAAGACCACCTTACTGGAGGGCTTTGCCGGGGCAGAAGAAGCCAAAGCCCAGAGTGAGCTGAGCAGGGACCGAAATTACAGACAGCTGCTGTACAAAAAGCCTCTGGACCCACGCAGCGGGGAGCAGCTCAAGGTGAAGAAGAAGCAGAAGCACGATAAATGATGAACGCATGACTGGATGCAGTACACGAATGACCTCCACGCACACAGCCTTTATTCCCTTCCTTCTGTTTTATTGTTTCCTGTAATTCAGGAGATTCGCAGGCTGTACCAGTATGTAACGTTTGCTGTGGAGGATGTCAATGACGTGCTGGATGTTGAGTGGGAGAAACACCTGGAGAAGAAGAAAAAGCAGCAGTAAGCACCAGAGAGCTGGAGCGATGTGAGCGTTTGACATTGAAACGATCACCTCTTATAAAACTCCTCCCGTCTTCACAGACACATGGTGGTGCCGGGGCGCGAGGGCCTGTTCACGACACTGGCCAACAACCTGTACATCATCAACCAGCAGAAGAACCGACTGGACCAGCTTGTCAAGGAACTGACGTCACTGCGACTCTACAACAAGACGACAACTCCAACTATCAGCCGCAGCACTGCTACAGCTGGGACTGCTAGGTAGGAACTAGCACAGATCAAGGAGGAGGAGATTTGTTGTGGAAATCTGCAGAACAGATTAGTGAACATTGCATATTTCAAGTGCTCCTTGACTTAAATAGGCTGCAATTTGAATTTAGGACAGTTTTGGAATAATTAAAACGGAATAAATGGACGGTATAAAAGCACAAATATACATAACGATATAATCACCGCAGTCCATAAAAAGCATAAAGATTGCACCCGTTTCTGTTTCACTGTAGCAGCTTTTACACCTTATAGATATTCATTTTCACCAGCGCACCGCAGATAACTCTGGGGAAAAGCTCCTTTTGTTTGCAGTTTAAACAACTTGTCTGTGTTTTATCACAGTTTGGAAAGTGAGCTTGAGAGTTTGAGGGACTCGTTCCTGAAAACCAGGCTGGACACCTCCCCTCCTAAAACCACGTCCAAGTCTCCAGGTATAGATATTCACACACATACATAACACTACATAATAAAGAATATCAGGTTTCCTAATTCCCATATACCAACTGCATGTGTTTCCCCAGCAGCCAAGATATCTCCAGTGAAACAGTCCCAGCTGCGTAATTTCCTCTCAAAGGGACAGATGCCTCCTGTCCGCTCCACCGCACCAGGTACGTGAATCCATGCTCCCTCTAATTTAACAAGTGTTGCTCTAATATCCAGAGGTGTGAATCTTTTATCCGATTTTCTTTTCCTTAATTTGATTCGCCGACTAGAAATGTGTGTTTCCACGAAAGCTTACAAATGTGCTTTGTACTGTAACCTCCGAAGCCGAGCCTAATAAAAGCTCTAAATGTCGAAAAGAATATTCAGTGGAATTAGGCTGCTGTACGAGAGTAGACCGGCTGTTATTCAGAAAATTACTATAATGCCAGAATACCACAGTAACTGATGATCTAGATGTTCTTTATCTACTTTCTTTCAGCCAACCTGTCTCGCTCGGCCTTCCTCTCACCGAAATACTTCGAGGACCTGGACGATGTGAGCTCCACGTCCTCGCTGTCCCAGTCCCTGGAGCCCCACCCGGCTCACTTGGAGCTGGAGGAGGAGGAACTGCAACCGGAACCTCCTCCGATGACTGTCATCCCTCCAGCGCTGTCCACCCCCCGCCACCCCGCGGTCGTGAGGACGCCCTCGATCCAGCCGGGCTTCGGGGCGATCCAGTCCACCCCTTTAACCAAAATCCACTCGGTCCAGGGTATGGGCTTCGGACTCAGCCCCATCGCCAGCCCTGGTGAGTAACTGGTGGTGCTGCCTCCGCTTGTCAGGCCTAGAAGACTTCATGTAAGAGTGCAAGTGCAGCTGGTGAACACCGGCGATGCTTTGATTCATACACGTTCACTGTTTCGACGTTTCAGTTCCGACCAATAAGATCAACCTCAGCGGGGCCGACAGCACCGCTCTCGCCACAAAGACGGTGAAACACGGAGCCCCGCCGGCTGAGAAGAGCATCCCTGTCACCATCCCTGCCCAGCAGGCTGCGGCCACTGCTGCACTACGCCGGCAGATGGCCAATCAGAAGTCAGGTAGGACTGACGTGACATTCACCGGCCTTTGACTGCAGTTGAAAAGAATTATTGTTTAATGCTGTGTTGGGTCGTTATGGGCAACACTGTGTGTGTGTGTGTAGGAGGGTGTGTGTATGATATTGCGTTGCTATGCTCACTGTAATTCACCAGGGGGAGACACAGACTTCCAGACCAAACAATACGAACCTGGTCGCTTCATGTCACAGCTCAGCCTCATCACACCTGATTCACTAAACTGTTGGTTTCTGTATAATTCAAATCTGCGGTCACCATGGAAACGTTCAGTTCATTTAAATACACTTTTCAAAAATGTTTTTCTCTCCTGATGTGAGCATCAGTTGTGTTCATGCAGGTTGAATCTCTGCTCACGCATGCGTTTGTGTGTGTTCCAGCTGCAGCCAGCGCCTCTCTGACCGAGTCCACTCTGAAGACCGTTCCTCAGGTGGTCAACGTGCAGGAGCTCAAGGACAAAGCGCCGCCCGCGCCGGTTTCCAGCATTGTGAGGTAAAAAGAGACGTGGATGCTTTTAGAATTCACTTTACTTTAAGATGTAGTGTGGGGCTTTATCTCCACCCGTCTGGCACTGAGAGAGAGAGTAATTAAACGTCAACTTCCTTAGACTTGCTCTGGCATTTAGCTCTGACGCACCGATCATTGCTGGTTGACGTGCAACGCATCACTACCAGAAGAGTCTCGATATCCTGAAATACCTAGGGATTGATCTGGCGGCGACAGGCGGGTGAACTTGATCGATGAGTGCTGTGACGCAACATTCATTTATTTATATATATTCAAGTCCCACACTACAGCTTTAAGTGAGTGGTATCTGATTTTGCGGGACAGCTGTAACAAATTCCACTGTTTTTTGCCATTTGGCGGCAGCGATGACACGTTTCAGCCGCCAGCCGCTGAGTCATCGTCCACAGACGTGCTGTTTGGTTCTTACCAAAGAACGTCAAGGCTTAGAAATCAAGAAACGTCCCCGACGGTTTTCATGCACTCCACGTTGAGCTGGGATGCAGTCTTTTTGCTAAAGGTCCCATTTTAATTGACACACGTTATATAATATTTAAAGCCTTAGGCCGCGCCTGTACCTGTGTGGATCTGTCTCTGATACAGGCTGTCACTGAGAGTCCTCTGGGGCTCCACTCTTTGTTTTGAACGCGTCTCCTCAGTATAGGTTTATCAGGTCACTGGCTCCACCTAACCTGAGCCAACGCACACGACCGACCAAGGTCGCCGGTTTCTTAAACTTTAATTGTGAAGCGTTAACGATCTTTGTCTCCCTTTCGGTGACCTTCTCTATGTTAATGTGTGTCTGTTGAGTCTGTTTGAGCTCCGCTGGGTCGTGAATGCGGGATAAAGTGCTACAGACAGTTCAGTTTTTTTGGTTTTAATTGAGCTGGACTGTATCTGCGCCGTCCAACGGTCTCTTTTCATCCCATTATCCTCTTCACCTCCCTCGCCTTCATGCCTCCTTTCAGCCGGTGCTTTATTCGCTCCGTCATTCACAACCTCTTGTTTGCCCCTTCCTGCCTCCTGCACCGTACTCTTTCTGCCTCGCCGGGCTGCGCTCCACTTTTTGCGCTCGATGCTCAGGCAGACCGTTCCCTCCTCGGGGCTTTTCCCAAATAAAGCCTGCTCACGGTAACAAACAAGCAAAGCAAGGCGTTGTGAGAGTAAGACGATTATGAAAGTGGGCTTTTCCCTGATTCAGTGTCCTCTTTATCTCTGCACAGTAACGATTCAGACGTTTCTCCAGACGATTCCCAGCTCGATACGGAGAACAAATGTCTTCTGGAAGTGCAAAATGCTGCGCCTCCGTATTTAGACACAGAGATGATTAACATTGATGTGAACAAATGGGATATTTTGCAGCACGTACCAGGTTTTTGGTTGTGGACACGTCATTTTATTAATCATGCACACCTCACCTCACTTAAAAGTAAGATGTTATTGCAATAACTGTTCATATTAACTATTAAAATAAAACGCTGTCGTCCTCTTCTGCTCCTTCTCCTAGCTCATCGACTCCAGATCCAGCAGCTCAGGTCTTTCCAGCAGTTTCTTCCAACCAGGCCAAACGAGTGAGTGCTCCGGACATCCGGTCATCATTCATGAACCCCTGATGAAACATATGAAAATGTCAGAGCAGCTGTCGTGTTACGATGTTAAATACGGTTTAACTGGTTCAAAGAAAACATGATGAGGTGTTTTTTTTTATTTACAACCTATTGGGCTGTAAAGTTGCTCCGAATCGAGCGAGTTCAGCGCGAGCATCCGTCTCCTCGCAGCTTTAAAGAACATCCAACTTGTGAAAACTCGCACGTCGCTGAACAGTTTAGCTCGCGAAGACACGCCATTAACTGCGCAGGTGGGAACCGTCCCAGCTCCCTCCCATGTCGGTGTTATAAACTGCAGCTGGGTGACAGGGGAACTCCTCACGCCAATCTCTGTCGCCGCTGAGGCCCCAAGTTCACGTCAGTGGGAGTGACCCGAACGTCCCGATCTCCAGACAAACGCACGCTTGCTCCTTCTCTGCATCTGCTTTAAGACTGCCATGCATTGCACCTGCATGATGATTTCAAATAGTCACTTTCTCTTTGACACTGTCTGCAGAATCCTGCTCAAGGGATCCAGAAGTTATCCACTGACGGTGCAGCCGCCCCACAGGGAGGCTTCGTATTTGGTGAGCACGGTTCAAACCTTCATGCACACATGCGCTTCTGCTTATCTGCCACCCGATTACCTGGTGAATAAATGATTCTAGATATTAACCGTATGTGTACAGTGGTCCCCGCGTTTCATTTTTGCCTTTTTCAGTTTGATTTTCACCTGTTTTGACCGACTTTGTGAACTCGTGTGTCCTTCAGGGCAGTCGTCCAAAGCGGAGACATCTGTGGCTCCTGCTGGCTCAGCAGATCAGAGCGCCAGCAAAGGGTTCTCCTTCACATCAGGGTGAGTCAGCTCAAGAAAATAAAGGGAGCCCTCACATTTCCTGTTTACGTTCCTTTTAGTTATCACGAAGTCAGCGAGAAATAAGAAAGTATAATTCCTCTTCCCGTAAACACCTGGCGCTCTGTTACATTGCAGAAGATGAGGATGCGCTTAGAGTTGCGTGAATGTTTGATTTGACTTAAATTTCCTTTTGCAGGTCTGCAGGCTTCAGCTTTGCCTCGGTCACGCAGGGAGCTGGAATGACACAAGGTAAAAACAGTACAGCAGCTCGGTATCTGGCGTCAAACAGGCACACCCGCTCATCGTGTTTGTCTTTCTCCACCTCTCCAGTCAAAGACGGAAATAAATTCTCCTTTGGCGGGAACGGCAAGATAATGTTCGGCCAGGCCGGAGAGGAGTCCTTCTCCCCTGCTCTTGGCACGGGGTCTCCCACCATGCCTCCAAACGTGTCCGGAGACAAACCCAGCTCCACCACAGCTGCCCTCAGGATAGAGCCACAGCCCCCTAAAACAGCTGGAGGGGAAACTCTGGGAAGTTTCTCTGGGCTGCGTGTGGGCCAAGGGGAAGAAGCCAAAGATTCATCCATTAAACCCGCCGCTACCACATTCGCCTTTGGGGAAACTGGACTCGGTATGGGCAAGACAGCAGCACAGTTTAGCTTCGGTGCAGGTCTCCAAAAGTCTGCAGAAGAGTCTGCAGGAGCAGATTTGTCCAAAGGGGCAGCCTCAGGCAGTTTGTTCAAGCCTCCTGAGTCAAACTCCAAGCCGGCCTTCTCCGTTCCCCAGTCCAGCTCAGTTGCCTCAGCTCTGCCCACGTCCTTCAGTAGTCTTCTAGCAGCTTCTTCAGACACCTCAGAGGAACCAAAGGTTACCCCACAGCCTTCAGAGCCAACGCCACCCCCTGACAAAGAACCTGTTACTGAACCAGCTGTGGAGAGCGCCGCTCCTGTAGCAGCAGCTGACCCAGCTGCAGAGGCAGCAACCGCAGTGGCCACGGTTACAACACCCGCACCTCCATCAACCGCAGCTGCACCTGCTCAAGACCCTCCCTCCTCCATCACAGCACCAGCTGATGCAACCCCTCCAACGACAGTCAGTGCGGCTCCCACAGCGGCCGCCCCGGACAGCTCCACCACCACTGCTCCTGTGCCCACTTCAGTTGCCGCCGCCCCTGCTGGTGCGCCGGTCTCCCAGGTGGCTCCAGCAGCCTTCCAGGTGCCTAGTTCAGAGAAACCAGGTTCGATCTTTACGCAGCCCGCCTCTGCGACAACAGACAGCAGCACGCTGGGAGTTACACCGGTTATCGCTACAGTTGCCAGCGCAGCCACCACTCCGACCCCTACTGTTAATAGCACAACTACTACTCCGACTACCACTGTGTTTGGGCAGCCTGCCGCAGCCCCAGCATCCACTGCTCCTTCAGCCCCTTCGGCCCCCGCAGCCCCCGCAGAAACGGGAACGACAGCGTTCGGCCCGGCTGGGTTTGGCGCAGCGACCGGAACCGGTTTTGGCAAATCCGTATTTGGCCAGGCGAGTGGCTTTGGCCAGCCCGCCAGCAACAGCGGAACAGCTAGCACCTTTTCTTTTGGCCAACCAGCTTTTGGTGCAAGCTCTAACAGCGCGACTACGGGTGGAGGACTGTTCGGCGCGTCGACCGCCAGCAGCGCCATTTCCTTCTCCTTCGGTACGAGCAGCGCCAACACAGCCAGCAGCGCCGGCTCAGGGCTGTTCGGACAAAGCACAGCGCCGGCATTTGGCCAGAGCTCTGGATTTGGGCAAGGGACTGTGTTTGGGAGTAACACCACCACATCCTCATCTTCAGGATTCAGCTTTGGACAGCCCTCAGGTGAGTGAGTGTCTTGACTTCCTGCCTGTCGCTGGTAAAGGGACGGGTTTGTGCATAAAGTAAAAGTTGGATTACGTGTAATTAATTTTGCCGCAGCAGCAGTTTTATCAGTAGCTTCGCGAGTCTGCACCCAGCACTCGGTCACCCAGGTGCACCCATTTTACACACCCTCTTAATTTTGACTCACATATGCAGCAGAATGCTCTGGCTGCAGGCTGCGGTGAGGCAGAGCAGAGCTGCAGCAGCAGCAGCAGCAGGAGGCAGAGGCTCGACGGTGAGGACAGAATCAGGTTTTCAGCTTAATGTTGGCCCGCGCTGATCCATCACAACGTGTCGGTTACAAAAGCTGCTGGATTTACTTGCTAAGAGCCTGATTTGATCTGCGAATCTCCCAACATCAGCGTTGCTGAGCATGGGGGGAGTTCCCAGCGTTTCGGTCGTTGCCGCACTGAAGCCGAGCGACTCGAGTAAAGGAAGCGATTCATTAATTCAGCATCTTCACCGAATCCACGCTGGAACCGTTTCATACTTTGGTTTCTTATACGTTAGATGTATGACGTCCGCAGGCTTTCAGAGGAGCGGCGATCACGTTTTCAATTTCAAACCAGTCGGCCGTAAAATAAACAAGTCAGCCAGAGACGCTGTTGTCACTCAAAGTGTTATCTGTTTAATCCGAACGGCAGAGCGACGAGCGGTCAGGTCGGAAACGTCTGACACCCTGCTCAGTGACTTTGTTGTGTCTGCGAGGGCAGTGAGCAGCCGCTGAGGTCGTGTGAAAACGCTTTCAGCTGACAGCCTGCGCGCATTGTTCGGATAGAAGTGAAACGCGACGCTCCTTTCGGTCGACGGGGCCTTCGTCTGTAGCGTTCAGCCGGCCTGAGTCTGCTGGAGGGACGAGGGTGGGACGAGGGGAGTTGTCCCATTCCCAGAGATTCTCTAAATTCCCAGCGCAGCACGGGAATGCCCGCGTCTCTGTGGACAGCTGATGTCAGTGTATGAGCTCAGCAGTTAGACGCAGCTTGGCGCTCCTGTCTGCAGATTTTTAAAAGGGGGGAGGAGGTGGGGGGTTCCAGTTTCCAAGGTCTGCTCATTGTGTTTTATGACACTTTGGAGAGAGGAGGAAGCTGCGAGGTGGTGATGTGGAGATTTATGTGGCATCAGCGGCTACAGATATGCAGCGGATGTGTCGGTCATGACTGTGCTTTCTCATCCACCACAGGGTTCGGCTGCTCTTCTGCCACACCTGTGTTTGGCCAGCAGTCCAACAGCGGCAGTTTGTTTGGACAGGTACCGTCCGCCGATGATTAAACCTGATTTGATAATATAAAAATGAAACGTGAACGCTCCCTGTCGTCTGCACAAATCGTCACGAAGCGTCATTTCTCCCGCAGCAGCAGCCGTCGTCCGGCGCGAGTTTGTTTGGTTCGAGTTCTGGCAGCGCCGCGGGCTCAGCCGCCGGAGGAGGGTTCTTCAGTGGCCTGGGAGGGAAACCGAGCGAAGACGCTGCCAACAAGAACCCTTTTGGCACCACAGCCGCCACCGGGGGGTTCGGGCAGCCGACTCCAACAGGTGGGGCCGAATTAAGATCGTTAATATATTTTTGGTTTTACTCTTAAATCCAGGCGCTGCACTCATCTGCCTCCTGTCCCTCCCGTAGGCGCCAACAGTCTGTTCGGGAATAGCGGCGCCAAGGCCTTTGGTTTCGGACAGTCCTCCTTCGGTGAGCAGAAACCGAGCGGGACCTTCAGCGCCGGTACAGGGAGCGTCGCATCCCAGGGATTTGGTTCCTTCTCTAGTCCGACAAAACCAGGTTACTGTATTCCTGATTTATCCTGATGTCGCATCTTGAGCTCCTGGCGTTTCGCTTACATTGAACGTGTGACTATCGCTGCTGCAGCACCAGACCGCTGTTATAATCAGTGAAACTGGGTGCACAGGGCATGAGAGCAGCGTGCGAGCGCCTCAGAGTAGAGGCTCATTTCCTAAATTAGTTTTGTGCAAATGCAAATATTCCCGTCATCATAAAGATAGACAGATACTTTATTGATCCCAAGGGAAATTTCAGGTAACTAACTAAATTTCATAATTCCACACATCCACCTGATCCGGCTCACGTCGGTGTTTAGTTTGTCACATTATTCAGGGGCTGGCTTCAGGGCTTCAGGGCTTCAGGGCCTCTGGTTCAGCGACGTGTGAGGTTCACTGATATTGGCGTGTCTGTGACAGAGACCCCGTGCACCTCACACATAATGGCATTTTGCACAGCGCCCCACGCTCTTGACATTGCTTTCTCCTTTATCATCAGAGCTGCAGCGAAGTGCCCTTATCTCCTCACCCCAGCAGAGCAGAGAGCGAGGTAGTCGGGCCCCATTATGGCCCTGCCTGAGTCCTGCTGGTGCAGTGTCGCGACGGCGTGATGTATTTATTTCACGACGAGCTTTAGGTCATCACTTCAGCTTTACAATTCAGTTTTACACGAGTGATCTGTGTATGGGAGCTTGACCACTCAAGTGTTGCGGGTGAGGGAGTGCAGGTTTCTGCTGCGGCTTGTCTCCATCAGGGCTGCGTCACGGTTTAAAGCGTGTGAACACACTTGAATGCAAGTATAATAGGTTGCTGTGTCCGCGTGGGTTTGCCCTGCTGTGTTTAGTGAACAAGAGCTGCTGTTTGCCAGAAAAACAACATCCAGTCCATCCATCCATCGAGTGTCAAGTCGTGTAGTTCATTCGGGCCACGGCCTTTAAAGTGTGCCGTGTATTTAGAGGAGGACTGACGCCGTCCTCGATAAACCGTCAGCCCTGCCCCGCCTTTAACGTGACTCTCTAACAAACTAAAATCCAGAAAAGAAAGAAGAAGTAGTCGATTAGAATAAGACGAAAAAGGTTGTGACCCTGTTTGGATCTTTGACGCGGTCCCTCCTGTAGGCTCCCAGACTATTTGGCAGATTAACGAGTCAGACTGGATCGGGCGCAAATGAAATTAGCCGTGGAGCAGGTTTAAGTACGAGGAACTGACTTGGATCCTGAAACTTGAATCCTGAACTGAGCGTCTTTATCAGATTATACTTTATTTTTATTTTGCAGTTTTTGGTAACAGCGGCCATCCGAGCTGTCCCCGAGCTCCACTGGGGCACTGGTACCACTCGGCGCGCTAATGCCCCATCGCTGGCCGACGTACAGGGAATGTAATCTTGTTACATTAGCTCAATCAATTATTTACTGGGGCGTGCTGGTGGCCGGGCTGTAATTTCAGCGCACTCTCTCTGCCGCTCCCACCTCCGAGGCTTCGAGCTGGAGTGGGCCGCTCATCCTGTCATTGAGCCGCTTCCTAGCAGTAATATTATGCAAACAGCAAAGCGTGTTATAGTAATTCAGCATGAAAAGATGAGAAAAGAATTACTTTTACTGGAAATATGAGTTAAGGTGATGTATTGAGTTATTTTAGGTTTAATAATGTCACATTAACACACATCACTGTGTTTAATCTCCTCTTTGTAGAAACTCCACTGTTACTTCCTGTTTGTGATCCGCTGCTCTCTGTCTTCCCCCTCTTCAGGTGGCTTTGGCAGCGCTCCGGTCTTCGGGAGCCCCCCCTCCTTCGGTAGCTCCCCGGCCTTTGGCGCAGGAGCATCGTTCGGCTCCTCCGCCTCCTTCAGCACCCCCCTGGGTCCCTCGGCCGGGAAGGTGTTCGGAGAGGGAACGGCTGCTTCCAGCATGGGAGGATTTGGGTAAGAGGCTGATTTTCCATGTGACTGTACAATAATGGGAGTGTCAGCGCTGAGACTGGTTCCCCCGAAGCATCACTTTCACTGCATGAACCCACTTTACATCTACCCCCACTGTGACCCGACCCCTGCTGTAGTTACTTTCTGCACGAAGCACTACTCACGTTACTCCCAGTTCATCGTTTCTTTAGTAAAATGTGAATCACAGTTCTAAAGCTAAAAGCGCTTGTGGTTGCCAGTTGTTAAGATCCTTACTGACAGAATACAAAAGAGGACTGATGCTCTAACAAAAGTACAAAGACTCAGGTTTGACGGTCATATGACTCGTGGCAAACAAAGTTTAAGTTTGAACACGTTAGTTTGACTGCAGCCCATTCACTGTGCCGACAGGTGAGTGGGGCAGGGAACGGGTTGAGCTAGGTTTTAAAAAGGCCCTCAGCTTAAAACGGTCTGTTAGCATATTTAACTATGTCCATAAAGTGGATTTTATGTATGAACCGGTGTATTTTTGGTTTAATTCACCTCTGGAGTTAAGGTGTTGTACACGCCACAGCATATTCATAACCAAGCCGTGCAGCAGAGTTTTATTTTCGGTTATTATATTGTTGCAGCGAGTGAGCGTTTGATAATGTCAGGAGGCTTACTGACGGGGGAGCGGAGCAGCAGGAGTTCGCCTGCGGCGTGCAGCAGCAGCAGCAAGGGTTTTTTTTTTTTTTTTTTTTTGAATCAGAACATCTGTGATGCCTCTCGCTCAGCGCGCCATCAAACAAACATAACAGATAAAGCAACTGAAGGGCAGCAGCCGCCACGTTGTTAAACACTCCATTAACATTTCAGCGAGGACGTGGTGAAATAAACCAAACGGAGCATGTGGAGTTTTGGGAGCCTCATTGAAACCTTTGCGCATTTATTAGGTTTGAAGAGAGGCTGCTCTCGACTACGCTCCAGTATCGACCGACTGGAGGTCAGTTTGCCGAGCGGGGAATTCATTACAGCCTGCGGCGAGTCGGCCTTACTCCAGCCGAAATTTCATGTCGAGATACGAGAGCGGGAGCTGTTTGATCCGTTCCTCCTCCGCTGTTTCCGCTCCGGCTTCACCAACCGCGTGCATCCACAGTCTGCACGGAGCCCTGTGCAGGACTAGATTATGCTCAGATAATCTCACTGCTGCCTGCAGATTAAACTGGCCCGCTCTCTCTCTGTGTTTTGCTTATTCTCCCCCTTCTCTCCGTTGGGAGTCAATGGGCGTGGGTCCTGTAGAAGGGATTACCGCTTAAACCCCCATCCCTCAATCCTCACAAACACCATCTGACACCGTCTTCCTCGCCGCCATGTTTACAGGGAATATTTACACCACACATCGTTTCCCCCCCCCACGTCCCCTTTTTCCTCTCTTTGCATAAATAAACTGCAGGTTTTAAAGCAGAGCTGCTAAAAAGCATCCACTGTTGTGTCAGATGTGTGTCCTAATTTAGTCGTAGAAGTTGTTTGTTTTTTTTTTTACTTGCTGTGCGCCGCGTCACATCATCTGCTGGCGGTTTCAGGTTTGCCTCGCCTCCCAGCGCCCCGTCCTTTGGCGCTCTAGCCAGTCAGAGCACTCCGTCGTTCGGGGCCCTGGCCCAGCAGGGCTCTGGGTTTGGAAGTCAGCCCAGCAGCTTCTCAGGCTTCGGACAGCAGCCACAGGCAGGAGGTGAGACTACTACTTCATTTCCTCCTCCTCCACCTCTCCTCCCTCATCTTCTGCTTACCAGCACTGAGCTGAGTGTTGCAGGCAGCCCGGTCAGTGGCTCATGTCAGCTCGGCACTCCTCCAGCATCAGTGCGGTAGAACAGAAATGACAACAAAGCGTCTACTTCCTGGTTTATCGTGTGTCTGTGCACATGGAAATGAAGACTTGAATTGTTTGTTATTAAAATCCACCAAAAAGTTCTTATATGTAAAGTTTTATCACTGCAGTCCAACAAATTAATCACCTTTTCTCTTTTATGTAGGATTCCCTGGAAACACCTTTGGCTCTGGAAACCAGTAAGTGTGGTCCGCACATAAGTTTTATGTGTGTGTGTGCACTAATGAGTCGACATTTCTCCCTGGCAGCAGTGCGTTCTGTGCCTATGGTGCTTGAACTCCACTGAAGCTCACATCTTCCCTCCGCAGCACGGCTCCCTGTGCAGCTTCTCCCGGTTTAATAGCCCCTCGTCTCATCCACCTCCACCTATTTCTCTTCGCTCATTTAGACTCAGGCTGCGCTGTATACTTCTTCACTCTCAGCCTTGAATAAACACGCAAAATGCAGGAGAATAATGCACTAAGTCCAAAACATAGCACATTAAACACTCTACAGTGCTGCACATGCTAAGTCTACATCACCATGACAGTCGCTGTCCCACTAAAATGGGTGTTGCACCGACTTCCTTGCTGACCGACCCCGTGCGATTAGACTTAAATTCTCTGTTTCTCATCCCTCAGTCCCACTTTCCACCTCTCCCTTGTCTTATGCTGCCTCTGCCTCCGTTTGCCGCTGCGAGTCACGTGGCAGCCCGCGTTCCCCGGGGTGTGTTCCAGTGGAATGCACTCCGAAGTGCGCGGGAGTGTGTGTGTGCAGGCGAGGCTTAGCCCATTGGACACATTCACATGCTGTTAATAATCCTGCTCACTCGCTGTTTTTGTAGCATTTCCCTTTTTGTGTCTTCCTCCTACAGTAAATGTACTTGTTCATTTAGTATTTTCTTATTTCTTTATGCAAAAATTTGGAAATAAGAGTAAAAAAAAATTGATTTAATCCACCAAAATATCAGATCAAGATCAATTTACTAAATCGTGACCTGATCTATAAACTATATTTATATTTAGTGAACGTTGCTCTTATTTACCCGAACTGCAGAAGGCACCAGGCCTTTATTTGAAGCAGGCCATTATTGGAGACAGGCCTTTATTTCTCATTCCTTCTGTTTGATCGGTATAGTTGATCATATTTTTAGTACAAAGCCTCATTTTCGCTCTGTTAAAGTTAGTTACTGCCTAGTTAATGTTAGTTAGTTAGTACCCTGTTAATGCAAACTCAACACTTGCTGCATCTGTTTCAAATTAAAAGCGCGCTAGCGTTAAACCGGACAGAAATCCCTTGTTTCCCAGCAGACCTTTTATTTTGAAACAGTTGCAGGAGAGTGTTGCGGAAAACTCATTGACGAATTCAAATCCGATATGAAAGATGTTACAGCACCATTACATCAGGTGGAAAGTTGCAGTTGGTAATACTGTTACCACTATTGCAGTTTCAAGCAGTGAAACTCTTTTTAAATAACGTTTCCCTTTTTCTGTTCTGTCGTTTCTTCCTGCAGATCAGCTTCGCAAACGTTTGCCAGCTGGAGAAGCTAGTTCTCCGAAACCTCCAGGAGCGAGACGTCGCTGCGTCCGTGCTCTCTGCGGTCAAGCCCAGAGGAGGCGGGGGGGCGGTTGTGTGTTGCGTTTAAGGTTAAATGTTAGAGGTAAATAAAGTGAATGAGTCGACAGATTCACATGCATTTCCTTTGCAGACAAACTGTGTATATTTTAAGATGTTTGGAGGCAGCTTGCAGAGCGCGGTTTAGTCTCTACGTATGTATTCATGTGGAAAGCTGCAGGGGGACACAGGAGGTTCAAGTAATGCATTCCATATAAAACGCGTAGAGCGAGGAGGAAAACGGGTTTTCTACCATGTTTTTGGAAATTCACAGAGAGCTAAAAAGTCTGTTTTGTAAACAGGGCCGCGACCTTCAGAAGCTACAGCACGCCGTCCCACATTAATGCAGTTTACACACCTGCGAGTTCACGGCTGTCCTCAAGGTCGTAGCTTTCACACTGCAGCGTTAGTTTGGACTCCGGCTCCCTTTTAGCGCTCGTTGCTGCACCTTTAAACGTGGAAGTGCCCGAAAAACCTCCCGTCTGAACGTTTCACACTCACTTTGAATTGGGTGAGGCCGTGTTTTCTGTGAATGCGTTCAGCGCGGGTTTTGTTCAGTTACGCAGCAGCGGTCAAACATGTAAGCGCACATACCATGTACCAAAATTAAACTCTTTTTTTAAATTTTTCTTTGGTTTGAGGTGGAAAAAAAAAAGTTTCTATTTTTTTTCATAATGCTTTTTGCAGTAAACCCTGGCTTGATGTATATTTTTACATGAAAAAGTAGAAATAAATGAAAATCCTCCAGCAGATTAACTGCCTCCTCAGAAGTCTGTCTGTTAACGTTGTTGAGTTAAAGTCGCGCTGCACCAGCGCGTCATCGCCGTCAAAACGGGACAAAACTGTGCTTGTTGTTTTATTAATACAGGGGAAAAAGAAACGCAAACTGAACGGCATGGCAGCGAGCCCTGGGCCGTGCTTAGACGGTTCACTAATTAACGCTAAAGCCTCCTTGATATGCAGCTCATTCCTCCGTCTCCGGCGAGGAATTCGTTGACTCGGAGCTAAATTGGGAGAACGCTGATGGGGATGTGAGCCTTGCGTCGGAGCCTCTCTTGTTGTGGCATTCGGCCACTCTCCCGGCTTATGGCTCCGAGTGGGTGGGTGGGCGATATGTCACCATCACTCTGTCCACGCTTATCTCCACCCAGCCCTTGAGCTCCCGGTCGCTGTGAAGTGGCACGGGAATGTCAGGGTCGTAACATGTGAGCTGACCCGCCCACCTGCTGAAATCCACATTCCCCAGCCAACAGTGTGCTGCAGATGTAAACTCTTCATTTCATGTCTCAGGTAAAGAGTCACAGTTGGGCACATTGGCAGATTACAGAGCACAGAGCCTGTAATGCCTTTGAGCTAAAGCGGATCAGCTTATGAGATTTCCACCACCGACTCCACCGCTGGCCCCCACGGCGGCGGTAAAGTTTGGGGGAGTGTTGCATTATATATATTTTTATTAATATTCTAATAAAACACATAAAACAGACGTACTTAACAGAGGCAGCTCCTCTTTTGTTGTGTCGCTGCTCCCGGTGATGTGCAGGAAAGTCTCACACTCGGGAGGATGACAGCTGTCTTCATGGAATCCAGATAAAAATAGCTGCACCACCCCCTCACCCCCCTCCCCCACCCTCACTCTCTGTTTCTGCCCCTCCACCCCGGAGTGACTGATGATTAGCAGCTCTTGAGCGCACCCAGCCTCGCTTTGCTGACATATTCATCATCGCTACACGCGCCGCTGCGTTTACCCAGGCGTGTGCGTCGTCTGGGGCTCGGCAGGCTTTCCTGTGAACTGTGTGCTGCCGCTGCCGCCACCGCTGCCCCCACGAGTCACCTCTACTGTACATGATGCACCAGCCTGGATGCTGTGGGTCACACAGAGCGTATGTGAGCGCCGGCTCCTCTGGAAAAGCATGCTGCAGTTTTTCCCTAATGGGTAATTTGGTCTGCACAGATAATCCAAATCCAATAATCCACTAACAGACCAGGAGGACCCCACCGTGTTCCTGCTCTCTGCACACCGACTTGCTGCTGCACTGCGGGTCGCCTCCACTTTGTTTGGAGAGCTCAAAGGATTCTTTAAGTTTTAATAACGGCAATAATAAGGAGAATAAACAAGGTCAACTGGACGCTAGTGACAGCAAGTTTAGATTTAGTCTTTAGATTAATTGATGATTGATTGGGTCAGTTCATGTTTATCCTTCAGAGTTTTAGTCCAGGTTTGCTAAGCACCTTAAAAACCCCTAGTTTTAGTCGATGAAAGTCAGAATGTTTCAGTCTCAAGAGGCCGATAACGTCTACAACAGTAGCATTATTGGATTATCAGTAAGCACACAGTAACAGTAGACTTTAAACCATCTGAAGCAGACTGCAGGGTGCCCATATGAAATGCTTTGCATCGTATTTATACTGGCTCTGTGCTTTTCCAAAAACGTCTATTTTCACGTTTAACTTCAAGATTTATTTCAAATGCAGTCACATTTATCACTTTTCATCTCGCGCCTCTGCTCACCTCCAGCTACGTGTGTTTCCCCCCCTTCATTAAGAGCCGTTAGTGATACTATGAAGTCACAGTATATCGAGGACATGATCGCGCTGAATGCTGCTGTTCCTGCTCAAATGCTAAGCACAGCTTTGAGCGCTGCAGCGTTGCACGGGCTCGAATATGATGCACGATAAGTCGGCCCCAGCCTCCCGGCCTTTAATTACCCACCTGCCTCAGTTCCTCAGCTCTTTCCCTCTCTGTCTTTAACTGACTCACAGGGATTATGCAGTTCAGTGTCATTACTTATCCCGATACTTCAGAGGAGCTTTATTCTGAAAGGTTTAATGTCAAACCCCCCTTTTAGTCTCCTGACTGTGCACACGCAGGTTTCTAGAAAACTGAGCCTGGCCTCTGCAGAAAGGAGTCGTCGACACTCGTAACACTCGCGCGACGTAAACAGGTGCACGCAATTTCAGCACTTACTTTGCATGTGAACGGATTACAGAGAATGGGCTTAGGGTCTTATCCAATAGACTTGATCATGGATGTCAGGCATTATCACAGATGTCGGGTGGGTAAAGGCTTTGCCATCCACCGGGGCTGCAGAGAGTTAAGGGAGAGTTTCTGTTTCTGGAGACTCAACACGCATGCAGAAGCAGCAACCATAAGACCATAATTAATATTTAATATTCTCACTATTGAAATGCAAACGTAGGGAACGTCTGAAATGAGGAGAAGTGCCTTAAAGTCAGCAGAAATAGAGCTTTAAAAGTCGCCAAACGGCCTTGAATTTGAATTTGTGAGGACAATTGCTGCAAATATTAATTTAATTCATCCATCTTTGAATTTCTTTTTCTCAAAATGAGAATAAATCTGCGTGAAAATCCACATTTCTGCTCTGAAACCACTGATCCCAGGCCGCTGTGCTGTCTTACCGGTTTGCAAAATGTAGACTAACCTTTAAATCACACCAATTACCAAAAAAATACCCAATAAATATTAAAATATATATAGTTTATTTAGAGGCACAGACACAAGAGGACTTATCCTAATAAAAGGCTTCACTGCTGTGTGTTTCTGACAGATCTCAGCCTGCGGCTCCACGCTGTCATTTTAATGAGAGTCCTTTAACAGCGTTTTATAGTTTTAACAAGCTGCTTGCGCCGCTGGTGTGAGAGGTCCTTCATTTTCACTAAAAGGCACTTGAGGTCAGGCTGTCGCTCCGCTCACAAAAAGCTGTTTTTGTTCTTTAAGTGTAAAAAGCCGAGCTGCAGCGTCACCTCTACATTTCCCACCCAGCTGAGCATTCCCTGTTCCTGTCCCTGTTCCTATATGTGTGGAGGGCTTATTCATAGTCAATGTATTACAGGCAGCACACTGCCCACTAAAAATAAATACCAGTATAAGTGTAGGAATATTTAATTTCACCGCTGCTGTGGCCGATAGGAATCTCTCACCAGACTCCTTTTACAAAAACAGTCATTTTAGCTCTCATAGCCCAGGAGCTGCTGGTCTGTTGCAGCCTCAATCTGTTGGTTTGATACTTGGTATAGTGTGACTTTGGTGTTTTAACGGGTTGGTTTAGATTCACCAAAGTCACACAGTACCATAAATAAACTAACTAAAGGAGGCGGCGGCGGACCAGCAACTCCTGTGTTATGCAAAGTAGAATTACTGTTTTTGTCAAAGGGGTCTGGTGCATTTAAAGACAGCATAGAGTCAGTAGTCTCCAGTTGAAAAGAGCTGTCTGACGGTGAAAATATTCTAAATATACATACGCTTTGGCTGCTGATCCCGTCCACAGCGCTGCATTACTCAGCTTCAAAAACCTGAGCCGCCCCTTTGAGTTCCACTTGGGTTTCATTGACTTTGTCAGAGCTGAACCCAACAGTAAGCCCGTTGTTAGATCATCAGACTTCTTTGAGTCTGATTGCACTGGTTTCTATGCAGTCAGATCTGTTTTGCAGCAGAAGACTTTGCCTTATTTGCTCAATGTGCCTTTGAGAGCGTCTCAGTCGGCACTCTTGAATCTCAGTCAACACTTAAAGTAGTTAATTTTCTTACTTGCTGAATCAAGGACTTTCCCCTTTTTCCCCTAAGCAAGCATCCTGCATCTGAATGCATATGAACCTCTGCTGGTGTCAGCAGATGCGTTGCACTGCCCAAATCTGGGGAACATAAATTAACCAAATCCATATCCGCCCCTGAAATCCTGTGTTTTGATCATTAATAAAACCTAAATGTCTGCAGATGAGACACTGGAAGTGATTCAGCACAAACTTTGTGAGCTTTTACCTTTTTTTAGACGCGGGCTTGTTTGTCATACAGCTCTCTCCCAACACCGTGTCGACTCAAGAGCCTCGAGCTCGTGTTTTAAGTGTTGCTATATGTGCAGCCTGCGTGCTTTTATCTTCATACTGTGTTTATTTAAACGGGCACGCAGCCGAACCTTCAGACGCAGGTCGTTCAGGCAGGATAACCACAGGAGTCACTGAGCTTTTACATTAATTACATCTAAGCATGTTTGATAGCAGTGAGTCTGCTGGTCCGGGCAGATATAATCTGGTATTATTTCCTGTTTTTAGCTCAGTGAGCAAACGCTAGGCAATAATTCACGGGCATTTACATGTTTCGATTTGACAGACAGTAAATAAATAAACCCCAACCACAGATAATTTGTTTTTTTTCTGTTTTGTGGTACATTTGAATAAGTTATCTTGTCTTTTTCTGCTCCAAAAGTGCAAGAATTGTGATTTAATAACAGAAATGATTGACAGTTTCATAATACAACACCGGTATAAATGTGTTAAAACTCTAATAGCCTTAGAAATTGTTAAAAGATGATACTCAAGTCAATTTATTAACATTTAATCCTGCAGCCTTGACGTATAAAACCTATTGTTAGTGTCACTTTGAGGGATTTAGAACCATAGAAGAGTGACAGATAATGAGAAAACTAATGAGAATCCATTGGTGGGTCATTTACATTTATCACAAAGCACCGTTACGTAATAATTATAAAATAAAAAGGATAAACACTTCCTCTTTAAAGAACCTCCCACTCATAGCGATGAGGTTGTGTAATAAAGCCGTTATAAACTCTGAAACTCAGCTAGGCCTCAGTGCTTTTTGGGTTACGGGTCAGCCCGGCTTCGTGTTGATATATGGAGGTGCTACACGCGGCACAGGGGTGTGAAAAGACGAGACACGGCGGTCCACGGACGTCAGTGTGTGTTCGGGCAACATGGCGTCGAAGAATGTTTCGCACTTTGCCGCTACAGCTATCGATCGCCGCGACACGTTCGGACGCATCACTTTGACTTACTGTTGCTTTTTCTCAGCCTTCCTGAGCCCCTTTAGGTTGCTCAGCTGTGGACGGGGAGAAAATGTTTTTATTCATGTGAGCGGAGGTATTAATATTCACAGAAATGACTCACGGACAAGGCCGGCGCAGGTCAGGCGAGGCGTGGGGTTTAACTTCGGTTTCTAATTGTGTTTGAAAAATAAAAACGCTGCGCGCTTTGGAGCTGCTGGTGATGTCTGGGTTTATTGCAAAAGCCTTGGCAGAGTGTGGGAGGTGTGGGCTCCAACTACATCGCAAGCTGTAATTACACCGACGCCAATTAAAGTTTTCCCCCCGCCCCAGCTTGTGGGATGCACGGCTCTTAATGGCCGCCATTAATTTAAATTGAAAATGACATTACACTCTATAAAAAGCCCCCACTGTCCTGATTCGAGGCTCAGTCCGACAGTCCAGATGCCGTCCTCATGTAGATGTTGTTTAAAAACGCCAGTCTCTTACGTAAGTGTAGAGGCTGCGATGCGAGCGCCGGGCCAGAGCGGGACGATGATTGATTTGCTTTGCTGCAGCATTGCATTGAAATAAACGTTACGTAATGCTGTCTGCAGGGGTGTCTGCGGGTTTACAAGGCAATGAGTTTGGTTACCTGGGGGGAAAAGGGGCTTAGAGGGTATTTAAAAGTCTTAAAATCCATTTCCAGGTGTCTTTAATGTTTTTGTACTACTTCCATAACCAGAAATATTGGCTAAAAATGTTTTTTTTTATGTTTATCACAAGCTGTTGTGAGGGGTATTACAGCGATTAAGTAGAAGTAGGCTTGCTTTTGTAGTTTTAGTCAGCGACGATAGACCTGCAGCGAACACTGTCGCCACTGCCACCCGGTCTGGTTGTCAAGAGACCGGCCCAAATGCAGACCAAGTCATGACAATGTCCGAAAAGACAAGATCAGGACCGACCGAGACTTGGGCAAAGGGAGATGGGGTCGAGGCCAGACGAGCGTGAATCCCGCTGCGCGTGGATACGCTTACGATCGAGTCATTCGTTGCATTTGAACCAGGAAATAGTAACAGGAAGCTCAAGTGTCGATTAAGCAAAACTTGCAACTGACAACTCGAGCCCAGCTTCTGCCATCTGGGGGGGGTGAACCTCAGCCGAATCCCGTTTCAAACAGCAAGGACACATCGAGGTCGGTGCTGGTAAAGATGGAAGTCTTTTCAAACCGAAATAGCCAATAGATTTCTGCGGATCAGCGGCTCCTAAGCCCCCCGGCGTTATCCCCGAGATGACAAAGAACGATACGGAGCGTTGGGTACCGTGGGAGTATTAATAGGAACGTCTGGTGCCAAAGATGCAGCAGCGCAGTGATTATTTGGTATTACAAATGGGGACAGGTGGGTGCATGTGAGAGAGCCGCCGCAACGTACCCGCGGCCCCTGAGCCAAGTAAATATAGCCGTGAATGTGCCGCCCGGGAATGTGACCGGAGGCCGCAGGTCTGGAGATCAGCGCGCAGAAGCTGCTGCTGGACTTCAAACGTTTTCACCTCCGCGTGGCGTCGCGTCACAATATCAGCCCGTCTATCTTCTCCACCTCGCTGCTGCTTCTCCCGAAACCCACCAGCGACTAAATCCCCAACTCGTCTTAAAGCGTGTGAGTCAGTGTCCTTTATATCTGCAGTGATTCTCTGAAAGGGGAGATATCAGCTCGCCGCTTCTCCCGAGAGCGGGGGATTCATTTAAGTCCTTACCTACGTGCTTAATGTGCTAATATTATACAGCGAACGATGAGCTGGAAATTAAGAGACCCAGCAGACGACTTTGCAGACTCCTTAAAGAGTTATAATGGATGTACAGTGCAGAAGAGGTTGGGGTGGGGAGGGGTCCTCTGCTGTTATTGCTGTTCAGCATACCTGCGCGTGCTCCTGCATTGCAATGATTCGTACATTTTGATCATTTTGACCCGCTGATTGTGCCGTTGTTGGAATGCAGAGGGTTTGTCAATGCTCCGCCGTTCCTGTTTGATATCTGTCATACCCCCTCTGACAGTGAGATCGGACTATAAATGGAAACATGGCACAGAAGCACGGCGGTTTCTGTTCAGCCTTTGCAGGGTTGTGCACCATGGTTTTGTCCTCCAGGGTCAGACTGTCAGCAGAGAGCTCTGCTGCACCGCTCTGAAGCATCCGAGAAAGGAAATCCTCTTCTTTAAAGTAAAACTCTTTGACAGTGAGGGACGTCGCAGATGCTGCTTTGCAAAGACACGTGACGGGACTTCCTGGGAGCAAACCAAGCGCTGGGAGTGGAGCATCGCTGCACAACGGGACAAGTTCGCTGGGGGTGGCCACCGGTTTGAAATCAGGTTTTGTTTTTCATAGAAAGCATCAGAAAACATACGTTTACCAATCCACAGCTGAACATAACATGAACATAATCCCTGACAGAGGGACTACGCAGGATTTCTACCGATTCATTTGCCTTTTGTTAATCCGGTCTTGATTGTATCCCGTTGTTTCACTCCACTACACGTCCTCTCTTTGCTGCGTCTCACTCCAACAGAAGGGACGTATGTGGAGCAGCAGCCTCCTTTCCAAAGCTATAGAAATGCGTTGGCTGGCATCGTGTGCTCAGCCGTGTATGTGCCGCCTCGGGGCCTCTTCGTACGCACGCAGGCTTGCACTTAAGTCGGTGTATGTCTTTGTCTCGACTGAGAGTTTCCGGTGCACAGCCACGCCACGTTCGGAGAGGAAACCGCCCTGAGGTGACGCACGTGTTGATGATGCTAGTGAATCCGTGCAGTGTGATTGGTCTTTAAGGAAAGCAAAGCGAACTCCGCGTTGGTTTCAGCTTGAACGTTAACTCAGAGACGGGCTATTGCATTTTTAAAGACGCATACGTCGGCCTTAAAATAACCTACAGTGACAAAATGAACTTTCTGCCAAACACTGATGTGGCGAAAAGAAAAGACAGCAGGTGGTATTTATACATTTTATTCATTCATGAAAAAACCTTTTAATATCTTTATTTTTTCAGGTTGGGGGGGGGCGTTTCCCACCCCCACCCCCCCCCCCCCAGTGTTGTGCATTTTCACAGTTTTAAATATTTGCCAGAACTGACCCATTTTCAAGTATTGGTGTAAAAATCAAAGCTGAACAAAACAAAACAAACAAAAAAATAAAGAGCACACACAAAACGCTGTCACTGTTTCAGTGCTGTATTTCCAGAAAACAAACCAAACAAAATGAGAAACGTACATATTATCGCCACTCGTATCATCTCGTGTGCTACATTTTGGGGGCGGGGGGCGGACAGCAAGGTGAACTTAACTTTTCCTTTTCATGGGATAGAATCAGAAATAAAAGCCAGGGAAATGGAGGAAGGTGGTCCTGAGCGTGAACTTGGGATGTTTGATCGGTTTAAACAAAGGGGCGGGGATTCGTTAACGTCTCACGGGGGTCGAATGACACAGGAACACGAAGGTAGCAGCCGTCAGAAGAACTGTGATGGTGTGGGTTTAGGAGAGGAGGCTTTCGTTCACTTGGCACAAGCCCTACAAGCAGAACGCTCGACACCAGAGCCTCTTCTACATGGCTATGTTTTGCATTTGTGACGTTTGGTCTGGAAATACACATGAGCTCAATGCATTTAATGATTTCAAAGACAAAAACACTGGAAAACAGCCTTATTATTAAGTGCCAAGAGGTTGGTGATTTGTCACTCACATTATCCTGCTGCATAGTTTTGGCATTGTCCAATTTTGGCACTTTTTTTGCCCTCCGTGCCGCAAACGAGCAGCGTGCGATTTTGTTTTTCTGTGGCTTAGCTTAAGGAAGCACAAAGCATCTGTGAGGCTGAAGTCAAACACACATCGTTAATACATGTTTAACAAAGTCAGGCGCGCGGCGAGCAGCCAGTCAGGCCCCTTTTCCCGCTCGGTTTCCTCAATATTTCCTGTTTCCCTGTCGCATTAAAATCTGCTTGCTTCATTTTAACAGGACAAAAGTTGCACGCAGCACTTCCTGTTTATTGGTAAACAGGTGTGTTTGTGCATATGGCTTTGTCAGCATGTGCGCGTGTTCAGACGGTCCACGTGCGGAGCTGATAAATGAGTTCACGCTGCCAATGTGACACTGCTGTGACAATCAGATACCGCGCCAGGCCTGCTCCTTTCCCCTCAGGGCGTTTGTGCTGTTTGCGAGGCCGAGCTCTGTCCCTGTTTTATGACAAGGACGTTACCTTCCCTGCACCGTAAATGTGTGTGTGTGTGTGTGTGTGTGTGTGTGAGAGAGAGAGAAGGAATCATGACTCAACAACAGCAGAAGCACATCAGTGAAACTCCTCATCCTGCCTAAATCCCTTAAATGGGATTTAACACACATGCTCACACGAATACACACACAGAGTACCACTCTGCATGTCGAGGTTTAATTACATTACGCGCAGTCCAGCATGGGTACCGTCCACAGTGTCCACAGGTCATCGCGAGGCATTACGAGGCAGTGCACGGTGAGTTAAAGGTCAGCGAGGTCACGACACGGGCCGCGGCGTTCTCTGCCGCCTTTGATGCAAACTACAAATTGAAATAACTCGTGGTCGACGTCCAAGTCGTGCTTCGTAAATGTCAGTGTTATTTTGAGCTGGCTTTAACGTCTAAATGGATTCAGTTCGCTGTCGCCTTCATACCCACCCACCCCCCACCGCCCTCAACCGCCGCTCGACCGTCTACAAGTACATTTTAGCCGCCTCCTGACCCGGACCTTTGCTATTTGACCTCACTCAGACCTCACACCTCACCTTTGACACCGCCGTTAGCTAGCCCTTGCGTTTGCACAGCTCAACTCGGCACAGTTCAGTCCATCTAGGGCATGCAAGTGTGTCACTGCAGATCTAATTATGACAGCAGTCCCCCCAGTAGCCTTTTTAACTTCCTCCTTCTCCCTTCCCCGCCAGCACCCGGCGACCCAGACCGGAGCAGAGGCCGCCGCGTTTCCACGTGAACCGAGCCGCGCAGGAGCGTCCAAAGCATATATGTTATTGGATATACACTCAAAATCCATTTCACTCACGGGAAAGAAAGAAATATTCAGTCATTTTGGGGAAAAACTCATATCTGCGTGCTACAAATGGAGCAACGGCCAGGAGACAGCAGCTAGACTTAGCATTCAGACTGTAAACGCCCGCTGTTAGCATGCCTTTTTTACATTTGGTGAACAAAAAGCATTCGATGGGTTAACTGATGAGCTTTAGAGGTGCTGGTGGGGTATCGTCTTTATCTTTGGACACAGCCAGACTGGCTGTTTCCCCTGTTTTACAGTCTTGCTAGCTTAACTGCTCGCTAAAGCTTAATTTGGCGTACAAACATGAAAGAAGTGGTGTCGATCTTCTCATGCAGTTCTCTGAATGAATTGGTTCCCGAAATGCCCCAAAACTCTTCCTCTCGATTCTGGGTATGCAACAACTGCCACATCAATGCACGACGCGCAAAACAATCCGTTTTAAAAATGGCAAAAATAGACAAAATATCCTTTAAAACACACAGGGAAGAAAACGCGGCCCCGAGCCGAGTCCTGACGGATGAACGCCTTGCAACGAGACGCTGGTGCACCCAAACAGCGGCAGCTTCACTGATCTTTGTGAAATACATGAGCGGATCAGACTCGCATGCAAATTATTTCTTTGGTTGGAGCCAAAACACGAGGGGCGCGGCGGGCGCGGTGATGTCTGCAACATCTGAGCGTGAGGCCACGGGCAGAGCAAACTCTCACACGGCTCATTAGCAGATAAAAGAAGATGTTTGCAGAAATAACTTTTTACTGTTATTGTGGCTTCCTGTGATCTGACGCCCAATTCTGCCTTTCTCTGTGAGTTGTCGGTTTGCGGCCGAAGCCCCCTCTCAGAGATTAACAGCTCGTCTAACGCTGGTATTAAGCTGACCGGCGCTGATGTTTACGCGCGTGTTTGTGTCGCACGCTTGCCGCCGGTGGAATAAAGGGAGACGAGCCCCACATCTCTGCAGCGAGAGCTACAACTGGCACAGCGGAGAAGTGGGTCATCTATATGCCAACCCGAGCAGCCGGGATCAAACTTGCATGCCTCCTGCTCCGATTTTCAGCCTCGACAACGGATAAAAACGAGAGAACGAAGGAGGGGAGGGGGGAGGAGGAAGGGCACTGGTGTAGATGGAGATTAGAGATGATTGAGGATGAGGGACAAAACGCTGCTGGAAAGAAAATGGATACTGTTGACTCAGAGGCGACGATTACAAATACAATGTGCTCGGGATTGTCAGATGAGCTGCGGAAGAGACGACAAGGCTGACGCAACGCCGCGTGCGACTGCTTTTTAATCAAAAGTATGGATCGTGTAAGGTGAGCAACGCGCGCGGTTATTCATCTGCAGCGGAAAAAAGAAAGAGCAGACCAGACAGGATGGATGAAAAAAGAGAAAGGAAGGAAGTGACAATGGGGCCCTGAGATGGAGCGATACAGAGAAAGGGAAACTTGTTCTCTGATGTTGACAGCTACGCCGGGTTACAAACAGAGTGAAGTGAATGACAGGAGGTTAACTGAGGAGCGCCGTTTGAGTACTTTTTGCTCAAGCTGTTATTGCACGTTGTTGTGTCGAGCGCCTGGCTTCGCCGGTGCTCCCCGCTGATGTTCTCGGCGCCGAGCATCTCTCCCGTTGCATAATGCACTCGGAACGCGGATGGTTAGCTGGGTTGCGTAACTTCTGCGTGCATGCATGGTGCTTGTTGCGCTCGTGAGACAATACGTTTGTCAGGTGAATGTGGCCGAATGTTTAAAAAAAAAAAAAAAAAAAGCGCCAGACCCGGGTCTCCCCTCGGCGGCAACGCTCCCGTCCTAAACCCACACACGCCAGCACCAACAGTCTGGGAGAGTTGGGACAGATGAGCAAAATACTGCATTGCACTTTGTTTAAGGCTAAAAAGGTTGCAGTGGAAAGCGATGTAAACTTAAGGCAGCATGGATTGAATGTCTTGCATGTTTCTTTTAAAAAAGTACTAAAACCTGCTACGTCGACCAACGCAGTCCGTCATGTGAAGCACACGACGGCGACGACAACAAAACTGAATGCACCCTCTCCCAGCCCATAAATAAAAACACAACTGGTATTCACACACAAGGTTTGCGCATATCCACGTACGTAGCACGTGCGCAGACGAGGTCACGTAAATACTTGAATCGACCCACACTCACAAACCCCCGTGTCGCTTGGCCCGGACAGCCAAAATATAAAATTTTAAAATAATTTAAAAAAAAAAACAACAACAAAAAAACAAAATAAATTCTCCAGTTTTTTCATTTTTGCAATGATTTCATTTAGCACAGTGCGACCCGACCCATGTTGAAGGTAGAATGGTTGCAGTTTGTTCGCTTCCAGTTGTGAAAGTGTGTTTCGAGCCCACGCCTCAAAGCAACAGCTGGTCTTTTGTTTCTCAGAGCTGGTTTCATTTGTCTGCCTGTTTTTAATGTTTCTGTGTGTGTGTGTGTGTGTGTGTGTGTGTGTTTCTCTCCGTCAGTCTTCTTAAAACATAAGACAGAAGGATATTGAGGCAAAAAAGAGGGAAAGCAGTGAGAGCTGGTGACGAGCAGGAACAAAAGTAAGAGATGATACTGTTAAGGTATCCAAGGCCAGTCTGGTCAGGGAATCGGGTCAGTATTTGGGTGGGATGACCACCACAGGGTCACCACTCTTTGGCCGCCACATCAGCACCTGGGCATCGTTGGCGTTGGGCTTGACCATGGCGTTCAAAGGGATGGGCTCGTTCTTGCCCAGGATCTGGGGCTGTTCCTGGGTCAGCGGCTCGTTCAGAACGGCCCTTTGACCCAGAGGCTTCTCCGGGTCCACTCGGATGTGAAGCCGCATCCTCCAGCGGATCGTCTGCAGGACGAGTGTCTCTGAGGTGGCCTGGTTGATGGCCACCAGCCAGGTCGTAAAGCTCTGGTCACGGTGGATGCTGCTAAGCTGAGGCACGTTGCTGTCGCTGACGGGCACACCCCAGGTCACGCTGGGGTAGAAATTGTCATTCATACTAACGGTGAACTTGCTGTCCTTCTTGGTGGGGCCTACGACGGTGCAGGTCTCCGTGGTGTTGCCGTACCATGGGTAGTTCACCCCATCCGAGTCGCTGATCGCCTGGATCTTGCCATCGCGCAGGTCGGGCAGCTCCCAACTCGACCTGGAAGTTGAGAGGAGCGACAGATGAGGATTTATGCAGAAATGAAGCTCACAGACATGAAGCGGCCGCTGAGATTAAAGGATAACTGCAGTTCATTTGGTCTTTTGATCGTCGCTTCCGTCATTATGATAATGCGAAACATGAGAGAGCAACAGTCGGGCCAGTTTTTATTCAGACCGCTTCCCTTGGACACTAAACTGCAAGTTAGCATATGTAAAATAACCCGTGTGTAAATGAACAGGAAAAGTCTTTCATGCATACAATCGCAAACAGGAAGTTGTCTGCATGCTGAAATGACAACTTTCAGCTTTAGTCATAGTTTTACCATTCGCCTTTGTTTTCCTTCCAAATAAGTTGCTGCTGATGGTCACAGTTTCACTTCTAGTGACTAAGAATGATAAAGACCCGTTAATGAACCGGAATCGCCCTTTGAGTTCATCTTTGGTGCACCAAACCAAACAAAAAGATTCCCCCTCTCCCGTCTAATCATCTCTGTATGAGTGGCTAACAGTTTGCATATCAGTGGCGCGACAAGTGTCTCTCTTCGTGTCACTGCGCCGTATATCCAGCCACACACGACAGGAACAAGGAGTGGACTCAACGCCTCACAGCTGGGTCTTTCCGCCGATTTACAACGCAACAATAAAACGATGCGACGCACACAGCGGGCGGCGCGGAACGACTTAAGTGACCCGGTACCTCTGCTCCGTCCACCTATCGATTTTCTGCCCGCAGCAGGAAAAAGATCACCTTTCATTCCCTGAAGCTGAGGAGCAGCAGGACGGAGAAGATAACAGTGTGATCACCAGCCACACGACTTACTGGCTGCTTGGCCCAGCCTCACGTTGTGATTTATGTATTCACCCCCGGGGGTGAGATTAGCATGTCGGGCATGATAATAGCCTGGCCCCTGTGTGTGTGTGTGTGTGTGTGCGTGCATATGTACATTTCTATTGTGACAAAAAATAAATAAATAAATCACATAATCCTCTCAACTGGTGCCTCCAAAACAATTTGCAGTGGTTTTTCCATTTTGTCGTGACCTCAGACGACTCACCAGTCAAAACATTTCGACAGCGAATATCTGCATCTAATTCTCAGAGTCAACGCTTCTTATTTATTATATATGAGCCAATGTTCCTGCTTTTCAGTATGGGCTTACAGGCGCATGTGCAGCTGAACTTCGCAACCTGCAGCAACCATGGCATCGGGTGTATTGCGCTGCTTGTTTGACAGGCAAACTGAGGCCCGTGAAAGCAGCGTGTAACGTAGGTCCAAAGGAAAAACACGCTGTGCAACAGCAAGCAGAAGTGGCGAGGCAAAAGCAAGAGTAGGCCACATGTACAGGTACGACGCAGAGTCATTTATCAACTGAGGAACTTTGATCGTGAGTGGGGAACGCATTGCAGAGATGTGGCTCACATCCTGTTTGCGTCTTCACTTGCCTTGCTTTGTCACAGCCCGAATGACCTGCGTGTGTGAGTGTGCAAGTGGTGAGTGTGACAGAGCTGCGGGGATGATGAAAAACTATTCTGTCAAACCAAAATTAATAAATAAATAAACTCAACTGTGACTCCTGAGCGTGCCATTTCACTGCAGATGCTGCATGGGCTGACGCAGTGAGTGCGTATCAGTGTGTCAAACGAGCTTTAACACCTGAACACCACAGGTTGCAAACCAGAGCGTGTGAGAACAAACTAGTGACTGACCAAAGAAGGTAATACAGTTGATGCTGATGATGACGATTGGATGGAGAATTGAAATAGCCAATAGCTTGCATTAAAGGTATTTAAACAGTTAAAAATGATATAATTATTGGATAAATGCTTGAAATACAGTAAATCGCTAACAAACAGTTCACACGTTTAGCTTTTACTGAACTGTAACTGATAAAAAAAAACAATGAATAATTGAAACTGTTGCTGAAAGTAACCTATAAATAGTTATCTAAGAGTAATGAACCAAATAAAGTGCTGAAAATTCGGTTTTAGGGGAAAACGCTAGAGCCACGTCCACTTTGGTGAATTAATGTGTTTCAGGAAGAGCTGGTGTTGATGAAAGAGCGTGAAAGAAAAAACCCTGGAGACCACCGCTGAAGTAATGTTACTGCACACGGTTGCAATTTCCTGTTCACCTCCGACTTTAAACCTCCAGTGCCGACGAGCCCTCTGATCTACGCGGCAAAACCGAAACTGAACCAGTATCATGTTCAGCCAGATTAACCGAATCACCACCGCATGTTGCAGATCAAACCGACCCACTGCAGCAGCCACGCTAAATGCACCGGAAAGATACCTGCTGCGCGTGTTTTCTGCTGAGCAGGAGCTGATTTGACAGGCTAACAACAACCAGACAAGAGCAGCCATATATAAAAGGGCTGGAAGCTTCATTGGCACTTTGTGCATCTACTGAGCAATAAGGAAGCGCTTCTCATTTCCTGTTTCTTGCAACTGCGCCGCCACGCTCAGTTGCACGCCCAAAATGGTTTGGAGCGTCAACATTCTGGTTGACAGGACGCGTCAAAGACGTCCGGGAGAGGCTTTCTTCCACAGATGGTGAAGATTGGATCAACTTTGCAGGAGTGGAAGTGAGGAAAAAGGGTGCCAAAGCAATTAATTAACCAATTACAGCGCGCTTAAGCCTTACCACCTGCATTTGTGTGTGTGTGTGTGTGTGTGTGTGTACCAACACACTGCTTTTCCCAACAATATCAGCATTTTCGGAAAACTCTGTATCCACAAATGCTGATGAACCGCGCTTCCTCCTTCATCACCTTTACATTTTGAGAGCAATGCAGTGTTTGGGTGTGCATGCCCAGTTCTGCATATACAAACACCTACACCTGACTCTTAAAGGCAGCGATCACAAACGGAGGAGGGCAGAAGACGGATGCGTCCGGAATCCTGAGCGCATCGTCCGAAGCCAACAGAGAAATCATCCTCATTACCGTCCTCGGCTGTTCAGTCCAATTACAGCACGTCGGAGCCTCATTGCCATCAAAGAAACTACTTAGTATGAGAATCTCAGCAGTGAGGGCGGACTCGTCTCTTGCATCCTAAGAGCGACTTAAAGAAATGAGCAGCAGGAATAGGAGGCCTTGCTGCGCTCGTTGCACGACTTTAATATTAGCATATGGTGATATATAAAGTGTGTTTTTTCAGTGCAGGAGCTGCAGGGGTGGAAAGAAAGAGGGGATTTGCCTTTGCAAACACTGCTGCAAAGGTGGGCGGGTGCATTCCAACACAACCCTATATATAGTGCTATACTGTATACTGTGTGTGCGTATCAGTTACATCCATGTTGGTCAGATCCGGCGTGTGACGGCTGCTCTTTGTCAGCGCAGTTTGTCTGCGTTTACTACATGTCAGTGTGATTTTTGAGGACGTCACCTTCTTCATTTTGACTTTCTTCGCTGCAGTTTCGGGAGCGAAGAGCCAACATGAGCCACTTTTGTGCGAGCTTTGTTGCTTTCAGAAAAGTCCCTTTTAATAAAAGAGTTTGCCTTATCCTGCACCCTGTTGGTGGGTAGTTAGTGCGACCTTCAAAGGAGCTTTTTACAGTTTGGAAAATAAAAGAGGAAAGGTGTGATAGTGATTATCCGTTCATTCCTCAACTGTGGCACAGATCACTTGGAGGCAGTCTCTACTTTTGAAGTCCTGCACCTCAGAACCGGGGCCTATTCTGCCGTCTGCTCATATTGTGTTTGAGCGTCTTTGAAATGCTCGTCAAGAGTCAATTTACTATCTGCTAGATGAAAGAGTAAATATTTGGTAATACAATAGTATAGCTTGGATGAAAGAGGCAATTACTGTAAACAGAACTGCAGTTTACGAAAGGCATTGATCATACAGGGCTTTTACACACACACACACACACACACACACATATACACACACACACACTGGGGTGGGGGTGTTGGGGAGGAGACTGTCTCTAATCTTAGACATGCAGCAGTCAAACATCCTCAGCTGCAATATCTACAGATAAAGCATATTCTGGGCACATGTCAGCTTGTGGTTGGCTACTGCGGGGTTTAAGATGAACTTCCACACACACACACACACACACACACACACACACACACACACACACAGACATATACAGATATGTGGGACAGACAATGACACAGAGACGTGTCGACGACCACCCTGCGTCACGAGAGCATTTCCTTCTGTGTGTTTGCTCACATTCGTCTCGTTCATAACCGCTGGTGCAGAATAACTGTATTGACGAGTGGAGGAATCTGAAAGGCCAAAGCTGCCCCCCCCCTCGCTTTCAGCTTGGCAATAGACAAGTTTCACTACTTTAAAGTATTTCCACATGTGCATAATTTTAGTTTTATTTCTGATGGAAATACAGGAACGCTTTCGTAACTCAGCCCGTGAAACTGCGCAGAAGTAAAGTTCCCATGCATCCTCACGTGACTGGCAGCAGCTCTCCCTGTTGCTCTCCTCTGTCCATATCCAGTTTGCCAGAGTTGTTTTAGCTTTTCCTGAAATCCAATCTGGTTAATTTGGTTTCCTGTTAAATTTAGTGGCCTTAAATTTAAAAACTTTGAGTTCTTCATATAGTTCCCTATTCTGAGGGACAGCACTTCCCCAAAAAGTGTCTAAAGTCAGCTTGTGTGTTAATCAAAGTTGGACGGTACCAAAATATATATGACAACATGTACCGAGGTTCAACATTAACACCAACCTGACTGGACATTAAACCAAGAAACTGATGAACAAACATCATCAGAAGAGGAATCTACAGGTATTTTTGACAACCAGTTAATCATTTCAGTCATTTTAAGACAAAAATAGTGGAGATATATTGTGAATTTGCAGGTGATAGTAAAGTTTGGGGGGTTATTTTACTCAGACATGTGACAACAGAGCTTTACTCATCAGTGTTGGCGTTCAATATTCCATATATTAAGCGATTTATATATAGTTCTCATTCATTCCTGGTCTCAACACGAGCTCATAATGGTGCTAAAAGCCTGACAACGTGACTCAAAAAATGCCAGTGATACTCACATCCCTTTGTTTCCATACGTATTGTAGAACTGCATATGGTTGCAAGCTTGAATCCAGCCGATAGTCCATGTCTCTTTGCTGGCTACAGGCGGCACCAAGACCCGGGCGCAAGCGCGGAAGTGCGGTGTCCGGTAGCGCAGGACCACGTTGGATGACTCGTCGATGCTGGTGGGGTTGGGGTCGATGGAACTGTTCACCTCCAGGACGATGATACTGTCTCGGAAACTCTTGGGCTTACACCTGATACTCTGGATACAGCCCATTGCATTAAATTGCAACACAATCCACAACAACGTCCAGTGGTCTGAGGGAGAGGAAAGACGCATGGAAACAGCAAAAAGAGAAAAATCACCACAGTTGGATCCACAACATGTTCTCACCCCAACCAAAAAAAAATAGCTTACCCGATTAAAAAGCGTTCATTTACAGCAGACAGTCTCATAAAAAAGCCATGCATATTGGATCCAGAGCTACTTTCAGAAAAGTAGAAGAAGAAGAAGAAGAAGAAGACTAGAACATCTTCATATGTGCAGGGCGCATGCTTTCCGGTGCGTAAAAAGCAACTTCACCAAACAAGTGCGGGTACAATAACTTTCTCTACCCGTGCGCTAGATGTGTTGATGTGTTCATGCTGTCGAGTTACGAGTCGTTGCCTCCTAATTGTGCTTTATCACAAAAGGACTTGACCTTTTTTTTTGTTTTTTTGTTTTTTTGGCGACGTGCATCCACTGGAGAGGTGCGCGTAAAAAGGTTCCGGTTAATTATTTAACAAAAACTACTACTGTTACATCTCGGCGTCATATTCGCCTCTGTGGGACTCTTTATGTCATCGGCAGATCATACCCCGGACTGTCCAAACGGCTCAAACTCTACGTCCAGCTGGCGACAAGCATCATAATCACAAAACTGTTTGCGCTGGACAGTGCACGCGGACAGTTATAGACGACAAATGGCAACTCGGGGGTGACGCTCGCACTATGTGGAGCAGCCCGGTGTCCGTTAAACCCGCACTAGGCTCAATTCCTCGCAATAAAAAAAAAGTGTAATTTAGCGATTTAAGCGCGTTATACTGAGCGTTTTTACACATGTGCGGATTAACGGCTCGTGCGTGAGTTTTGGTCTATTTTTAGCGGATAAAACAACATGCAAAAGGTAAAAAATACAAACAAAAATAGGTGTACCTATTAAAACAAGTCACTGGAAAGTGTCCAGCAGGGCGAAATCCACGGGCAAGTCAGAGTGGACGGCGGCTCACACAGTTCTTCGGTCAGAGAGGTAATTCCGTTATCTCCTTCACACCCGCTCCCGTTATTTCACCCCGACCACAGCTGCAAACGCTTTCGCCGTCCCGCACGGAGAGGTAGCGTGTCCACGGGCGCCGAAATCTAGTCGAGTTTGAGTCGGAGCGCCGCAACATCCAGAGGACACCGCCGGGTCAACTTCAGCACCCATTTCAGCGGATCCATTCTCGGATTTAAAAATAAATAAACAAAAATAAGAATAATATTTCAGGCGTCTGAGCGGGGAAGAGCCGCGAGCTGTCACATAGTAACAGCGTCCGTCCCGTCCGTGATGGGATGCGGTTCAGCCTAAATTCCTGCACGAGCTGTCATTTCTCCGTGCTCGTCCCATCGCTGCCACGGCAGGTTCACCCCGCTACGCATTGGTCTATCTCAGCTGCCTGGGAAGCAGCTTTATAAGTATCTTTGAGACGACACTTCCGCTCCGAGCAGCAGGGATGCTGGGATATGTAGGCAGGTTGGAAACCACCGGCAAATCATCGCCGAGCTCCGTTATTTAGGCACGTGTTGCTGTTGATGTTATGTTAATGTTTAGCAGCTATTATTATTATTATTATTATTATTATTATTATTATTATTATTATTATTGCTTCACATAAAGAATAGTCATAATTTCTTGTATCGGTGAGACTTTAAGGTTTTTAATGACTAAACCATATATCTTTATTTATAAGGGCGAATTCATCGACTGATTTTAATACAATCGTATCTAATAAATATAATAATAATACATAGATTTATTAAAAAGTTAGATTCATCTGTATTTTCCCTTCGACAATATAATATATTTTGGTCAATAAAATGTATTAATTGATGATAAGTAGTCAGTGATCAATTCGCTCAATCATATTTTTGTTTTTCTGGTGTTTATGTGTTTGTTATTGTTTGACATTGATCGATCAGTTGTTTGTGATTGATCGATCATTCGTGGTCAGCTGTCCTGCTCAAAGCAACCTGAACCTGGACACACTGAGTCTATTTCCTCACTTCTGTTTATTTTATATTTAGCTTTTTCTTTTCTCGGCGCGGTGAAACTCCTCCCTGGCAACGCGACGGGACGCTGCTGTGCGTTTAAGCACCTTGGAGAACTCCGCTCCACGACAGAGCGCACCGCGGATGTTGAATAGAGACTGTGCGTAAAGTACGTCGAATCCGGAAGGAGCTAAATGCTGCACTGGCTGCGCTGCCTCGTCTTCACCCTTTGTTGATGATATTGGTCGACTGTTAACCGTTTGAGGGGTTGCCCGCGTCGCCTTAAGCTGCCGTGGATCTCCCCGTTCCCTCGCCGCCGGGAGAGGAGCTGTGATGGAGGCTGCGGGGGAGATTTAGACGCTTTGTGCTCCACATCCATCCTCCGCCTGGTAAGATGACAACACCGTGTCTTGCGTATCTCTTGCACATTCTCTAGCCTGTTTTTCGCGGCAGCGCACGCGGCGAAGCACCTGTTAGCTGTGTCGTTGTGCCATGCTGTGGCGTAACAAGACGCTCATGTTGTTATTTTATCTCCATGCTGCAGATCTTGTTTCCCTGGATTGGCCGTCGCAAATGCCACTCAGTGCGCCCCCCCTCTGCGTGCATGGGTCGCGGTATAAACAGCATGGCCATCGCACATTCCAGTGGGTCTAAATATATCTATTAAGGCCACAGGAGGGGGAGGACCGGCGTAGGGGGTTTATCCTGGGACATTTCACCGTGGTGGTGAACTCGCACCACTTGAATTATCTTCCGGAGATTGACAATCGGTTGTTGCACCCGCAGAGGAGAACTTGGCCCTATACAAGCATGCCCTCGAGTTACAATGCGAGATCCAGGGCGCGGGAGAGGAACAGCGTGCTGAGCAGACCTGAGTTCATGTCACTGAACCAGCCCCTCAGAGGTGGCGGCAGCGGCGGTGGTGGTGGCGGCGGCGCCGGTCGCGGTCCCTCGGAGAGCCGAGGCAGCGCGAGGCGACCGGGTCAAGTCAAGCACCAAACAAGCCAATCGGGTGAGGAACCTACTGACAGCGGCAGCAAGGACCGGAGAGAGCCCGGCAAAATGCCAGAGGAAGACTGTATGCAGCTGAACCCCTCTTTCAAGGGAATAGCCATGAACTCCCTCCTCGCCATTGACATCTGCCTGTCAAAGCGCATGGGGGTGTGCGCCAACACGTCGTCCTCCTGGGGAGGCTGCCGCTCCATGGTCGCCCTGTTGGCACTTACCGGACACGGCATCACGTGGATCATTGGAACTATTGTGTGTCTCACACGGAGCAACACACTGGCTGGGCAAGAGGTCCTGGTCAACCTGCTGCTGGGTAAACGCCGCACCACACTCACCAGGCAGCAGCTCAGTACCCAGAATGCACCACACAGGACAGACCAGTCACTCACATCGTGTCTTTGTCAAAGCTTGCAAAGGCTGACTTGATCACGATCACTCACGTGACACCCTCCACTGTACTGTAATTACAAAACAATGCTTCAGCAACACAGAAACTATAGATACATGCGGGATAAAGCATGGCTTGTACATTATAATTTGAATTATTAGAGGTGTGTGTCAATACTTCATACATCATGGGATGAGAAGAGATCTCAACAACCTTACAGTGTCAGTGCTTATCATTGTTTTATGAAGCATCAGCAAATCATTTATAAACTGTTATAAAGCCGCGAGCCAGTAAACAAATGTCTGCTGTTCTAGTATAATTTTGTATAAGTATAATTTTGCGCACAAAGCATTAGAAGATCTTGTAAAATATGCTCTTTTATTAAATGAAATAACCCACCGGTGTGCACGAGTACAGCTTAAATGATTAGTGGATTAATTAAGTGGTCAAGAGACAAAATGCTTGTGCCGGTTTTTAATATTTGGACTTTTTGGACTGTTGGCGAAACAAAAACAAGCAAATTCATCTGTAGTGACGACAGTAATTAGGTACAGTTCCATATGAAATAGTCAAACATGACAGTAAAGTCCTGCTTTGCATTAATGAATGGGTCAGAGTAGCACGTTATGTGATACGATAACATGCAGTGGACATTTCTTACACTCCTACATTAACTTAAGTAACATTTTCAACTTTCCCCCCACCGCTGCCAGCACATCATGAGGTGTGACGTTCCGAGAGCGTGGCACCAGACTGTGTTTTGAAACAGCCCTCGCTAATCACTGCTGCGAGTGACTCATCGTTAATGCTGTGATAATTCTTCCACAGTGCGAAAAGCAGCAAGCTTCAAACTTTGCAAGAAGAACAGGACACAGGAAGTGGCGAGACTTGCTCATGAGTGTGCGTCTGGCTCTAACCTGGTTTAAATTCGCGTTTTGTTTTACCAGTGCGGTGTTAAATGTGCTAATACCCCACCGCAGGAATAATTAAAGTTGTTTTTAAATAAAAGAATTCAGCAAAATCAGCTGACAGTAAGAAAGGAAGTGCTCATTCTGCACAAACATGCTCCCTGCCAGTGTTGTGTTATAATATCTGATCTCTTGGATGAATATTACTGCTGCAGCGCAGTCTGGTGCTGCCGTAGGTGCTCATTTGAACTATTTTATCATTTACTGGTGGTTTCTTTGTATTTCTGCAGTGTGTGTGCATGATTCTGTATATGATCATGATGTCTGTGGCTACACAAACAGAGGGAACTAAAACCAGCAGCGGCTGCCTCAAAGATGTGGTGACGTATAAAGCAGAATTGAATACTTTGAATTTGCACTGAATTTGCATTAGACCGCTGTGTTTTGCGGTGCTGTACTACCGTGGCGAGACAAAAGGGGAGCAGAGAGATGAAGAACAGTTTCCTGATTGCAGAGAGCACGAGCTGCAGGGAGGTGGATGCCCTCTGGGCCCCGGTGGAGAATCCCAGGCCCCAGAACAGACATAACACACCTGACAGTGCGCCCGGGCTTTGTAGCACGCTGTCTGAATCCCTTTGTGCTACAGCGCCAGCCCCGTGGACTCCAGGCAGGAGAGTGACCCCGTCTAGATCGGCCCACACGAGAATGTTTATTTTATTTACATAGATCACAATCTTTTAACGGGTCAACTGAAACACCTTGGATTTAGCATCTTTGAGGATTTATCATTCATGCAGAACACAAAGATTGTGTAACAATGGATCACTCCTGACATGTACTTGACAAATGACGTGCCATCTGCGTTGTGAGAGGCAAGTTTGCTGATGGTTTAACACTGTATTATTCAGGACAATACTAGTGCACAGATAGAAGAAGCTGTATCATCCCATTTGCATTTGATTGGACAAAACTAAGTAAGCGCGACAGAATCCCTTATTTGGGGAGCTGTCGTCTGTGCCTGCGTTGTGGATAAAGTTAAGTTAAATGTTTAATTTGAAGCCAGCTCCATATGTGTGGCAAAAAATTAGGCGCAAAAGAGTTTTTTTATCTACGAAAAGATCTCAGTTGACGTTTCTTCAGCACCAGAAGTGCCCGTCTGTCACCGCTGCTAAAGGAATAAAAAACGCTGCAGAGCATTTTAAATTGAACACATTCATGCAGCAAAGGACAGACCACACCAGGTTGCATTTTTCAGAATGAGCGTTGGATCCGTGCGCGTATGCAGGCTAATACACGAGGACGTGCACGTGCACACACACACACACACGCGCGCGCGGCCTCGATCCAAACGCAGATTATCGACCAAAAAGCAGTACAAATCTCCTGGCTGCAGCCACACTGGGCTCCGATTGGAAGCCAGCAAATCTCTGGATTTGGGACACTGTCGTATTGTGTTCTGGACATTGTTCAGCTCCAAAGGCTTGTTCATTATTTGTCGGTACAGGGTAATTTCTAGTTTATCGAAGTCCGTAAGGAGAAAATCTACGAAGGTACCGAGCAGTAGGTGGGGAGAATTAATATTTAATACCGAGTGAAATTGTGTTTTGTTTACACCCAGCAGGAAGGTAATCAGCCAGGACAGGCCTGTCGGGGGTGGCTTTATTCAGGGCCGCTGTCATGTCTGCAGAAATAATTCCCATATAGTGTTTTTAAAACACAGCGACTGGGACTGTGTGAAACACAACTGAGCACATTAGCAGACCTTGACTGCGCAGACAATGTTCCTGTCCTTATCAACTGCGAGCGCTCTGCCTCACTGTTTTCTGTTTTTCTCTTCATAGTCTATATACTGTAGTCACCCCGATGACCCAGTTACACCGTTTCTGCAAGTATTTTAAACAGTTGTTCGACTTGATCAACATCCGTGTGAATGAGGTCGTCGCGGAAACTGTTTACTTACCTTAAAAGACAATGCTACACGCTGCGTGTTCAGTTTCAGTGTCATGAAGTTTGAGAGTGAATCGCCACAACGACGCAAAAAAGCATTAAAACTGAAACAAACCGAAATAAAAAAGCAGAAATATTGCATTTTAGCTGTAACAACACTTTGAATTAGTTTAATTTTGACATAATAACCCACACTTTAAATGCACCACTGGCCACAGATCTGTAGTTTTAAAGCCACGTCTCTTCTTTTAATGATTTTTTGTTAGTTACATAACTGCAACGTCACCACGTGTGCTGGGATAAACAAGGCAGGATCTGGTGTGTTGCATTTGCTCAACGTCCTGCACTGACTGTAACAGACACAATGCATAATCATCGCCTTCCACTTGTTTCGGTTATCCACCGCGCAACTTTACTGCCGTGGTTCACGCTCGCTGGTCTGAAAATGCTTTTAAATCAAGTAAATACAGGTAGCGAGCAGCTCAGAGTAGCATTTAGTGGTGAAAGTGACTGATGCTTTTCTTGGGAGTCGGTTGAGACCAAAACAAAGCTAAAAGGGGAGTGTGTACTTGCATGCACACACAAAAGCTAATGTTGCTCCACGTCTGCTGCATGTGTAAACAATTTGCTGCATCAACCTAAAAGGTGGTGACATGTCAGTAAGTTAGGCTTGTTTCTGCTGCAGCCGACTGGCCAAACGTCCCTGTTTGCACATTTAGTGTAAAGCATTTTCATACCAAATGCACAGGCTGTGTCATTTTAGAGAAACTAGACAGAGATGCAGCGTCTCAGTCAGGAAGTTGGAATTAAAATCATCTACACAGACCGTTATGTAAAAGTAAAAGGAGAACAGCAAAGGTAGCTTTATGAGGGCACGGAGAGGGGTGGGAGGGGTTTGTCTTGATTAGTCAATTAGAATCAGTGACAGATGAGGAAGAAGAGTGAGAATAATCCCTGCTCTTCGCTTCACAGAGTGAGAAACAATGGGTGTTTCCTCGCAATGCAAGATGATCTGTTTGACCAGAGATCTGGCCACACCTGCTGCACATCTTCAGGGTGGACTTTCCATTCTCAACATAGCAGATTCCCCTTCAACACTACATCTTAGCTCAGCGCTCAGGGTCTGACTCGCTGATGGAGCGTGCTCAGCTGCTCCAAACTCTTCTTGCGTGATCGATAACTGTGTGCTGACCGAGCGCAGGGCCGGCTTCAAACGTGTTATTACACCGCGCTGGCTGCGGTCGTCCTGCCTGTCCTGACGATGTTCCACAGCCGGGAACGCTTAGGACCTCTGCATAACAGCACTGCAGAACAAAAATCTCTGACCGGGGGAGGTGGAGTCACACGCTCTGCCAGCACAAAGTGCCCTGGCACACACACACACACAAAAACATAATTAATTTGTTAATTTGTTGATAATGCCAAAGAAACCTGACTAAAACAAAGTGATCTGCTGCATTAGTCAGCTAAAGGGCATCACAGACAGACTTGTCCTCACAGCTGATAATATGATGCATCACTGCTTGCCCCCCCGGTACTTCTGTGACTGCCAGCGGGCACCACAGGGGCAAACGCCACAGCTGTCCTCACTCACATTTCACCAGTTTCATTGTCTGCTCGGCTCCTGTCCTGAACAGCGTTTCTGGGCTTTTCACAATCCAGCCCACTTCTCTTTTGTTCCTCCATCTCCTCTTTTAGGATTTCAATTTGCCCCCCCCCCCCAAAATGAACATGAATATGACACCACCTCAACATCCTGCCTTTAAGGAGCTGGAATAGACGTTTAAAATAATGGCCCCGTTAGGACAGCGAGTGGGCGACTGGAATAAGAAGTAGGGCAGCGTAACCAATATGTCAGACAACTGACAGTTCTTTAGCGCAGGGCTGGTTGAGCGTGTGTGTGTGTGTGTGTGTGTGTGTGTGTGTGTGTGTGTGTGTGTGTGTGTGTGTGTGTGAAGATGGCAGACTTGAACAGAAGTTAAAGATGGCGATGGTAGGGGTATTTTTGGGAGGGCTGTGGAGCTATAAAAGGCATGTGCAAATGTCTGCAATGTGGACTCATAGCAAATGTTACCAGTATTGTATGCCATAATGGTTATTCTTGGTCACCAAGATATCCGTTTACATATGAGCTGTTCTCTTTTTTAAGAATATCATTTAAAAAGTCTAAATGAGACAGTTTGTTAATTGAGTCTGTTAATTATCTCTAATTACCGCCACCGTTCTCTCCGGCTGTTAGCAAATGCTATTCAGCATGCTAACATGCTGAAGTTAAAAGGATGTAATTTACACTGTGTTGTTCATTCAGTCTTGATTCAGTCTTATGTTAGCATGCTAATATTTGCTAACTGAAGATTAAATTGGACCTGCTCAGTATGAAAAGTGTTGGTAATTGGCGACAAACGAATGAAATTGAGTTGATTTAGCTCTGAACACAAAGTAGTAACGTACAACTTTAGTTAAAATTAGATCTGTCGGCTGCAGTTAAAGCGGCAAAGCTGCTTCTTATGTGTTAATTCATCAGTATTCACGGCGCGATGATGTCACGTGTTATAGCCGATCACACGCTGGTGCTTTTACTTTGACACTCTCAGTACATTTTAATGATAATAACGTTTCTGTTTTTAATAACAGCTCTCATTCTTGACGTCATGACTGTCGCTGGAGTCCAGAGACTGGTGAAGCGCAAGGGACCCTGGGAGATGACGCCGGGCTTCCTGGACTGCGTCGCCATGGACGTGTACTCCTTCCCCGCTGCTCATGCAAGCCGCGCCGCCATGGTCTCCAAGTTCCTGCTGTCTCACTTGGTCCTGGCTGTGCCGCTTCGCATCCTGCTGGTGCTGTGGGCCTTCCTGGTGGGCATGTCCCGGGTGCTGCTGGGAAAGCACCACCTAACTGACATGGTGTGCGGCTTCGCGCTGGGCCTGCTCCACTTTAGCCTGATGGAGACGGTGTGGCTTTCGTCGAGCACCTGTCAGACTCTCATTTCCATAAGCACGCTCAGCTGGAGCCCCTTTTTCTGAGCTTTACGCTAGAACACGAGGCTCATCTGATACACTAACCTCTTAACGTCGGGGTGCTGTGAAGTTATTTTTGGAGGGGTCTGATGTTCTTATCGCGGGGTTTGAACAGAGAAGCGTTAACATTTGAAATTAGATGCTGGCTTGCATGTATTGCCAAAGGCAGGCAGGTCGCAAGAGCTTACAAGGCCTTCATAGAGCTTCCCAAACCTAGCATCTTCTAAATCTGCTAACACACACCTCTACTGCTTCTTAATTTCAACCAAGTAACACTAATAAAGGGGACATTAAGACAACCCAGAGCTGACAAAGATTTGATCAAAATGTACATGTGAGATTAAGGTTTTTGATTTGTTTTGCATTGGTTTTCATACAGTACGAACGCCGGCGCCCTTCATCCACAGCTCAACTTATTTATACTTGGCGAACTCTCTCTCGACTCCGCGTGCCTCTGTGTCTTTACTTCGTTTTACTTCCTCCTCCTCCGTATCCTCTTCCTCTTTTCTCAATTTGTTTTTTTGTTGTTTTTTTTTTTAAATATTTGTGCTTTAAGTTTTAAAAGAAAAAACATATTAAACACTGAATAGAGTTTGGTGTCAGGCTGTGATATCGGATGTAACACTAAAAGTGATTGTTGTTTGGATAGTCCACATTGTTCCTAATTGGCATGACTAATAATATGTTTGTATATCTCTGATAGGACTCTGTTCCTTTTTACTCTATATTTATCAAATATGAACTTATTTTTGATGCCGTTGAATTGAGTATTTTTGTTACAGGGTCAAATATAATTTCCTTAATCGTGCCATTTCTCATTTAATGAGCATACAGCTGATATTTCTCTTCAGCTGTTTCACTTCAGGCTGCTACGATAGCTCACTACATGCTCATGACGTGTCAGTGATACTGATTCTACGCCCCACAAAACAACTGAAGCGTGTGTGTGTGTGTGCATGCATGCGTGCACGCGTGTGTGTTTGGGTGGTGAACGATGGCAGATAAAGTCAAAATATCGGTTTGAAATATCAGCTTTGAGCAAATTACACTTTTCTTTTCCGAATGTGTTTTTTATAGATATTTGATACCTGCTGGGGTTTTTTTGTGGAAACGATATTTCAGTGCATTGATTTGGTGTGTAAATACAGTTTTGTGTACGTTAGTTTGCTTTGTTCTGTACAGGAATCTGTATATCACGTTTTTACTTTGTTTCTGCATCTCATTAATTAAATGAGGTGGGCTGTCGGTAAAATGTGGATGGCTTTGTGTTTTATTATTATCTGCAAACACAGAAATTCCCATAAAAGTAAAAATAGCGGTCTGCAGTACAAGGCTTTGCAAATGTTGGAAAATTGCATTTGGTTGGATTCCATCTAGGATGAGGGAGACACGGTTCAACGTGATTTGATGAATCATTTCCATGAATCGGCTGAATCCTGTAGGAAGCCTGAACTGCCTGTTTATGAGGCATTTGTCCACAACGAAACGCTGCGATTGCAACAAATGTCACATGGACGGTACAGCGTCACATGGTGCATGACCTGGTCAACAAAAAACAAAGAAGCGTGGTCTCTTGAAACCTTAAACGGACAGTTTATCACCCACAGTCAGTGTCTTACTTAGGGTAGATGGCAGTCTGCACACATCCGGTTCGGAGAGACAGACTTTTAATAAATGAGTGTGCAGTATATTTAGATGTTATATCCATTTATAATCACACCTTCGACAAACAGCAGTTTCACCTTGCAGAACAGTGGAGTTGCTGATCTACCAGCTGCTCAGATGGTTAGTAGTCTTGTTTTATTGTGTGACTTCTTTGCTTTTTACAAAAGCTTAGTTCAGATTTTTACATTGGGTGTCACCAAAGTTACCAAGACGCTGCAGTAGATCAGCGACTGCCATGCTCTGTGAGCTAAAACCACTGGAGACAGGCACATTTTGAAGACGCCCTGACAGCAAAGTAAAACAGTAAAAAAAAAAATATATATATTATAAATGCAGTGTACCCTTGAACTGAAATTGTTATTATTAAGTCTGCGTGTCCTCACAGCCATTGACACCGCTTTCCTGTCACACTACTCTTCACCACAGAAAAATCTGACAGGAAGCAACAGCAAGGCGATGGCGTGTGCTCTGAAACAGTTCAAAAGACAGGAACAGAAACTACTTAAAAAAAAAAAAAAACTCAGGCAGAGGGAGTCCAGGGGTAAGAGTTTTAATTCGTATATGTTGCCTGGTTTTTTGTCTCTTGATAGAAATGAGGAAACATTGTAAACATAACTGCAATATGTCTTAATTACAAAAAGCCTCAAACAGCCTTGGTCGAGCTGCGAGGACACAAACAGTGCAGAGTGCAGGCAGGAGTCTGTAAAGATGTGAAATAGAACTAGGTCTTTGATATTCTTGCCTGTGGACTGTTTGGTTAGTATTTCTGACACTTCAGCACAAGATATAATGTCATACGACACCACTTCATTCCTACAGCTTCAAGAGATAATGGACAGGTTTAAGTGAAACGTGCTGTAGACATTCTTGGTTCCCAGAGGTTAACTGTTCACGTTTATTTGTCAACGTGAGGACAAAGTCGCTGTGCATACACATATATGATATTTAGACACAATAAATGTCAATGTGCACAGAAAGAGAAAGAGGAAAAGAGATGGTTATTAAGCTGCAGTAGCCTAAAGTGACACCTTGGTGTACGAGGTTAGTCAAGGTGAAATAAAAGTTGGATTAATTAGAGAAAAACATGAGCAACATTGCCAAATTACAGCTTGTCCCAGTGCAGGTTTGTTTGAGTTTGAGCCACATACCAGCCCCCCACAACCCTGCGTAGCATGTACCCAAAATATCCCTGTGAGTAACTGCTGATAGTGCTTGGGGGCCTGTTTGTACAGGGTTCACATGCACTGACTCAACAGACACCACGCGTCCTGCTGTTGCGTCTTTGTGCTCTGTTTGTGTCACGCTCTGAGTCATGTAGACAATAGTTACAGGAAACATTAGACACCACAACCTTTTGGGTACCACTGACCGCTGTGCATGCTGCAGGTGTAAAGCTCTGAGCGTGTTGTAATCCCACACAGGTACCCTGGTAATTGTCAGTGTAATTTGCATTTATGCATATTCAGGAGCGTCCTTTTAGAACATAAAAACAATAATTTCTAATAGATCTCTCTTGAAAACTCTGCGAGATAATAAAAGGCTGCAAAATAGTTGCATAAAAATAAAATAAACTCCTGGGAAATCTGTGTTTAGTGGCACCATAGAAACACAGGCTCACTGTTAAATAACAATTATGCATGTTTTATTACTCCTTTTTCAAGATATCTGCCTGAGCAACACCAATATTGGTGACTTTTTGTGATTTCAAAATGCTCACAGAGGCTGGGCTCCTCAAAGAGTTGATAGGTTGGCGATATCTGCAGCCTTTTGAGAGGAGCAGTTGGAGAAGGGTTAAACAAGCGCTCCCTCTAGAGGACTCTAAAGGAATCAGTAATGTCTGGGACATGCACATCCTTGAGCAGAATTAACTCCTTCTACAGACACCCTTCCTCCAAAGTGAAGCAGATGTGAAGTTGATTGAAAAAAAAATGTAGATGCAATCAGCTGATAAATAAAAGGCAAGCAGAAAAAAGGGACTGTTTCCATTTTCCAATACAATAAAATCATTCTTGAGAGCAAAGGAGGGGAATATCATCATTGTTTCAACGTCACAGGAGTTAATGACATGTCATATATGTATTGTTTGCATGATGACAGAGGAGCAATTCTTAAATTTTACACACAAGTGCATACTTATGGAAATATTTTAACTGAATAAAAGACCCTTTTCAGTAAGAGACCAATCATATCAGTAACGCGAATCAGTCATACCCAGAATGAGATGAAAGCCCCTAGCTCCCTAGTTTCAGGAGGAGAAAGGTGCAGAGTTCATTCAAAATAACTGTAATGTTATTTTGGCACTATAGACTGAATCAAACATACTGTGTTAATAAGGTTTCATTTCATTTGCAATTAAACATATATGTACATATATGCCTGTACAAAGACAATGTAATGCTAGTCTTCTCTGTGTTGCTGCAGCCAGAAATAAAACCATCTTGATTAGGATGATTGGACATGTCCTCAAAAGTCACATCAAAACAGTATTTCAGAGACACCTAGTGTGGTTTTATACATATATATAGTGATCAAACTTCAATTAAGGCTGTGGCTCAACAGGGAGAAAGGTTAGGTCAGGCTTTAGCTCCTGGGCTTCTGGACAATCCTAAATGCTCTGCGAGTGCTTTGGATGGTACCTTTCTGCCATGAGAGTGTTTGTGGGAATGGATGCATGAGACACTTTACTTTGCTCTTTAGATGTGATACTGTTTTATTATTTAAACCTCAATATATCTGCAATATTAGGGTATTTTGTGTTTATTGCATGAGTAGCTTATAATTTATTTTTTTTTTAATTCATAAAAGTTATAAAAAAGAGTGTTTCTGTGTGCAGAAATCAACCAGTAGGGGCGCGCGTTATGTTTGCCTGCCAACGTCGTATGGTGACGTATGACGCTCTCACGCGAGCCGATCCAGCCTACACACAGCTCTGTTCATTTCCAGGCCGGGTAGGACCCCAGCAACAACAGAGCGATCGGTTCAACCTATGAAGATTGGGCTTTACAATCGCCATCCATCCTTTGATTAGACAACATTTTGTGGAAATATATCACTGTCATTGATCAGAAGGTACACTAAGTCGTTGAATCGGTGAGTTATGGATGCGGGTGGCCGTGCAAAATCTCCAGTTTTGCTCGTCTTCTCCGTTGCCTAGTTTTATTGTTGCTTTGTTCCGAGCAGCAGCCATTTTTAATCGCCTTGTCCTACATTCCCATCCCCGTCGTCTGACCGTTCCGAAAGCCAAGAAAGGTTGATAATGTTAGCATGGATCTGAGTGTTTCACAGATTCACCTCAAGAAACAAAACAGTGTGTTTTACTGGTGTCAAGCACTACAGCACTGAAAAGCCCCGGCCTGTCAAGGTTGTTTTTGAACGTTACACTGGAAGTTGAACGGGTTTGCCGTTTCGCTAGTTTTCGAACAAGCTACGACTGTCGAAGCTAGCTGATGCTAATGATAGCAGTATGCTGTGCTGTTATATTTCTTCGATGCGGCTAGAATAAACAGAAAAGTCACACGCTCCCCTTATTTCCACGGCCTAGTATTTGGTGACAGTAATGATGTACTGCTCTACAGGTCATCGGGTACTAGCACTAGATGTTTACATTGCTATTTTGCGTTAGCCACAAGCTAGCATATTTTATTAGCAAGCAACTACCACCTAGGGTCCTCCTTGACGTTTGTGTTGTTATAATTCAAGTTAATGTTGGTTAACGTTGGCCATTATAGTAAAATAAATTTACTACTACTTAGCAGTGTTGTACTGCATCTTGCCAATTTAGATACACTGTGTTTTTGTTTTCGTGCAGCGAACTGGCTCGTGTCAGTTTCATGTGCTGAAATTAGCATTAGCTTTCCTATCAGGTAACCGACACTTAGCTTAGCAACAACACACGGTAGAGGGGTCAAACGTTACTCTGCGAGCGGAAAAACGTGCTGTAAGTGTACCCAACATATTTATTTTAAGAATTTGTGTATTTTTTATTCAGTTGTTTAGAGAAAATAACGTGTAAAATGTAAACAAAGTCAAGAGAGGGATAACGTTAGCTGTCATAGCGTTAGCTCCGATATCCAACTAAACTAACGCTGTATTTGTAATTTTGAGGTTCCTCTAGGAATTCCGTGTTTTCCGATTTAATTATGAGGAAATATCCCGGCAGTATCAGTATAATACTTAATTAAATCGACCTTGATGGACGGATATTATTCTTTAGAAACCCCGGTAAAACGCCTATGCGGAGCTTTAGGAGAGCGGCCTCCAGTGCGTTATGGATTGTTTGGTATTCGGCTCAAACCACGTTATTTATTCTCATAATTTTCAGTTTAAAACATCAGCTGTAGGCCGTATGGGCGCAGGTCACATCATGTTAACTCAAAAGAATCATCATTTTCTCACATTATCGATGCCGTATGCCTCATAGTGGCTCACAGACTATTACATATATTGTTTTGGTGCTTGCATTAAGCAATCACATTGAAATGTGAGCTCAAATAGCCATCACTAAAATGTTAGACCTTAAAAACATAGCTCTTGTCACAGCATTAAAGCAGAAAACACGTGCTGTGGTGTGCGCTTCATCTATTTTTAATCCAAACATTTCATTTAAGATAAATGAAAAAAAAAATGCTTAGGGATAGCAAGGTAGTGGAAGTTGTAATTGCTTTCTTTCTTTGTAAATTAATTGCTGCTTTCACTTGACCATTGTACCAGTGTACATGTAGATAAAGGTTAAAGATAAATGAAGATATTCCCTCCTAATCTGAAATATTTTCCTTAGAGCTGAAACTCTGTTTCTCTGTAACTTCAAATAAGAGCACAACTAGTAAACATCAATGAATTGCCTTCTGTTTTTCCTATATGCACTTTCTTGCATTTTGTTTGTGTAGATGTTTTTGTGTACTTGTGTATTTATATTGCTAGAATTTAAGTAGTTTAAGTAGACTTGAACACTGTTGGCATACATTTTTGGCATTCTTGCTAGGTCACTAGGCGTGTTGAACTAACAGTTTCATGTTATTCAGCTATGCAGCTTGTGTCAGATGTGAAATGTGGATAAGTGCATAGCATACACAAGTGTAACTACTATGTACTGTACTGTAGCTACTTTGAGAAGATGGTTCCTTCCTGACTAAAACATACACCACAAGTCTATGCCACAAACACAGCATTGGTTCCATAGAGTAGCTCAGTAGCAAGCAAAGAATAGATGGAAATGGACTTTCAACCAGGAAAGAGTAGGGATTCTTGGCATGGCAACATCATGACGCTTACTTCCTGTCAACAAGAACGTGGTCTGTCATACTTCATTTTGATTTGAATAAAGTGCTTCACATGTCAAACGATTATTAATTTAAAATGGTCAGCCAAAATTACTCTAAAAACAATTCACCCCGTAGTTGTTTTGTAGCCATACGGACAGTCAGTTAATGTTTTGAGATATTTGCAGCTGACACTTGGTGATGAGGCCCCACATTAATTTCTTTGTATTCAGTGTGTAAACAAAAAATTTCACTTTTCAGCAATATACCAGGAACAGTGTTTCAGTTTAATCCACATATTGGAACTGCTTTTACTGCGCACCAGAAATGTTGAAAGGGATGATCTAACCGATGTATGGTTTCACTGGTTTTAGCCCACAGTGGCATTTTGTCTTGTTCAGACGTACTTGCAGCTCTCCCTCATTAACATGGGCTCAGCAAGTCTGCATTAATGATTTAATGTTTGTAAAAGTATATATCTGTATGCAACAGCAGGAACAATTCATGTAGAACTTTGACATCAAATGTCAGATTGACATGTGACGGTCTCTCTGCCCCCAGGTCAGGGTATGGTATAAACAAAAGATGTTGAAGTGAAGGCCCACAGCAGGTGAAAACATGGAGCAAATCATATTTTTTATCTAATATCAAACATACATTAAATGGGCGAGGTCACATGCTACAAAACGCTTGTTTTAAGCGGGTTTATTGACCTGAACACAAAAACCGACAAGTAGTTTTTGGTTCAGCTGTAATGTTGCTGAAGTCATAATGGAAATGCTTATGATCTCTGTGGCCAGCTCCCTGACCAATGGAAGAACTACCACCAACAATGGGCGACTGATGCATCACCTCACATTGACTCACATCTTTTGTTAAAAGTTGCAGACGGCGAAAACTAGACGCCCGTCAGTTCACCAACATGCATGCACATTCTGCATCTGTTTAGGAAAGATGACGCCGGCCTTTGTTTCCAATATACAAAACACAGACAACTAACACAAAACTCCCACCACATTTATATCCCTGTAAATCTGATGAAACAGTTTTCTCATATGCTCAAAATACACCATTTGTGACTGACTTGAGCGCCGGAACTGGCATTATTAAAATTTGCTTTGCGCTGGCGTTTTCAGGTTGTGCTCTGCTTGTGGAAGACAAAAAGAACACTAACAGGGTAAATTGGCTGAAGCTGAAAAGACAGTCAGAAATCTCCCACTAATCCACCGCCATGCTGCCGATTCATGCTTAACTGTCACCCAAATTTATACTGTACCCATCAGCGCTGCACACTGAGTGCAGACTATAGGCGTTGCTCGGCCTCACATGTTAAACAGCGGTTATTTTTGGCTGTCAAGCTTCAGTTTCTGTTTTTGCAATGATAATCTACATAGGGAGATGTTATCAGCTGTGGCTAGTTCAGGTTAAGGTCGGTTAACGCATTAAAAAAGATCTCATAGTTGTGATGAGCTACACAAATACTTTCTGTCTTGTGAGCCCATGTTTTTTGTGCATCACAAAACCTTAAAAACTAGATTTAACAAACGCTTAAAAGTAGTTTGTCACTCAGGAAATGGTGCCTATACCTGCATCTTGTTGTTATATTGAAAGTCTGGTGTTTGAGCATAGTCTTGATGGTGAGGTTCTATTATAAAGAGTATGTCAGTGATTATTTTTTATAGTATTAAGTATTTGTTGGTGGTTGAGCTGAAGCAACAGGTGTATCTTGTCTGTTAATTATCTGTCAATACAAATGATAAAACAATACTTAAATTATACTCTTCTGCTGAAAATGAAGATTTACATTAACGAAACACCCTCACAAGTGAGCAGACCAACATCCCCTAACCCCGAAGTTCCCCACCGTGACGTCTTTTGTCGTGTACTCATTGTGGAACTCTCTTCTCTTCTCTTTGCAGAATCAGAAGGCACTGGGAAGAGGCGCAAAGAAAAATTTCCATACTCGATGACATTACATCGCAATGTCCGATCGTTTGGGGCAAATAACCAAGTCCAAGGATGGGAAAAGCAAGTATTCCTCACTCAGCCTATTTGACAAGTACAAGGGAAAATCAATAGAAACTCAGAAAAACACAGGTATGGTTGTTTGTTTTGTGTCTCTCTCCAATACTTGAATACGTCCTGTACATCTGTTACACTCTCTCAATCCCTTCTCTTAACCCCCTCACCTCATCTTTGGTGTTTGCTTGCAGTAGTTCCGCGACATGGCTTGCAGAGTCTTGGCAAAGTGGCCACAGCCCGGCGCATGCCCCCACCTGCTCACCTGCCGAGCTTGAAGTCTGAAAACAAAGGAAACGATCCCAACGTGATTATTGTGCCTAAAGACGGTACAGGATGGGCGAACAAGCAGGAACAACCCGATCAAAAGAGGTGAGGGGCGAAAGGTTAACGCACAGCAAGCTACCCTCACATCTAATCATTATATCAAGTGTAGAGTAAACTGACGGTGGTACAGTGGTATTCTTACAGCTTTACTAATGAACTACAGTCCAGTGTCAGCTTTGAAAATGCTTTTATCCTCGACAGAGTTGTTGTATGACGCCGACGTTGAGAATCCACCCTTCTGTACCCTCCTCTTGTATCCAGCTGAACTCCACAGAACTAACAGCTTTCCTTTTCTTCTTTTGTAGTTCTATTGCATCAATACCACAGCTGCCGGAGTTGCAGCCGCAGCTGGCTTTACAGAAATCTGTCTCCAATCTTCAGAAGCCCTCACCGGTAGCCAACCAGGAGGTGTGTTTGTGTATCTGTGACTATGTTCAACCTGGGGCACTCCATCTTTATTTTTACCATCATAAACATTGTGTTTTGAATGTTGATCTTTAGGAAGTCCTCTTTCATAAACGACCACATACCCAGTGCAGATTTCAATAATTGTGTAGGAAAAGGAAAGAGAGATTGTCCTTCTGTGCAAGAAACTGCAGCCTTTTATTCAATGTGACAAAGGGATTGCTGTTCAGTCTTAGCTTTATTAATCCACTTGGTACTTTTTGGCAAGTATCACATCCTCTCAGTTTGTTCCAGTTTGTTTTGAACACTCTCAGCTGCATTAACAGCCTCAGTTTGAGAGCAGCACCCTGTAGTAAACCAATCTCTCTGCCAGGTGGGCAGATTTCTTTCTGAGGCGACGCAGAGACGACGCGACCCTTTCCTCTTTTCTGTCGTAGCGTGTCGTTGCTAACACAGTGACACAGCGAAGGTCACGATGGAGTTGGCAGCTGACATTTTCACCAAACCTTCTGTCCTGACATCAGTTATCACCATAATGCTGAAAGCTGCCGTATCTTTAGTGTACCGTATGTCACAAGGACAACTGTGTACATGCAGACTCAGGAAAAACAGACTCGTCCTGTGGCTTAAAGTTCAGAGACACCTAATGCCTCTGTCAGACTGTGACCTTGGTTTTCTTCATTCCCACAGAACACAAACACAGGTGGACCAAAGCAATGGGCCCAGCTAAATGGAAAGGCAGTAGAGCAAGATGGTGAGTCATCAGATTGTATGCAATTGAGCGAGGTGTGTTCAAAATTAATTGATACGCTCAAGGTGATCGCTGTCCCAGCTGTGACAGCCCCCCACTGACGTGCCTCTGACAGCTAGTAACCTTCTGTCTGCATAAGCCAAACATCTTTGTTTATGCCGCTTGTTTCAACGACAACATCAGGTTCAAGGGCCTCAAACCGACTTCAGCCCTTCTCTCACGAGGAATTTCCCACGCTGAAGGCAGCTGGAGAACAGGACAGGGCTGGCAAGGAAAGAAGCGGCTTCGATCCGTCGTATGGGCCCGGACCAAGCCTCCGCCCCCAGAGTAAGTCTCACCTCTTTTTGGCTCCAAACCACAAGATAAAGTCGCCCGGAAAGCAAATTATTAAATAGATTTGTTGAACCACATTATCTGATTGTCAAGGAAAGAAACATTCAGGGTTGATGGCAGAGGGGAAAAGAGCTGATGTTGTTAGAGTTTAGAAACAGTTAAAGATGTTTCTGTGTTCTCCCCCACCTTAAGATGTGACGAGCTGGAGGGAAGGTGGTGGCAGGAACCTTCAACCCTCGTCCCTGACCCTCGGCCTGCCAGCAGATCCTGAGGGTAAGATCACTGCCCTGGGTGAGACCGGCACCCCTCCAGCCTCATCTCACCCCTCCGCTACCACTGGCACAACCTCCTCTAGCGTAGTGACGGCTCAGTCTCCAGTCCTTGACCCCAAGGAGCCTTCCCTGCGACCCGCCCAGCCTGTCCGCAGAACAACCGTCCCTACTGCCCTGCAGTATCAGCTTCACCACACCTCGACTGCTGTCTACCATGACATGTTGCCTGCATTTGTAAGTACTGGATGACTCGTCCGGTCCATTTTTCTCATGCAACTGTCTGATTGTTAAAATCAGCTGCAACAGCTTAAGTCCTTTTTGTGTTTCTGCTGAAAAACACATCATTTCACTCTGTTCTTCTCAGATGTGCTCTAAAGAGACACGTGAAGCCCCAGGTACAGACCACGTTCCCACCACCGTTGCAGCCCCAGCCCGTTTTGACAGCAAACCCGCCTTTAGGCCAAGCTACGCCAAACCTGAGCTTGTCAAGTAAGTGCATTCACAATGCTTATCCATTAATGACGCAGGTTTGTGACATCTGGCAGAGGCTAATTCGTCTCTTAACAATCTCTAATTGCAGCGGTGACGTGAAAAGAGAAAACCGCTTTGTCCGCGCTCCGCCTCGACTCTCTTCCCAGCCCATCCGCAGGCCCGGTGACAGACCACAACGCCCAGCCATCATTAATCCAGAGGACCTGAAGGATCTGGACGATCTTGACAATGATTGCGAGGATGGATGGGCCGGTCAGTATTGCTTGGACTTGTTCTGCCTCCAGCTCCTTCGTGATGTTAGTTTGTGGTTCTAAATATTGACTATTGTCAGCGTTTGTGCTGTTATAGAGTATCGCTGAACAACTTGTCATATGTCTGAATCTATCACGGCTCTGACTCCTCTAATGCCTCCACTCTGCAGTGTTCTCTGCAAGCTAAAAGACAGACATGTTGCAGTTGCTCTGATTTTTAATTTTCTTTCTTGTATGTGTGCAAAAATGAATGAATTGGCAGTACACAAAGAGAAAGATTTGCATATTGAATCCCAGTTACTCAAGTTGGCTCAGACGACTGTTGATCTGATTCCTGCATCTGTAATGTTTGCTTGTGTTGCAGTTCTGGGCTTGTTTAAGTTCGCAGTGTCAGAAACCACATAACTTCAGACGTTGTATATGACTCTCATTAGACATGTAGGATGCATTTGTGTACTGGTGCAGGAGGCGGCTGGTTAGCTTTTATGTTTTTACTGAGACAGATAAAGCTGCTGTTGTTCTTCTGACACACTCCTTCTGTTTGATCAGACGCAGTTTGGTCACCTGAGCTTTCTTGGCAGATATTGAGATTTGAGTTGCTGGTTTGGTAAAGCTGCTACAGGTACCGGTCTTTACGGGCCCAACCTGAGTACCTGTTTGGGTAAACGGTGCTTAACTCAGTCCGCTCTATGATCAAAGGTGCAGTTGTTAACCACTTAACTAGCTGAGAACTTGCTGAATGCACACCAGTGCTCTCCGTCCCAGTCCTGCACCACTGTTGCTAACTGTTGGTACGTTTGTGTTTTCTAGGACTCCACGAGGAAGTCGATTATAGTGAGAAACTCAAGTTCAGTGATGATGAAGAAGAACACAACGATAAAAGCAAGATGTGGTGAGATCTCTTTCCTCACAGCTCGTCAGTGCTACAAAGAGCTCATGCTCTTGTTTCTGACAGTGTTTTGAGGTTTGCTGGTTAAATTTTGATTTGTTATGTTTTAGGACTGAATGGGAGAGGGAGAGAGAGATCCAGCGTGACTGCCAGTCCTCCCTGAGTTCAGGTGAGGTGTCTTATCCCCAGGAGGGCCCTGAAGAGAGTTATTCTTACCAACATCACCATCACGATCCTCCGAGGAAGACCAACGGCAGATATCTCTCTACAGACCCCCCGGTAACTACACACTACGCTGTGCTTTCTGCTTTCATCCTCCTCTTTTGAGATTACTTATCTAAGATTAACTCATAATGATGTTATCCACAGTTAAAACACATCTTGTTCTTTAATCCCTCTGTGACTGTGGTGTATAAGGCAACACGGAGCATATGAATAGCAGCGCGCCTTCGCACACCCTCGAGTGTGCCTGTCTTTGTGAATTGGGAGAGATGACCTTGCAGAAACCATAGAGATGTGCGTCTGACTGCTTTTCATTTGCCAAGTCTTTTGCTTGGCAAATGAAAAGAATGTGACAGACATAATAAAAATAAGGATTAACCTCTGTTTTTGTTTTTATTTTGGCTGGTTTCGAGTTGAAAAACCTGTTGAATTTGCCAAAATAAAGTGCAGTTAGAATCGTACGTTTAGGCCTGCCTGCTTTATAGTTTATTTCACTAAACGAGTCTCTGAGGCTTTTCAGTTCTCACTCTGAACAGGTGGGCTAAGCAGACAGCCATTTAGGGTGTCTTTAAAGCATAGTGATCTAACCTGCTGAGTATGTGATGCTTATTTTTCGAGTGTGATTTTGGCCAGAAACCTTTCCTCCCTCTTATCTTTCCTCCCTCTGGTGGCGTTGCAGCATCTTATAAACAATCTGAAAAGTAGATTGAATCAGGATTCATCCCTGAGCTCACACTTGTTTTGTCAGCTAAAATGTCAATGCTCAGGATAATCAGATGGGCAGCCACCACGCAAACACACAAATGCACTGAAATAAAAATGGAACTGCTTCTGCTCCATCTCTAGACCCAGCAGAAGAGCCAAGGTGAGCCACTGGCTGACCAGGAAGATCACCAGCGCCAGTCTCAGGCTCAGGGGCCGTCCAGGTCCAAGTATGTCTCGCCCGAGCTGTCAGAGGCTGTTGAGAGGGCTCGCAGGCGCAGAGAGGAGGAGGAGAGGCGTGCTCGCGAGGAGCGGCTGGCTGCCTGTGCCGAAAAACTCAAAAAGTTGGATGAGAAGTTTGGGAAGACTGAAAGGCAGATGTCAAGGTCAGAGGAGAGCCAAAAAGAGGGAGAAGGCAAAGAAGTTCCACTGTCTCCAAACAGGGAGCAGAGTAAAAGCCACCCTGAGAGCTGGCAGTACAGCACAAAAGGTAGAAACTGCGAGTAGACATTATATTGAGCTCTGCGTATTTCATTGACTGTAAGGATAAATCATAAAACTGCGCTTTCTGACGTTTTCCTGTGCGTTTTTCAGACACAAGCGAGTGTCCCCCCGACAGCTCTCCTGGCCATAGTTACCGCGAGGAGCCTGGCTTCCCCAGCTACCGTGGCAGTGAGGACGATGGCCAGGAGCCCTCCTCCCCCTCAGGAGACTACAGTGGACGTCATCCCTCCAAACCTGTCCCACCCCGCTTTCAAAAGCAGCCACAGCACCACCAGCAGCAGGTGAGCGCCAGCTGATGCCCCTCCTGACCCATAAAGTTCTAATCCCGCACTAATGCGTCAGTGTATTAGCGGCTGCACTGTGAGAAGAGGGCTTTCAAGAGTTCACGGGAGCAGGGATTGTTTTTAAGGTTGCATTAAGGTCCTGTTTGTCCCCGAACAGATTAGGCAGCATCATTTATTTGCCTGGAGCTAAACTTGTTTGGTTATATCATGTGAGAAGAACAGGGAATGCTGTAATTTATACAGATGGGTTGATTAATACATTTCAGTTAATCCCAAGAGCATTAGCTGAGCGTCACAGAAGACATTTTGACATGTTACAGTTGGAAAGACAGGTTAGTTAGTGATGGCTGAATTCCATTTAGCTGCTTTGGTTTACTGTCACACTTTGCTTACTGCAACAAACTGACACAATGGAGCCATTCTTAGTATCAGTAACACATGATTTTCTGCTGTGATTGGTCAGAATGTTTTCTTGCATAACAAAGAACAATGTCTGCAGGTTTCGTGCACCATGTCTAACAAATGTATACCATCTACAGGAACAAGTATACAAGATGCAGCACTGGCAGCAGTCAGGTCACCCTGCTCCATCTGGCTCAAGCCACGCCCAGCGAGGTTACTACCCCCCACACGTCCTCGGTTTTGATCCCCGCTGGATGATGATGCCACCTTTCATGGATCCCCGCATGACCCAAGGACGATCCCCTGTGGACTACTACCCCGGTGCTGTCCACTCTTCGGGTGAGCGCTGTAATCTGAGAAAATGAGCTGTCAGCTTTGCACCCGAGGTCACTTTCAGGACATTTTGTCTCACTGAAAAACTTTTTTTCCCCCCAGCAGGAATGATGAAACCCATGATGCACCAAGACCACTTGAACAGCCCCGGTTCCGATGAGGGATGCCACCCCAACCTGCACCAGGAGAGAAGAACCCCTTCCACTGAGCCTTACCCCGTGTGGAACCAAGATGGCTACCCCTTGCGCAGCTTCACTCCACCTTACCAGAGACAGCATGAAAGCTCAGAAAGTGGCCAGCCGGATGACAGGTCAGTTACTGTGTGTTTGAAATGTTATTTTAGTTTTGCTGAGGGAAGCAGGGTCCTTTTAGCTCGCCTCTGTTTTTGTCAGTCTTCATCTTTTTTGTTCGTTCTTCCACAGAGGTGATATGGCCTGCTCCCAGCAGGACTCGTATGAAGACAGGGCAACTGAATGCCTGACCCACAACCAAGATGATCTCCCCCATCATGCCTACCAGAGCCGAGGCTCAGACAGAGAACACCATGACCAAGGCTTGCTGACGACCGCTCCGAACCACTCCCAGAATCACGCAGACATAGATTACCCAAAACAAGACTCTAGAGACAAGCATTTGAAAGACGGCCTGAATTCCCACGACGATTCCTTAGATGGGCCCAAGGACAGTTGGAAAAGAGAGGGAGGCCAGAAACAAGATGGAGGACTCGGCAGTTCTCAAAGCCAATGGTCTGAACCCAGTTCCAGTTCTAGTAGTAGTGTCAGCCAGCCATCTGAGACCAGTGGCCGCCCCCTGACTCGCAGAACCGGGCCAATCAAGAAACCCGTTCTCAAGGCTCTTAAAGTGGAAGACAAGGAGAATGAAAAGCCGAAACCCGAGCCCGAGGAGAAGACTGTCCCTTACCGTCTGGAGAAAGAAGTACTTACTAATGTTTATGACTTGAAGAAAGATAACCAGCCTGCCAGCAACAGGCGTGCAGCTTCACCCGTCGTTGAGAAACAGCTCGAAGAGAGGCAGCGTCAGTCACCAGCTCCCGCCAAGACAGAGAGGCCCCTGAGCACCCACAGTGACGATTCACCCAAGGAGAGCACCTGGGACGGTGGCAAGAGCCAGTCACCGAGAGACAGCCAGGAAAGCCGCGAGCCCCATGCACCGCGACGCAATAACTGGATCTTCATCGATGAAGAACAGGCCTTTGGTGCTGTCAGGGGAACGGGCAGAGGCCGTAGTCGAGGCTTTAGGGAATTTAGCTCTAGAGGAGGAACCCGCGGTGGCCGAGGAGGAGACAATCTCCGTGGAGCTTATAACAACAACAGCAGCGCAGCTCAGCGTGCAGGCAGAGGCCGAGCACCGCCACGGGACCTCGTCAAGGTGGAGGAGTTTCAAAGAGGCAAGCCGCGGAGGCGAAATGTCAGCGAGACCTTGAGTGAAGCCTCTGAGTACGAGGAACTGCCAAAGAGGCGTCGGCAGAAGGGATCTGAAAATGGAGAAGGTTATGCCGACTCTGCAGAAGTGCGTAAAGCTGATAGAGACTCTTGGAGGTCCAACAAGGTGTACACAGATGACCAAACGGCCCCGGACTCCAGGGAAAAGGCCAAGGCCAGCAGGGGCTTTGGAGGTCGCATGTTGCCTCCCAGACTTAACACTGCTGGGGGCTACAATCGAAACTTTGGAGGATCCAGAGACATTTCTACATGGAGAGGCCGCGGGCCCCAGTTTAGTAGCGGCGGTGGCTCAATGCAAGAGAATGGCTATGGTCCTGGAGCTGAGACTGCTTACTCCCGCCGAGCCCCCGTTGAGCGCGATTCTCTTAAGTACCCCCCTAAATTCACCGGCTCCTCCATGGAAAATGGCACAGAGGACCGCGAAGGAGAATACTACTTCGACAATGACAACCCTGACAGGCAGTTGTTGAGAAGACGGCGTCCACCCCGCCAAGACAAGCCTCCACGCTTCCGTCGTCTGCGGCAAGAGCGTGAACCTGGCTCAAACCAGTGGACAAGTGAGGAGTACATAAACGGAGACTTTGCAAACCCCTGGCCCGGCCGCTCAAAGGCCAGCGGGGAAGACGGCTGGCCCAGCGGCCACTACTCCGGAGGACGCTCGAGCCAACATGGTCAAGCAGAGGAATGGGAGACGGGATCGGACAACAGCGACTTTGGTGACTGGAGAGAGAAGCGAGGTGGCAGCGGAGGGGCGCCCACCCCGGGGCACGGCGATATTCCCTCAGACTCCGGCCACAGTGAACCCGGCTCGGGCGAGAAGAGGGAGCTCTGCAAGAGAAGCTTCTCCAGCCAGAGGCCACTGGTGGAGCGGCAGAACAGGAAAGGAGAGCCGTCACTGCTGGAAGCGAGCAAGATGGCACGTACACCTGATCCCTCCTCCTCCTCTAACAGGAGTGACACCTGGCAGAACGGAGGCACGTCTTGTAAAAGGTGAGCAACAGAACGAACTAAACTGTCTTGTACTGACGTGTTACTACAGGGAGTGAAGCATCCTTTCTATCTGCTGGGGAATTACAGTACTGCTCTAGTGTATCTACTATATTTAGCCTTTGCTCGACTTAATTGGCTAACATAAGAATGTATTTTAAATAGATATAATTCCCAGAAGTTTTGTTTGGTTGCTGCTGTTCATTTTTTATTTATTTTTTTGATGTTTTAGCCGGGGTCCAGATGAGTCAGGCCCAGTCTACAGCCTCGAGCAGCCGGAGGAGAGGGAGCCCGGTGAGACCTCTGGGAAGAAATTAGACAAGGAGCTGAAGCAAGGACCTGTCAAAGCAGACATAGCTGAACCTCTGTCCCAGTATGAGCTCAGCAGCTACCCAAGTGAGTGCAGGGTTTTATAGTTTATCTTTCTGTGCTGTCAGTGTTACTGGGAATGAAATAAACAATTCTCAATCACTGCTGCAGTACTGAGCCATAAACTGTCAAACAGAAATACACTGCAGTGCCTACGTATCTACAGATAATGACCATGTATCTGTATGTGTAGTTGAGGGGGACGCAGGGGGACCAGTTCCAAATCCAGACGGATACCAGGATGCCTTGTCCAAAAAGCAAAGACGACCACAGGAAGACGAGAGGAGGCGGAAGGAACAGGGAGCTCCCGTAAGTTGACATACGCTCAGCGCAGACACTCAGTAATCATGCCGAGGATGTTAAAGAGAGTGCGGCCTGTTCAGCTGTTTCTCATTGTTGCCTGTATTAGGTGCCCGTGAAGAACAGGACTATCTCATCCAAGATACCGCCGCGCTTTGCTAAAAAGCAGGGAAGCATGAGCATTGAACAGCCTGAGGAGGCGCTTTCCTCCAACAACCTGGGAACTGAAATCTGGGAGACCAACAGCTCAGGTACAAGACAGATCCAGCTTAGTGTCAAGCGCTTTGTTCCTCAGGCTTTTATGGCTGCTGTAAAGCGGAAACCTTTAAAAACTAGATTACAGCAATCTTTATCGCTGCACATAAAGGAATATAGCTTTGTAATGTTATGTGACAAGATGTCACAAATATTAAACCAAAACAGAAACTCTGTGGTGATTTGTTATTTTAGTGATCTGACAGTTCACACTAGGCTAAATAATGGTTTGACACTGACACCGCCAGAAAGAGATTTATCAAATCCATGTAAATGTTTCATTTTATGTATGAACTCAAACTTAGACATGAACATCATGTTTTTTCAAGAACGATATATTTTTTAAGACATTTGTTAATGTTACAAGTGTTTTTAGACCTTTTTCAAATGCATATTCTTTACTAATATTCACTAATTACATCCATTTCTTGTTTTTTAAGCACTTTCAGTACAGTCCTCAGGGGGAGACTCATGGACTAAACAGGTGTCTTACACTGGGAGCGAGCCCAACTCTGAGGTACGACCCTGCAGTTGCTTGATCAATTTAACATTTTCCTTCTCAGCCTAATTATTGACCCACGACAAACAAGAACCATTCCCTCTTCCTGTACAGGACTCTGATGCCGGCCCGGAGCAGAGTAAAGAACAGCACAAACCAGGGCCCATCGGAAATGAGCGCTCCCTAAAGCACCGTAAGGGCTCAGAAGGTGTAGATAGGCTTGAAGGTGGCCCGATCACGCCAGTCAATGGTGTGGACCTCCATGTGGACACGGTGCTGCCTGTGCCTCCTATTGAGTTCGGTGTCAGTGCTAAAGACTCTGATTTCAGCCTCCCGCCTGGCTCCACCCCGGTTCCTGTGTCTAACCCTGTTAACAAGCTCCAGGACCCACTTACCACCAATGTGAGTGGTTATATGCTGCTTCAGTGTCGTTGATAATGAAAGAACGTCCTTTTCTTGCTTGAGAACAGCAGATGCTGACATGACATGGATCGATCCTGATGTTGTTTATTTATTTTAAACAGACGGCTCTCAATCAGAGTATCCCCATGCTGCGTACAAACCACCTGCAGCCTGGGATCAACCTCAACCCCATCTCCTTCCCCAGTGCTGACCTCACTCTCAAGGTATTTGAGTCATAGTCCCATGTGCACAGAGCTATGTTTTACTTACCTTGTGGAGCTCTGTATATTAAAACATATTGGGAATACAAAGGCCAAACTGTGTTGTTAAGCCTTTAAGTGTTTCTTTTATTTTAGATGGAATCAGCTCGGAAAGCGTGGGAGAACTCGCAGTCCCTCCCCGAGCAGGGCTCTCCTGGCGGAGGAGCTTCAGGTGCTCAGCCTCCCTGCAGCGTTGGCTCATCCAGCGGCGTCAGCTACAGTTCTTTCGGAGGTGTTTCCATGCCGCCGATGCCCGTGGCATCAGTAGCACCTTCCATGTCCATGCAAGGTAAAGCTGCATTTCATTTTCTTCTGGTTGATGTGTTTCAAAGAGAACTGAACTGAAAGCCTGTTGTTTCCCATCTCTTCTGTAGGTAACCATATTCCCCCGTTGTATCTGGATGGCCACGTCTTTCCTAGCCAGCCCCGCCTCGTACCTCCCACCATGACCCAGCAGCAGACCTACCAGCAGGTAGAGCAAGAACACATGCACGCACGTAAACGTTTGTTTGTGCATCAGCAGAATTGTCATGTTACATTTGCTCACCTGTTCAGGCGGCTGCAGCCCAGCAGATTCCCATCTCTTTGCACACGTCTCTTCAGGCTCAGGCTCAGCTGGGGCTTCGGGGAGGTTTGCCGGTCTCACAGTCCCAAGAGATGTTCAACTCCATCCCCCCCTTCAGGTACTGCCACGGCAATTTCATGGAATTTCCACTGGTCCCATTAGTTTGCTTCACTTAAGTGTTAAATGTTTCCCTTTCACTCATTCTGCCCCCCCCCCCCCCCCCCCCAGGTCCCAGGTTTACATGCACCCCAACCTGTCTCAGCCCAGCCCCATGGTGCTGTCGGGCGGAGCTCCTCTCAAAGGGCCCTACTCGGCTTTCCCTGGCATGCAGCCCTCAGACATGGTCAAGCCACAGTCAGGCTCACACTATCAGCCTATGAATGGCAGCCAGCAGCTAGTCTATGACAGCCAGATGAACCAGGGGCCTGGTATGGGTTCGTCCCAGCTAATGGACTCTCAGCTCATCCAGGTTAGTGGAACACAAGACACTGTTTCACCCATTTGATTCATAAATACACATTGTATTCATGTTACTGAGCAATTAAACCACTCATAGCACAATCAGACGATCATTGCTCTGTTTTAATGGTAAAATTCTAACATACCCTAAAATGTTTGCCTCCACCAGGTGACCATGCCCCTCCCTGGCTCTCAGCTGCGCTACGGCTCAGCTCAACAGCATCTCATCCTCCCCCAGTCCATCCAGCTGCAGCAGGGACAGAACCTGTCAGTCGGCGCCCCGCGTCGAATGCTGCCACCTGGCTCCCAGCCCGCTGTCATGACCGGCAGCCGAGAGGTGAGACTTGGCGATCTAACGCTGCACGGCCACACCTGTTCTGCTCAGTGCGATCATGCAAGTCGAAGTCTGTTTTATCACACAAAACCAGAGTGTGGACAGATTCATAAAATGCAGCACTTTGAACACAGTTGTTGATGTTTATTGACGGTAAGTCTCTGTTGTTGTGCTGTTCTCAGGGCTCACAGATGGAAATGAAAGGCTTCCAGTTCTCCGACAAGCCCAACCATTCCCCGGGGATATCCGGAGGGTCCTACAGGTGAGGAGAAAAGACTGAGCACTGCAGATACAGCTGCGGTGTGTCCGATATGATGTATTGCAGTTACACATGTTGTAAAACTACAAACTTCACTCCCCTCTCTTCATCAGGCCTGGGTCTGCCAGCCCCAGTGGGAAGCCCTCCGGTCCTGGGGGGCCTGTAGGTCCTCTGCCCACACATTTTGCCCAACAGGTAATTACTGATGGAGTGTAATGAGAGAAACAGACATGTCGTTTAATTCAATCATTAGGTGCAAGTATGAAAATGCCCAAACAAGTTCAAATGCTGGCGTGCTAATGATTTATGTTTTCATTTATTTCCCACACCACCTCATCTTCTGTCCCTACTCCTCCTCCTCCTCCTCCTACCCCCTCCCTCCCGTCGGTGACCGACAGGTCCCACCTGCTCAGGGTAGCATGGTGATGCACATGCGGCCCCCCACCACAGGCCCTTTCCCCAACCCCATCCAGAGACCAGTCATGCAGGTCAACAAGCCTGTCATCATCCGCTCCCCCCCTTACCCCAATCCTGGCCGCGACCCCCCCCACTCCACCCCTCCCTCTGCCCCCGAGCCCCCTGTCAAAGGGCCAGAGGATGGCATGAAGGTGAGCCACCCACTGTAAATATAGGTAATTTAATTTAATCCATTTTCTTTTTCTCTATGTGCATTACTTGTTTTATGTATTTGACTTATAGTTGTCCTACCTCAGACATCTTTTATATTATCCGTTTATTTAGCTGTGATTATTTTAGAGCGCTATATAAATTAAATGTACTGGTATTAATATTTTTAGTGCTGTGAGACTTATCTGACATCATATTCTGTTGTTTGTAGCAGTGTTAAACATAATGTGTGCATAGAATAAGCTGTACCTTGAACAAACAGTTATTGTTAATTAGTGCTTTCTTTTCTACTAGCCGTAATGATCTGTGTGTGTGTGTGTGTGTGTGTGTGTGAATATAATCAAATATTAAACAAGCTTTACATATTTTTGTATAGTCTGAAGCTGATAATCAACTGAATTTCAAGTAGTGTTAATGCATCAATGATGTGGTTCACCGGGTGCTGCTGTAGATCTCAGTAACTCTGCCCCTTCTTCGCAGAATAAAACCATGCGAGACGTGCGCAAGGCAGTGGGCGAGGGCAAGACACCATCCGGGGGCATGACCAGCAAACTCCAGGAGCCCCTACCCTCCGCAGGGCAAGTCAAACCAGCACGCACTGGAGCCATCAAACCCCAGGCTGTCAAAGTAGAGGAGGGCAAGGCATAACAATGGACCTTAAAATCCTCACCCACCCACCCAGCCTGCCGACACAAGCCCCTTGACCAACGTCTGAGCCTTCTAAGACCCACCTGATCTCAAGGCACCAAAGCAAGGGGTAGACATGCAGACATCACAATGAATTACTCCTCCTGAACTGTCAGAACTGGACATTATTATTTCACACCACGTATAGAGATATATAAATATATATAAATATATACATAGACACAAACAGTCTTTTAAGCAGATCTCTTCAAGGTCCTCTTTAATTTATTATTAGTCACTTTTACGGGGAGATTGGTAAAGAGAAAAGATATTTGTTTTTTGTGTGTGTGTTTCTCTCCAAAGGTGGGGAAAAGGAAAGTGGCCAACTCAGACAGACGGTTCATTTTTCATACCATTTTGCCAAACTGTATTTACTCCCTGTTTATGGACTTGTAGCCCTTACGACCAGGCAGACACTTGATATAAGTCACTATATGAGAAGAAAAGTCTCTTTAGAATTTTTTTAAAACAAATTTGAAATGCAGTGAGGCACTTTTTTGTCATATTTCATTGGAATTTTTGCTGGTAAATAAAATGTTCAAGTCATCATCAACCCATTCCTCCTCTTGGTAAAGGACTTCTTTTATTAATACAGGAAAAAAAAAAATAAAACAATCCTCTAATTTGTGGACATCATTGCATGTCAACATGGCAAAAAGTCAAGTGCATCACCCCCAGAAATGCATCTTCTGGGGTTCTTCACCCAGCCCAGGAACTGTGGCGAAGCTGCTTAGATTTGTAGAAGTTATTTCTTTTCTTAAAACTCCGTTCTTTGCTTTCACATTCTGTCGCTCGCGCTCTTCTCTGTGTAAATTGAAACGTAAGAGGCGGACATTTTACCAAAATCATGTTGCTTCCATGGGAAACTTCACTGGCATCGGTAACGGCGCGTGCATGTGACCTGCTGAACGTGCGTAAACCCGCGGGACTCCTGCCTAGAACCTAGCGACATTTCACAAAGACTGTACCTGAACTCAGCATTCATAGTGCTGCCATCGACTGTGTGGATTCTGATGAAACCAAGCTGGCAACAGTTTTTTGGGGGGGTGGGGGGCTCATTGTGAAGCTGCGTGTAGGGGAGGGGCCGCATTCACAGTTGCTGTAAAGGACACCCCCTCCTCATTCAAACTAGCTGATTGAAATGTTTGCTTTCTTATTGCTTTGTTTGGGTTGTAATTAATCAAACTGTCTGTTGATGAACATGTGATGTAAGTGACGTTCACGTCCCTCGGCCTGGGGGCATTTTGCTTTCTTCTCTTTCTTTTTAAGGCTATTGAAAGACTTTTCTCTCTAATTCCGTTAAAACCCCACTTTAACAGCACTGTGGGGGATTCTGAAGAAACAGGACTCGACCCCATTCGATTATTCAGCATCTGGTCTCTGAGGTGGCACTAGCAATAACTGCAGCCTAACCATATAATCACAATCAGGGTCCAAATACCTATTTCGTTTTTCGCGTTAGAAGCTAACGATCACAAACGAGGGGCGTTTAGTTTTGCTTGTTGAATTAAAATACGCTCTTTGCTTAAGCTTTTTTTTTTTTTTTTTTGTGAGCACTGCAGTTCCAGTGGACAACGAAGGACTTTTAAAGTGTTTGTTCTATTTGAAAATGTGAAGCTGTTGGAATCCTCAGTTATTGTTTTTGGTTTTTCTTTTGTTATGGACACTCATTCTGAAACTCACAATGCCAATGTCATAACTGGTTAAATGTTACTGCTTTACCATAACGCTCCATGACACTACAAAATGTTACGGTTTATCTTTATGACAGTGTTTCACTGGTATATATGTATATGCATACTTAACTGTACAGTCAAGCCTTGTCACAGCGAGTGGAGGCTTAAACCCACATTTCATTTTAGATATTGTGGCACTATAAAGGATTTAACGTTGAAAAGGTCACTGTGTTCTCAGAATGGACTGCTTTCACATGTTGATACGTTTATCGGGCTTGGAGTGTTTTGCCCCTCATCCCTTCCTGCAAAAGCTCTCGACGCTTCTCATCCATTGTACCTGCACCAAAATGTTTTCCCTGACCTTTTTTTTTGTACTTTTAAGATGCATATTTCATTTTGTCAGAGGACCAGTGCTTTCTACAGCTGATCCAGCATTCTATTTATCCTACCTGATCTTTATCCTTTCAGATATTTGGTCATTACTCTCCCTTGTTAAAAAAAAAAAAAGAGCTTATTGAAAGAAAAGAAATAAAGCAGTTGTGATTTCTTAAATGTACTGTTGATTCTGTATTCTCACTTTGTCATATTAAAATCATGTATCAAATTCCTTGTGGAAGGAGAAATTATGGGGAACTGATTGATGCGTCCAGCGCAATTTACCTGCTCATGTGTGTGTCAGCTTGAAGCCAAAGGGCGCGTTTCCTCCGGGCACCTGAGCGCCGCCACAGCAGAAATGTCTCATTCACGTCTAAAAATATTTGTTGTGCGTGGTCAGTTTGGCACGGCGACCTATAACCTGCTTCTCTGTTTATCGTGTGCACTGAAAGGGGTTAAATTAAAGTCCATTTATTAAAGGCATTAGCTGAAAACTACCCTAAATCCAAGGTGACATAGGTTGGTGCAGTTTAAAGGGCCTTTTCCAAGAACACAGGAGGCTCACAACCAACAGCAAGTCTGAAGATAAATTAAAGGGGTATCTAATTAAAGTGATAAGGGGAAAAAATTACAAAATTGCATATTTTGTTTATTCTGGTTTATCTTTTTTTAGTTTTTACTTTGGTTCAGATCTCTTGAACCCCCCACATTTGATTAACTGTAACTCATGTCTAATAATGGGTCACAAACAGACATTACAAAATTATAAGTGATCACAAACAGTTTTACAGACAGATGATGTCTTTTGTATAGACGCAACTTAAAATCACCGAAGGGCCAGTGCAGCTGGGCTCACTCTTTATTCCACTGCCATGATGAGCGTTACGGTATATAATAATGTTAAATAAATATCGGTTTCTTATTAACTTCAAAATCCATTGACTCAGTCACAATTTGGGGAATAACAATTACCGTAATGCCACAATAAAAGCGCACCTGCAAAAAGGAGACTACGTGACGTCACATGTGTCAAATTCCAGAGATTTTTGCAGGACAAAGAGGGCCTGTCCGGACGAAGCAAGTTTCCCCTTTTGTGACTGATTTACGGAGCGAGGAAGTGGAGTACTCAACCACGGTTTTCATCAGTGTTTTACCCCGGTGCTCTTTGAGCGTTTCTACACCAGATAATTGAGGTAATTAAACCATAATTATTTACTTTTTGTCGCCCCCGCAGTATGCAGGAGCAGGAGCAAGATCAGCAGTGTGTTGCACGCGCGATTAACGTTTAAACATTCAAATCCGGCCGTTAGCCTGTAGCCTCGCGCTGAAACTGTTAGTTTGTGACGGTACCACTGGAAGCGACTATGATTTTGATGTTTTGTTTGCTAAAAAACATCTTCGGCCTCGCGTTGGTCGCTATAACCTCTTCATACGAACTATGCACCGAAAAAACCCCAAACATCCCGACGTCCTTTAGTCCTCAGTTCTTGAAAAATCGAATAATTACGCCGATGAATTGAGTAAAGGTAAAAATCCAAGTTTCTCCAGAGGGCAACTTGTCAGCCATCTTAACTAGGATCGAGCGAACTTTTGTTTTGATAAATAGTTCATTAAAATTGACCGGCGACCAAATCTGCAGAAAGCTGTTTCGCGTTGTCTGTCAGTAATCGAAACTGGAAACTGACCGTCTGCTATTTTAATAATCGATTAGTCATCAAAGTCACAGAGCAAAAACACCCGCTTCTCCGGCTTCACTGTGGTGGAAATGCTATTTCTCTATGTTCTATGTATTTGCAAACCGAAGTTGTGTTTTGCGCTGAGTAGCAATAGAAGACCTCGCACATCCCAATGTAAGTCTTTTGGGACTGGTAGCTACGGTGGCCGACAGGGGCAAAAACGCAGCAACCAAACATGTCCATGCATTTTCGGTAAATGATGGAAGTTCAAAAACCAAAACCAAAATCCAAAATGAATACAAAAATGGAAACAAGCTGCAGATGGACAGAAATGGACTGCAGAAAGGCAAAAACAAATACACCAGTAAACATGTTGCTTATACATAAATAATGCTGAGTCAGGGCTGTATTTCCTCCAAATAAGAAGTACTCCATGCATTTAAAGTGTCTCTGTTCTTGTGCAGTTGCAAGCAATACTTAGTGGCTCACCAAACCAGAATTTTCTGTATTTGTCATGATCAGTGGAATGGTTCACTAAACATTTCACTGACGACAACTGTAAGATGTGTCTGAATCCTGCTGCTCTGCATTCAAATGTACAGTCAAGCATTGCTGCAGGTTTTCTTCCACTGCAGCACAGAAAGTTGTTAGAGAATGCAAGTGGAATGAAAGCTGTGTCTCCCCCTGGTGGTTTAACTAAAAGGTAAATGAAGACATGCTTGAATTGTCTACAGCAGGGGTGTCAAACTCATTTTAGGTCAGGGACCACATGGAGGAAAATCTATTCCCAAGTGGGCCGGACCAGTAAAATCATGGCATAATAACTTAAAAATAACGACAACTTCAGATTTGTTTCCTTTGTTTTACTTTGGTCCAAAATAGTACAACACATCACAAATAATGCTCTTTACAAAACACTTAGTTGGAAATTCTGAGGAAAAAATTTGTGCAATTTCAAGAACACAATGCCTCAGTGACTGGAACTTAAACTTTGTCTCATATCGATCTACTATCTACTCTATCTACAAAGGCATACAACTTTAAGTCACAGCCTATCTGGGATTGAACCAAATACTCTGCTTAACATAATTGCTATTGCGACACCCAGTGGACACATTTAGAACAGCTGTTTCTTTCATTGAAAAATCACAGCTAATTTAAACTTCAAATCATCTCGCGGGCCGCATTAAACCCGTTTGCGGCCCTGATCTGGCCCGCGGGCCGTAAGTTTGACACCCCTGGTCTACAGTCAAACCGATAACACTACATTGGAATCAAGGAATCACTTTGTTAAATCTGACCACTGAATGTACAAATGCATATATGAGAATAATTGGACTTTGTTTTAAAGGTCAGTTTAAATATTCACTAGATCAACAAAGTATGGGATTTTAATGAAGCAACGCATTTAATTTACAATATATTCCTGCAAATGGATTCCACTAGATGTCATGTCACCAGCTAATATGTTACAGTTTTCTGTGATCCAGGATGACCACCAAGGCCGGCATCAGACCTGATGAAGGCCTGATGATGATGCAGGAGCTTGACGACCGGCTGAAAGAGCAGATTGACAAACTGGAGCATGTTCGTCTTGCTGCCATTGAGCTGAAGGACAACTTAACTGGGGTACACTAGGAAGGCAGTAAATCCCCATCTATTATAATGAGTTTTCCTGCAGCTCTCCTCTGTTTTGACTTTATGTTCTTCCAAAGCAGAGCGACAGTGATCTAACCCAGTGTATCACTGACCATCTGGACTGGTTGAATCACCTGTCAGAGCGAGTGGAGACTCTTCACATGAACACGACTGTTTTTGTTCAGGTGAGCTGGCAGCAAGCAACTTCTTTTCCTTGAAACCGGAGCTCTGAAGATAAAAGTACGTCGTGCAGTAATTACAAAAGTGCTACTAAAAGTGTTTCCAGACTGGTGTTCTTTCTTTGTAGGATAGCAGGACTTGTTAATTGTGGTTTATAACAATGAAAAGATATAAGACTTGATTCTTAACATCGATAATTGTGTTTTATAAACAGATGTAGTAACAGATTTCTGTTTGTGGGTAGATATTTATATATAACTTATTAAAGTTTGACTACCAGCGCTGCAGAAGTATTGTTCAGAAATAATTTTTACTGTGTTGTTAACTGTTAAATTATCATCTATCTAAAAAAAAAATCTGAAATTAACTGGAGTGGCTATCTGCATCACTTTGATTAATAACTTTTTAAAGTTAGACATCTGATTCCGATTTTCTGCTTGGGACTGTTTTGGGGTCTTGGAAACACATCACTCAGTGTGCAGTGCTTTGGTCTCTTTGCTAATTTCTGCTTCCAGATGAACCCCAAACCTCGGGCATGGGCAGGGAAACAGGGTTCCAAACATGGCTACCGGGTGGGTCGTCTCCACCAGGCTGAAGATGCCCAGTCAGAGTTCGGCTGGTCCCCCATCCGCACGCGACGAAACAGTGACGCCGCCTCTGAAATGTCTTGTAACTGGTGACCTCATCGACTGCAGCCAGTAGATCAAATGAGGAATTAAATGCAAGACCAAAGTAATGATGGCAAAACACTTTGCACACTTTTTAGCGGTACAGTTTCACTTATTATGGTGCAAAATTTTACACCTGGCGTCATATTTTACATTGTTTATGTCCTGTATAACTGGGTTGTTGAGCATGCTAGATTTGTATAAAATCCTTGTAATACAATCCTATAAGAGTGTCTATGTTTGTGAAATTTTCTAAACTAAATCCTGTTTTTCTAATTTTTTCAGTGCATATCATTACACACATAATATACAATTGGTGCATCCAGTATCCAGTCCTAATTAAATTAACTTAAAATTACAATGCGCAGTGCTTTTGTTTTGCAGCTGTGTGTAGGCCTGGACTTGATAAATTTGTGCACTTTGCTCTCAAACATGGCCAACAGTTAAGCTATTACAACATATCAGTTACATTTGTTGCAGTTTGTTTTTCTCCTGTCTGATGTAATGTGTGTTGTCAGTGTGCAATCAGGCATCCTGCACTGTCACAGGGTGGAAAGGACAGCGCGCTCCACCAGCAGGGGCCGCTGCCGACCCTCCTCCATGATGTCACTGCTCATCGACGTTATAAATAAAGTTTTGGCTAGACGCGTGGGTGACACTTCTAGAAGGGGCGTCTGATACGCTAAAGTAGCACTACCCCTCCTCACAGGGATTGTTTTGAACGCGCGGAGTTGAAATTATTTTTGTATCTACATTAAAAGAAATTACGGGTATCGAGTGAATCTCTGAAAACATGGCGGAAAGTGACTGGGATACCGTGACTGTCTTGAGGAAGAAGGGGCCGACTGCTGCCCAGGCCAAATCCAAGCAGGTCAGCGTGAACACTTCGTCTGTGCCTCTTGTTTGTTCTGTATCGTACTTGCGGTTAGCTAAAACCTGGATTCAGATCAAAGTGAGCACCGGAGAACCATAGACTACTTAAAACACATGGGTAAAAACGATCATTTCTGAGGGTGGAAATCGAGCAGATGTCGGCCATGTGCCGTGGTGTAACGTAAACATTTAATAACAACAGCGAACATGGCTGTAATTCTCCAGTTAACCGTTGATAGATAGCAACATAACGAACGGTTTGGAAAACGTCAGTTGGTTTGACTTAAGGAGCGCGTGAGGACAGAGTGCGACTACTCGGACTATTGTATTCTTCCTGCCAACAAATCCAGCCCTGGAGCTAAAGCTAATGTTATCTTAACCGATGTAATTTATAATTATCCAGTTGGCTATTTTACACCCAGATACACAAACTGAATGCCTGCCAGTCTTTTATTAACTGTTAATATCCTCTCCCAGAAATTATAACCTACATTTTGGGCTAGCTACCGCCTGTAAATACTCGACGACCAAAATAGAAACCAACTAGCTAGCAAGACAGCATTAGCCAGCCATGCTATGCTGATATGGATAACGTGGCTTCGGGTAGCTGCTCATGACTAACGCTAAGACATAATCAAAGTTATGTTTTTGTGATGGACAAGACGTCATGTTCCAAACAGCAAGTGTCTCAAATGGATTCACAATACATCTGTTTTACTAAAACAGAGTTAGCCGAAAGATTGTACACATGTTATCCTTAGTCTTGCCCGTCACACCTAGCGCTAGATAAGCAGATTCGTTCCTAATTAACTATATTGTTTGTTATGAGCCAAAGGCCGGAAGTCACGTGGGCCTGGTCACAATGTTATCTATTGCAAATAAATGTGGAATATGTTTTGAAATGTAAAATTTAAACATTTCCATCTTTTCTCTAGGCTATCACCAGTGCTCAAAGACGCGGGGAGGAAATTGAGACAACCAAGAAATGTAAATAAATCCTTTTTGTACAAGTTTTGTAAAGACTACATTTAACTGGATTTTTGTTGACACAGGTCGTTGCTGTCTCATTTGTTGTTACGGAGGACAGAAGTTGTAGCTTTCCAAACAAAGCACTACTTCCTGAAGGGAAAAAAAGGAAAACGCTGTTCAAGCCAGTAGAGAGCAGCTGTAGTCAGGCTGGAGCTAATGTTGTTGGATAAACTGTGTGTGTTGACCTGGCATCCGTTCATAAAAAAGGAGGTTTCATAATGTCCCTGAGTTATTTTAACAATCTGAGTCTGTCAGTGACTAAATCGAACACTGTAAGTGGACGAACGCTGCAGGTGCAGTTGTCCTGTACTGGATATTGTAGACCATTTGCATCCTAATGGTTTGCACCATCCTGAGCCAGTTTTGAATTCTGTCATCTCCCACAGTAATTTAGCTGAAACATGGGAAATCACGGTCCAGGTTGAACAATGCAGAAGTCTCCACGTGCTGTTGTTTTACTTTTGTTTTGCATGTCTACCACAGTGCTTGATTTCCTAACGTGACATGGATCCACTGCTTGTCACACAGGGTCCGCAGGGCAGAACAAACAGCATCTTGTGACAAAGAACACAGCCAAACTGGACCGGGAGACTGAGGAGCTACACCATGACAGGGTTCCCCTGGAGGTGGGCAAGGTCATTCAGCAAGGCAGACAGGCGAAAGGCCTGACCCAGAAAGACCTAGCCACTGTGAGTATACAGACTCTCATGTAATGACATCCAAAAGATGAACTGCCGCTGGAAAAGATGCTTTTAACTCGATGTTTAGAACACTTCACCTGATTATGTGTATTTGTGGATCTGATGTTTGCTCGCATAATGTGACGATCACGTGGAAAACGAAACCTAAAAATGGAAAATTTAAGATAAAACTGACCAAGTAACTGTGCAACACATTGTCACATTGCAGTAAGTTAACCAGCGGGCAGCCACATTTTGCATCACACCATCTGTAGATAGAGATGGAGAGAAAATACCAAGAAAGTGAGAAGTAGAAGACACCCTTTGTATTCTGTATATATAAAAATAACTAGAAGTCACAAATGCTCCATTACACACAAGAATTAAAGTATGTCAGTGATATACGTGTGTGTGTGTGTGTGTTATATTGATGATAAAATGAACTTGTCACTCATTAATCTCAAATCACAATAAATAGATTAACAATAACAATAAATAAATGAAATACTGGCAGTTTTCCTCAGCTCGAAGATGCTACACGATGTTGTATGCTTGAGTACTGTGGGACCTTGTGTTTAGACAAAATTCTAAATTTATGTCAAATCTCCTCCTCAGAAAATTAATGAGAAGCCTCAAGTCATTGCAGACTATGAGTGTGGGAGAGCAATTCCCAACAACCAGGTCATGGGCAAGATCGAGAGAGCGATTGGTAAGAAGAACACCCTTTGCCAAAGTCCAACGATCAAATGAATTACGTCTCAGTTACAGTTTTAAAATCTGGATCTTCATCCTGTCTCATAACCAGGTTTGAAACTGCGTGGGAAGGATATTGGCCTCCCCCTGGAGGCAAAGAAGAAATGAACACAAAGCCTCGAAATCAGCCCCCCCAGGTCCCGTCTTCCCCTGTCACTGAAACCCGAACCATCTCGTTACCCCGTCTCCAAGGACCCTCCAAAGGCTCTCCTCCTTTTCTCCCCATCCCCTCCTCTACCTGGGCTGATCTCACCTGTGTCCTGCCTGAGGACCTGGTGCTTCACTGCATTAGAAGCTGCATACTGACGAGTCATCAGAAAACTCTTTCTTGTCCGCATAATCAAACGAATGATCGAATGCATTTTTCAGCATCACAAACTCAAAACATCTGTGTATTTCTTCTCACTTACGCCGGCTTTAGGCTTTGGCATGATAAAATTCAACTTTATGATGGCGACGTAAAATCATAAAAGGATGAATCTGTTTTCATGACCAAACACTAGTTTTGACTAACGTTAACTCTGAGCATGTCGTTAAGCCAAAAGTGCTTGATTGCATCTTTTTTGTTTTTCACACACTTAATGCAGTGGGTGAGTGTAATTACAGTGTTGAAATGTTTTTAATGCTGTGCTTTGTTTTGATCTTAAAATAAAGTTTGGCAGTTCACGACGCTTCTGGGTGTGCTTTAATAGCCACTGTAGCAGAGCTGCTGTCCTGAAATGTGAATGCAGTGGTCATGTTCCACCACTAGGTGTCAGAATGCTGCCACTGTTGTACTGCCCTTACCTAATATATTAAAACTCATGTTGCAGATAATGTTTCAGTAAAGTTGTGACTGCAATATATAAAAACATTAAGGTGTTTACACTCTTTAATTACATAAATGGCTATAAACTTTGATGAACAAGCAAAGCTGCGCAGTTTAAACAAATTCAAGCCCTTTTTGCAGAGATCTATTCAAATGTGTTGGCATATTTAATTTATAGAGTCTTAATAACACATCAGGTCGTGAGACATGCCTGCGCCCTTCAAATGCAGGACACTGAATGTGAAGCTCCAAGTAGCTGTGATTTGCAGTGCTTCTCGTCCGTCTGCACTGCTCCACTTCATGCCACGGGTTATTGATTGGAGTATTACTTTTGCCAGCGGTAAGTCCGCCTTCTGTTTTATTAAACATTCATGGGCCTTATTGTTGCAGAATAACAAAAGCAGCACAGCGACGGGAAGTGCAAGTGGGGCAGAGCACGTTCAAGGACAAACAAAATTGCAGGAGCGTGGTATTGACGCGCGCTTGAAGGCTCGCGCAGTGTGAGGGACCAGGAGGCGGGCAGTGTTGCTAACTGTAAATGTGGGGAAAGGCAATAGTTTCTGTAGACTTCACGATGTTGAAATACAAGCGGGGTTTTGCTTTTCCCTCAGTCACTTGTCTCAGACATGTGAACGGCTGTGTTATACTGTGGACATTCATGATAAAGTCCCAGCAATATGATAATGAAGGGGGAGAAATGCACCAGGGATTTAAAAGCCCTCACCAGGTGAGAGGACGGGCACACAGCAGGTCATTTGTCCTGAGTGACCTCCGTGGAGCCCCACAGTTCAGTCTCTGGCTCAGTGAGATAAGACTTTGTGCTGCCTCTGGCACATCAGATTCTGCTCTTTGGGGGGGTTTGATGGTCCCAGGGGATGCTGGGTAACACTGCGTGTCATTTTAATCTCTTTAATTAGACGTTCGGACACTTGGTTACTAACCATGACAACAAATACCAGCACCCGGAAACTGGAGCGGATCAGTGGAGTTCAGTTGTGATTAGTTTAATATTTAATCCTGCATTTGTCTCGCGGCGATGTATGAAAATGTCTTCAGTGTTAAAGAACTAGAATCTGCCAGGCTGTTGCACGTCATGCAGCCACGGGTGGATGATGAGGCAGTGGTCTCCTGGACGCAGACATGTAAAATGAACCCCCAACCCTTCTCTATAGGAGCCCAGCAGAACCGAGGAGCACAGTGTCTCTTTGTAGTAGCTGGGTGTGTCTTTGTAGTTGTGTGTCTGTTTGGAGTAGTTTTACTTCTCTTTGTGAAACTTTTGTATTTCCTCACAGTTGCTTTTGTGTTTTATGTCTAAGTTTTGTCTGCTTGTCGTCTCTTTGTGATCACGCTGCATCTCTTTTGGGAACTTTTGTGTCTCTTTGGAATCATATTATTGCAAAGAACAGTCACAGTCACTTCAAACAGACACCCTGGCCTGTGCCCAGTAGCTCCATTCAATAATCCACCCATGCATGCAGCAGCAGTAAGTGCTTTACTGGAGTGAGAACCCACAGGCTTTGAGGTCAAAACATGGAACCAGAGCAAGGACACAGACGGGGGACATCCCAGCAGCCCCCACATCTCCATTCACCTTCATTTGGAAATCCTCCCGAGTGCTCAGTGAGCGCACTCTAAACATGCAGCCATGCTGAACTGACGGAGCGGGAGCGCTCTGGGCTACTGTCAAATCAGCCACTGGCTCTGCCACGACAATGTGAGTGGAAATTTGCCTTAGGAACTTTGCAAGATATCTTCTCTGAGGCCTGCTGAGCATAAAATATTCAAACTGTTAATGGGGTGAATACACAAGTGTGGATGAAATATGCCATGTGTCAGTTTGTGCACGTACTTGCGCAATGCCACGCTATTTGGTTTCCAAAGAAATGTTGATATGTGCACATAAATATAAGAGTTCTTTTGTATAGAGTGGTATAAAGTTTCTTTATTTAAAAAGCATGTGCTAAAAAATGCTTGTGGATACATGCAACAGGGGTAGATAGTCATGTTCACTAAGTTTGACCTGGAAAATGAAATACAAGGGACCTGGTGAAGCAACATTGCCAAAGAATTTAGCAGTGAACCGTGTTGTTAGAGTGGATTTTCCCTTTAACTGTCCACATGACTTTTAAGTTTCTCACAGCAGTTGCATTTACACTTAGATTGTGGTAGGTTCAAGCAGTTTCTGTTTCTGTCTTCTCCAGTTTTGCCCTGAGCATGGTTTGCTGGGATGAATACTTGCTCAAATAAAGTGCACAACCTCCTGACCGATGCTCACTGGACAAACAAAGAAAGAAGCCATGTTGTTACTGGGAGGTTATTTGGATTCTTGCTCAACAGGCTGCTTCACTCTGTGAATGTGTGTGTGTGAAAGAGAGAGGGAGACAGAGACAGTGAGCGTTCCTGAAAATGCCGTTCCATTGGTCAAAACACCATAGCAACATAGTTCCACCTATGACAAGGGAGCAGCCAGTGGTTTTGAAGGAACGACGTGAAGCAGAAAGCTACATGGAGGGGAGAGTTGGGTGGGGGTGGGGGTGGGCAGCTCTCAGTGAGGGACTGAGGTGGAGGAAGAAGTCCGGGGTCTGTTTTGGCCTCAGGCTCCAAACCCAAATTGAGATTCCACCCCACGTACAACCTGTTGTGCTGATCCGTGAAATCCACTGTGTGTGTCAGCCAATGCTCCTCCGTTACAGTTTGGCTGCAGGTACTTAAAAGGTCTTAAATTCAATTTTATACATACCAGGCCTTTAAAGTTATTAAATCATTTGAATTTCGCAGGTCTTAGTTGCCACAGGCATTTAGTTTCTTTTATCCATCTCTTATTTTCTCATGGTCTAATGAGTCAGACGTCAAAGTCTACATCTCAGCCTACTCTGAACAGGACCACATATACATGTTTACCTTTGACTAGCAATGAGTGGATATGAAAAAGGGTGATTTGTCTAAAATTCCACCTTAAATCTGGTTAAAATTGATCTTGAAAAGGTCTTTAAAAGCATTAAAGTGAAGGTTTCTCAAACCTGCAGCCACCCTGCTCCAAGTTTCTTTGCTCTGCATTGGTTTTGCACCTGTTTATGTTGCTTACAGTGTGAACATAAACTGCTTTAATCCCTGCTGAAAGCACCGCTGCAGTTTAAGTTTAAAGCTTAACTTATTTTATCATGGAGGATAAATCAAGCCGACAGCAGCCAAATGGAGAAAAAGAACATATTCAGTTGCTACATTGTCTGACAAATGGTGCAGGTTATTGTTTTTTATTTTGAATTTAGAAGAAATGTCCATATTTCATAATGCACTGTAGAGTAATATGACTTCTGCAAAACAATAAACATAACAGAGAGTAGGTTAGTCTGTATGCATTTGTGCTTGTGTTGAACATCAAAGTGACACTTCATATGTCACATGACAGGCGGACTCCAATCACCCTAATTTCCTGTCACCTCTGTTCTGTCAAATCTGTTGCAAAGACATAAAACAATGTCTGCAGAAACATTAAAGCTGTGACAAAGACTGATGGATTTTTGCCACATGCAAGAAATGCGTTGAAGTGTTTTGCTGGGGTTCATTAGTTTCACAGCACTGCCCTTATTTATTGAAGGAGATGCATCCAAAACAAGGATCGAAACACCAGAAAGTACTGTGAGAAAATATATGCACAGTTTATTGATAGATGCAAATAGGTGAGGCACACACAAAATAACTCAAATCAATAATGTATTAGTTGTGAGTTCTGATCATGTTTTGCTTCTCTCTTCAGGATCAGTCAGTCGTGGACAGAAACCTGCATGCAGGCTGTTCAGTTCTTGCTACTCCGGACTTTATTACGAAACACTTTGCTGTTAAAATACCCACGACCTGACGCGTTCTCTGCAGTCTGCATGGGACACAGGAGCCAGAAACAAAGAAAGAAAACCACAGGCCCAGCTTCTGCTGTGCCAAAAAAAAACAAATACCTTGATAATCACATATCAAAATAAACAGAAAATTCCAGTGACTGCTACAGGATAACAAATTATATCATAAATATTTCTTTTTTTTTTTTAAAACTGCTGCTCATATTCATGGCTTTTAAAGACCTGCTCGGGCTCATCTACAAATTACTGTACAAAAACCGTTTCCAGAACATTCTGTGAAAGGCCAGTTTCACAAAGGACGAATGATCGGCGTATATTTACATTTGGCTTCCAAGTCACTGTAACATATACAAAAAAAAAAAAAAAAGGCACTGCGACAAATGTCAAAACATTTAAATACGCACTAAAATTAAGCGTAAGGACAAAACGGGCATCTGTTCAGTAGAAGCTATCGTTGCCAGTTGTTTTGTCAGTCCAGTTACTATGAGTTGTGTTAGACAGTTAGACAGTATGGCTTATGATTAATCTTTATAAGTCGTTATTAAGCAATGCTGCCTAATGTAGATTGTGAGGCCTGCCCTGTTCCTTCCGATCAGTACACCAGTATCCAAAGAGGAACAGGCAATACTCTGAATCTTTCTGTTCAGTTAAAGAAAAGGTGAATGGGTGTTGTTGACACAGTGTACAATACAGCACGACGCGCTCATGAACGAGCATGACGGAAAAAGGTGCAACAGTGTAAGCCTGCGAGTGACCTCATACTTTTACCGAGATATCAGACGAATGAGAAGTTAGCTGCACATTTACGTAGATACGACACTTTGCAAAGCAGGCTGACGCAGAATAAGGTTATGAGTTATTAGCCTGTTCTCAGTGGGCAAAACGTCTTAATTGATATTCAATAAATACACACAATAACAGTGTCAAACATGAAACTTTGGTAAGTGTATTATAGGGTTATGAATACTGTCCATATTCGTCCTTTTTTTAATTTATCAGCACCACTGCTGCAAAGTGATTTCTAGTCTGTGAGTGAACATTTTAGTGACTTTGTCCATGTGTCTGTGACGAACATCTAAAAACAGCTGATTTTTCACAGGTTATTTCTTTGCTAGGTTGACAGTTCGTAGGATACTGACAGTGGACGGCGAGGTTGATGCGTGGCTCTCATGCATGCAGCAGTAGCGCAAACAGGTGGGTAAGGTTCACAGTATCTCCAAAGGATCACACCGTCCAGACCCATCCATAGTGTCTAGACATTGACTTTTAACGGTCTTTCTCATACACACATTCACACATTCCTTTGGCTCCACTCGCACATCTTGAACCGTAATGTAAGCTGTCACTTTAGCGAGTAGAGGAGTTCAGCAGTATGGCAGAGAGACAGCGGGTGAGCCGAGGAAAAGTACTGACAGCAGAGCCAGTCCTCCAGCTCCGCGTTCCTCTCGGGCTCCAGCGATCGCTCAGCGAACTTCATCATCAGCAGGGCCCGTTTCACATCCAGCCAGTTGAGAAGGCCCTCGTGTCGGGATCCACCGACAAAGCCTCCGCCCTGTCCGTGTCTCTCCCACTGCTGCTCCATCAGGTCCTTCCTGGGGCCCCAGAGCAAGCTCTGCAGTATGCGCTTGGCCTCCTGGATGTGGATGCGTTTGATAGGGTCAGGCTGGAGCAGCAGCTGGGCCAGCCTGTGGAGGCCGGCCGAGTAAAGGGAGACGGAGGGGATTGGAGGCAAGTCCTCACAGCGGTAGTCTTGTTCCTTCAGAGCTGGACTCACCTCGAATGGGTTTGGCTGGTGGAGGAGCTCGTAGATCAAGATGCCTGTCTGGAACTCGTCAAATTTACGGTACTGTGCAGCGGAGAGGATCTCAGGCGCCAATCTGGCGTGGTCACGTTTGATGCGAGGATCCGCTGTGGTGGAGGCAGCGTCCTCGGCGGAGCGCCGCTTGGCCTTTGCAAAGTTGCTGATGAGGAGCCGGGGAAGGTGACGCTGAACGTCCACGCCACCTGAACCGTTACTGGTGCTGTTGTCAGTTGCGGTCTGTTGTTGGAGCTGGGTGGGCCTGCGGTGATGAGGCACCAAAAGTAGGTTTTCAAGGCAGAGGTCGCGGTGCGTGACCCCGTGCTCCTTCAAGTGCTCCAGGCCATTGCAGAGCTGCAGGAGAAGGAAGCATACACGGCGCTCGTACACCTCCGGCTGAGTTTTGTGGAACGCTTCCCACTCCCGGACAAAGTCAGCTGCTGTCTGCTGAGGGATCTCAGAGGTGATGACCACCACTCGCTCTCTGTCTGTCTGCTGGCCAGGTGCAGACGTGGGGGGCTGAGGCAGTGATGAAGCAGGCGTGGTGGGCAGAGAGACTTCATCTGATGGCAGCATGCTCTGGGGGACACAAGCAAGGAAGTGTCCACAGTCCTGCTGGAGGTTGAAGTGGGGAGGCATGCTCTGCTGCACTGACAGGCTGTAGAGATGGCCCTGCTTGGCCTCCATGGATGGACTCTTGCAGATCTGGAGAGGGATGAACACAAAGGACAGCGGGAAGAAAGGATGAAGCAAAGGAAAAGAAAGGCACGGAGGAGGGGGGGGGGGAGAATTGGACACAGAGAGACGGAAAGGGAGCGGAGCCAAGAGACATAAGAAAGGAATTCTTGTTAGCGAGGTTCCCAGACCAGTGCAGTTCCTGCTCTTATTCAAGTGAAATGAACAGGACGGATCTTAAAGTAAACTACAACAATTCTTTAGTGTCCAACTCTTCCCCCCAGCTCGCAGGAGAGCGACAAACTTCGAATAAAACCGAACATCAGAGTTATGAAACAATCGTGCAAACACGTTTCAGTATGTTCCTGTTGTGCGTTGGGGTCAGATTTATTAATATAATCACTTCTTTGTGATTAACGGGGCTAAAGTCTACTTTCATGGGGTTCAGCAGTCTGGTGTTACGCCTGAATATCAATCCATAAAGTTTGTGTGCGCATGGCGTCATACTGCACGGTGTGTGTTGGGTTTTGTGTGCGCGTGTGTGGCCTTGACAACAGGGGTTTGTCTGACTGTAAATCCTGCCGGGAATGTAAAGATTAATTGGGCCTGGAGATATTAAGCAAGACTGTGGGCACCCACGCCGTGGCACAACACATACTGTACAAACAGCTGCTGCTTTGTACCGCTGTAATGACTTTGAGACAAAGGTCAGCGAGGCCCAATCCACACCCTTCTTCCTGGTTGTTTACGCTACGCGCTGTCAAGGTTTGCCATAGTGGAGACCATCCCATCTGTAGCCTAACAACAAACAAGACCACCGCCCCATTTTTAATCTCCTTCTTCTACCCTTAAACTGTCAAGTCCCTGCTTAAAAGATCAATCTACAACACCCGCTGTGCAAATGATTCCTTAAAACAACGGCGAAGAGGATCTCAAGTGAGCTGCGGTTTGCTCTCTTGACCACAATCTCTGAGCGAAGAGGAAAAATAGAGATCTGTTCATTACAAAAGCAGGGTTCTCGACGGCAGCCGGCAGCCAAACACAAACCCACAACTGTTTACGATCCTTTACTTCCATGAACTGATGACAGCGTTTGAATATAAACAAATCCAAAGGACTTACAGTCCCTAAAACAATTCAGTATTTTAAGTGTATGAGATGTCGAGTGATGACTGCTGAGAATTAACATTATGATTAATATTTTCAATCTGTTTTCAGCTGGTAAATGCATTGACATAATTACCTCTCCATACATTAGCTTGCCTCGTTAGTGGCGGAGTCCGCCATTCGCGTGAGGAATTCAAATTGCCCCCGTGTGCACGGGGGGGTTCACAGGAAATGATGCACGAGTGCAATCTGACTTTAATTATATCTCACTGGTATCATGCCCACTGTTTACTGTCTACCATCGCAGAGCTATGTTCTTCTACTGCTAATGCAAATGCAGGTTTAGATGGTGCAGGCGGCCACAGTGAGCTGTTAGATGAAGAGCTGCAGGCAAAACGGCTGCATAAGTAAGTCCTACAACATGGAAATGGCGTTTATAGCATTTTTTACACTTTTGCACTTCCCCTCTCAAAGTCAAGGGTTTTTTTTTTCCTGAAACAGGCCTATGTGGTTAACACAAGCTCAAGAGATGTTCTCATTTTCTCATGATTATCTCACCGTTTGAAGTCTTTTTCACATGCAAGCTTAAAAAAAAAGATGTCTGTCACCAAGTGCCTAAAGATGCTGTCAGGGACATTAAATATCGCTGTGCCAAAAACAGGAACTCGCCACTGGTACGATGTGATTGTTGTGTCGTTCAACATTTGCTTTTTGACCTGTGACGATTTCATTCACGCTTCAAAAATCCTAAACCCTGTGTTCATTTGTTTTGAGATTTTATCGTGAACTTTATCCAAAAAGCCAGTGGACAAATCCCACTGGCCTTTTGTGCAGAGGTAACCAGGTCGGCCTTAAAAATACACCCTCCCTGCGGCATCCTCCCCCTGTGTCCTGCTGTTTTGTGGAAAACTATCGATTATTATTATTGACTGACACCTCAATTTTCAAAAAAAATGAAGTGTTAATGAAGTGTTTGCTCCCCGCAGCACTGTGGAAGTCAAAGTATTACACTTGTAATCCTTGTTACATATGATTCAGGACTGAAGTATTATGGATTATGACTTGAAGGTGTCCTAGGAGGCGAACGTGGTCAAACCAAACACACATTTACAAACCGACTTGTATTGTTTTGTGTTTGTTACCTTTACAGCGTAGGCGTTGCTGGGGTCTGAGGCACAGGCAGCAGAGTAGTACACAGCATCTCCCGCGTTACAGCTTGGCTTGTTGGAGGTCAGCCGGAACAGAGACCAGTTGCTCTCCTCAAACCTAAGTGGGTTCTTCTGGGAGCGAGTGAAGTGGTCCTCACATTTCAGAGCCAAGCGGCGAAGAGACTCGGCGTACAGGCCTCCCAATTTGGAGTAAACACCCTCCCTGCTGTCTATGTTACTCAGAAGGGTCTGGAGCTGCAGGCTGGAGCCCAAATTTGGTGCCAAGGCTGGTTCTGAGGCTGAGAAGGGCGCGCTGAGCTGGGGGGAGGAGGAGCAGGTGATGCTGCTTCGACAGTGGACACCCAAACGCCCGTGAGTCTTCAGTGGCTCATCCAGCGTCCGAGACCTCGAGGATCGGCCTAGAGGGCCGTGGCAACGCTCCAGAGACTCGTTGGAAGAGAAAATGGGTCTGGGGTCAACAGGACTGGATGGCAAACTGGACCGGGAGCTGACATCAGCAGGATGACACACGTTGCTCTCCGAGCCAGTGAATGGGAGTCGTGGGTAGGCCCGGACAAAGGGTTTTCCGTTTGCGCTATCGGGAGCCGACACGGTGCGGTTGACCATTTTCTTTTCTGGGAGCGGGGGCGGCTGGTTACTTAAGCTGTTAACGAGGGGTGGGTGTGGAGACCCTGGAGCTGAGGCCACTGGACTTCTGGCAAACGGAGAGGAGCAAGACATCCGTGTAGCATCCCGGGAACCTGAAAGACAAGGAGACAGAAAATACGTCAGTAGGTCTTAAAATCGATGCCTTGGACTCCTGTTCCCCAACAATTTAGTTTTCAGTAAAGTAAAAGGAACGAACCATTTGAGATACAATGTCTGAAACAACAGTAGCCAAAAGATTTAAAAAAAAAAAGGGACATTTCAAAATTTTGAAATAAAACAAATGCTCATTGACTTTCTTCTTCTTGACTTTCTGACAGTTAATGTTAGATGATTGTGTGCCAGATTCTTGCCAGCACACAGCAAGGCTGACTGTTTTCTCCCCTTTATGTTAAGCTAAGCTAACAAGCTGCAGATGACAGAGCGCATACAAAACAAATAAGTAAACATAACACATAAACACACTTCCCAAATTATTCAGTATCTGTCTTCGCAGGCAGAGATGGATTCACCGGATTCACACAATGGCTTTACTTTCTCAGTGTCCTTGATAGTTCATTTCCTGCGACCCCACAGACTGACACACTCCTGGGCGACAGCTGTGAATGTGATTTATTTACTACACCCCTTCTGTCAGCAGTGTCTACAGCTTAACCCCAGTGCGAACGCACGTACCTCGTTTCCTCAAAAGAGCTGGAAATTTCCACAATCCAGGGTTCAAGCTGACACTCAAAACGTCTTCCATCCAATTATGATCCATTTGTCAATTACAGACTTACAGTTAGAACTTGACGTTGCACCAGAGGAGACAGATACTGGGATAATTGTGTGGTGCAGTCTTCAATAACTGCTTTTACAGAGGGGGGGGGGGGACTGTAAAGAAAAAAACGTGCTCTGTAGGATGTAGCCAAGCCCTTTTTCCCTCGTTATCGGAGTCCATAATTATCTCTTCAAACAACATTGCCCAGGAAGCTGCAGCAATTACAAGCGTCTGAGTAAAGGATGGCAATGATTCCTTAGCCGAGGACGCATGCCAGTCAGTCTGAGACAGTGTCAGGTTTGATGACTGCATTAATATTGAACGCGGTCGTGAGAGCGAACACCCGGTCAAAACATATACGTGCACTTGACGAAAGAGGAAGAGGGGAGATAAGCTGACAGATTGCTGCCATAAAACCGTGCAGCACTCCCTTTCCTCTTTTCACTGTTGTTGCACAGTTTCACTCTGGACAAAGTGCATCTTGATAGTGATGAAACAGCGTTTGAAGCGCAAAACAAACTATCACGCGGGAAAACACATATCCACTGAATGTCTGCAAAACCTGCAGAAAAATGGACCGAACTTGTTCAATAAATGACAAATTCTTTGTTTTATCAAATACTGTATCACGGATATGAGTCTTTGGATTTCTGTGCACGTGCAAAAGCACCTGAACCACTCAGACATTCAAATAAATGCCCTTCAGGAATCGGCCTTACCAGCGTCACCAGTCAGGTTGTCTGTGGAGGCCGTGGGTAGGCTGATGCTGCCCAGGCCCCGCAGAGATGAAGTCGGGCTCTCTACTGACCCTTGTTGGCTGCAGCGGTCCAGCTCCATGTTGCTGCCACTCATCTTACTAGACACTCTGCAATGGAGAAAACAACAGAGATGGGGTTAGTGAATGCGATGGGACAAGCAAGGTATAAAGACGCATGCACCTGAGCCGCGTGTTGTGTGTATTCCTTCTTCATCTGCATTGCTGCACCTCAACTTTTCAACATCACCTCAGCCAGTGCAGTGTCTCCTGGTTGTCTGTAGCATTTTTGCAGTAGTGAAGTATTTTAAATGTGGAACAACTCCACTTCCCCATGACATTGTCTTATCTGCAACAAGCTAACAAGTTAGTGCAAAAGAGAAGATTGTTTTCATCCTAAATGACGACAAAGTGTCGTCAGGAGTAGTTTCACTTCCTTGTTAGAGACACACACTTCTTGATTCAGTGTAGATTTATGACACCCAAGCCTGAGTAAAAACATCAACGTGTGTCTCTCACGCCTTTATTTGAGTTAGCTGGCATTAAGGGAAACTCCAGTTATGCATGTCAAAGTCTGTCTGAAGGTCCTGGAGAGCGCTCCTGTGAAAGAAACTGCACAAAGCTTTTTTTGCACTAATTCTGATGCTATCGACTCAAGTGATGTCACTTGAGTCGCTGCTGCGAAGTTTAAAAACACAAAACAAAAATATGCTCAAGGCTAAATTAGCCGCTAATAGCATATCACACCTGAATACTAGAGCAAGGGGTGCATTGTGGGAAATGTAGGCACCAGATGTGGTTCTGCTGCACTGTGCAGTTCCACCCCTATTATCCGATGCAACTTTAAAATCTCCTGCAGTGACTGGAACGGTGCTACACGCAGGAAATGACATATACCTTGTGCCAGAGCACAACAAGTAACATAAAGCATGATAAATAAGTATCATAAAGTCAGAAAACTCCATGCAAGTTACACGGTAACATCTATCACAGTTGCTATTATTAGCTAACATTAGCCACCGCTACCTATTGGTCACACGAATCAGGCTGTGCAGCGGAGCACTCATGGCCCTGGGGTTAAGGCGCCAACCGTGAACTGAGGCGCTCTCGGTTTGCATCCAGCTGGGGACCTTTGTTGCACGTCACTTCTCATCTTTCTCTCCCCTTGTTTCATGACATCTCTCTGCTACAAAACTATAAATAAGAGCTATGAAATACCACAAAAATATCTTTTAAAAGCTGCAACAGCAAACCCTCCACTGGGCGTATTGATTTGAACAAAAGTGCGATTTCACTGCTCGTGAACTCAACGTCTCGTTTGTGAGAGGAAGACTGCGAGATCATTACGATTAATTTAGCAGAACGAAGCTTTGCATTCCTCTTGCTCAGTCTGCCCGACTACCATGATGGCCAATGAAAACTGTGCATGAGCAGACTTCCTAATCAAGGTGACCAATTAGGCTGAGTGACAGCCATTCACATGTCTCATTATACCCGCTAATGGCTCAGGGAAGTGGGGTCCAATCCCATCCCTTTATCTCTCTTCCTTCCCTCTCTTCCATCACAAAATGACTCCTCTATCCATTTATCTCCTGGCCTCCTGACTTCAATTCTGCCATAAATCAGCAGAACAAACAGATGAGGAGGAGAAAAGGAGAGGAGCACCGGGGGGAGACAAAGGGTTAGGTATTCTCTGTGGGCAGTTAGCTAAAGGATCCGCTATCGTTTTACAGACAAAAGAGCAGTGATGAAAGGCAGCGGGAATGCTGAGGCACAGGAGAAATGGTAATGGGTGCAGGGATTAGGGAGTCTACGTGCATGTGTGCGCCTGTGCACGGCTCACTCTAGATCTCTCAGATTTGTATCCAAAACATGGGATTTTCCTCGGTGAAAGAATGTCACTGCGTACGTCCTGCGGGAGGATGTGCATGCATGAATGAGCTGTCTGAGCGAGGGCATGCATAAAATGACCTTGGCTCTGATTAGAACTGCACCCAAGATAAAACTATCATCCTAATCAACTCACCTGGCGTCCATTTTCACAAATTATTGATTCATTTTTAGTCTAAAAGGTGAGAAAAGTCTATCATAATTCCAAAATGACAGTTTTTTTGTTTAAATAACCCAAAAATATTCAGTTTATTGTAACATCACACAACTAAAAGCAGCAAATCTTCACATCTGAGAAGATAAACTCAATTAAACAATTGCCAAAGTATCTGCAGATCAACTCATTAATTAATTAGCCTAACTGTTCAATTAAATGAGCTCCTCTTTTAATATGTCTCATATCTCGTGCACCATTCATCACCCAGTTTTAGCCTAAACATCTATTAATAAACATCTTAATTGCTAATTTCCTCAGAAAAGATAACGTTTTTTTAAAGTGTACGTGAGAATATCTTGATTGACCATGATTTGTGTTCTGCAATCAACCCGACAGCGACAGTAGCCCAGATTTAGAATGTAAACAATCACGCTACGGTCAGTAACACGCCCGATCTGTTGACACACACGCACCCCCCCCCACCACTGACATGTGTGTGGTATTAATAAAGCTGTGCGAGAGGAGCTGGGGGAGTTTTTAAAGAAGGGATCAGATTGGGGTTACAGCTAACTAGCTACAGATAGCAGTGTGACAGTGTAAAGTGAGACCCGGGCTAAGCTGCAGTGTTGATGTTGTTTGTTGTGGAGGATCAGGTTCACTCAGCTTGTTTCACTTCCTCGCTCTTATTCAGGCCCGTCTCTGTCGCAAAGATATAAAACGACGACACGCGGCGGCACGTGCGCCCTCCAATGTGACGGTGAAGTTGTAGCAGCAGTTGAGCGTGCGATGCAACATCTTTGAGTGATGAAATGAAATACAGTAGCTGGATTACGCCCAACGCATTAATGTTGACACACAATTCAGGGTTTTGTTAAAATGAGGTGGAGCCGGGCAGCGGGCTGACTCAGATCGTGCTCGGGTGGAGGCGGGATCATGAACACCTGCACATCGTAACGCAATCTCTGACAACAGCCATGCAACGACAAGCTTCCAGTGGATTTGATAGGAGAAAAGAGGGGATATTAGATTCTCCTCATAGGTGTTCCGTCTGTCTTGTATAAACTTACAACAGGTTATTGCTATGCTTTTGCAATAGATCAGATTACATTGTGCATGTGCAACAATTGTACTTTACAATATAGTGCAGAGAAGAAGGCTGCACATTGTTTCTCTCCTGTGATAGTGAGATAGTTACCACGGCTATACAGCCCTGTAAACTACGTCTTTGAGACAAAGATCCATTAATGTTTGACACCAATCCGTTATCTTTCACAAACTGCTCCAGCCGTGCCTTATTATCTTCTTCTCTGCCCCACATTCATCACGACCCACTTTAACTTGTTTGCACCACATCACAAAAAGTGACGCACCATCTTCTTCATCAGCTGCTCGAGTTGTAGCTTTGTTTTTCACCTTAGCAACAAGGCGGGCGCAAATAAGAGAATAAGACGAATGAAAGGATTAGAAGAAGAGCAAGGTGTGAAAGAGGAAGGAAATGAAATTCTGAGAAAAGTGCTGACCGCATGCCACCTGTTACTGTGCCTCTCAAAGCCACGTCTGAATTTTGACCTCTGAGCCTCTGATAGAGGTGTGAAAATAAGGCCCCTGCTTACCTTCACGCTGACACACACCGAAACTCTGCATCTATAGCTGAACAAGACCGTCACCACTTCCCTTCACTATTTGCAGATACATACGTCGTCTATGAGAGAAAAGAAGCCGTCAGGTGCCTACCTCATGCTGCAGAGGTCTTTGTCAGGCTGGCGGGCGCAAAATGCCTCTGGATCAGACCGGTGGATCTCTAAAGCCCCGCCATGTGTAGTAACACAACCCAGGCTCCACACGAGTCATATGTGTATTTAAAGTCTCGCTCAGCAGGAAAAGCAACAGCGCCCATTAGATGCGTAAAATTAAAAGCACCCATATCTCATATATAGCGTTGACCTGGTAGTTCACTTTAGAGCGGCTTTAAGTCTGTCAGGCGGCAACAAGATGCTATCTGCTCTGCTGTACAGAAGGGATCAGGATCTGTGAAGGGAGGGGCGGCGCGTCTTGGACTGATAGTTTACAGAGCAAATGGGAATTCAAACCAAAGTCTAACTCAGTGGACCTAAATCCACATGGCTGATCTATAAATTCTACTTCTATTGGTGGCAACCCGACTGCCAGACTGGGGACAATTTGGGAGTTGCCGGGGGCAACAATCTGTTCACTGAGGCCCCTCCCTTTGGCAACCCTCATTGACCAGTTGACACGCCTTCCTACCTTAAAGAGTACTTGCACACAAACCCATGCACGACACAGGCACATGCACAAACGCACACACACCACATGATATATGGGTTTGTCCTGTTATGCGGGATAAAAGAGGGAAATTTTGGTGTTTTCCACTGTGATCAAAAGCTCTGGGAGGCAGATTTTTCAAACCATCTGTGGCTTTTAAATGATTCAGCACGTCAAAATGCTGCTTCACGGGGTGCATGTGCACGTGCATCCTTTTATTTGGAATGTTTTCCTATTCATTAAAGGCACAAGATTCCCCTTACTGTCAGAAATAAATCTTTCCGTGTTGTTTTCAAAGCTTTACCGAGGACTAAACCAGGTGACCAGGGAGTTTTGCTGATTAAAAACACACTAAAACCTGCTGATGGACTCGGAGCACCAGGAAGCCACAACTGCTGCTAGCCAGCTTGAGGCGTGTTCCCACATGTGTCTCAACAAGGTGTATTTTTATCAGCGCAGAATGTCGGCAATGTCATAACAGGAGAGATGGGTCCTTACTAGAATTACCACAAACATAAGGGCCCTTGAAATGTGATCAGCAATATGTGTTTTTGACAGTAAAATACTCCCACTCAGCTTTTGCTGACGCTAGCAGCTCAAGATGGCAGAACATCTGTGTCTTTTGAGGAAGTCGCCCCTAATTGTGCCGTCCCAGACAATGCAAAGTTTATTTTGAGGAGATCATTTGATGCTCTAATAACTGCAGCACAAGGCCTCCTCTCTGTTCCTGCTCTGGGTAGCTGACTCAGACCGCAGAGTGTATTCTTAGCCTCGTGCAGACTCAGGTTAAAGCACGTGTGCAAATGTAACTGCTAATGCACAGAAATGTAGGCTAGGAGCCCTGCGTACAGTAGGTCGCAACAGAGCGAGCCGTGAATTAAGATGAACATTTATCATTCTGCATTCAAGCAGCATTATGTGAGCGTCAGGGATTTCAGGCCAAATCAGGCCAAGAGTGTAAATTACATTTACCCAAAGCAGCATATGAGCACCTGCTAATGACATCTTTGCCCTTGCATGACAATATCAGCGGAACAAGGCCTATTTTTTTTTTTTTTTTTTACAGTTCTGCCTATTGTGCTGCAGCAAAAACAAATTTGCAGCAACTTGACACAGCAGGGGGCTATTTAAACAGCCCCATTTTGTGTGTTAATGAGAAGTGAAAAAGTCACATTTACTAGCATGAATAGAACAAGGCGTGCATTGAGGAACATGCCGGAACAGTTTGAATGATCACAAGGCGCTAGAATGGAGGCTGAATAGTGATGCTGTGAAAGGAGAAGGCACCGTGATTCTACGTAAATGAGTGCAGTGGGACGCATGCATGTGCGCGTATGCAAAGTCGCAGGCAATGTATTCCATAAGCAGCGGCAACACTATATATATCTTCACTCCCCCTCAGAGAGCAAAATGCATTTATGCATTTAGACTAAGTGCACGTTGTAAGTGCTAAATTATGGAATATAATGAAACCACAGTCTCACGGCTGAATTACAGTCACATTAATTCTAATGCAAGTCTCAGGTAGGACAGTGAAGGACAGGCACGCAAATAGGTGCTATAATGGGCAGTTCAAGTTCGATAAATGCATAGCATTCATCTTACAGCAAGTGTATAGCGCCCTAGTGTGTAATTAAACCTCTATTAAACTTTTTCTCTTGCACAACGGCCCTATCGCAAACAATATTTAAGACCAACCCTACCTTGAGAAATAGCTGGTGTATCTGCAGCGCATTGCCCTTATTCAGCACAAAGAGTATTTTAAGAAAATTATAATAGGTCACTTGTTGAAAAAACTGTTTGACCAGTGAATCTCTGCAGCTGCACTAAACAAAGTAAAAACATGAAAAGTATAAAACACTTTATTATTCAGGTCTCTTATCTAGAGAAGTTCTTATCTAATGGTCACAGTTGACCATGACTTTATGTTTTAAACTGAATTAAATCTTCACCGTTTGTGTATTTTAGTCAAAATGAGTAAGGAATGGTACGGCCACACACTCCGCGAATTGTGATTACTTCAGAGATGAACTCAAAATGATAAATCAATAATGAATGTCATTATCAAACACAGTCCTATCGGAGGGTTAATGATTGAATGTGTAAATGCAAAAACAAAATCGTCTTTGTTCTTCTTACCTGTGCAGTTTCTTAGGTGGGGGAGGAGGTGGATTGGGTTCATTGTTGGCAGCTCCCTTCCCTGGTGCCAGCAGCTCTGATGAGCCGCCATGCAACGGTTGCCTGGCCGGCATGCTCCCGTTATGCTTGCCCTCCTCCTCTGCACCGGTGCCCTCAGTCTCCCCCTGACAGGCACCATTGTTGGGGGCAGTCGGGGGGGCCGTGCCTGGCTCTGTCATCGGAGGGGGGCTGCTGTGGGCCTTACAGTCCCTGGCCTCCTTCCAGACAGCGGCACCATTGACCAGGCCTGTCACCCGAGAGGTTGTCCCAGGGTTGGCGGCCAGTTTCTTCTTCTCCCCCTCCTTCCGCTCTCTCTCTTCCTCCTCCTCTTCTTCCTCGATGCGACAGTTCCAGCCGGGGCTGTGGTGGTGAGGCTTGTGCCAGCGTTCGGACGTTGCTGCGCCGTGGTTCTCTGTGTGGACCTTGAAGTGGCCCTCTCTAGCAGAGACGAGGAAAAGCATGGGGAGTTCAGGGAGAGGAACGGGGGACGAGATGGATGTTGAGAGGCTGGAGGTGCTCAGTTTGGGGAGATCAGGAAGAGGGACTGGAGAAGACATGGACGGTGAAAGGCTGGAGGTGCCCAGTTTTGGGGAACGAGTGGTCCTTTTCGGGGGAATGGGTGGGCTGGACTGAGGCTTGGGGTGGAGGGTTGGGCCAAAGCTGGCTTCTGTAGTCAAAGAGGGTGCGCTGTGACTGGGGCTGGGCCAGCGGAAGGCCGGGCTGCTGGGGTCCTTACGTGCTGTGGGGCTGAAGTGGCTCTGGGTGCTGATGGCTGAATCTGGACTGCTCAGGTAGAAAGTCCTGTTGTTGTCCTCTGTATGGGCCGCCATCACAGTGATGGTGGCCCGTTGACTCTCTCCTGAACGCTCAAGCTCAGAAGACTGGGATGAGTTTTTAGTCTGGTTTGGGGACTGAGGATGGGATTGCATCCCATTTCCTTGCGGCCTGCGCTTTTTCTTGGTGCTCTCTGCGTAAATGGGCTCCGAGTCTTGCTTTCCATTGGGAGAGTTGGGAGCTGACTGGGAGCCAACTGTGGCTGTTGAGCCTTGGGGGCTCTCTGATCCAAGTTGTCTCCCTCCCAGTCCCTCTGCACCAGGAAGTGAATCTGTACTACTACGATAAGAACAAGAAGAGTCCGACAGGCTGGTCTGTTTAGACAAGACGGGAGGAGAGTGGAGGGATGGTGTGGGATTGCGGCTGGTGGTGTCCACACTTAAGGCTGTGGTGGGGGAAGTGCTGGATGTCTTGGTTGTAACGGTAGTCGTACTCCCACTGCTGATACCATTGCTATGAACTGTGGTCGGACTGGTAGGGACAATATCCACAGAAAAGGGTTTATCCACAGATGCCTGATGGGACTCCTGACAGTTTGCTCTGCTAGTCACACCAACTCCATTGTAAGTGCTCTTGGTTCGAGTGGTGGTTGTAGTCTGCTGCCTACAAGTGTCTCCATTGGCATTCTTCTTTAAACTCTGAGACCCTCTACCCTCCTCCTGGGTGACGAAGATATTGCTGATGATCATGGAGTCCTTTGGCAGGATGTTTGGGGACAAGGACGCTATGGAGAAGCAGTTGTTGTAGTCCATCTTGGATTCGGGACTCTGGAGAACCGCCTCTCTGTGTGCCTTGTTGCGGCTGTTGCTGTCGATGTAAAGAGACGACAGATCCAAGAGCTTCTTCAGGCCCAAACGCTCAACTGGGCTCTTTGTGTTCTCCTGTGGCACATAAACACGAGCACACATTAAAGAACAGATGTGTCACCTTGAACTTGCCGCGTGAAGCTGCAACTGTTAGAAAACAGCAAAAGAAATAAACTGGCCGCTGTCATTCATGATCAAACAAAGCGTGAACTTGATGACGTCACTGTCAACTGTCACAATTGTTCCTAAATTAATCAGCAGCTTAATCTATAATAAAAATATTCATCAGCTGATCCTTAATAAACTCAAATCACCTGCTCTATGTTCATGTTCACATCAGTGATTGACTCGTTGGTGTCGAGGCTCATCATGGTGGGCTTGACAGCGATGGTTGGCTTGCTGTAGGGCGAAGGTGCAGTCACTCCAGCTTCTTCATCACCTCCCACGTTGCTCTTCAAACAGGGGGCTGGCACGGCGCCGCCCGGGCCGCCGACAGTCTTGCGGTGCGCACTGAGCGGGTGGAAGCAGTTCTTACAAGAGCCGGGTTTCCACACGTGTTCTGCAAAGTCGCTGCAAGCTGACATCTTTGGTTTGCTGAATACGGTTTGGTCAGAAGCGGCTGTTGGGTGGGTGAACTGTCATGGCTGGCCGACGGACGATGGCGACGTCACAAGATGTTCATCACAAGGCAGTTACATGGAGAGAGAAAGAAGAATGAGACACATTATTGAAAGTCAGGATGCCCGTAATCATGTTTTGCCCATAGGTTGTGTCGTAAACATAATCCCACGTCTTTGTGACCAAACACAAGTGCTTCAGTTATATAAAAGCCTCACCTACACTTTAAAAACAGAGAATCAAAGTGTTTAGAAACTGCTCCTTTTGTCAAGGAATACACCATTTCCATTTAGGCCTCTGACTGTTTTAGCTACCTTAAGCTACCTTAGATAAAAATGATTACACACAACGAGGTATCCAGATTTTTAATTTGAGATAAGGAGAGCTTCGGTATTGGATCTGTGCTCCTGAGTTGAGGTAGCAGGGAGACGAAAGTGGTATCGGTGCATCTTTAATTCGTCGCCTTTATGATTTTTCTGAATCAAGGTGCCTGGAATTTTAACCAAAAAAGAGAAAGTAATTAAAATAAGCTCAAACACCTAATTAAAATTGTAAAGAAAGTGGAATGACAAGTGACTCTAAACTCACAGGAGACCCTCCATTAGGATTTAAGTGTCATCCGCGGATGTAACTTAAGAGGACCCGCTGTCTGCTGTGCTACTTGTTCCCATGGCCTCCTAAATTAGAGGGTATGTGGTTTCTGTTCAACCAAAGGGCCTGCCGGTGTGAGACTTGAGACATAAAAGCCCTCCAGAGTCCTCTGCAGCCCCCGACATGCTAGAAGAAGACGGAGGAGCCTCAAGCATCCCGGAGGTCGGAATGTCAGGAATGTCTAAAGGCGCAAGTCTCACCAGGGTGAATCTCACACCCTCGACAACCTCCCTCCCCCCTCCTTTTCCACACACACACACACAAACCTCCCACTCTACATGTGTGTGTCCGCCGTCTCTCACAAACAAACTGACCCCCACACACACACACACACCTCCTTCCTCTCCTCCTGTATGTGTGTGTCTGCCCTGTTTAACCGGGCCGACAGTGACAGGATCAACACCATTTCAGAGGGATCGTTTGTTTCCTTGCGCCCGGGCGTCCCTCTTTATGTTCTTTGCGCAGCTTTAATTGCCTCTCAACAAGGCGCTGCGGTGACACACGGCGACATTAGCCCACCATCTAGGCTCATTATCCGCAAACACATAAAACAGAGGAAGCAGGAAGATGACCGATTACTCCTCTAGAGACATTGTGCATTCAGGTAGCTCAAACGTGATTCATACCAGGGATTATTTTAGCTGCAGTGTTTCCCGATTCGACTCTAAATCCTGCATCTGTTTCTTAATGAAAAGGAACACCAGTGCAAGAGACAGTGATTGCTTGAGACTTGTAAGGACTACTGGTAATTCATGGCTCCAGTGTAACCACTAATCCCATAGGAATGGAGAGCCCTCCTGTTAATAGAGATAATGCGTGTTTACATTTTGCTTTGTTCAGTCTGACTCAGTTTGGGCAGGAAAGCACCCAATAGCTCACTGTTTGTTTAACCGTTCCTGCGACAACAGAGGAAACGGGGCCTTGCCTTGCCTAACATCTTATGGCACTGTGCGTGACTCATATGAAGCGTGGACTGATTGGAGACACACATCTTTGCGGCTACTAGGCCGGCTGCGTTGCTGAGCAGACCGACATGCCAATCAGGTCCACGTCTAGGGGGGTTTTATGGGACAATTGGGCAATAACAATGCACAGGCAGACAGACAGAAGCACTGTCATGGTATGTTAAGTAAGTCGAGAGCAAGCTGACAGGGACACTTTAGTCTCTGTTGTTCCACCTTCTCAGCAGGCAGTTATAGAAAGCAACAGAAGTGAAAACGTGTGAGGTTCGACCGAAATGTTTTCTATTTCTCTGTGTTTTCCCACAGAGAACAGACTCACGTCTCACAAAAAGCTGCGCCTCAGTTTAGCTCCACTCTTGCTGCTGTTTACATGTCCAGCCATGCTTGTTTGAACAGAGATAGACCCCGCCGTCTACATTCCCCACACCTTCTCAAGCTCAAGGTCCAACATTTCTCACTTGTGAAAACACACACTCAGACAGATGTGGAGGCTGAACCGTACGGCAAAATTCAAGTCCTACTTCAAAAACGGGGCTAGAAGGAAAATGAGGGTGGGTGTAATTCATTGATTTTTGGGCCACCTGATAAAGACATTATGAACCCTGAAGTCACAAGCCACATGTCTCCACGACCTCTGCACATCACACACAGTCACCTGGCCACTAGATGTCTCAAAAAACAAATTCAGTTTCCCTGACCAAATGCAGCTCTCTAATGTCTAAAAGCCAACATTTTACATCCGGTTCGCCTTAAAACACTACAAAACGTGAGCCAACATGCTGTGATGCACTGAAGGGGTGTTAGACAGGATGGCAACAGTTTAAATAGCCCACAGTGACCAGGAGGAGCAACGGAGGTAAAGGTTAAAGGTCTTATCAACAGTCAACAGCTGGTAAAACTGCACTTTGTCTGGATCCTCCTGCACCAGCAGCATCAGCCCCCATCTAAACACACACATGCACACGAGTCCTAATGATGCATAGGTCACCATATCACTGCAACATAATTCTCTGCATTAGTTAGGCTGTCGACCGAGTTTTACAGATCTGCAGTGGCATGCCAAAACAAAGCGCATGCACTTAAATGAATGAGGCGCTCGCAGGACAGCGACGGGTCCGGCCGCTCACCATCAAAACAGTTAAACCGACCTATAGTCCACGCAACGGTCTGATAACCAGGTCAGTGTGTAGTCACCCACTTTGGATATGAGCAACATTTGTCACGCCTGCCCTCTCTCACACAGCCCATTCATTCAAGGTGCGGAGGGGGGGTGGGTGGGCACGAAACCTGTTTTTTTCCTCCGATACCCGGCAGCGATTTCCGCCCAAAAACTTGTCAACTCTCCACAAATACCCCCCGAACTTCCACTGTAAGACAGTTTATTCCCATTCTTTAAAGCACCTGTTTTAAACACGCATCCGACACAGGTTACACACACGCAGCCCCACGTGTTTCGGTTTAAGTCGCAGATTTCGGATGATAATAATAAAATAATAAGGCCAAACACTTGTCTCGCCGATGGCCAAGTTTGCTTTAGGTTTACTGTAGTAAAAATACCTCTGTGTCCTCGTGCACTGACGGAACTAATGGCCATGTTTTCTTATGTTTACCCGCATTAATGAAAAACATAAATAGAAAATAGGAAAGCGTAATCGCCGAGGCAACGCCAAAGGCGAGTGAAGGCTGCGGCTACAATGTAACCACGCTGAAGTAGCCAAGGTTATCATGTGCCGATGTGGCTGCTTACCTGCACGGACTTTCTCTTCCCTGGCAACACAAAATCACTCCAAAGAAAATAAGAAGAATGAAAAAAAAATCAACACAACGGCGTTTCTGATTCCGTTTCTGATTCCTGCGCAATATCCGTCAGTGTTCGGGTATCCAACACGCGACAGGTTAATGACCCAGGAGACTACTGTGCTGCTGCAGGCTGGTTTCGGCTCCAGCCGGGCATGTTCCCTGCTCCCTGCTCCCTGCTGCTGCTGCTCCTACTGCCGCTGCCGCTGCTGTTGCACTGTGCAGAGGTGGAAGTGGCGAGGCGGAGCAGGAGTCCTCTGCAGCAGCGTGGTGAGAGCACAAGGAAGGTGGGAGGAGCTCCCAACCAAGCATGCAGTCTGGGCCAGCAGCCACACTCACAGATTCTCATTAAGGCTTTTGTCCTACAAGCTGTCATAAGGATATTGTTTTATATATATATGTATAAATACGCAGCCCATCTTTCAGCATGTTATTTAATTTGCAGAAAATGACACTTTGTTTTAAGAAAGTGCCCCAAATCCCCCCAATGTTAGAAGTTACAAAGGATTCAAGGTCTCAACGAAAAGAAAGCAAACTGTTTTTAAGGCTGTGCAGGTTTATTCTGCAATCAATCACTCCTGACCACCAGCCCTTTGATGTGGAGAAGGTGGATGTATACAAGCTTCTCTGGGTTTTGCTGCCCCTCTCCCTCCTGCTGCCAACCCCCTCTGGGCTGCTCCTGCTCCTGTTCATCATGACCGGGGTGACAGAGAGATAGAAAAACACTGGCCGCTGTTAACTGAGCCAGGCCGGACCCCTGCTGGTTTCCATTACGGGCAGCAAAAGGAGAGGCAAAGCTCACAGAGTGACAAACACAGCCGCGGTGCTGGATGAAGGCAGTCATCCATAGAGGTTAACCTTTTAACTGAGCGCCTCCACTTATGTCTTACTGGGAAATAACAGTGGTACAAGGTTTTAACTGTCTGTTTATTTAAACAGTAGCAGCTGATACACCTTCAAAATCTGCTCTTTCTCATCTGTTTTGCTCTTTTCATACTTTTTTTTTAGTCATAGGCCGAAAAGACAGGCCTTTAAGTGACGGACGGTTTCAGATTCACCTAAAAAACAGCAAAAAGAAACCCAAATACATCTAAAACCCCCCAAATCAAGAGCCCCTTCCCTCCTCCCCAAGCATCCCCATTGCTCTGGTCTACTTCCTGTGAAAGTACATGCATATGAATCGATTGGACACAGAACCCACCAGTTTCCTGAACCTCGCGCGAGGATTTATGGCGGAGCGGAGACAATCAGCATAAGTGGCACAGCAGAGACTGGATCCAGGAAAAAGTGATATCTTTTACAAGACCACCTGTTGAATTTGGAAATCAGTCACAATCCTCTCAAGAGGATTAAGAGTTTTGTTGCATTGCATCTATTTTTGGCAGCACGGTGCATGTAATAATTCTGCTAATGGGGTCATTCCAATAGCTTGTGCTTTGCATAAAAATATTCGAGGGTACTGGGGAAGCTTCTAGACACACTGGGCTGTTTGCAATGTGTCAATCATCATTTCATCTCATGATACATTCATGCAGGAAGTGACATATCCTGTTTCAGCACTGATGTGTATTTGTGCAAAGAATCTTCTTGTTAACTATATTTGGTGTCGCTCGGCGAGCTCGCGGGCTGTGCTGTCATATAAAACTGTTTCCCAGGACACGCTGAGATAAATCTTCCGTCACGAGTTGAGATTTCAGTGCTGAGATGTTGTGGGAACATGCAAATTAGAGGAGCGGGGGGATCGCTTATGGACACTGCAGCATCGGAGGACTTTTCCCACATAATTCCTTCAGCAGAAATTACACAGCGAGCAAAATCACAAGCAAACAAAAAAAGAAAAGTGTGGGAAAGTGTCATTTTATTTGGTTAGATGCTTTCTTGATACCCACCCAACCACCCCCTCTATAATATACAGTATATCTATAAATTATTACAGATAGATTAAAGATGCCATTAGTTTGCATGTACTGCACGCCGCACACACTTGCCCAGCTCTGGCTCGTGCTGGCACGAGGCTGAAGTTGCCAGGCTGTGCACGGCGCGTCCCATAAAACATTTGGAGCTGCTCATCTTTTATAACGCTCCCTTAAATTATGAAGGGAATCAGAGCCACTTAACGTTAATCTGGCCGGCCATGAGAGCCTCTGCCACACTGTGCAAACTGATGAAGTGGCAGTTTGTTGACATGCTGCAGAGAGCTGTGAGTTTAAGTGAGAAAGAGAGAGAGAGAGAGAGAGAGAGAGAGAGAGAGAGAGAGAGAGAGGCTGGGTTCTTTTTAGGAAGCCTCTCTGCACACTGCAACATGCGGATGCTGTTGGAGAAGAGCCAATCATAAACTGGCCAGCCGCAGATGCAGCGTCAGGATGCTGAAATATGAGCGGCCCTTTGGCAGCTGATGTATGTTGTTTGCATCTGCACTCCTGCGTCGTGACCGCGGCCACACAAGTGCAGAACGGGCAGAGATTTCGGCGTTTGACGTCGCAGTGGATGCAGTTTCAGCGTAGAAATGGGGGCTGCCCACAGCATCCGAACGGCCGTACCTGCTCTCTCTTCCTTTTAACCTCAGCGTGAATGAATTATTAAAGAGACAATCATCTCAAATTAAATTCAGCCAGGGGAGAAGTGGGCTTTAATGCAAAGCAGCAAGACATAGACTTCTGGTGAGCGAAGGCATTACTCGGGTCAGATAGGACCAACATTATCCCTCCACTGTCAGCCACGATGAGTCGGGTAATATAAGAGTGCAGAGAATGTTGTATATACAGTTGGGAGAGCTCTTCTTTAAGCCTGTATCGGATGCATGTTTTGCCACAAACCTGTCTTTAAAATGCTTTAGTGTCACATGATCTCTGAAATCCAGAAAATATTCAAAAACTGTTTGTAGTCTAAAAATTTCTTTTGCCTTCCTGAACTTCCCGTGTCCTCTTTGCGTCCTTATTCATATCTTTGTCAGATATCCATTTTCTAATTGCCCGTCAAAGAGGTAAAGGGCATCCAAACGTTGTGATTTCCCAGAATGTGTGCGTCTTGAACCATGAAGCGGTAAGATCGCCCAAAATATTTCTGCAGTATAACAGTATTTCTACAGACAGGAAATGAGTGGAGAGAGAGGTGTTATTATGGTTCCCACTGGTTTTCTTGACAGGCCCCACCTCGTGCAGCGTTCAAGCGCCAGTTATCCAAGTGTTTGGAGTCGGTCACGCTGTTGTCCTGCATTGAAAGAGCGAAGATCCTTTAAATCAAGGATTATTTAAATGTTTGGTCATTTTCCCCACTTCTTACGCCAGCATTTAGACAAACCTGTCGCTTTATCTTTCAGTAAATCCCGTCTTCATTGGTGTTAGGCCCAAATTGAAGCTGCTGGTAGCTTTGGTAGCGGCAGCTGGATGAAAACGAACAAAAACCAACAACAAAACAACAAAATCATGAAGTGTGCAGTCACCAAAAAACTGCCTTTCCTCAAATACATCCATGCTTTACAGTACCTAGCATATTATGGATCCCATTACTTGGACGACTTGCCAGTGCTGGTGCTTGAACAGTCGCTGTGGGATCCATAATAACACAAGACAGAAGGGTGAGACGTGCAGCAAAGGTCTCCAGCTGGACTCGAATCGAAGCCATTCAGCTCCCAGGATGCACCTTGTTGCATCCTTAAAAATGCTATGTATGGCTGCGGGTTGGTATCCCCGCCTCTACCAGCAGTGAGAAACCTTATGAAAGCCTGCAGACCTTCACTTATTTAACATTGTTCTGCTTATTGCAAAGTGCTGAAGTTAGATTCTAGGTACTCATCCGACAAAACCTGTAAGAATGGTGATTGTTGAAGATGTATTGTTTAGTTAAGCCGCTGCAGTGAACGCCGCACATGAACCCCAAACTGTATTACTATTAGCATTATTTCCAAAAAATAGCATTATTACCAAATTAATACTGTTCACAGAGAAATACTCACAGTCCATAATCAGAAACTCTTTAACAACAATGAACTTTATGAGTCATCAGGTCTGCTGTAAAGTTATGACCAAACCTTGCTTTTATTGTCTTAACTTGTTAACAAAGTCATTCTGTTGCTCAGCTAGCACAGGCTGCAAGACAGAATCTGCAGAAAACCCCACGCAATTACCAGATGTCAGGAAGTCATTATATCCTTGCAAGGCCCGCCAGTTGTTGTGTTGTTGCACACAACAAGCATCCCAAAGTCTCTTTATCTTATCCCATTTGCAATTAGATATCATGCGATTAGCTCCTGGTGGATTAACTTGATTTTTTTCATGGAAAGACTTTTGGCCGCCACAAAGATTATCTTCTGCAAGAATCACTTTTGGCTTTTTGTTGAGGGACCCACAACAATGCAAACTTCCTGGTCGGCACACAAAATATGTTATTTCTGCAGCAGTTAAGTGTTTTTTGAACATTAAAGTGCATAAAACTATTCTAGTAGAAACCCAAAAATAAGACAGGCGTAATTTTCTACTTTTAAATTAAAGTAATTTGCACTTAATTTGTATTTACATGCTTATGTGGATATCTTTAGTTCTTATTCCGGGAATCTCTGCTCGTGTAAACGGTCTATGTGGGCATTGTTGTTGCTAAACGTGAAGCCTCTTCACGTTACAAGAGCCCTTAACCAAAAGGAGAAGTTCAGAGTTTTGCCCTCTCGCTGTGTTTGTTTGGGCTAATTGACAAACCAGGTATTGTGCTGCTCCGGTTTCTGTCTGTTTCAGTGTGTCACTTCCCATTACCACAGGAGGCCCCATAAAAGATATCCTGTCACGACACCAAAAGGTCTTTGTTTGCATTTGGCCTGCATGTGAAGAATACTCTTTAGTCAGTCACTGGAGACGTTAGACTTTCCATCTGAAACTCAATGCTTCGCTCGGATACTCCTCTGCTGGAAATAAAAAAAAGAAGAAAGCTAAAATTCAACAGGTGTCTGAAATGAAAGATGAAAGGGGGAATGAACTCCTGTTTGCAGCCGGTCTGTTTACTGCTTGTCGGAAACACTACAAAGAGCGAGAGGGGCTGAATGCACACCAGCTCCCTCAGGACTCACTTTCTTCTCCACAGGTCGTCCCTCTTAAAACCTGAACATTCAAAGGTAACCCCCTCGTGTAACTGTATGCCTCTGGGAGCCAGGCACCAGGAGTTAATTGTGTGTGTGCGTGAGTGTGTGTGTGTGTGTGTGTGTGTGTCAAAGGGAGAGGTGGGTGTCAGATTTAATGCCTTTCCCCTCCTGGGTTGCCATGGCAGTCGTGTGTAGAGGAGCTGGTGCAGCGAGGAATGCAAAGATAACGCAAGGCAGAGCCGCACCTCACACACACACACACACACACACACAGCCAAACAATACATAAACCCACCCTGTATACTTTCTATCACCTACACAGTCTCCCGATGACGATATTTCTCCGCTGCCTTCATCGTTGCATTCCTGTGCCTGTCCTCACAGGTTCACCCTGTGATTATGACACACACAAAGCACACAGTCTTCATTTCACCATCAATAGGACACATCATTTGTTTATAGAGACTGAGGGAACGTCTTACGTGATTGCACCTTAATTTGCCCAGATGTGATACTGCGTAGCTCGCAGTTTGAATCTGAGCTATCCTATTTCAAGCTACACAACTACACTTAGTGGCAATGCTGGGCAAGCTGTCCCAATAAATAAATAAACAAGTAAATAAAACAGCAAAATGAGGAAGAAACAATGCATAAATACCTCACCTCCAAGAAAGAGAGGCTGTATTTAAGATAGCATAGTTAGCTTTGGAGCTAACTGGCAACAAAGTGTGGAGAATAATCACTGTTGCTATGGTTACCTATTTAATTTCTCTAGTGGTCACTAACAAGACAAAAACACAAATTCAGGAAATGTGGAGTTGGAGGTTCAAGCCTGTAAATATGAAGCGGGTAGTCACGGAGGACTCGAAGCAGCATTTTGGTGAAAAACCTAAATAAAACTTCCTGTTTACCAAGAAAAAGTTGGGCTACGCAGTTGGTAACTGTGCGGTAAAGCCAAGCTAAAAGCCACAAAAATGTTGTTTTTACATTTCTGTTTCAAACAAATGAGGCATATTGTGTTTAATATTGAGATTCAACCGTCTTCGTGATAACCTTCGCCACGCAAGCTAGTCGCTACGCCATGCAAGCTAATCTCCAGCGTGAGTGCTGTCAACCTCCTCATCTAACAAACAAAAAACATTTCCAGCCATTATCCGCTCAGAATATTAAATCTCTCTGTATTTGGATGAATTCACGAACGATTGCTTGGCATTTTGTTCATAATGGTGAACATCTCAAAAGTGTTTTGACCTTTGCCTGACTTCTTCTTCGTAGTATTTACAGCTAGCCGACCGGATATCTGTGATTTCTCTAAAACAACGATTAGAGCATTTGAATCTCTGATAACATCGTCCCTTTTTGCAGCTCTATGCACTGATTTAAGACAGTATGTCTCATCTGATGAGCGACCAAAACAGGGTGTTTCCTGCAGCTGCAGTGTAGCGGTTACTGTTTTTTACTGGATTAAAATTGTTTTCATTTTGTTGTCGTTGCAAGTTTCAGATCAGAGGGTAAAACCTCTGCACGGTCCACAGGGTCAAAGCTGATAGATCAGGCGGTCATGCCTGTCAGGCAGCGATACAGGCGCGTACCAGCTGGTCAGTTTGTGATTGGCTGCTCGCCTGGCTCACGCACAGGCCGCCTAATACTACTAATACCTACTGCACACCGTTGACCTGTTTGTCCTGTGGCTGTGCTGCTTGAATACTTAACACACATGAACACAAACGCGAATGTTAGCACAGTTTTCACAGATGTGTGCACATGCCAACACACACAGACACACAGAAGCCATCTGCCAGATGCATTAGCTGTCTGCAGATGCCCAGGTCAGACTGGGTCTCAGCTATCATAGCAAGGCATTGGGAGTGTGTGAGTTCATGGGTTCAATGGGGGGGGGGGCTCAGATGATTTTAACAAATCAGCCAAAGACCTCCCTCCTCAGAAGGGGTCTCTCTCTGTCTCTCTTCCTTTAAAATCATATTAGCATTAATGTAGCTGGGTGTTTGAGGTTAAGCACGTTAAACCAAGCCGGAGCTCAAACCGCAGAGAGGGGCGCGCATCGTACTGTGGTGGTTTTGTCTCAGAGGCTGTAACAGCTGTCCGTGTAAAGTTTAGCATGTGGTTACATTTGAAAACCTGCAGCAGAGGCATGTTAAGTGAAACAAATCTGACCCTGCTGCAGATCTCCTCTCCATCACGTTGTTCTGAATGCAACTTTACTTGGCAATGGACTTCACGCTGTGGCTTTGACGGGCTAGTTTGTATTTTAAAGTTATGCAAATGTCAAGTGACCTGTTCAGTCTCACAGGAGCCCCTGAAAATTGATCATGCTCAGTGCTGTGATTACAGTTCGTTCCACTCTACACGGCCGAGCTTGACTGACAGGATGTGGAGACTCTCTCTGTCGCACACCCTCTAATCCTGTAAGGGACTCACCAATCTCTCCATCTATAAGCAGTGATCCTCAATATCTGGGACAAAACCGCTGACTGTTTGACCGAGGCGTCGGCCTCAGAACTGGAGCTGGTCCCTGCAGCGCTGTGCTTTAATAATAATACCAATCTTTATTTATAGCACTTTTCAAAATCTGTGTTACAAAGGAAGAAGAAAAAACATTTGAAGTGAAGTAAACTGAGTGAGCACAGGGTTCAAAACACACAAAGAAGGACAAAAAAACCGAAGACAAGCACAACTTTTACATTTTCTTTCTTTAATAAATTCAAACTCAAGATCTTAAAGGGATAGTTCAGGTTTTTTTGTCAATATAAGTTAAAATGTACTTTATATTTAGAGGATTTTCACTGCTTTACCGATACTGATGCACATTTATCATACTCTCCAAAGCCACCAGACTCCTTTGACAAAAACAGTCATTTTACCTGGCAGCCCACGGGAGTTGCCGGTCCGCATCTGCCTTCGAATTGTTAGTTTGTTTGTGTTGTTGTGTGACTGTGTTGAATCCGAACTAAGACTCAAAGTCACACAACAACACAAACACACTAATCGAACGAGGCGGGGTTAGACGAGCAGCTCCTGTGTTCTGTGAGGTAAAATTGCTGTTTTTATCAAAGGAGTCTGGTGGATTTGGAGGGAACGTAGCTGGATATAACAGTTTCAGTTTCCCATCAGAAGGGACTGTCTGACAGCGAAGTAGAGCAGTGAAAACATGCTCGACACAACCGGGATTTAAACTGATTTTGGTTTCTAAAATACATTTTGCTCCCAGTTCCTCTACTGCAGGTAATACAATGACAAATCCCCCCAAACTGTCCCTTTAGAATTATTTACACTCTTGCTGTTGTTAAAAGGGCCTGGAAGTGTCAATGATGTAGTTTGCATGCAGTTGTGAGCACTTTCAGGTCCTCCACAAAGACACCGAGGCGTGGCGCTCTAATTAGCTCTCGTGTGGGTAATAACAAACCCTCTTCAGCTTGTTACTTATCCACTTACTGCCACGTGTATAGTGAAACATCACCAAGTGAGCAACTTTCTAATTGAGCGCCGGCTGTGAAACTGAACCCGCGTACCGTGGGGGGGGAGAGCTGAAATCATGCAGCATTGTCTGCCCGTGATCGATCCCTGTGCCAGGAATCAGCTGATTCCTGCTCGTCTGCGGGGCGTTTTGTGTCTGAGGAACAAAAGAACAAATGGGCGAACGATGAACCCTTGATTAGTCAGAAGGAGTCAAACGAAACGTACAGTTGTTGATTCACAGGAGGTCTTTCTAACGCTCGCTCACAAACACTCAGAGGAGTCCATACAAAGCCCCCTCTCAGTGAAGCGCCCGAGGCTCTGTATAGAACTGAGCTGTATGGTTGATGAGTAGCGTGTGAATCACACTTGGTTCCCAGACGCACGTTCGCTCCAGACTTCACCTCCCCCTCCCGTTTGCCTCGTCTCTCTACCCTGGCTTGACCTCCCGGAGGTCAGCGTGTCTTTATATCATGTCAGACACTAAAGACTTGAGTGGCGTTCATGAAAAGAGTCACCAGCCTTCTTGTTCTTCGTGTGTGTGCGCGTGTGTTTGTGTGTGTGTGTGCATGTGCACTCACTCTCATTGTATTACTCTCTATCACCCACTGCTTTTCTAGGATGGTAACTTTCTCAGAGCTCGTTTCTGCTAAGCTAAAATCTCTTCTGTTTGATGTGCACGTTAGGAGGTTGCAGGCTATTGCGGGAGAACCTCCTTCCTTTGCAGGGAAGTGTTACAGGGAAGCTGGTGCATGGCCAGATCTGCCCCCACTGAGGCTTTGCAATGAATTCATAGTCGAACTTATAAACCCAGTCACTGTCCTTTACACTTCTATTGGAAAACATAATTGCAATAATCTGTCATAGTATTTTTTAGTATATGAGGAGCTATGTTCATGCACTTCAGGGAAGAAGGGATGTGGCTTTTCTTTAAATTAACAATAAATCTATAAAAGACGATAATTATGTTTCAGTTACTTAACCTCTATACTGTTGGAAACAGGTGAAATATGATGTCGGTGAATGTCTTGCAGGTATAAAACATCTGCACCGTGGCGAGTGTGTTCATAAAAATCAATAATGGGGTTTCTCCGGAGTACATTTGTTCTCTTACATTTAAAGTAATTTATAAATGTAATATCCAAGAGGCATATCTGAGCTGTCAAATGAAATATTTGAACAAACTGATTTTTGGTCTTGATTGATTTTCGGTGGAGGAGCAATTTGGGCGCCAGAGAGGAGGCGGAGGCGGAGGCGTCACATCTCTGTTGTGATTGGGCGAAAATTAGCATCCTGCACCTCTACTCGCACTTTTATTTTCCATTTTGTGCATTTGTTTGGGAGATAGATGGATGTTAAAGATGCACCGGGCAGCCTTGTGTTGAAAATAGTGAGGAGATGTCAAATAACGAGGTGTGACTCAATAAGAACTAATAGAACTTGCTTTATTGGCTCAGACGTGGTCGAGCTGTATTAGAGCTCCATGTCTGATTTCGCCCAATAAATGCACATTTAAATGCTAAATTGTTAAATTATTTATTAACTTTAAGGCTTTGTGCCTTAGAGGGATTATTAAGGGAAGAGATGTGATGTGGAAATCAGCTGCAGGACGAGCAAAGAAAGAACAAGTGGGGCGATAAACACGAATAAAGATCAAAATCAAGGGCAATGAGAAACTAAGAGAACAGTTAGAGGGAGCAGGAGCAGATTGCTTTGTAATTATAACAGCAGATGTGGAAAAGACGCGTCCTTTAAAGTCAGAAGCTGGGTGTGATTCGTGGTCTAAAGCGCGCAGACTGAGTGGGACAGAGAAGTAGAACAAGAGAGGAGGGCGTGCTGTGAAGTGGGGCGGCGGATCAGTAAACAAGACGGTGATATTTTCAGCGTGTAAAAATAGCCAGTCATGTTTTCAGAAATAACTTCTTTTTTTTTTTGCCTGTCTGGGGAACCAAGATGAAAACAGGCAGATTTGGACGGCTTTACTTCTCGTTTTATTCGGAGGCTGCTGCGGTTATATCACGACTTCGTGCCTGTATCAGAGTGCACCGAGTTGGGTGTCGGTTGTTCTAAGTTTGGCATTTTCTCTCTACAATGACCTGTTTTTCCAGCAGCCACACTAAACTGACTTAGACATTAGGCCCCGCTGCGTGAAATGAAACCTCCACTTAGCTTAGAGGGTTAAGCTGCTGTCACACAATCCTAAAATTTCTCTAAATATGTGAAAATGTCATCTGTTAACAGGCGAATACTACTTCAAGCCTTTCCGTCAGACACCGTGCATAACTGTGGCTCTGAAGACGCCTCTACACCCTGCTGCTGCTGAGCTCAGCATGAGGAATGTGCAGCATTTCATATCTTGTCAGCCGCTCAAATGCGACTCGATCACTAAACCTTGAAATTCCACACAGGTTGGCCAGAGTCAGGTCGAGTTGCGAGGAACCTGTCAGCTCACTCGCTTACATTCGTGTGTTGAACCAGAACTGAAGACAAAGGACCCGGGTTTAGTCAGGCATGCGGGTCGCTCCTGTCTTTTGTTTACAAGCCTCGTCTTATGAGCGGTGATGTCAGAGCTGAAAGCAGGAAGCCAGGCAGAGTCAACAAAATGTGAAACAACCTGGGCCCAGCTTTCCCACGTTTCAGATGACACTTTTTGAAATAGGTCCAGTGTTGAATGAGACAGGAACTGGTCTATATTGTGTCCAATATTGTGCAACTATCCCCCATAGATGTACGTCAACTAATAGCGTTTGGTTCTGCCGCTGATAGCCTCAGAGTGTCTGCAGCATTATGAAACCTGCTTTCCTGTGTACTAATGAAGGTCAACACAGTTACACAGTTTAGCTAATAGCATTAGCTCAGCAGCTCTCTAAGTCTTGAACAGCATGTTTCTTTGGGAACTTCTTCTTTGGCTGCCAGTAGTCATCCCAGGTAAAATGCTCCCTGCAGAGCCGATGGTCAGCAGTGACGGTGTATGGACGGGAGTGCTAGCATCCATTTGTAGCCACAGTTTCAGTGTGTCCTTATCCAACAAAGGCAGCCTATGAATGCTGATCCGTGCGCTGTGTGACATTTTGTTCGGAAATGTGCAGCTATGACCCGTTTTGTTTCTGATCTGTTACAGAACATGACGCTACGCTTTCTGCCCTCCAAAGCATCAAACTCTTCACAGCGCTCCTTTCTCTCCGCAGCCGTCTTCCTGCAAGAGAGCAACTCTCACAACTGTCACAAGATTTCTAGACCTCTGTTCCATAAATTTGCGAGACAAGACGGTGTCCTTTAACACGATATTTAGCCATCACGTGGATCTTGCAGACCTCTTTCACAGGAGCCACAGGTTTATTATTGTAACCACAAGAACAAAGGTCACCCGACTGCTCTTCGCATATTTAACAGAGCTTGGTGTATGCACTGCAAGCAGTTTCAAAGTGTGAGGTCTTTTCATTGTATGCACTCTGACACATAAAATATCAAATTAAATGAAGAATGCACTGTAATCAATCATCAAAATAAAGCTGAACCTTTGCAACGGCGTTGGCAGGAAAGGAAATAGTCTGTAGCATCTATGTGTGTAAAATTTGCCACACTGGCGTCTTAAAATGCTGCCCGTGAGACAGAAGCGCAGCCCCAGTAGCATTAATATTAACTAAATTCACAGGAAATCAATATGTGAGGGTATTTACAATGCAGAAGCGTGGTGCAATAAAATATTTTGGACCAGGCACAAATCAAAGCAAATATGTTCACAGAGTAAAACCAGAATAGACTGTTAATGAAGCGCCAGAGGAAGAGAGTCTGTCGACGAGTTGTGTTTGCTTCAGGCGCTGCTGCCACGATTGGTTAACCCGTTTTACATCTCCAAGTTTCACACAGAGAGAAGCGTCTACAAACCTTCCCTCTCTCACAGTAGGTCGTCTCATCTGCATTCACATCAGCCATCTTGCATCTTGCTTACGAGCAGCTGCGGTAGTAGCATCAAGATTGCTGTAACGATCGTCGTTATAGCATTAATTAAATGTTAGGTTTTTAAAAATATAATCTGTGCATTATCTCCTGCACACTCAGAGAAATGGACATTTTCATTGGCAATTAACCTTTTTCATATTCAAAGAACGAGTCAGAGATATAAAATATAATCAGCTTCTTTCACATAATCACCTCAGGCAGTGGGAAGCTTGAAGCCACACAAACAATTACTCCAGCCTCTAATGGACCGACAACATTCAGGAAGTAATCATCCTTCTGTACAGCAAAATATAGATGAACGTGATGTTAGTTACTCCAAAGGCAAGGATTTTATAAAAAATATAAAATACAACTGGTTTAACAAAGATGATTTGACTTGAGGTAAAATACTGTGTTATTAGTGAAGGAACATCCCTCCATTGTTTAATTAAATTGAGATGATAAGACATTACTTTGTCGATCTGTGTGTGTGTGTGTGTGTGTGTGTGTGTGTGTGTATGCATTAGTCACAATGACTTTTTAATGGTATGAAACGGTGCTGTGGACTCTGTGGTCTCAGAGGAGATGGAAGAATGATGCATTAACCTTTGCTGCACCCAAACACCTGCCCCACCAATTTAGACTGAGAGAGGACAGAAGGAGAAGAAGAAGAAGAAGAAGAAGAGAGGATCTTTTTAATTCTGGTGCAGCAACATATCTGCTCTGTAAATCAGAGAAATAAAAACAAAAGGGAGAAGCTTTATATATTTTTTTTTATTTTCTTATTAGCCCTTCCCCTGATTGTTCCCATCAAATCACATCAAAAAGCAAATCATATTGTTCTCTTTGTCTTTCAGCAACAACCGGCATCAGCTCTTCTGTCAAAGTTTCATCCTTACAATGATGAACAGATGTCGTGTTTTGCACTTCAGCCAAACCAATGTTCACCAGGGGAAGATGCACTGCCAGCTTAGCCTATTAGTTACTCATTAGTTTATGTGCTGGTGTGGTCTTTGTTCTTCACTTCCATTGCTAACAGCACACCGTGTGCCCACGGCTCATAAGCTGCACAGTAAGTTTGTAACTGTCCCCTGCTGGTGCTCAGCCTGCCAGCCTGTGCCCTTCAGCTGCTGAGACAAAAAAAAGCTTATTTCTGAGATTTTGTTTCTTGTAAAGCTTTTTTCTATATTATTAATAATAAAAAAACTATTAATGAAACATTTAAAACACACTGACATTAGTTTTGAATACAAAAGGTGATGATAAATGATCATAAATGGGACTTATACCTGTACATTATGACCACAAATTACTAGTACTACTACTACTACTTAGCCTCCCTCCAGACGAGTATTTGTCATTTGTTTATGTGTTAATTTCTTGACTCAATCCCCTACAGAGGGGACGGAGAGGAGAGCAGGAAAGGGCCAGGTCAGTTGAGTCAGTCTGCAGAGCATATGATTGTGCAGGAAATTTAAAAATAAATGGGGATGACTCAGTGCTTCACAGCATATTTTAAGTCTGGACAAAACAACACGCCTTCCTGAAAGTTGTAAGACACCCTCCATACAAAGCATTAATAAATTAACAGGTAAGAAAATACATTAAAACACTATGATGCAGCAGATCTTAGAGACGGACAAAGAAAGGAAACTGATGCAGAGACCCCATGCAGGCCTTATGTTTGCCACCGTCATCTATAATGTAACAGGGGCACATCTGGCACTCAGTGCCATTACACTGCTGATGGTTGACCACACACATGCTTGGATAATCTTGCACACTCTGACACAAGTCGTGTATGTCTTCCTCGAGGAGATAAGATGCACTCCTTCCACCCCTGCCATGTTTTGTTTCAGCTGGGAGTGAACCACAGAGCAAGAGCTGCAGCGGTTCCTCAACACTGACAGTGGTTTGTGGTTTTATGCAGCGTGTTCGTCATCCTGGACACAGAAGATAAATTCTGTGGAGGACGGCTTCTTCTCAGAGACATAGGAGAAGAAAGGGAGGAGAAGTATCACAGACAGGTAATCTGAGGTAGAAAGAAAAATACAGACCTGTGTTCGTTTTAATAATTCAGATGAGCCGATGATTTTTGCCCCGTGGGATTTGAAGAGACGACTGGGGGAAACCGCTCGCTTACGACCCCGTCTACCCGGGAGATCGCATTACCAGCCAGTGCATTAGGAAGATGAGAGCACCTGCTCTCTCTCGCTCTCTCGTAGTTATTATCAGACTCAGAAAGGAGGCCAGAGTTTATGGTGCCAAATTAAAATGTGGTGATTAATAATTATGCGTGTTGAGGGAGAAAGAGATGAGGAGTGAGATTAAGCTCTAATGTGAGGCAGCTCAGACTGGACCGCGGCTTTAAAATAATTACAACTTGCTGTACTGTGAATAATGAAAACAGCCATTTCTACTACTGTGACGACTAACAATAATATCCATGACTGATAATAACGACAAATCCATGATATAATGACAATGGCACACAATATTTTGTGCTTCTGTATGTGTTTTCTCACTATAGGAGGAAAATGAGCTATTAGTTTAAAGGAATAGTTCAACATTTTGGACAATCTTTGCTGAAATGTCAAGTTCTTGCTGAGAGTTTGAGAAGAAGATCAATACCACACACTTGTCTGTGCTCTGAGAGCCAAAGCAGAGGTGGAAAGCAAGAGGTAATGGTCACATATCCCGACAGTCTCCGACATGAAACAAGGCTGAAATAGTTGTGTAACATTTTAAAAAGTTGTGTAATGGATTAAAAAGGAGAGCTTGAGAGCTGGTTAAGCTCTGCATGAAGGGGGTGTAAATACTGGATCGTGCAAATGTCTTGCAATCTGAAGATGGTATTTTAAAGTATGGTGGCGCCTTAACTGTGAGGTCACAACCTGCAGAGAGCTTCGGTGGGGCTTGGCTAGCTGTTTCCCCCTATATCCAGCCTTTAAGCTAAGCTAAGCTAGCTGTCTGCTGTCTGTAGATCCATATTCTCGTCTAATTCTCAACAGAAAAGCAAACAAGAAAGTCCCAAAACGTCAAACTGTTGATTTAACAGAACAAAATATATCTGATCTACCCACTGTTCACTGTTCATATCCTCAGTTGGCGCCAAGTAAATCATATCCCTTTATGACTGTACTGGTTTTCTGGGTCCATACACATGCACTGGGCCGTGCCAAACTAGGATTTAATGAGTTACAGTAACCATCCAACCAAGCTTAATGAGTGCTGTAAAGTGCAGCAGCATACAGAAACAAAGACACTCAACCTTTCCTGCGAAGCATGCAAATCACACACATAACACAATGCAATTCAACATGTATGTAACATGTGAAAAGCAGCTGTCAAAGTGGATCCATCGCTGCATAAACTCCCACTGCTCACACACACACACACACACAAAAGACATCCCATCCGCCCACAGAGGAAGTCCTGTCCTTGCTCCCACTCAGTCTCACTGATCCTTGATTCATAAAGAACATACCATTCTCCATCAATAACCACCACAAGAAACCCCACAGCGCTTTGGCTTCACATATCAAACGACTTCCAGACTGCGAGCGGGCTGTGGAAAGCCACAACAATAGCAGGAATATTAAAAGCAGAGCTGGCTTCAAGACTGCTGCGCCCGGCAGAACGCAGGATAGTCCGGAGTCATTATTGCAGAGAATGGAGAAGCATTGCTTTGGTCGTGAAATGCAAGGGCGAGAAACAAACTTAAAGAAAGAATTTATCATGTAAAATGCAGCGGAGAAAGGAACCGAACCGAACTGTTTTAGATCCTCTGAGCCGGTTTCAAAGAATTATCTGGATTTCCTTCCATCTGTTTTGGGAATTCCAAAACAGCTTCCCAGGAAACTTTGCGGCTCGACAAAGCTCTGGTTTTATCTGCTTTTGTCTGCGACTAAACAGAAAACTGCATCCACTGCTTGTTTATCCCAAACAGCCAGACAGCGTTTGCAATACAAACAGTTGGCTAACTGGTTCGATGGGGGGAGAGTCTGGCGACTTGTCCCACTTTTCTGGTTTCTGATGTGAGAGGGAAAAAAGAGGAAATCCTGAGGACGGAGGTGGGTGGTCTGGAAGGAATCCTCATCCCTCCCTGCTCTCTCTCTCTCTCTCTCTCTCTCTGCATCTTGCTTTTCTCTCTCATGTTCAGTCTCATGACCTTAGCTAAGGAGGGCACAAGAAGAGGAAGAAAAGAAGGGCTTTGCTGTCTTAATAAGCACCTGTCCGGGGGGAGACCAGAAATTCCTGTCTGGTTTCTGTGTGCGTGTTTGCGTGTGTGTGTGTGTGTGTTGGTGTGTCTGGTAAACCCCATCACAACGGAGATCACCGACGGCTCGTCAGTCGTTGACAGGAAGGCCACAGGTGCAGGTTTTTCCTGCTCTATCGCTTTTTCTGGAGCGCGCTCAGTTTCGGGAGTTTCAGCCGCGGCCCATTCACAGGCAAATGTCCGGCTACAGTCGAGTCTTTGTGTCCCCGCTCGACGTCTTCAGTCTTCACCCTCTCCTCGCCCTCAGCCGGGGAGTTATTCAAAAATTAGACACGGGAACAAACGACAGTTTAAGTTGGAGGCAGTTCAGTTTGGCTCGGCTACAGGAAGGCACAAATCTTTGTGTCTGCTCAGAAGCGGATGCCAAAACCGTGATGAAGTCCTCAGTGCGACAGTAGAAATAGACAGACATGATGTGACAACAATAGGATTGATTGGGGAGTTAGATTCAGTACAGTGATGGGGGGAAAACTGAGCGACAGGACTGTAATTTGATTTTAATTAGAGTGAGGTCTGGCTAATTCAAAAAAGAGGATCAAGTAAGGCTCTGCAAAAAAACCCCAATTCAGCTGGATGAGCAATAATTTTACAATACTGCATTGATGATCCAGCCCTGTGCATCAATACTTTAAGAAAATGCTATGACTATTACTATTTTAATATGATGTTATAGCATTTATATTTTATTTTTCAAGAATTTTGTGTTCAGATGTACATACTGTACTACCCAGAAACCTGGTTTTTCAGCTCCATCTTTAAAAATCTTAGTCAAAATTATGTATTATATGAATATACCAACTGTATCGTGGCCTATACTGTATGATGAAAACCAAGCTTGGTCACATACCCGGTCCGTCTTAAGTAAAGACGAACAGGCAGCAAAACATCCTTCTGTTTATTCATCCACTCATCTGTTTCATTAATAGTGATGCATTTGCAGTGAGGTCTGCGCAACTTCTCCAGTTGGTGCTGCACCCACGTTGGCCTGCAGCCCATTAGACTGCCCTGACCTGGCCTCTGCAAGCTGCACTGCAACTTCTCCTTAAAATGGATTTTTTAAAATGCAGCCACATTTGCCCAAGTCAGGGTTCACTGGTCTATATCGCCCATTTACAACCTAAACATCCACCGTATCGCCTAATACTCTTCAGCTAGATGTTTGCCTGAGACATAATATTCTCAGCATGTTGTAACTCAGTCAATCAATCATGTGATCAGTTACAGTTTAATGCATGTAAACGTACCACCAAACAGCGCTCTGGTATCAGCCCAAACCTTTTTAATCAATCTGTTTGCATCAGTTTTGAGTTGGAATAGACAAATAGGTCAGGCTTGCGTTTCTAGCGCGGGTGATTTGCTTTAGTGCTCCAGACGTAATCAATGAAATGAGCCCAATGTGTCAGACGTGCCCAATAAATCTCACAGATGTGATGGAATACATTTCTAATAGCTCTTTAATGAATGCAATATTGATATTTTCACACTATAACATATCAGTTTTGCAACGTTGAACCTTGGGGCTCTACGTGCTGAGGCTCGACCTGTGTCGTGGGCTCGCCATCCTTCCAAGTAATTTAATTAAGCAAGTTTAAATGCAAAAAAAAGAGAGTGTGTTTATGAGTAAACAGCTTCAATAAAGGAAAAGCAGAGAGGAGACAAAGGAAGGGAGGTAACAAAGAGGAAGAAGAGGAGAAAAGAAAAGCCAGAGTGAAGAGACAACAGACAAGATCTTCCTGTTGTGCAAGCCCAAGCAGCGAGGATGTCCCCTGCTGCAGATGGAGAGTTCAATCACACAAACACACACACACACAATGACTCGACAAGATGAAGGGAAACTTCCCAGTAATTTGGCCTCAGAGCATAACTGAACATCATCTGATACAAGGCTGAGCGAGTGGAGCAATAAAGCCGATCGCTGTGGGACAATCCCGATTGCTTCTCGAACACGGTGGAAGTGCTGAATCAGAAAATGGGCCCTGCGCAATTACACCGGCCTCCGGCAATAATAGATGGGATCCAAAGACAAAGAGACTGACTCTGCTGTTTGGGAGAAAGTGAAAAAACCCCTCTCTCCTTAATTGTTGTAACAACTCACGGTTGAGGAAACATATCGACATTTCCATTATTTATGTCTTTGTGAGGCTTGGAAGTAAATTCATTTAGCAGCAGTCCATGACCCTGTAAATATATAACAGGACAGATCTTGGCTTCGGGTTTTAAATTTACAAACTCCAATAAGCTCAGCTCTGCTTGTAAAACCAAAAAAAGTGTTAAATGAAGTCTATAAATCGCAACATTTTACTCTAAGTGAACCTGGACAGTGTGAATCTGCTGCCAGTAACACTTTCGGAAAGCCACCGCCGGCCGATAACTCTCGATTCTTGCATAATTAAATGCTGTAAACAGTGAAAGCAAGAGCACTGATGTGTGTCTGAGACAGCGTTTATTGTTTCTGACCCTCTGGGATTGTTCTGTCACAAGTTTCAGGTCTTTACTTTAAAGCCTGAGCCTCAGTCTTCACTGTTTTAATGTGCGGCTTGATGAAATGTGAGATTTCAGGCGACATGTTGCAGACTTAATGTAAACATATATAGGAACCGAGTGCATATCAGAGGGGATATGAGTAATACGGACCAATGCAATGTGAATGATCACGAATATCATATGAAGTCATGCGGGGTTTTTATTAATTTTCCATAGCAGCAAAGCGGCAAAGGAAACTCTGCTCACAGAGTTACATTAATGAAGCATTAAAGGAGAACTCATGAAGAGCTTATGTCTGGGAATAATTCAATACGCTGGCATCCATCAGTATTCTGTTGCATTGATTATTTTTAGTTTTATGAATGCGAAAACCAAAACGGTTATCAGCTCCGATAAGATCAGCACAAAAGGGCTTTAAAAATAGAGAGAGCCTTCCATATTTCATGTCACCCACACCAGTATTTGCACAATACAAGGTTCATCCAGAGGCCGCATTCACAGCAGCGACTAAAACTACAATTATGAAACGAAAACCAGGGCGCGGGGCTCGTCTCTCGCACAAGAAATCCTCCCACAGCACAAACAAACGTAGGTGCGCTCTGCAGAAACAGTCAATTTAGCAGAATTAGGAAACAGCACTTGAGCATTTCGTACATGAAGGCTTGACATCATGCTCATGCAAGTTACAGCTCAAGCAAAAACACGGAGATGTACCATTTCTATATATTTTTATTAACTGTATATGACCAAAAAGAGCTGTTTATTACAGCGACTCCTGATTAGTGTCCCACTTCTCTCACACTCATATGTGTGAGAAGTAAGGTGAAAGGTATTTGAGACAGTTTGTGAGCGCAGCATCTTACAAATGAGTAAATTATTAAAAGGAAAAGCCTCCAACTGTGCAGCCTCACATTTGAATATTCAGTTCAGAGCCCAGAGCAGAATAACCCTCATTGGACGGTTGTAGCTTGTTAATCTGCACTCGGTCAAATCCTCAGGTTCAGGAAAGAAAAAAACAAACAAGCCACCTGCCGCAGCGTGCACACACACACACACACACACACACACACACACACACACACACACACTGTGTCACTGTGTGGGAAAGGGAAAGTGGAAAGTTGTAATGACTACTTTGTCCTGAACCATTTCCCCAAACGGTGATGATTAGATGATTAGATCTGCATTCCTCGCTGACGCTGTCACCATCGAAGACGAGACCACCAGTCCTCGAGGTTACGTCCCATATTTCCGCGGCTCTCCGCTGAAACGAGGGAGGAACACGAAAACTCCGAAGGCACTCGAAACTCTCTGGAGGGCACTGATGGAACGTCTCGCTGTAAATGTCACATAAATCAGAGAGGGGATATGAACACAAGTCTCCTCCCGTGTTTTCTCGTTTCACATGGCGTTATGTGCAATGATGTACGCTCCTCTGGTATGTGTATGGTTGTGTATCAATGCTAAATACACAACAAGTCTGTAGGACTGTGCAATTTCCAAATTCACCGGTCTCGTTCTGAGATCAAGGGAATCAGTGTTTTATCATCATGTCACATTAAAAATGCTGTGATTAGTCATAACCTGTCAAAGCTTTAGAGGTGTGGGTAGTATTTTATCTTTGGGCAGAGCCAGGTGAGCTCTCACCCTCTTCACAATCTTTATGCTAAACTAAGTTAACAGGTGCTAGCTGCAGCTTAATATTCAGCGTGCAGACATGTGAGTGCTGTTGATCTTCTCTCTGACTCTCAAGAAAGAATATTTATGAAAATATTAAGCTATTAAATCTGTAACTTTACCTAACTCGTTCAGGTTTTGTTGGTCGGTCGCACAGTTTATACTTCCATGTTGGGAATTGTTGAGTTTTTGCAAAAGTTCAGCAAGTCTGTGAACCATCTTGCAGCTCACATACAGTTCAGTCTTTTGATTTTAAAGCTCCTGAGGTCTTCATCGCACAGACATAGGTTTGCCCTTGAAGACTACAGGAAGGCATGGAGTCATCCACTGCATACTGTAAGTGTGTGTGTGTGTGTGTGTGTGTGTGTGTGTGCTGCTGAATTATTCAATTTCATACAGCCCTGTGCAGGTTGGAGCATGATATCGGATGGAGGGTGTATGAAGGCATCAAAACAACCGTCTTCATTTGTATGCACGTCTGCATCTGTTTGTGTCTGCATGCACGCTTGAATACATGCATGTATATTATGAGCTGGGAGGTACTGAGGACAAAAGACAAAATAGCTCAATAATGAACCGAGTGCACACTGAATAAAATACTTCCAATATGATCAAACCTGCACTGAAGGTATTTGGAATATATATAATAATAATAATAATAATTCATAGTTCACACAGATGATATTGTCTATTACCTATTTATTTCACATGTACTATACTGTGACGACGGCTATTCTATTCTAAGATGTTTTACACAATGCTACCTTCACTTCACACCAACCTTTTCTGGTTTTCTTCACCAACAGACGCACAATATGTTGAATTATGACCAGTTAGACACTGTATCATTCAGCTATTGTCTGCGTGGATGAGTCAAGACATGCCCACTCTGCTGTCCTGGCTCTCTTTTCTTTCCGTTTTCCTATTCTTTTTCCTCCCCTTTGTCTCATTTAATAGTGATTCTTTTCTGCTTGAACAATGATTTTTTTTTTTCTTGTGGGAGGGGGTCAGTCTTTGTCCATCCCTTTCTCCCTGGACCCACCCCCCCCTTCCCCTGCACCACTTAACCTCCTCCGTTTTCTCTCCTCCTCACTGTATTTTCTCCACCAATATGTACAAAGTTTCTATTTTCAAGACGCGGTGCTTGTCTTGAGGCTTTTATTAAACGAAGGATAGAAACATGTGGAAGTCTGCCAAACTCATCCATGCGAATATACATGAAAACCTCTGTCCTCGGGGGGGGGGGGGGGTTTGAGGCACATCTATTAACGTGCTTCAGTTCTTAAAATAATTGGTCTTTACTGTAATGCAGCGTGAAGGCACAGAAAAGATGCACAAGCTGTGTGAATCACACCAGTCCATAATGGTTACAGGCCACGTAGTAATGTATGCATGGTTAATCTTTTCCCATACATTCAACCAGTGTGTGTCAGTTTGGGGCAGCTCTACAAAAGCCTTTTGTGCGCTTCCAGTAACCCCAAGCTTTGCTGCTCATCTTACTTAATTGGCTATGCTCTGTTTGTGGTATTGAGGGGAGTGTGTGCGCGCGTGTGTGTGCGTGTGCGCGTGCATATGTGTGTGAGAGAAAGAGAGAGTTTGGGGAGAGGGATGACCACGGGGTTAGTCATTAGACTTGTCACTGGTGCAGAATGCTGGTCAGGGCTGCAGAAGTATTTGGATCCTTGAACTTGGGGTGCACTTCATAGGCGTACACACATGTTATTGCACATTTGTCAAGGTTTTTGCTTTATTCACACAGCACATTTGCTGTTTCCATGAAAGTGCTGGCAGGTTTATCAAATTCAGAATTCTACTGTAAGTTAGCTGTTGAACAGTGAGACCTTGATTTCAGACGGAGGTAGCAGACAAAAGCAGGCCTCTCAGTTTTGTTGGCTGACACAACAGCTGCTGCTGGCAGATTGTATCTGTCTTGCTAATTAAGCTAACATTAGATGCACAAATTGAACTTTTCATCTTCCCAAGTAACTCACTTTAGAGCATGAAACCATGAAACAATTCTGAAATGTGCATTTGACCACTAGCTGCAGGAGACTGCACTAAAAAAAATTGCTAATCCATCTCAAAGACAAGAAGTAGGTTTGTTCTTGTATTGCAGTGGAACTCGTAGGTAAGGGGAGTCTGTACTTATCTATAGTACGTTTTACTTTTTTAATTAAGTCTATTTTCATTTCTAACTTCTAAGACAAGCCTTTCTTATGTAATGCCATCTCTGGTAACACTGGCTCTACCCAAATCTGTCAGGAGACCTGCTAACGTGACCTTAAACTCTGTAAGTGGAGCAGCTTCAACACAATGTGAGAATATTACACAGAGGATGTGCTTATTGTGGATGTTTATTTAGTTTTTAACAACATAACCCCACAAAATTGTGCAGATAATTAATTATTTGATCCTTTGCTTAGAGAGTGACGCTAATATAGGTAGGAAACGAGCTACCTGGACATGCAAGTGATTGCAAACTCACTGGTCGCACATTCCACCAGAGCTCTCGGCTAGCATGAATTGAACTTGATGGAGCGGGCAGGTTACCACCAAATCTGCTTGGATGGGTAAACTTTGATTGTGTCAATGCAACGACACGATTGGCTAAATATGTTTCCTGCTTTGGCTGTTAATGAACAGGCTCTGGGGGACGTTTTGGGTTTGGGATAAGAGTCATACAACCACCATCTGTGGCGACTTTCTGCTCAAACTGCCTTTTAAGAGTTTGTCTCTTTTCTTATAATTTCTCAAACCACATCCTTTCGACATCTGGGGAAATCATGCTTAGTTGTGGTTATTAAGCTATGATTGGACCTACCCTAGTTTCAACACACACACACATAGTCCTGACTTCCCATCTCCGGTTGCTCAAAAACACCATCACATGCTGACCTTTCATCTCCTTTCCTCAAGGAAGGATCGCTACCAGCAGGACATCCTGAGTCCTGAGCCGTGTGTCATCCAGATCCTTTGGGAGAGGAACCCACAGCTGAGGAATGCAACAGAGTCGACCAACCTCGGTGCAGGTTATTCACTGTTTCAGCGACGTGATGTTTTATCTTCTCCGCCAGATCAAATCCATTCTCAAATGAGGTCACAGAGTTTTCTATTGCAGCAGGTTTCCCTTCGATTAATCCTGGAATCATGCAAATGTGTGCCACTGTGCATTATGGTGCGTCTCAGTATTCCAGCTGTGAGCAGAGGAATACGGTCCTTTGTCTCCATCAAGCTTTTTTTTTTTTTTTTTTTTTTTTTTGATGAAACAGTTTGTGGGAAGCGTGATAAATTCCTGTCGGGAATCTGCAGAGTGTGTTTTTTTTTCTGTCCTGCAGACAGAGAAACAATAAGCTCATTTATGCGACTGTGCACAAAAGAAAACAGCGCAAGCGTTTCGTCGGTCATAAATCACGTTCCCTAATCATGCACTCAGTCGCAGGTTAGTCATGTGGTGTGTATAGCTCTACGTACATGGATGACCTCTTTACTGATGTATTCTGCGGACACTCTTGCTTATCAGTCTGACTTCCTGCTTTAGAGCTGCCGGGGGGAAGTGAAACGAGATCAGTCAGCTTCCTGTCTGCGTGATGCTGGTAGGTGACAGTTACTTCTCTTCGAGGACCAGTCAGATCATGCCCACAGGAACCTACAGCCCAAACCTATTGTTTTCTCCACACACACATGCACGCTCACACTCATCTCCCTCATCGGTCAAGTGATTGGTCAGGATGAGCTATTTGCCAGGATGTTATTAAAATGCAAAGGAATCACATGGAAACTCACCAGGGAGGCCAAAAAGACACAAGACTCACCGGCACTCTTTGGTTTTTTACGAGCTGGTGTCTAAAATGATTCACACCAGCATCGACTCAGGACTTTTCATATTGCTCATGGGTCACATTCATGACTAGTTAAAGCCCGATGACTGGGAATTTGCATTTTGGCATAGTGTGATACTGTCAGCCAGCCATCAACATGAGTTATGACTGAGTTATGACGTGGTTACGCTGCCTGTCAAAATGAAACCGTTACTGTATCTGATATTTTGATCGTCACTCATCAGGAATTGAAGGGGAAAGCCACGAACTTTACACATCAAAGACTGTTTACAGTTCTTGTGGGAAACCACTGCACTGTCTGACATTTGGCCCTGGAGATCTGATCTCAAGTTAGAAGTAAGAAAAGGAGCTTGTGCCTTTGTGCTTTGCATCTCTGCTTGATGCTAGCAGCGTTAGCCACCACTAGCTAACCCCAACAGCCAAGCGAATCGAATCCAGTTGCATCGTCGTTAATGTGTGAAAAATGCATGGAATTGAAAAAGAGGACAGTATCTCAAGCTCTGCTGCATCTATTCTACGGGAACGCCATCCCCCAAACAGATTATGAAGTCACAAATAGGTGGATCATGGTCCAAGTCTGGAACCAGATGCCCCCCTTTATTCAGTGAGTTTTTGAGATTCATCTATAAATAGATATATATGTATTTGCTGCCAAACAAGCTGAAACAAAGAGTCAAAACCACCAAAGTGAAGCCCAGATGGACAGTGTTTCAGAGGGTCTACACAGAGGCGGCTCTATTTTCAAACTACAAGCATTTTTCTGTTTTAATCATCAGAAGATAATAAGCGAGGGGTGCATTCAAAGCATTTTAAGGTGTTTTTCTCTAATTGCATTATTGATTTGCCCGTCTGACAACGTTGATCTCACTGGGACTTCCTGAATAAATACACATGAAGTAAAAGATAGCTCTCTGTTGTTTAACCTTGGCGTTGGCTGGCTCTTGGTATGAGAGGAATGCACTCACGAGAGAGCCGCTTCAGCTTAGAGCAGATTCTCTTTGTCTCTCTCCGTGCCAACTGCTTTGAGGCACAGCGTGAGATTTACTGCAGACGCTCGCTTTGACGAGGGCATGACATGACAAGTACACTTGTACACTGGCACCGAAACCCGAGCGTAGAAAAAAACACAGAGTCATGAAAGCGTCGGTTTGCCACACGGACAGACGCGCATCTAGACAAACACACGCCTGCAGAAAAATGCCCAGTGTGCCTCCGTCAGTGAAGCCCGGGAGGCAACACCTGGGAAGGCCTACGTCAAACAAGTATGACAGCCACAGCTGTCTTACAGACACACACACACGCATACGTACATCCTGCCATCTGTCTCCTCGTATCAGCGCTTTGATTAATAACTGCAGTGGTTGTGTTAGCTGTCTCTTTTTGTCCTGTGGCACCGTGTGTTTACGCAGTACACGTCTGACAGTAACACAGGAAATCCAAGGTGGCTCACATTGTTGTGCTGTTAGAAATCAAGAAAGAACAATGCTTTCGTTTTATTGTAATCAATAATAATGAGGAGCATTTAGGAAACCCTGTTTAAAAAGATTAACTTCCTTTTTTGCTTACATTGTTTTTCATTTTTACTTCTCTTCTAAGCTTGGGTATTTCTATAACACTAATGCTGCTTCCCTTCATCTCCTCCTTTGTTCCACTCGCGCATGAGATGTACAAGAGAAAGTAATACCTTATGCGAGATGAATATGAAATGAACAAAACCTGCAATAAATCATTTATGTGCGCAACACGGCTGCTCTCTCTCTCTCGCCTTGTAGGGTCGGAGAGCCTTGTAGAAAAGCCTTTACCTGTTGTTTCCAAATATGGGAGGAGAGTGAGACTGAAGAAGAAAGGTGGGGCACACAATGAGAGGCAGGGAAGGAGAAAGCAGATTTGTGCAGGAGATTGGAGGGGGAAGCACAGCAGAGATAAAGGGAGAGTGTGAGGGAAAGAAAACTCAGGTGGAGATTGTGAGAAACGTGTTGCGGAGACTTTGGCGGTCTTAAAAAAATGTGTTTTCGATGAACGGATAAAGAAAATCCAGCCTGAAGGCGAAGGAACTCTCCTCTCACATACTCGGGAGGAGAAGCGTTTGTGCGTGTGTGTGCATGTTTTTGTGTCTGTGCGCATTCAGCTTGTCTTGAATGATATTCTACAAAAGGTCCAAATACCTTTATCACATCATACAAAACTCTGATGCATTACCTCCTGAACAATCAACCCCACCATCAAACGGTGGCATGTGGATCTTTATCACCTCAGGCCTTGTGTTGTGTGTGTTAGTGAACACCTGGCATGTGTCTTAGCTGTACTGAGTCTGGTACAAAACACAAGTACCAACACCATTGGTACTCTAATGTGCTGAGGGCGGCACAATCCTGGGTGACTTTCACCCAAGAGAGGGGTGTTTATGTCTCATGTGAAACCAATAGTAAACGTCAACTTGATTTAATAATTAATAAGTAAGCTCACCTCCATAAAATACTTATTTTAATCCAAACATAACCTTATTATTGTCTCAACGGAATAGTTTGGTTTCCCTAATCTAACCAAACCATGACCGTTTTAACTTTTAAACCATGCGTTCATTTGTTACCATGACAGCAAAGGTCACCCGAGTATGGATCTTCCCTCCACAGGAGTTCAAATGAAGGATTGATGTACCAATTGGAGTTCTGCATATGCAGTGCGTGCAATTAATTAAGTGCAAAGTCATGCAAACTTTACTCTGCAGCTTTAGCCTCAGTTCTTTGATTTTAATCTTAAACCTACTAAGTCAGACACACCTCATAGAGCTAAAGTTAGCTTAGTTAGCTAGCTAGCTACAGATGATACAACAATGTTAATGTTGCTGTCTGGATTTGTCTGAAATAAAAAAGAAACATTGGTGTAAATCAAAATGTGATGCTCGGATACACGTCAGCACATTGTGACTTCACTCGTGCAAACTGTGGTGACCTCTCCAAAGGGCAAGGGTATGCTCTGTGGTCACGAGCGGATAAAGGTCTCTCTGTGATTAAACTTAATCAGGGTTGCTAAGCAACAGCAGCCACACTTGGGCAGAGGCAGGACATTTTTTTCATGTTACGTGCCGCTAACGACCAAGGCCGCCGCAGCCGTAAAGGTCTTTTCATTGAACCTCACTTCCTGGTATTCATCCGCTTCCTTCCTGTGAGCCAATGAGAAACGGTCGCCTGAGCGGGGCGAGTATCAGATTCCTGGTCGTTTGGTGAGCTCAGCTGGCTTTTAAGCGATATCTTTGACAGCCTTGACCTACTCCCGGTTTCTCTCTATTGTTTGGACTTCGAGATGCACCGAGTGGGCCGAATGTGGAGCGACCAGAGGAAGACGTAGCCGAGGACAAACAGCACTGTTTTGACAGATGTGGAAAGACACGACATTATATTTAACGCGTATTTGACTGAAGTTCATGCCGTCCTTCTGGGACAGATGGAAATAACACTGCATGGAGACACGGCTAAAAGCATCCCACCAGCCTGCTGACATTCACATGGAAACTCACCGGCTATCACAGAGCCATCAGTTGTACTCGATGCTCAGGTCTTTATTTTTAAAATCGCATGGGCTTTGGCTTTTTCTCATGCTTTGACTCATTGTTACACACATGAGCAGTTATGTGGAGCCTTTCTACCTCACATTGCCCCCATCCCAGTAACGTGATGCCTGTCACTAAGTGCTGTCTGCCCTATGAATGTTCCCGTTATATAGAGCGTGGAGCCTTGAGAACATAACTGCTCCCTGGGGAAACTCTGGAATAGATCGTGTGATGGGTGTTAGGAGGAGCTGATTCAGCACTCTGCACTGACCTGACCCCCCCCTCCCCGACAACCGCACGCACACACACACACACACACACACACAAACACAGACACACCACATAGTCGACCCCTCTGCCTTCCTTTCTTATCACCCCATCACTTTCTTTTCTAAGAGTATACCCTTTATCAAGACTACTCGTCTGGGAACATGAAAGAAGAGACGGACTCAGAGGTGGTGTTTGAGGGAGGGAGGGGCGGCTCCAGGCAGGAACCGCTGAGACAAAGAACAAACTGAAAAGACAACGCAGTCAGTGAACTCTCTCCTTGATTTATACAATTTAGAAGTTCACTTTCTTGCTGTCTTTATAATCTGATCTTGTCAATGCCGTCCAAAGAAAGGACACATCGTTTGTTTACATCTCTACGTGCATTCATCCGTGCGCGCGCGTGTCAACAGACCCACAGCATGCGACCTGCACTTCCTGTGAACTTCACAGACGTGCTGGAAAACAGGTACTTCACGGCATCCGTGTCTCTAATTTGTTCTGCAGATGTGGCTCGTGTAGTAATATTGTTTTGAGTGTTTACGCGCACAACGAAACCCTGTCCTGTTTTGTTTTTTTCCTTTTAATGCTGCGGCGATTCGGCCAAAATCAACACAAGATAATGACAAAAAATTGTAATGTACCATAATTAGAGGGAACACAGTGTCAGCACTTTGTGGACATTCATGTGTTTGTTTAATTCTCTCTTTATTCTTTTCTTCTGTAATTTAGTTAGGTGTAAACTTGTGAACGCATCCTTGTAGAAACTAAAGAAAAGACTAAAACCGTCACCCATAGTCAACGTTTTCCATCCCTGATGATGTAAATCTTTTAAAGCAGATCATAAATCTGTAACTTTACTTTTTACTTATTACTGCATTGTAGTTTTTAGTCAATTTAACCCCAAAAAGAGTAAAAAATACATTTTCAGGGGACTATTTTTTCTTGAGTATTTATGACAGCCTGGCTGTTTCTGTGGGATCAACTCAATAAAACTGCAGCGCCACCGTTTATGTCAATGATGGACGACGTCACCCGGTGCAACAGTGCGTCCGTTGCATCATCATGTGATGTTTTTACTGGATATCAGCATCAATTCACTGTTTGTTGAGGCCTTTTCATGGGATTTGTCTTATGCTTTAAACACCTCGCACTGGAGCACATCAATCTTTATCAATGTATGCTGAGTGCATTGCAACACAGTTGTTCCTTATATTCATTTCAGCATGTAGAGACAGAAGGTCCATTATCATGGATGACACAAACAACAACTTTGTGGTTCTGCTGTTTATTTATAGCACTTTTTACAAGCAAATGTAAAACAACTGACCATTTCACCTCTGCCTTGTATCACTCCGCAGGTCCACAAGCGAACTGAAGCAACAGAAGGAGTCGGTTGCCTGGCAAAACCACTTACCCGTAGGTCAAACCCTCCATGGCGTGAGCCTCACAAAGACCCCTGTCTCTCTCACCTGCTGCTTCCTGGGCTGCGAGCCTGTCCAGCAGCAGGATGAGAAGCCAGTGCATCACAAACATGCAAGACTGTATCCCCTCAAAAGTTATTTCACACAGTTTGTTAGCAATACGAGTGAAGTGGCATCTAACTTGTGCGTTGTACTAAAGGAGGCAAAGAAGGTATTGGGAATTTAGCTACAGGTTACAGGTTTTCTGCAGGATTTCTCCATCTGAAGGGACATGCACGCTTATCTGCATTTGCACAACAGCCAATTACAATGACCTGTACTGGCACATGTCTCCTGTCACAAGCTAGATGTTCTAAATCATGAAAACAGAATAGAAATCTAGTTTTTACAACATGCTGAGGGGTTATTTTCTGCCAGTGACATCAAAAAATAACCTACCTACCCCGGCTTTAATTCTGATCAGTATCACCTGATGTCCATGGATGTTTGACATCTGAATAAAATTCACAATGCGCTTTGTGGAACCATTTAAAATGCACACTAAGTCTGACTGGCACTGCACACCAGAAAGAGGCTCTTAGAGAGCTTTACAGTGCAGAATTAATGGAGCGGGCTCAAAGTGTGAAACACTCATCTCAGTGTTTCACTTTACTGCCTCAACTAAATAGGAAAACACACTGAAGGGGCCGATTTGCTCTGACATGACACGTGCACGGACTTATGCATGCGTGCACACGAACATGCCAGACACCTGCAGGGTATAAATCAGACGCCCTGGTATTGCAAGGCACAGAGCTGCCCCTCCCTGGCAGCTGGGGGGTGAGAAAGAAATTGGGGGGGGTGTTGTGGTTCTCCTCTGCTTTGCTTCTTTAGCCCTCTGATGTCTGGGGAGTCTGGTTTCACCCAAAACACTGCTGATACACATTGACAAAGGGAGCTTTGGGGATGCTGCAGAGGGCATTAACAGTGAACTCTGTGTGTGTGCGTGTGTGTATGTGCTCGCGCATGTCTGTGCATAAATAGACAGTAAACCGTTTTCTTTCGTCAGTCCTCTTGTCTGGCAACAGGAGCCTCGCTGATAAGATCTATTTTGGAGCCGCGCAGTTCGGGGCAGCTCCACACTTGTGTTTTTCTTCTCTGTTTTAACTGTGTTTCTAATGATAGCTGGATTATCCTGCCCCCCCCCTTTTTTTAGAAGCTTAACTGTTGCTGCCCTCTTTTCAAACTTGGCAAAGCTGCAGATAGCATCTGGGTTTAGATGCAACGTGCTGATTTGAGATACAACGGTGAAAAACAACAGCGATACTGCAGTATTAATGCCCCCCCACACACACACGCACACACACACACACATGCATAAGTCTCATGGACGCCTGTGAAATAGTAACGAAATTAAACACGGACACCAATTTGGCTTCTTTTCCCATGATGACTTTCAAACAGATCAGTGTGATGTAACTGTTGTACCTGCACAACATCCACCATTGTTCTAAAGCTGTTAAGAAACATCAAAATAGTGGTATACGGTCCATAAAGGTGATAAATAACAAGAGTTTTAATTATAGTCATTTCAAAAGTTGTTGTTTATTTGGGTTAGCAATGTGGTTGCGACAATAATGTTGATAATGCAATTGTTCATTTTGAACTAATATGGTTGACAATTGAGCTTCATTGCCTGAGATTAGCTAACCTGCCAGCTGTTAGATGTTCAGAGAGCTGCATGATATTTGAAATGCTGCAACACAAAGTAACTACGACTGTATGGAAATGCATGTAAAATGCTGTAACTGATGCTACTGATGCTACTGATGCTACTGATGCATCAGTTACAGCAGAACATCATCTAATATCTTTGGATGATCGTCGGTGTCTGATTGGTGTGAGCCCCTGCTGTTTGGCCACATGCACACAGCTTGAAGCCTGTCAAGATGGATTCTCACTCCGAGTGTGGTTCTGCTAATCCAGCTGCTTCGCAGGTTTGCTTCAAAACATCAAACCACTGCTGACTATTTGTTTCACACAGGGAAGAAACACTTGTCCCACGTGAGACCCACTCATCAACCCTAACTTCCTCCTCACATGAACTTCATCAGTCTTTATAGCACGTTTGTCTGTTTCTGTGGTACCAGCGTGATGTTCAGAGGTCAAGGTCAACGTTTCTTCATCAAGTTGCATAAAACCCACATTATCTTTTCTAAACAACTGAATTAGTGAGAAAGCGTCTGTGTGTGTCCTTGCATAGTCCTTTCCAACATGCCCGGACATGTCTCACTCAGAGGAATGCGTGTTATGTATTGTGGCTGACAGATAGGGTTTTTTTCATGCACCACCTATCAACACAAAGTCCAAAAAGCTACTGCCCCAAGCCTATCCGCCACCACCACCCTCACCAGCTACCAGCACTACCCTCGGCGTGGGAAAACCGCACTGGAATGTCTTTAAGAGACACGGCAGCTCAAATAAACAAGCCTCCTCCTCGGCAGGTATGCGCTGGAGGAGCTAATCGGGCAAACTGTGTGCATCTGCACGCAGGAGCCCTTTGTCCGTGCATTGAGAGTTTCTTCTGGAGAAAGCAAAGTGTGTGTATGTGTTTGTGAGCATCTGTGTGTTTTTAGCCATTCCTCATCAGTGAGCACTGAGTACACACAGTAAGAGGCGGTAATCAGTACCAATTATCCTCAAGCACGGAGAGAGTCAAGAGGAGCATTCCTCCTCAGCACGACAACAGCTCAAGTCAGGCTTGATTAATCTAAATGTCTGTCTGAAGCAGCACGGGGAAATTAGCGGGACTTGAAATACAAAAAGAAGAGTGAATTAAGTTAGACTTAACTTCAAATGATAACGTGAGGCCGACGCTTCAGTTACCTTCAAGAAATATAATGGAACAAGTTGTTTATTAGAGCAGCATCGCAATCAGAGTTCAATCAGACACATGTTTGTGTCACTCAGGATTACGGAGACATAATTAATTCAAAGTGCCCTTGACAGCAAGCTGTGCAGTGGTGTAGTCAGGACTTGGCCTTGATTTTAACACACAAAGCCCATATCTTTTCACCGAGTGCAAAACACTGCCAGTTTTCCCACCGCGGATCCTCGCACACACTGACGTACGAACACTTCTTTTCTGCTCGCCAGTTAAAAGCCAACGGAGAGCAGATGGAGCCGCTGGCAGTCTCTCAGTAGATTTAGCTGCTTTAATTGACCTGCAGTCTGACACCCTGTTAATGGCGATTTTAGGAGAAAGAGGAGAGACGGATCACCAGACTATTGAGCAGACCAGATAAAGACCAGATAAAGACCAGAGAGAGAGAGACAAACTCGTAGCACCACAAAAGTGTTTTTCCCTGTCAACGTAAAACTGAATGGAACGTTTCTGGAGTCGCTATCTTCAAGTTTCATTTCACTCTGTCTGATCTGTTTGTTGCAATATTAACACTTTCTCAACACAACCGCACAGTGCTGATGCCCCACCGCTCAAAGCTTCCTCTTGTACTTCATTGCTTAACATCTCTGACCACAGTAAACAGCATGTAAACACATTATGCGTTTAGATTTTAAGGCGATAAAGCGACTGAAAGGTGCCCATGGCACTTGTGGGGTCTTTTACTATGATGCAGCTGCAGGAGGAGTTAACCATAAAGGGCTAAAGTCCTCATTAGTGCACAGGAGATAATCGGAGTGAAGTGTCACTCTGCGATCACCCATACTGCCCTGATTTCAACATTTAGTTGTTTCCACTTAAATTAGTTTCTGTTGTCTGAAAGACAAGGAGCGACACACATCAGTTTTAGTCACGTAGACAATATTAAAGGTTAAAGGGTGATAGAAAGTTCCTCTCTGCAGGTTTACGTCATCATTCTGAAGAACACTGAAACACCGAGCTGGTATTTTGCAAAGATTAATACACTGTGTTTCTGGGAAAGCTCCACCTTTTTGGTGAGAAAAACACCAAATTAGTGGAGGGAAAGAGCTGAAACAGAAGGAAAAAGCTGTATTTTAAATGTAATCGTCTTATTTTTCATTCTTACAATTCCCCTTGAGCATATAATTGTTGAATATTATAACCATATCTCGATGTCAACAGGAATGTGTAGTCTAAAACTATGCTGTAAATGAGAATTTGTTGTTGACGAGTTGTTATAAACTATATAAAAGCACCAACCCAGGAGCGGGACTGACTCTTCCAGTCTGTAACAACACTTTCTACAGTGGCTTATGGACTAAGTTATGTAGTATGTGTAAGTTTTATTTAACTTATTCAGGTTTGTCGTGGGAACAGCATAGGTGACATACCCGGGGTGCAGTGATGTGGGTCCTGTCCTGTCAGTGATGGTCAACAAGTTAAAGGTCACTGTGAAAGGCCAACACTGGTTTGAGCTCCATAAGGCTGCGACGAGTGTGTTTTACCCTCCTACACGTGTCTTCTGGTGAAAACCTGCACATGTTTTTTGTTGCTGTTGTTACCCTGTGATCCACAAGTCCCTCATTTCCAAAGAGCAGAGGTGCACACACACACACACACGCAAACACACACCGCAGGGTATAAATCATGTCCTATTTTGGTGATGCCAGATTTCGGTGAAGCAGTTTTTTTTCTTCTTCTTCCCTTTCCACTCAACTCTCTCTGACTGACATAAACAGTCATAGTTCCTGCTAAGGTACTGCCACAGCCATGCCTCCGACCAGCTCTGTGGCGTGGTTTCACCAGAAGCAGACAACACCCATATCTGGCTTTCCCAAAAATGATACGGTGCGGCCTGGTAGCGACGAAACAGTACACGTGTGTGCATGTGTGTTTACGGGCGAGAGGAGGTTTGTGAAGAGGGCGTAGTTTGCCCTCCACCCATTTTTTTCGCCCTCATTGTCTTGGCTGTTCTCATTTGTTTAAATAGCTGCAGGAGCTGGTCCATGCATAATCCTTAGCACCATCTTGCTGTGACGCACAGGAGCAGTTCAACACTCCTCATTTCCTGCTTGCAGGCGGAAGCAGCGGCTGCGTCCGAGGAAAGATGAAGACGGAAATGGAAAGGGAAATCTTGAGCCATCAGAAATCCATTATCGCCACTTTAAATATCACTTACTGCACGGTGCTGCAAGAAGCACTTAGATACAACAATGTATTCAAAGTATAACAAGTAAAAGTGCTCATAAACGGCCCTTTATGCTGATGTATTATCATCTATGACTTTAATAGATTCTTAATAGTGATGCATTTATGCATAAGGAGCATTTTACTGGTGTAGACGTGGTAACGGTTTGAATTAAAGTCTGACTAAAGTCCTTTTTCTGGTTCACATATAGAGTTAAAAAGCAAATAAGATTTAAAAAGTGCATCATAAAAATGTGGCTGACAGCTGATAAAAAGTAAATTTAAGACCCCCCCCCCCCAATGCAGAGAGGATCTAATGACGCCATTGACAGGCACCCAAATGAAACATGACTGAATTTACAGATTTGGGGGTTTGAAATCTGTTATAACTGGAATAATCTTTAACACAGAAACGTTTAAGTACATTATTTGAGTAAATGTACTTAGTTACTTTCCAATCATCCTGTGCAACTTTCTTCAGTGTAATAATTATCCTCCAAACCTCCCCTGTGTAATCAAAGAGAGGACACTAGGGCAGAGTCACTGGTGTTTAGGCTAAGCCATCATTTGGTACGCACGTAATCAGAGGCTAAAATAATCTGTTTATAACATGACTACTAATTTACCACAGAGTGACGCCAGCCACACGACTCCCTGCATTGCAGTGTGGTAAGGCTGACACACACACACACACACACACTTGGTTGAGGGTGCTGTAGATAGAATTCAGTGCATTTATGTGTCCACAGTGTGTGTAAGTGTGTGTGTGTGTGTGTGTGTGTAGCTGGCAGCTGAGAGCAGTGTGGAAAGGTCTCGAGGGTGAGAGGTTTTTCCAGCCAGACCCAGAGGCGGCCAATGTCCCACATACATCTAGTTTCCTGAGGCGGAAAACAACAAGCTGACTCACTGACTGACCTTCTATGTACATTTAATGTGCCGTGGACCACATTGTCCCATGTGTCACACCCCTGAGTTGTTTGTCGTTGGCCCATTTCAAGCAGTTTCTGGTAAAAAAGGAAACTTGTATGCCACCTGTAGATGCCCAGCAGTGAACAAGGCCATGGTGCAACCTTTCTGAGTATATATATATGTTGCTATAGACACCGACATCTTTTAATGCAGCAACAAAACATTATGTGCCTGCTGACATCATGAACTGTGTATTATATTGTTCTACATGTAATGACGTTGACACCAAGTGATATATTCAAACCCAAGACTTGATGATGGCTGCACAAGCACAACATGTCTTTTGCATCATTTCATATGCACTTCGCAAAGTTTGGCTGGACAGCATGATGTTTTGGAGTTTAGGGACTTCATTTATGTCGTATGTTAAAGCCACTTTGTGTAAAATTTCAAATTCTCCAACTTCAGTAACGCATTACATTACATTGTTTACATATTATCACCTGACGGAGTTGTTATGGCAAAAAGTAAAAGTTGTCCCAAATGTTTCAAAAATCATTTCTGAGGTAGCTTGTTAGCAAATCAGTGCTTTTGTACACATGTAGCATACATAAAAAAACATTAGCATGAATTTTAAGTTGTGTTTCTGTCAGCGTGAGGAATCTTAGTCCAGTATTCATCCTCCTGTAGCTCAGTTTCGGTCTCCGCCAGCCCCTGAGGGAAATATCTGTCTCTTTAGCTTCTAAAATACTCCGCTATGTTTAACTGCTTGTCAGTAGTAGCATCTGGAAGCGATTCTGACTAGAGCAGTAAAGAAGAACCAAAACAGTAAAGTTAAGGGCCAAGAAATCCAAAACACTGAGCTAAAGGAAGCTAAAACGCTCCACAGCTGAGTCTTGGGATAGTGATGTGGGGGTTTGTCAATGCAAACGATCCCTTACACATTAAATTTAGAAAATATCACATTTACTGCTGTAAGGAAAACAAAAAGATCCCCATCAGTCAGCTGGTCGACAACGCACCACTATTGCGTGTGCGCATGTGATTTGACTGTGATGTTGTCACATGTGTAATTTTACACTGATTGTTGCCGCCAGTGACAAAATACTTCTGCATTCTCCTGGTTGTTTAGACCGTTCACCCTCCCGCCGCACTGAGACGTGTTCCTCTTCTGGATATTCTCCTGCGTCCTCAGCCGAGAGGCTACGTGGGTATTTCCACGTACATTTACACACGCTGTCGACAGCACACACTCTGGGTTTTCTCGCACACATATACATAACGCGTAGTCAGGCCTTCTGTTCATGCAGTCGGGCTGCGGTAGCTGTTCGTCTTCTTTGTCAACACACCCACAGATAAGCCGCCGTTGAAGCAATCGTTGCCTGATAAGATGGAAAGACAGCATTGTTGTACTATCACATCATTTTAATCTCGAGTGCTCATCAAAATAATGCTGAGGGAAGTATGAAATGCAAATGAGCAATGCATCATAATAAATATACCTTATATATATTAATTTTAGACATTTATGAAGAAGATTTCCTTAAACGATGTTACTTTACTATTTACTATTATTACTTTAAAGTGTTTGTGGACGTGGTTTATGAGCACAGTCCTGCAATAGATCTAATCTCAATGAGTTTCTGTAGTTATAAGATTAAGGGCACCTTCACGTCTAATATTTACAGCAATTTTATTTTGAAATAAATTCCAATACTTGTTTCCGATTTGTGCGAGTTAAAAGATTAAGTGATTAACGTTTATTTGCTCGTGGCTCAGGCTCAGGAAGGGCGTTTGCTCTTTTACCGCCCACACTTTAATATGAAATCTATGTTGCTGCAAGCAGGATTGATGTTATCTTTGTCTGTCTGACTGAAACTAGTTGCAGTGGTTTTATTCAGCTTGATGTGGCCAGAAGAGGAAGGCGTGGGGGTTGGGATAACCAGGAGGAACTGATCCTGAACCCCTTTTGACCTTTTTAGTTATTATGAGGATAGCACTTCTGTTTCCATATAAACACGGTGGTCAGGTTAAAGACAAGTGAGTCTTTGTGCAACCTACTTCTTTGTGAGTGCCGAGGAAGCTTGATCATGAGGCTCTCAGGAGCAGGAGGGACCTCAGGAGTGTGTCACACTGCTGAAATGAATAAAGCAACATCAGCTTGTGTTGGTGTTTTGTGTCTGTGGCTCAAACTTTGTTGCCGTTGCTATTTTTCTGGAAAACTGATCCCAGCAGGAGTTGCTTGTGTGTTTGTGTAAAGAAGGTTCAGTAGAAACAAACACAACCAGGTAAACGTCCAATATAATCGCCCACACCCATGTTCTTTAAACAGCCGTAACCTTATATGAGTGGTTTCATGTCGCCGTCGCTTGACATATTAAGCTAACCACAAAAATGCCACTGCTTGTTCCAAGGCATTTTGGGGTTAGTTTCTGTTTTAAGCGGTGTTGCTGGGGATTAACGTTGGAAGGTGACGTGGCACAGCGCCTGAGTCACCATGTCTGGGATAGATGTGGATGTAAACAAATCTCGGAGACCTTATTTACTTTTGTATAGCCTTAAAAGCAGATCTTGAGAGGAGTTTATCACAGTGGTGAGCTCAAATTTAACCCTGGCAATTTTCATGTTTTTCCCAATGTACGCGCTTACGAGCTGCGTAAAGCATCAGGATATTTATAACATATAGGCCGAGCAATGGCACACAGGCCTTGCAAGTTGTGTTGATTGTTTGGGCATCTCTAAATCTTTTAACTTTGTTTTTCATTGTCAAATCGAACCGTTCGAAATAGTAGTTACTAAATGTAACTCTGGTTCTATGAGTCTGTGCAAAGCCCTTAGATGGACTTCACTTTGGGTTTTTGCACGCTGATTTCTTAAAACACTGTACTATTCAACAAAGAGTTTATGATTTTGACATATCAATTGCGTTGCTTCTGTCTTTTTAGCCGTAAACGTATCAATGCGTCCTCAGCATTGCTACACATAGCTACGCATTATGTGTGTTTTTGAATCAGAGACAGCTATGTGTTTCAGTAATTATCAACAAAAATGCGATGTTTAGTGCTATATCTGTGTTTACAGAATGTGTAGCCATGTTGGTTCAGTCCACTGGTTGTTAGTGTAGTTGTTGGGACTGTGGGATGATTAAGGGATGATGAGTCAGAGTTGTGCAACACACGTCTTCACTTTTTTGTAAAATAATGGATCATTAAAATATTTTGGCCTCAGACTGTCTCAAGGGGAAATTTCTCTTTGGTTAAACACTAACAACTGACAGACAGCTGAACCTTATACCCATATAAACATATAACATATTTTATAATCTTATCACATGTTATACCAGGTAAAATAATCGTGATGAGCTTAATATTAACATGATATTGACTTTCTTTGAGAAGAAAGGTTCATCTGTCCAGGGTAGGGAGCTGAGCGATCATGCAACACTGATGTACAGTTTGTCATGTGCTATAACTGCATTTACTGTAAGTCTTGCCCTTGTCACAAACTCAGCCGTCATTGACAACAGGGTTCAACTTTGAAGAATAATTGTTTGCAGAGACTTAAGTAGGCAGTTTGGGAAGACTAGGGCTTTAAGCTATAATTAAAAGTCGTTTAAATGAATGATTCACAGTCCACGAAGGCATGGAGGACAAGTCGGCCACAGCTGTGACGCAATCTCAGAATAAAGTATCGGATGGAAGCTCGGTTAGGAATAAATATGGGATATGGCGCTCATTGTAAAGCCACATTTTGGTCTCTTCATTTTTTATTTGTCTTGCTTTGGTAGATATTTTTCTTCTGTCTTGTGCACATAACATCTGAGAACCTAAGGTATTATATTAAACGCCCTTTCATTGCTCAAATAACTGCAAAACCATGACCCTGACCGTGACGCCCTTATGAGTTTTCTGCTTGTGTCGATGGGAAAAGTCCTGCTGGTAGAAGTTTATATTACTCGGAAAGTAATTTACTGCAGAGTACAGAGAGGGTCTCACACGTACACACAAATAACGGATTCGCTCAGTGGTTCAGTTTGATTAATGGGCTTGTACACTGTATCTCGCTCACCCTACCAAGGAATTCGCTCTGTTGCTACATTTACACAACAACAGGAGGAGCAGTAATGCTGTTTACAGCAAAGGGCTTCATGTGCCATGCTTTTCTGCTATAGTCAGTGTCCCGTGTTTCCCACGTTTTTATTTGTGTGGCTTTGTTTTAAGGGGAGTTTCAAAAGAGCTTTGGACTTAATCAACCCCTAAATAACAGTTCAATCAGATATGAAGACTGGCACATTAACCTTTAGTCCTGAGCACCTCTACCAGATATGGTCTTATTTTATCTGAAAGGGTCCATGTTTGTGCTGGGAGAACAAACTATTATCCTGAAATATCCAACATTTCCTTTAAAGCTGCTATCATCAATATTCTTATATTAACAATGGAGCAAATTAGTATGTAAATAAGGTTTCTGCTTAAGCTGAAAGATAAATATCACCCAATTGTGCAGTTCCTTTCTGTTAAAAAGGTTTTTTTAGCATTTTTTTAACCCGTTGTTTTGGCTGCTGCGGTACACTCTAACTGCTTTCATTCGTATCAATGTTTCCAGATGCAACAGGAGGCTTTCTCAGTCCAAAAAAGGTTGCAAGACACTCTGCAAGCTACCCATGCCCATCACCAAACCGAACGCAGACAAAGTTAGCAACTAGCCTGAGAACAAGGTTGAGTATTTAGCAGTAAAAAGGCCAGATATTGCATTTAAGAGCTGGTGGAGACCAAAAACAGAGCAAAAAGGAGGTAAAATATTTGACGTAATCAGCGTCTGCTGGATTTATAAATATGCTAAGCTAGTTCTCTAACACGTTTGCTTTTAAAACTTTATAGTGCGACTATGTTAAAGCTGTGTGGTGCTGCCTCCAAGTGGCTAGAAAGGAAGCAGCTGTAGGTCAGAAGCACCAAAGTAAACAAGCTGAAAATGTTGTTCCACTTATCGAAGAGTCTAAGGGAGCGAAGTGAGAAACTCAAAGTCTGCCTTCATTATCTTCTATAATCTAGACAATATTATGCATAAATGAAAGTCTGAATGAATATATTGTTTCCCTGATTGCCTGTGCTTTCTAATTCATGCTCTTTTCCCAGAATGAAATGTGCACAGGGCTTGCAAACACCCCAGATAGGTTGTCAGCGATGGCAAACAAAGACAAACAACCACATTTGCATCGGTATTCACCTACACTTTGTGTATTCGGACTTCAAGAGGAAGCACGTTTAACCACAGGAAACGTGTGCCTAGAGACGAGCAGATAAACGAACACCACACAAATCAAAACAACAAACAAGTAAATAAATAATGAACTTTAGTCTCAACTGGCGAGGCCCATATGTCACCAGTGTCAGAGAATTGTGCAGCTATTAATCAGTATCTAAAACGTTAGATTAAGCATCCACCAGAGACAGAGTAGACAGTGAAAACCTAAACATCTTGCCAACAATTCAGGATTAAATTGAGATGTTTTACAGATTTTATTGCATTATTATTTTAGCGTTTTAAGATGGAGGATTGTTGACCAGCAAATCAAATTTTTCCACTCTCGTGAAGCCAGCTGGCGGCGCCTCTTCACCCACGCGTCGTCTTTTGAATTCATTGAATAGTTTTACCTGACCTTCAGTCGATTGGCGTGAACACAATGAAGGGGAAGGGGGGGGCGTTCAAAGGGCAGCTAACTCTCCATGCACAGTTTTATTAGAAACACCAGCCTGGTTTGGCTTCACCGCTGCATGACTTCCCCTGAGAGGACAGCGCTGTGGGGTTTGAACCACGCGGGGGGTAATACACTAGTGACAGGCTTGGCGGCTGCAGACATAATTGAATAAAGATTCCAGTTGTTCTGAAATCCCCACTTTTAGCCTGTGGGTCTTTGAGGTGGGCCCCAGAAATCTGAGGAATGAGAGGCCGTCCCTGTGCTGTCAGCGCTGCGGACATACTTTAATCCTGCACCACTGGGAGAATACTGATGAGAAGTGCTGGTGCGATTGAGGGGGGGGCGACTCTGTGTGTGTGAGTGCTGAAAGCATTGACAAGCACTGAGCCTTGAACCTGACAGACCCCTGCTCCTATAATATATTTATGGGAGGTGTCACGCCTTATAGCTGGGCGATCTCTTAAATGCAGGCCCTAGAAATAATAATGTACAGCTTTCAATGACGACATGTAGCATGAGTCGGAGGTTGCAACAAGCTGATACACATCTCAGCGACTCAGCTACCAACACAAAGACAGGAGTGGTCTCGGGTGGAGTTTCACTGCTTTTAAATGCACGGTTACATCATCTCCAGGCCACGCTATCTGCGCCGTGTTTTCTGCTTTATGTCCTCCAGATCTTTATCAGTGCACATTCACCACAGCTTTGGCGTCACATCACCTCCAACAGGAGCTTCTATCACAGATGTAACTAGTGGCTGTGGAACGTACCTGAGTACAATTGCTCAAGAATACATTTAACAACAAACAAATTATTATTTAATGTTATAGATTAAGATAGACCTTTATTTAAACTCACAAACAGCAGGCAGCATTAGCTCCAACTTTACCAGCTGCCACATTAAAGGTGTTTGGCGCATTAAATCCTCAATACCTTAAGTAACTTTCTAAGTGAGTTTTACTTGTAACTGAGTATTGCCACACTGTAGCGCTGCTTTGTTTACATAAGTACAAGATGTAAGCACTTCCTCCACCTCTCACTGTTACTGATTAATTGGCTTGTGCAGTGCATGACGGGGTCACATAAAGGTGAACACCAGCACTTTTCACTGGTCCACACCTCAATTTATGTTTGATGACTAACTTTTATCAAATTATCAGCTGAGAATTATTGTTCTTTTTGACAAGCTGTTGCCCAACAATGATTTATTGATTTATCTTTTAAAATAAGAGAACATTAAATATGATTATCACTGATTATTGCTGTTGATGGGTGGATATGTCACAGGAAGATCGTGGGAGGAGACATCAGCATGGTAAACTGTGTCATGGGTTACCCGCTGCTGCCATCTAGTGGCTATTACTTCACATTACAGTGTTTTAAAGCTGATGGCCTTTATTTAAGGCCGTGGTTTAGGGTTATGACTAAGAGCAGATGATTTAAATGAGCCAGGCGCTCCTACCAAATGCTGATGATTACTTACTTATCAAATGCTTAAATTAATTTGTCTAATTCTTAATTATATGGAGGAAGGAGGTCAAGGGTGTGGAAGGAAATAAAAGGAACTGGAGAAGGGATGATCATCAACTGTGTTCAATAGAGAATAGAAAACTTTTCAGTTCTACCTGTAGATGAAGGCTCCACCTTTCAAAGGAACAGGCTACTTATTGAAACAGATCCACTATAATGGGTGCTCTCATGGTTAATATATGTTATTGTAACATTTGTTCCTGTAGTATTACATTTTTTTCCTCTATATTATGACTTCTTCTCAAAAAATGATGAATTCTTTCCATGAAAATGATTTTTTCCTCAACATGTTAATATTATATTATAGCTAATTACAACAAATCTATAATATATTGACTTTCTAACTGTATTATGACTTTTCTTCATGCCTGTTTCTCTGAATGTTAATTCACAAGGCCTATATTTATATAGGCCCATATAAAGTCGAAAGGCCTATATCTATATTTGCACTGTTTAGTCGATATATTGACGTTTTTTCGCTACATTAGGACTTTTTTCCCTATATATTATATATATTTTTTATTATACTGGTTTCTGAACAGCCCTGAATTTTGAATTTTCATTGTTATACTATGACTTTTTCCTGTAAATAGTCTCTGAAATAGCGTGTTTGTGGTCGTTCTTAACAGTTTGTTTGCTTTTACAAATCCTGTAGCATCACCTCACGAGGCCACACTGTCACACGCGATTGGCTCGCCGCGCTCTCACTCCGCCAATCACAGAGCCGCTCCGGCTCCGCCCGCCACATCACTGGCATGGCGGAACACGGAGCAGGAATTCCGCCTATGCGCTGATGACATGTCGTTGATGGGGGTAATACCGACAATGACCATCCTCAGGCGATACAGATCCGTTGCCTGGCGACCAGCGGCAATCCTTAAAGTCAACTAACCAGCTGCGAGCAACTTGGCAGCAGTTTATCCGCGGACTCAGACACAAACAGCTGTTTGGGCCACCGGCTGGTGTCAGACTTGACAGACGGTGGATGAAGCCGAGCGTTTGCCCTGATGCTCTGAGTTGGACCGGTGCCTTTTCTCCACTTTGTAGCCCTCGCTGGGATTAGCTAAACTGGCCCGCTGAAGGAGTTTTCGAAATAAGATCATGGATTTGTTCGGGTTGCTGCATTTGGACGAGCTGTCCCACGGGCTGGCAAACTTGTCCATGTTTCCATACTTTGACATGGCGCACTACATCGTGTCAGTCATGGCTCTGCGGGAGCAGCCAGGTAAGTGACGCAAAGTTCACGCGCCTTCAAGCTGCTCCCCTGTACCCGACATTTACAGGTCAACAAGTGTTTGTAGGACAAACCGAGCTGCTGTTCTGCGGAAGTTTGACCTGCTCAAACTTTGACAAGTTCATCCTGGTGTTTAAAGGTCTCCTCCACGATGCCACGGAGGAAATTAAAGAAAACAAATTTTATAATTTGCGCGGCCAATCCCAACCTCCTTTCTTTTATTGTGTTCAAACTGCCATAAAAAGCAACTTTACTATGACTTTTAATAATATCCAAACACTGATTATCATTTTTCTTAACCCTGTACTTAATGATAAATACAGGTACATCCTCCAAAATGCTCATCGAGTTACAAAAACTGTACAAAAGACCTTTATTAAGCACTGTAAATTAACTTTTAATTGCATTTAAAACTGTTTTATATGATTTTACATTTGCTGTATTGATAGTACACCCATGCGGCTCTTTGGTTGACTGACAAACACACACTTTATCTGGCTGAGCCAAAGTCAATTGTATCAGCTCGGACCAAAGGCCGGCACTGAGCCAGCTATGTTATGTCACTGAGATAGTGTCTGCAGGGACAGGTGGACTTTAACTGCACAGCGACACGACTTTCAACACACACACACACACACACACACAAACAGACAAGGACACACACACACACAGTCCATTGTAGTCCCGCTGCTGTAAATGTGCAGTCTATTTCTGAACTTGCCTCGCAAAGCATCCGAGCTGTTGTGACCTTTTAACCCTTCGTCCTCAAGACAGATACACAGGGAGTGAACACATAAAGGTGGAAATCCTCATACCCCCCCCCCCCCCCCCGTCCCTTGAAACAGAACAAGTCACACACTCAAGGATCCAGCTCTGGCTCTTCTTCTTCTTCTTCTTCTTCTTCTTCCCCAAAAAGGAAAGGAATGCCATAAACCACTTAGCCCACCCTCTCTTTTGTCTTTCCTGTGTTGAATCTTCCCTTCCTGCTCTGTAGTGCAAAAGAGTGCAACGCTGGAGCTGCTCAACCCGTTCCCAACCTGACAGTTTTCAGTAAAATGGCATTATTCCAATGCTTCCAAGAGGAAAAACGCGGTGTTGAACACAAAATGCAAAACATCCATAAGTGCCGGCTGATTCTGTTTACCGTCACTGCGGCGCTAAGTGGAGTTATTTTAAGCAAATGTAGAAACTTTGCACACAGGAGGACGCGGACATGGCCGAGGGGTTGCATGTCGGTCAGTGGTTCAGTGAGATAAGGCACTTTTTTCTCTTATCTGGTGCCGCCTGTAAGCAGAAGGAGAGGAGTGGGGCTAGAAGAAGCTCCAAAAGGGGCTATAAAATAAAATAAAATGGTTAAAAAAGGCATCAGCTCAGGAGAGGCTGGGGTGAATTAAGCAGGTGTGCGCCAGAAAGAGCAATGAAGAAGAAAAGGGAGGGTTATTGAACTGTAGATTAAGAGAATGGAGACAGGGCTTGGGTGGGATGTTGTATTTACAGGTTTAGATGCTCGTGGTCACTGCTGCAGCTGCAACAACCGTAACTCTCCCTCCTTTGCGTTTCATTGGTACAGATCTGGACTGCATGTAAATAAACTCCATTACCAGTCTGAGATCATATGCAAGCAGCCTTTGCTCTCATTTAGAATGACTGTACACGCAAAACAGATCCTAATTTACAACAAGTGCAGCTTCTGAGAAGAGAGAGGGAGAGAGAAAAAAGGGATCGTCTCGGCTTTTGTTTAAATTCCTGGAAGAAACCGAGCAGGTGAGAGACGAGCTGCAACATGAGCCCGCTCCCTGCCGTCCCACCCTGCCGTCAGTCGGAGGCTGACGAAGGGGAAATAAGGAATAAATGGAGAAGAAGAGAGATGGGCAGTATGACGGCTGGGAAGTACCTGGCTTGTTTTCCCTAAATTTGACTTGTAAATGTGCCTCCTTCAAATGCAAACCGGGAAACAGCAGCTGGGTCTGAGGAAGGTGTGTTTGTAGCCCATCACGTCAGAGCGCCGCGTCCGAATGCGTTTGTCGTGCATACGCCGCACGTGCGGATTGACATCGTGCGTTTTTGGTAGCACCTCTCGAATCAAACCCTGTTTCTGCACCACCACCACCCCCCCCCCAAGCCACCGCCTGCAGCAGTTTGTTTTGCTCTGCAGCTGAAAGTGACGACATAGCAACACTGTTTACTGTATAAGCACTGTGCTGAACTGTGCTGCTCCAACTGCTGTAAGACCAGAAGCTCTAAATGCTGGCGTCTATGTGAGGACTCACGCAGGCTGAGGCTCCCACAGGAGACAACGGCATGCCTGCTAGACCGCTGGCATACTTTTAGAACCGCTCTTTCCTGTCTGACGTTCGCGTGGCTTCTGTCGCGCCTTTTTTTTTTTTAATTCGAACTTCCTCTTCTTCTAACCGTGGGAACCAGTTCTGAACCACAACAGTTCATTTACACCAAACCTCATGCGCACGGAAAATAGGTTGAGTCGCTGTTTTCCCCTGTGAAACTCAAATCACACTCAGAAGAGCATTTTAAATGTGTCACGTGTGTCATGTGTCAAGTGTTTGATGTGTCTAACTGCGAGGGGCCGTGGGAGAGCTGGATTAAACAACAGGAAGTCGGTACAGCAGCAGCAGGGCTCCTGTGATTTTAACCCTCCAGCGCCTGATAACAGCAGTTTACATCAAACTTTGCACTTTCCTGACTCATATGTTTAGTCAGATTGAACACAGGCACATGCATGTTTGATTCAGTAGTACTTAGACTTCCAGAGGGTGTCATTTACACATATAAACGATTCACCACTTTTAAAAGTAATCACATGACGGTTGCCTGCACATCCATGTTTACACCACAAGCAGGAACCGCCGACTGCTGGTTTGGCATCCTTTCAATGATGCTGTTTATCATTGACATATAATATACAGGTATGTCACTCAAGTTGTAGCCCCGCAGCTAAATGACTGACTTATTGCCCGTCTACATCCTCCGAATTATGAGAACTGTAGTTCTAAAACATGGAACATGTTCAAGACTAAGACAAAGAATAGCAATCCCTTCAAACTTCATCAATTTTAATCATGTCAGCTCTTTAAAACGCACAATAAAACACTGCAAAGTAAGAGATTGAAGCAACTCTTAAACTAAAAACTGAAAATAAAAAGTGTTTTACTGCCGATCTGGTTTACAGCAGCACGTTGCTTAACCCACTTCTGGTACGCCGAGCTATCCTTTTTAAGTGCAGGGTCTGGGTGTTCCTTCCACCAGAATCGTTGTTTCATTGTGTTTTAGCATTTTTACGTCTCTCATTTAGAATCTTAAAAACAGTCGTTCGTATCTTTGCACAATAGGCGGTAGACTAAACTGCTTCTCTATCGTCTCCGTGTTCTTTTAAAAGAGAGAGGAATGTTAAAGCCACCCGGACTGAACCTATGGGGACTGTGCAGAGGAGGCAGATAGAGCTAGAAATCCTCCCGGTGTACCGATCTCTCTCCAGGAGTCTATAATCTGCCTGTAATCCCCAGATTACCTGTACGGTCCTGTGTGCAGCCGCAGCGACTCGGGGCAGGTGGCTGAGGCGCTACCTGTCTGAGGTTAAGTGAAACACGTCACAGCGTGCGTTTGCTGCATTAAGTTGTAAAGAAGTCAGTCTCGGATGTCCCCACATGGGTACACAGCTGTTATACATCACCAGTTTGTCATTTGATGTCATAGGTCACATGCTTATGAGGCCGCCTATAACACGTGCTGCAGTTGTAGTTAGCGTGTAAATGGTTTAAGTGGAAAAACGGGAATGCGGGGTGGAAACACAGAGGGGGAAGTGAGCAGCTGATGTGGTGCCTCTCCTCTGCACTTTGAGCTCAGGCCCCAGACGCAATTAAAGTGACTGTGCCTGACAAACTTCTCCCTCTTTGTTCCCTCTGTTTCTTAACTCCAGCCAGTTAATAATTACACCGCTGCAGGGATTGGAGGGAAGCAGCGCTCTCGTAGGGAAAAGGCCAAAGTCTCAAATCCTGTAGACCTCACAAACGGCCCGTTAGTCTGGACTAAATGTTACTCATGTTCCACAAAGCCTGTCTCATAGTCCTCACTGTAGTGGCGGGATTTATGTAATGACAGTAATCATGCCCATGTTCACTGCTTATTATGGTTTTCATGAGAAAAACAATGATTGCAGGTTGTTCCCGGGCTTACACAGACCCTGCAGGAATGTTAAGGCCTCATGCACGGACAATATGCCACATATAGGCTCCTCGAGGTAATCCACGGTGATCCTGCTGATAAATGCGCTTCTGTTCCTGTGCAGGAGCTCTTGAGGTGTCCCGGGTCAGCCCCTTGGCCTGCTGGTTCAGCTCCATGCTCTTCTGTTTCGGCGGGGCCGTGCTGTCCGCGGTCATGCTGGCCGAGCCCGTTGTCGCACCTTTGTCCAACAGCACCAGCGTTCTGCTCGCCTCCATCATCTGGTAAATATCCGAGAGGGGGAGGCGCGGTGTGCGGATGGAGAGGAGAGTGAGAGGCCCTCTGCAACTTTAAGGGGAAAAGGCTATGAAGACATTAAGATGTCCTTTTCTGCAACCACAGAGCGAAATGCAGAAGAATGAGGTTCTCTTGTGAATATCCATGCTTAATTTCCTCTAAAGGGAGCATGAAATGTGGAGAGAACTGAATGGAACAGAGAGTTTATTATAAAGTTCCCACCGTTTAATCTGACACCTTTGGAGCCCTCTCCTGGTGGCACATATAATTGCAGTCTTTGGGAAAAGAAAACACACACAGCGCCCTCTGCTGGTGGAGTCAGGTGCTTCACAAACTGACAGGTGAAATGTGTGTGTGTGTGTGTGTGTGTGTGCAGGTACCTGGTGTTTTACTGCCCCATGGACCTGGTGTACTGTTGCGCCGCCCTGCTGCCTCTCAGACTGGTGCTGTCGGGAATGAAGGAGGTGACCAGGACGTGGAAGGTGCTCGGAGGCGTCACCCAGGCGCACAACAAGTACAAGGACAGTCTGCTGGTCATGATCGCCATCGGCTGGGCTAAAGGTCAGCGGCCTGGCGGTGCACCCTGGAGGACATTTATGATCACACGGTTTCGTCAGAGCTTTGAAGCAGCCTTTTTAATTGATATGGAACGGACGAATGTGTATCAACCAGATCTGTGTCTTCTACCCTGCTAGGTGCTGGAGGTGGTCTCATAAGTAATTTTGAGCAGCTTGTTCGAGGCGTATGGAAACCAGAGACTAATGAGCTCCTCAAAATGTCTTAGTAAGTCTTCTACGGGACCCTGGGACCCTCTTCATATCGTCCAAGTGAATGTCATCTCTCACTTTGTATTGCGATGGATTGAGTGTAAGGAAAACTTTGCTATGCTAAGCTAAACACCTCCTGGTTGCACCTTTTTAGAAATGCTGTGTGACCTAAAGTGTTTACTCGCTCAACAGAGTAAACAAATACACCTGAATGCAGCATCAAACCATCAGCAGTGATAACTTGTGCGCAACACGATATCATGAACTGCCCTCTTTTTGTTTCTTTAGCCCCACCAAGATCACTCTGATCGGGGCGGTGCTGTTCGCCCTGCAGCAGACCCACTACCTGCCCGTCCAGAAGCACCACCTGATGCTCATCTATACCACCTTCACCGTCGTCAACAAGGTCAGTCCGGCGCACTGTGACCTTGAGAACACCAACCCAAGGTGGCAGTGGTTTAGATGCACAACAGGCTGACAGGTTTTATTTAATTTCTTACTTTTGACACAATAAAAGCTTTTTCTTTCATTCATTAACTACATTTTAGCTCAGGTATAACTGCTGTTTTTGGCCGCAGCTCCCTCCGAATCTGTGGTGTCCTGTCTTCCAAATGACCTTTCTCCCTGCGCTTTTTTGAAGTTTAAGCTGATGTGACTCACATTAGCTCGGTATTACCCGCAGGGCTGGGGCTTTTGCATCATTTTCATCAGCTTGCATCATCCTCTCTTCTCTTCTCTGGGAAACTTGTGCTCTTGAGTGAGACACAGATAAATCTACCATGTCTTCTTTCAACTCTCATTCTGTTCGCTCCCTCCGACTCTGATCTGTCAAATTAGCGCCGAGCCATTTCATCAGATTTAAGAGTTGCATCCAAACCTGCTGTTTATTTTTTTTTTTTTTGGGGGGGTTCGGTTCCTGAGGATGCTGATGTGATGCTCTCATCAGCAGAAACAAATCCCCACTTACTTAGTGTATTTACTGTATGGATAAACTGCACTTTCAATGACGTAGCAGCTGCCTGCTATGGGCATGCAGCGTGTTTTCCAGTGAGTTTGCAGTTGTAGTTTGAGATGTGAACTTGTCACATGGTTTTAAAAGAAAAATAAGGATATGACAGACCTGCAGTAACACTTGGGAACAGAAAAGAACAGTAATAAACAACAACTCATATGGGACATGACATATTATAAAGCTGATATGGTAAAACTGTCAGTAAACCATTGGCAATATACACGTTCAGCTATAGCATTCAGCAGAAGTTGTGTCTAGCCACATCATGGATATTCACTCTACTTTTAGCTCAGTCTTTGGTCTCCACCAGCTCACGGAGAGCACGTCTACCTCGTTAGCTGCCAACAGCTCCACTAGCGAGTAGCTAACTTTGCCTGCCTGCTGTTTGGTGCTGAGCAGCCGCCTGCTGTGTCTCGTGAAAGCTAAGTTGTCGGGCAGAAAACCAAAACAATGAGCTAAAAGAGGCTCTAAAGGCCAGTAAAGCTGAGAGGAACTGCAAAGATGGCTGATGATTCTCTGTACGTTTGTCCACAGGCAGCCCCTGTTTAATCAGTAGTCAGGTGTTACTTTAAAAACAATGATTACAGCTGCTTTAAAGACAGTACAATGTGTGGCTCTGAAGGAATTTGAGACACTTCCATAGTCACATAGCTTGTCTTCTCTTTATCAGTCGAGGATGATGCTGACAGGCTCCTCCGCCTCGCCGTTCGCTGCCATCGAGTCGGCCATCTACAAGACCCTCTTCACTGGCTACTCCCCTTACACTGTCCTCGCTGACCAGGTGAAGCAAGCGTGCATCGATAACGGCACGAGCAGCATGACGACCTCCGCCTCCGCAACCAAAGAGTCCAGCGAGAACGGGGTGGTGGGGGAACGCGCCCCGGCGTCTCCCGTCAAGGGACAAAGTGGGCCACTCAAAGCCAAAGAAGAGTCAGGGAACGCGGAGACGGCAAGCTGCAAGAAGACCGACTAGTCAGCCTCCGCCCCCGTAGCGCCTTTTCACCTCGACGCAGGGTCGTGGAGTCACTTCTGATTCAGATTTGACTTAAACTTTCTGACCGCTGAAGCAGAATTCCAACAGGAGCCGACTCCAGCCGGCCCTGCACCTTATTGCGGGATAATCACCCCCATCCTTAAAGTACTGTGACATTAATGCTGTGGGATGTGACCGTCGTTCCATCCTTGGGCTGATTGCACACTTGCAGTACGAGGTGTAGCTTAATTTTTAAAATATATATTTGTAATGGAAACGAACTGTTCATAATTTTATCTCTGGGTTTCGGGAACAGTGCTGTGCACCCGCTGATCTGTGAATGTCTGTATCTTCTCTCTGTATATACTCTGCTTCATGTAAATGCTGGATTTCCTACTCTGAAATGGTTAGAAGCTTTTTTTTTTTAAAAAAAGAAGAGATTATATTCTATGACCTTCAGATATTTTATTCTATTTATATAAATAATTGCACACTTGAATGTATCATATTTCAAAATGAAAGACAAAGTTTCTATTGCAGTCACTTTCTTTTGGCGAATGCTTTGAATCACACTTGAAAGCATGAGATTAAACAGGTTGCACTCATAAAAAAATGGGTTTTTGTGATTTTACAGCCTCCTGCAGATTTGTACAGTTGACCAGACTCTATGTTACGTCACTTTAAAGCATCAAACAGATAATTAGCTACGTCCCTGATAAAAAAAAAGCTCTATTAGCCGCCGGTGAGTTGATACAAAGCAGCACAGCGTCCAGAAGTAACCTCCTCTATAGGCTGAAACATTGCATCAGTGTAACATCAGCACCTGATTGATACCTCACCCTCTTTAAAAAGCTGCTGGAGAGAAATCCCCCAAATCCCCCCCAGTTCTCATCTATGTAACCTCAGACGATGAAGAACGCCCCCCAACCCCCCCCTGTGAATACAAATTAACAGAGGAGGTGGTGGTGCAGGTGCTGGATGTAGCGGGGGGTGTTAAAGAGAAAAGAGAAGATGTGCAAAAGACGATCAAAAGCGATACAGGTTGAGATGTTGTACCTGTCTTTAATGCGCCCCAAGTCCACAGATGTCAGGTGTGTGCACGTCAGATCCAGCCTCCGATCCCGAAAAGTGTTTTTTCCCCCGCAAAACCCGCTTTGTGTTGGCGAGCGCGCGTGCGTGCGTGCATGCGTGTGCGTTGATCTCCCCGCCTGAACTGTGTGACCTGGAAAACTGAAAGACGCGTTAATAAGCTGCTGTTTTCCTTACGCTGCCTCCGATGACAAGAAGGCAGGTGACATGACGGCGGCTCAGAGCCTGAGAGTTCCCAGACAATTCTCTTAATGAGGTCCGGACCTGTGTGCCCTCCACAATTACTCACTGGAACTGAGCAGCCCTCCGCTGCCCCCCTGCTGTCGAGCCCCTGCTCCTTTCGCCTGCGCCCGTCGCTCCCTGTGTCTCACCTGCCCTGCGGCGCATCTCCTCAGCCCTCTTTTTCATCCCCAGACTTCTGCCCGTTTTCCAGTTGTCAGGTGCAGAAAATTAATCCTTAAATGCGCGCACGCAGGCTGGCTAACACGCGCGCGCGCGCACACTTTACGCACGCGCAATGCACGCACGCATTCCTGTGCACCTATGGCTCCAGGGTGGAGGATGTGGCAAGGACGTGGCTCACGTAAGACACAATGCAACAACACCGTACGCGCACACAGCTCCATACACATGACTTTGAACCCACAGCGGCTTCTAAGTAGGTCAGGGACATACAGAGTCCACGGCATACCCACAACACACACACACATACATACACACAGCCTAACAGCTTGAGTCTCTGACCTGTTTTGTTGTTGTTTCCTCATCACCTCTTAAAGTCTGTTCAAACATTTAACTTTAAGGATGAAACAGAAGTCATTTAAATCTTCCTCTCAATTCAAACGAATCCCCTAAAAAAACATCCTGCAGCCTTTTTCAGCAACTGCAGAAACTTAATTTACCTTTATATAAATAAAACAGTATATTTGAATATTTCCAGATTTATCCTTTATTTAAAGTTTCCTCCAGAATTCAATCAGGGGGTCACAGAGGTCTTCACAGCATCATGGCCTCTACAGTTTAAGTGTGGTTCAGCACGCCAGGACAGCAGAATATACCCTTCCTTAAATTACCCTTTAATTCACTTTCCTTGCATCGAAAATGATTTACACACAGAGAGTTTTTTCTTGCAGGGAAACATTCGTCACATCTTTAATAATTCTTCAAACTTAAATGGACGCAAGTTACATTTTATTTTATTTTTCATTTTATCGTTATTCTGATTATGATTATTATTTAATTATTTTATTTTATCCCCTCGTGTGCTTTGTCCCATTTTATTCGGATTTGTTTTGGCTATTTTAATCACTTTGCTAATTTTATTTTGAAAAATACTGCTGTTGATTTTAAAGTGTATTTATATTATTTTTATGATTTTAATAGAATTGTTTCTTTTATCTTTGCCTATAATGACACACGTCGAAGGGGACCGACGGTAAATGTCACACAAGGTAATAAAGAAACACACACATCGCACAGTTTAGATTAAATAGCTTATTATAATGCTCAAAACTGAAGCCATGCACTGAAATTAAAACCTCCTAAAACACTTTGGGCAGCATCTCGGTGTCCTCGTCTGCCTGCAGAGGATGGAGGATGCAGGGCAGGCGATTACCACTTGGTGGCGTGAGGAGGCGTCATCTCTGATGGCTTGATGCCTGGGAACTGACAGGCTGGCCAGCAGCTGCAGGCAGGAGGGGACGGGGACAGGAGGGGACCCTCTACGCAGAGCCACTGGTAGCTGCCTGCACGTGCGTGAGTGTGTGTGGTCGGGTTTAGCTGTGCTTGTGGGGTCGACTTTGGACAGTTTACCATTCATATGGGGACATTTTAGGCTCTGAGGGCGCCATGGATGGACCAGATAAAATGATTTTAATTGTTTCCTCAGTTCAGGATTCACTTAGAGCCACCGAAACTCTACAGTGACTGTCTCAGTTCCTCTGAATGAACAAATGCATTAACAGCACTGAGGTTTAAGGGACTTCTCTGTGTCTGCCTTAGTATAGCGAAGGCCAGTCAACTTGCATGTAGATAAGTTCCTGTGTTTGTTGGTGCATGTGCATGTGACACGTTGAGCGGCAACAAAGGCTGAGTCCATCAAAAAAAAAGACACAAAGAGCTCCGGGGCGCACACACACACACACACACGGACACCTACAAACACACACACACATACGCCCACACACACACTCACCAAATCCCTCCAACCACCAGTGAGACCCTTTGTTTTCTCCTGCTCCAAAGAAACAAAACATGACCAAGACATGCATTCACACCTCTGCTGTCGTTGCTTGTTGTCAGCTGACGCAGGTCCACATTTAAGACACACTTCAGCTGTTTTCATCTTTTTTCTGTTATTCATTTGCTGGTCAAATGTCTCCACAGTGAACCTTTTTTTGTTTTCTTAATTCCAGTCGGGCTCCTGCGTCTTATTCTGACCCACCAGACCTCCCGTGACGCCACGAAAACGACTGTGAAAGTGTTAAACTAGCTGCAATCTTCTGGCTTGTGGCTGTGCACCTGCTCCAGCTCAGCGGTGTCTAAACGTGACGTCTCAGGCCGATTGTCTGGCCTCACCGCACGCTGACATGATCTCTATTGGGACCGCGTGCACCTCTCTCCTCCTGAGCCGGGCGCCCGCTACGGATGATATATATCGCTTTCTAAAAGGAGGAAAAACTACCAGAATAGAAAAGCCATAGGTGCCCTCACAGTTACAGCAAAATAATAATTATTTCTCACTGACAACTTCTTCCTTTTGGGATTTTATTTAAGTGATCAAAGTATTTTTTAATCCAAAGTTTTGTCAAATGACTCTGCGGGTGATGCAATCAAGCTCATTATCTCTTCAAGTGAGATGAAAGTAAGGAGAGAACTGCTGAGAATTACACAGGAAAAGACTCTGTGAGGGAAGTTGGGGAGAAGGAAGGAGAAAGACGAATAGAGGGCGAGAGAGAGAGCGAGGGGGGAAACGCTAACTAGAGGAGCAGAAGGAGAAAACTGTGACGACCAAATGGGAAAAGGGAGTCACACCAGGGCAGCCTGACGATGTTTGGGTGTTGTTTGCGTGACATACCTCTTTGTCTCCTTCCCTCTCTTGTGCACGCTTTCACTCAGTCACATACAAACACAGCAGTCCCTTCAGAGAGCTCCAGCCAAGCGCCAAACCAAACGGTCGACGTCTACCACCATTCAAGATCTGACTTGTAAAGAACAGCTGCAAGGAGAATGCAAAAAAAAATAAATAAAAAAAATGAGCTACAGAATGTGACTCAGCAAACTGTGTGTGTGTGTGTGAGAAACAGAAACGGTGCAGGTTTAAAACAGTAGTCGATGTTTCACCTACTCCGCTATGAAATCTGCAGACTTGTGCTCACTTTATACTTCACGTTCACATGTTAAAGACACGGAAAACAGCTGGATGCAGGATTCTCGCTCGGTTTTCATCATGTTTTATAGAAAACGGCTGTAACTAAAAGGGTTACACACATGGTTTCCATTCATATGTGCATTTTATGCTGTTTTTGGTTAAAATTACATTACTGCCAACAGGGTTTTTTACTTACAACATAAAAAAAGACCTTGCAGGACATAACTATATTGAAAAGAATTATTTATTATATAATAGCACATGAAACAGAGCCTCAGAAATGACCATAGGGCTAAAATAAACACCTCTCTGCCTCAGTGTCAACAAAACCCCAAATATCAGATAAGCCTACAAAGATGGGTCTTATTGCAGGGCCGTTATAAAGGATTGCATTAGACTGAACAGGTGCTTGAAAAACCTGCAACTCTGTGTACGACTGGACTGAGAAATAACTGCAGCTCTGTTCTTCTGTTGGTACTGAAGCCCCTCTGACTGTGCCTTTATAAATACTTTTGATGAAATGATGAAAATGACCAAAGCTCTCGCTGTTTCTGCACCGGCTGAAAACCCTACCTGGATGATGCTAGTAACCGCGACAGCCACATCGGGTTTGTGCCTGTTAAAGAAGTTCTGGGCGGAACTTGGAATGGCAAAGACGCTTGTCGAAAAGCAGGTATAATGACACAACACCTATGGCTGTATAAGCACCAGTTTCAGCTCTCGGTTCAGCTGTCCAGTTGTGACCTTGCTGTTCAGGTTCACTCTCAGAACTTCGTTTTCGGCCGCAGCACGCAGCTGTTTTAGAGAAAGGGCTCTGTGTTACTTGCACCCCACCCGCCTCTGCAACAAAACAGCGACAGACACAGTTAAAGAGATGTAGAATATGGTGGAGCATTGGCAGCCTTATATTTCCCACAGGAGCTGGTGGAGACCAAAAACAGAGCTCTGTAGCTGCTGAGCCACTGTTTGCTAACAAGTTTACCACATTGGACGACACGTAACTGTTCACAAGTTGTTATCCGCTGCCCTCAGGTGGCCAACCAAATCAGATATTGCAGGTTTAACCATTCACAATTAATGAGAGTGGGCCTGACTGCACATCATTTGACTGGTTTACACATGCCTCAATTCATAATATGCTGAGTAAATACTGTGAGCAAAGGGAAGAAGAGAGCCAAGAAGAGTTTATCTCAGGTCCACAACAGATTTTGTGCTTAAGACCTCATGAATCTTGCAGCACAAGTGGCCTTTTATACAACGATTGATGCCAGGTGCAAGGTGTTCGATAAAAGCTTCAAGCAACACGCTTTTAGTTTTCAGAGCCCATAAACTCATGTGTATTGAGTCTGTGAGGGTCAAGGGGGTTGCTACTTTCAGCCTTGTGCTCATTTTTATGCAAGCGGACTTATACTGAGGAGTTAATCTACGGTGAGGGCCGGGTTTTAAATAATATTAAGGCTTTTTCTAATCAACAGTTTGGTGCATTTGCTCGTCTGGTATTTTGATTGTGCTTTGTGAAGTTTTGGCGCCAGGCTTCTGGAGGTGAGTTTGAGGTTTCCTCAGACGTTTTGGCATTTCATCTCCAACTCCAACTCTTGGTGAGATGTTCTGCAGGTGTGCCCCTGCTCTCACTCTGCTTCCCTGCTCCACCGGAGATGAGGAACCCTGGCTGCACCGCCTCCTTTTTGTTCCCTCTCATGCTTCTGTTCACATAAGCATGGCCAGTAGTTGGGTACATGGTGTGCTTCTCTGTCATCCTCCTCCCTCCCTTCTTTCTTTTTCTTCCTTCACTGAGGAAGCAGCAGGATGGCGTTTAGTGTTAGTCCTTTTCTTTTCATAAAGCGACCTACTAGACATTTTAGCCCATGGTCTGCATGGTAAATGTGACCTTGCTATGAAAATGAGTTGGAGTTACCAAGTCACAATGACTGTACCCTACAGCAGGTTATTTACCACAGACAGTCTGTCAGTGGATCTGCTCTTAGGAAAAGGCCTATGTTGTGTTTCCCAGTCATGATCTGTTCATATTTCCCATTGTTCCTTTCTCAATTTGCTGTCTCTGCTTCCTTCTTTCACTCCATCAGTCTGCTTTATTTTCTTCTACTAATCTGCTGTATCTCCTCCTCCCTTCCTTTCCCTCCCTCCCTTCCCTCCCTCCCTCGTCCCCTCTGTGTCCCTCTCTCTCTCACATCCTGGGGGACCCTCGTTTCACCATCGTTGCCCCTCCCTCTCTTGGCCCCTCCTGTATGCAAAGCAGGTGTCAGCCAGGACAAGGAGGACAGCGACTACCTCACAAAGGGGGGGGGGGGGGGGGGGGCGACACACACACACACACACACACACACTCCAAACACGTGCAGTCTCCTTCTCTGTCTCTGCTGTGTGCCCTCTCTATCTACATGCACATGCACTTCACACATATGTGCTCCCTTTCTTTCACTCACATTTACACACACACACACACACACAGAGCTCCCGTGGGCTGGGCTGGGGCTGGGGGACAGGGAGAGCTGGAGCTGTCTGTCTGTCTGTCATTAGTATTCCAGCAGGAGGCTCCTGGCCCGGCCAGACATCTGAGTGGAGCAGCCGCAGCAGATAAAGAAGAAGCCATTAATCCACGGAAGATTACCAGCACTGATACTTTATCCCACCGTAATACAGCAATGCAACCAGACTCATTCCATTTACAATGCCGTCAGAGGAAGAAAGAGGGAAAGGGGAGGTAGAGAGAGCCAGGCGAGCTCACCTTGTGGATGGAAAGATGGCAAGACACACACACACAAATCCACGCTTCCCGTCTTAACTCTCGTGATTTGAATTTCCCCTTTGATGGAGCAGGGGTTGGGCGAACGTGCGTGCGTGTGTGGTCTTGCATTTGATTTGTAGATGTTTTGAATTCAGAGTGGGTCACCCCCTCAATCGGTGCGCCACAGATGGCCACTGTTTCAGAAATCTATGTTGGACCAAAGAACAGCTGGCTGTCTTCCCCGCACCATGCTGTGTCTGTTTAGATCTAATATCCTTAATAAGTGTGTTTGTATGGGTCTGTGTGTGTGTGTGTGTGTGTGTGTGTGTCCTGATTAAATGTTTTAAAAAACAGTCAACCAAGTCGCACCACGAGGACCTGACACCAAAAATGGGCGCCATTCTTTTAAGGTGAGAGATCGTACCCAGAGTTGAAACCATCGGTCTTGCGATAAGACTATCAGCACAGTCTGGAGAACATGATACAGTAGAGGCAAGCTGTTTGAAGATACAGTGAAACAAAGGAAAAGGGGAACAATAGCAGCAGCAGATGCAAGAGATTAGATGGGAGCTAGATTTGTACACGCCAACCGATAAAGCCCAGTCATGGTTGGGATTTCTGGATGATGAAACAACACCAGGACGAGGAAGAGAAGGGACGGTCGACTCGACAAGCGGCGATGACAGATGAGCTGAGGAGAGGTGGAGACAGATTAGGGAGACAAAGAGATCCTGGGCCGGCGAAGGAGGAAGAAATGAAACGTTCGATAGAGACAGAAAGAAAGATGAAGGTGCAGGAGGGAAGGAGAGAGACAGTCCACCGCTGGTACAGTGCTGAGCTCATGTGTCCTGTAAAAATCCAATCCTTCAGACTTGGCAGATAGCGTTACCATGAGAACAGCAGTGGGGTTATTGTGAGGAGAGAGAGAGAGAGAGAGAGAGAGAGAGAGAGTGAGGAAGTGAAAGAGAGAGACGGGGAAAGGCCAGGCTTGCTCCAGCAACCATCTGTTACTCCAGCTTACCCTGATCAACCTGCCTCTGGAAAGGAATGCAACCATGAGAAAGGCTGCAAAACAAGGCCGAACTCCAAGTCAAAGCGCTGACCTGCAGCATCTACTGCACCTCCGGAGTGGCGCTGCTGCAGTATTCGGTGTTTACAGTTGTGTGCGTTGGGTATTTGACAAGACTTGCCTTTCAAAACCAGATCTCCACGCTGTGATTTCACTGGAAAATGAGAGCTCCACTTGAGGAACTGGTTCAGTCTGTAGTACCAGTAGCCATTGTGAGCTCCCACTGTGGACACTCAGCAGCAAACAAAGGCTTATCATTGGTTCTGGCTCTTTTCTTTCTTTTGGGACAGAGTAAATATTCCAAAATCAAGTCAAAGCCAAAGAAAACAAATGGGTTTTCAGGTGCTTTTAAAAGATGTGCAATGACTAAGCTTCTCTGAGACATTGTGGGTGTATGCTTAGGGCAAACAAGGGTGAGAGAAGCTGCAGTGGCGGTTGGGCTGTATTATTAAGCTGAGGCAACAGTGCAGCATTTTTAGCATTTCCTGGATGAAACAAAGTGGATCATTATCTTTATGGCTTCACAACCACACGAAATGTCACACCTGTTGCAAAGCAATACGTTCCTTCCTGATACAGCTAATAAGATGTGTTTGGTGGAAACACGACTTCTTCATTTATGCACGCTACACAGTAAGCAGCCACAGAGATATCATGTGCTGAGTGCATGAGCTGCAATTGGTCAGTTTGGGCTGCTTGTGTTTTATCTTAGAAGCGTCTAAATTTGGTAGAGATTGTGAGAGAGTACAGACAACGTGAAGAAAGGGCTCAGTTGTCGTCCCCTTTTCAGCAACACACAGTTAGCGAAGCCATTTGTGCTGCAAACCTTCTGCAAACATCAAACAGCAAACAGGAGAAACAAGAGTTGGACCCGAATAGGGGCCTCTGAGATGGGGCTTCAGCAGATAAGTCATGAAAACATAGAACAAACGGGTGGACTGCATTGATCAGCCAGGCAAAATAAAGGGTTGAAATAGGCAGGTGAGAATCAAAGTCCAGGAAAGTGAAGCCAGAAATCCCAAAACATAGGGAAGCACGAGCATGAGGGACAAAACACCGAGCGCAAGATGCAATGACAAACTACCCAACAGAGTCGGGAGGACTCAGGCTGAATGCACCAGGGAGGGAAAGGCTAACGAGAGACAGGTGGAACTAATTAAAGCACAAGACACAGGTAAAGACAACCAAGTCACACAAGGAGGCACTCCCAGAACATAAAAAAAGAAATAGCTGAAGTAAAACCAGTGACAGCCCAAACAGAATGTGGCTGGGATTTTTGAATTTTTGATCAAATGCCAAAACATTGCACAGAGACACTGAGAGGGAACTTTGCAATGCTGGAAAGTTCATATGCAGGCGTTCACAACATCTCTGCTGCAATGAGCACGAGACGAAAAGTAGAAATACAGCGTTATTGCTAAAATCAAGCAGTCCACAAGCAATTTGGTTTAGCATGCAAATGGCTGACCAATACGGCTCTCTTGCAGGATCACCTTTGTCTTGCCACGACCAAGCAACTGGTCATTATTTATTTTAATATCTAGACAAACAGAAAAGACAAAGCTACACTACCACGGGCATATATTATGTGTTATTCTAGATCCAAACCATTGGCTTTATGGACGACGCTTCTCCATGTGCTTCCCATGTACGAAACATGTATCCCAGATATGGGCGCTGATGTTTTAGCGTCACCTGTGTGCTGTTACGGTGTCCATCTTTATATAAAGTCTATTACTTTAAAACAAGAGACTTTGTTCAGCTGTGCATATTGAAAAACTGTGATACGTTAAGTGGACGCACAGTAACACATCTCTACAGGTCAGCGCTTCACAGTAAGCCGTGCAGCCCTCAATAAATATCTTATGTGCTTCGAATTAAAAATCGCCACTCTGACGTTATAACCTTTAAATTTCACCTTGAGAATGGCTCACAGTTGCAGCCTTAAAGCCGGTGGGGGGAAAAAGGAGTTCACTTTCCTTTTCGCTGCACAATGAGTGGCAGAAGTAGAGCAAAGAAGTTCTGGTTGATGTGCAGGACCCCAGCCTGATCCTGGATCCCTCTAAAGCATCAGTATTTATAGTTGTTATTTCTCAGTTTCGCCCACTTGTTTTCAATCATTAATCTCGACTATCTCGGGAACAGTTTTGCGCTTGTGTGTCTGGAGGAGCTCTCCATCTTGGTGCGCTCCCTGGCATCAATATAGGAGCTGATATGTGAATAAAAACTGGATTAAACCCAGTCAGGCTGTGGGTATGATCAAATGCCCCATCAGCGTTCATGCAATAACTCACGGCATCACTATAAACTGTATTCATACCTTGTTAAACGTTCATCTCTTCTTCAATAGACAGTGCATGCACAGCATATCATCAGGGCTCCACTTGTGTTGTGTGGCTAACCACTGAAATTACAAACAATTTAAACGGAAACTTGAATATATCAGGTAATGATTAATTGTAAGAACTGCTTATTGTTAATTAAACGTTACCTGCCGGCTAAATGGGTAATCGTTTTTGGGGCAACAACTCCACCTGGACTGCAGTTTCTGGAAGGAAGCTACGCCATGAAGCTACACCTGGAATTTAGGCGTATCTGCCACCCACCATTGCACTCAATGACCAGTTTATTAGTTGCACCTGTTTAGCTGCTCATTAACGCACATATCTAATCATCCAATCACGTGGCAGCATCTCAGTCATTTAGGCATGTTGATGTGCATGTCAAGAGGATCTGCTGAAGTTCAAACCAATCACCAAATGTGGAAGAAAGGTAATTTAAATGGCTTTAAATGTGGTGATGTTGGAACCAGACGGGCTGGTTTGACTTTTTCAGAAACTGCTGATCCGCTTGGATTTTCTGAAGGGACAGGAAAATGTACTGATGTTGTTGTTTTAATGGTTGGATGCCTGCATGCATGAAAAATAACCTCTCAGTGCAAATACCTCTTCTGATTTTAGCAAAGTTAGTCTTATGAGGGGGACTGTGTGTTTTCGATTTCTTCAAACTGTTATGAAGATAAGGTGTGATTATATGTGTCGCAGTGCTGCTGTGCTATTGATTTTAAAGGGTTGTGTGGAAATGGCTATCCAGGCAGCAGACAGGCTACAGCAGCAGAGGGCCACTCCTGTCAGCTAACAACAGGAAACTGAGGCTGCGACAGGCAAGAGCTCCCCAAATCCTGGGCGACAGAGGATTGGAAAAACGTCACCTGATCTGATTAGTCTGGATGTCTGCTGCAGTTTTCAGATGGTGGGATCAGAAACTGGGGGAAGCGACATGAAAGCATGAATCAAATCTGCCTTGCATCAACAGTTCAGGCTGGTGGTGGTGGTTTAATGGTGTCTGCAGTGTTCTCTTGGCACACGTTGGGCCCCTTAGCACCAATTGAGCTTCGCTTAAACACCACAGTCTGCCCGAGTATTGTTGCTGACCATGTCCGTCACTTTATGACCACAGCGTATCCATCTTCTAATCGCTGCTTCCAGCAAGATAACACACCATGTCACAAAGCTCAAATCATCTCAAACTGGCTTCTTGAACATGACTCACAGGGCCTCCACAGTCAACAGATCTCAGTGCAATAAAGCACCTTTGATGTGCTGGAATGGGAGATTCACATCAATGGATGCGCAGCCAACAAATCTGCTGCGAGTGTGTCACGCTGACATGTCAATATGGACCCAAATCCCTGGGGAACGTTTCCAGCACTGTGTTGAATCTATGCCACGAGGAATGAAGACACTTCTGAGGGCAAAAGAGGGTCCAACCTGACAATCCTGAACAAGCCTGAGCTATTTTGTTTCAGCACCTGAGCAGAGTATATTTACAGGTGCTGATAAATGTTTGGTATGACATATAATGCAAATAATAAAACACTGTCCACAGGATGTTTTTGCTGCAGAGGTTTGGAAAAATGCACAATTTCATCAACGATTAATGAACTTAAATCTAAATGCATTTTCAAAGAATCCGTTTTTGTTAAAGAACTAAAAACTTTACATTAGATATCATTAATTTAACCTCGCACTTTGATCACTTTACGATCTACAAAGGACAAAGAAGTGCTCTTTTACAATCAGTCTTTATTATTGCAGCAATAGTTTACTTTTAATGATGCCGTCTCCTTTTGAGTGATCTAGTTTTTGTGGTCTCTCGAGGAAGAGGTTCAATTCCCCATCCATCCGTGACCTCCACAATTAACTCAGCGACCAATCATATCAGAGCGAGATGGAAGTGGATGTGAGCCACTCAGAACTCTGGAGACTACAGGTCCTCAATACTTCATCATCACTGTCATTATCAGACATAGACCACCAGACTCGATGTTACTGGGGAGAACTGAGGATGAAAGCATCAGACGGTGACGTGAGGCGGCAGGTTTTTACAAAAGTATCTATGTGTGCCGTCCGGTAAAATCAATGAAATCTCTATATTTTGTGTGTTTTTGTGGTGTTGCGTCTGTTTTTCAAGGCTTTTTTCATACAATAGGTAAAAAAACCCCCCCAAAAATTCCAAGATTGTAATTTATCTGTAGGTTTATTGGTTGCTCCAGAACTTTGGTCCATACTGACAGTCATGATCCCCAGAGGATGAATCCCAATCACTTTCGGGATCCCATAATCTGACCTCCTCTATTGCCACACACACACGTTTGTTTTTTAGTGAACTATATCTCAACATTCACTGAATGAACTGTCATCAAATCTACTACTTACAATCTTGGTGCCCAGAGGACGAATCCTGTTGAATTTGGTGATCCTGTAACATTTTATCTAGCCTCAACGAGGGGTCAAATATTTTACCTCTGAAGTGGAATATTTCAATATTTATCAAATGAAGCGGCATTAAACGTTGTGCAAACGTTCATGGCTCCCAGATAACCCATCTGACTGACTATGACACCCTGATCTTTTCTCTATTGCCACCACGAGGTTGGTATTTGTGGTTTTGAATGAATGCTTTGCTGACGAGTACATGCTGATTAGCAAATGTTGCACGCTAATCTGCATGTTATCATTGTCACCGTTGGCATGGTAATAGTAGCATTTATCTTCAAACACCGCTGTGCAAATGTGCTGCCTCACAGAACAAGTAGCTTGACTTAAGACTCTGGTGTTCTTTGGAAAAGCTAAAACAGGCTACAAAGGTATTTTCTGTATTCTGACATGCGTGTTGGGTTTATGGTTTAAAAAAAGGTCACAAATGTGCTAAAGTTCATTAGGTTGCAGGTTGTTTTTTCAACCAGTTATCAATCTGATTGTTCTATGGCTTCATATTTGAAATGTTAAATTCACTAAACATTTTGCCAAAGGCCGTGGTCCCAAGAAAAACTGCAGATACAGCAATTATTGCACCTTCATTTAATCAAATTCTGCCCACCAGCGGAAACTTATGACTGTTTTGCTTTTTTACCTTTGAATCATGTCTTGGGTTCTCATGGGACAGAAGCAACGCTGTAACCCAAAGTGTTATCTCCTCCTCCCACCCTCATTTAACATCATCTGCCAGTGGCTGCTTATTTAGTGGGTTGTGTAGTCGGTCGTGGCATATCACCACCTCCCACAGAAGGTCATCGATTTCTTCTTGGGAGTCTCTTTTGTGTGTTTGTGTGTGTGGCAGGAGGTGTGTGTAGGGGGGGAGGGGGTTGCTTTGATCAGGAAATTGCCCAAGCTCAGCTGCACTGAGCACTTTGTGGATCTTCAAATGTTTTTTTTTTGTGAGTTTTCTATACCTGACGATCCCCACAGTGCGTGCGAAGATGTACTGTCCCTTAGCTTAAAGGTGGTGTCAGTGGTTATTTGCAGGATGTGGTTGTTGTGGTTTTGTTTGGGTGTTAAATGAAATGTGAAGTGTCCTTTTGCTGCTTCTCTGTGTGCACAGACGTAAACACCTTAATCTAGAGTCTTCTGATCAAATTATAATTTACGCTTTGTAGTTTCACAATTTGCCTCCTTATTATAACGAATCCACAGGAATCGGTTACATATTCTCTCTTCGATCATGCATTTTTTTCATGTGTGTTCTCTAAAAACTCATTCTTTCCTCCATTTTTCCGGCCAAGCTTCAAAACTGCATCACCATTTAAAATTTGATCCTTAAACAGGGGATGAAGAAAAATGTCTGAGAGAGCAACGTTCTTTCTCACACACACACACATTAATAACACCACCTGCGGTCAGCACATCTTTTGAATCTCAACCTGATCTTCTCTCCTCAACCTCCCCCCCAACACCCCTGTAATCTCATCTTTGTCCCACAATGCACTTCCTGCCTCCTCACCTCATCCTGTTTCCTCTAAGCCGAGAACATCTCAGCCTCGCTTTGAAATCAGGAAATGAAAGAAAGTCTCAGTATTTGGCAGAGTGAGGAACCATTCTTCCATAAACACTGTATGATAAAGGTTACCGAGTCACAGTAAGAGATAGAGCACCACTGTTTTTCAAGAAAAGGCTTATTCCCATTGGTGGATGGCTTTTTCCCATTGAGTAAAGCTCCCTGTGAATGATATGGCCTGTCTGTGTTGACAGGCTGGAGATAAGGAAGTGCCCTCAGGTATTAGTTGTCATTCCTTTTCACCGAGAAAAGCAGCTGAGAGTATCTACCTTAGTTTTTTTTTTTTTTTACTTTCTCCTCAGTGGAGCACCTTTCCTCCTCTTTTAGATGAATAGAGAAATTCACAACAACAAAGCCTTCCACTCTCATTAAGTCAGCCACAAAGCCAAGCACCACCGAGGAGCACAATATCTGAGGCAGATGAGTAATCCCCCTGCTCAATCTAGAAGCTGGCACAGAATTTCAAATGTCCATAATAACTGCCGGAGAAGGAAGTGAAGGACGCACACAAACATGCACGCTCACACTGCCCATACACACACACACACACACGCGCATTCACGTACAGTACTGTGATGAAAATGAATCTGTTATTGACCATTAGCCCACTGCAGCAGAGCAGAACTAAAACGTCCTTCATCTCAGAATGTCACTCTGTGAGTGTGTGCGCGAATATTTGTCTGCACCAAGTCCTCAAAACCAATATCTTCAATGAGACAGACATTGACTCCGGTCTGACTATTTTCACTGACCTGAGCTGTTAAGATGACCATTTTCGTAAATGATCAGATAGCCTCAGAACTGAGAAACTACGTCACGATGCAGCACAACGGATAAAATGTATGCATGCACCTAGATCCAGAAAATATATACATACACTACAGTGTAATTAGCTGCAGCCAAGAGAGATAAAAAGGCCTTTATGGCCTCAACTCAAAGTGCAGCAATACATTTCAATACCGTATTTCCTTCTTTTGCATATTCAGCAGCAGAGCAAGAAGGTTGGAGCTGGTCAGAGGGCAAGGCTATTGGTAAAGCCATTTAGCTCCTGCCCACTTTGGAAATATGGAGCTGAAATGCAGCAGTGAGTCAGCTCTTTTTGCTGGGAAGATGAATCATTCATCATGGCCGCCAGCAGGGTCCAGGACCGGGATGGAGAGATGGAGGGGTGGAGGGGTTGAGGGGGGAGGTCGCTCAGGACCTGATGGCAAGTTCCTCTGCTGACTCCACATGTGAGGCTGCAGTAGCTGCTGGATCCTGATGCAGCTCCCCTGGATCTTAAGAGGACAGAGACATGGAAGGAAGCAGCAAAATCTCTTATTGTTAAGGCTTACGGGTTGAATGAAAGACTGATAATGTATTCCACCGTCTGTAGGACTCTTTTTCATGGATTGTGCTAGGACCTTCAGTTCAATTGAGGGCAATCCTGCTGCAGAATCACACAATGACACTTTAGACAACAGACTCCTTCCAATCTTGTGGAAACAATTTGCAAAAGCCCCTTTTCAGTTTCACCATCGGCACCAGAAAATGGTGTTCATAAAGAAATAGTTGTCTGAGTTTTCCATTCATGAACAAGACCCTTTTGTCGGACACGAATGTTGATATTGGACAATCCTGCAAAACCCTGAATTTAACATTTATTTGTCAGATACCAATATATTTTTCAATTATTTTTCTCATTTAGGTTAAGATGCATACTGTGGGATTGCTCACGAACATTAGATGCATTACCTAGCTGCTCCCACCCAGAACTTTGCAGTGACCACTAGAAAACGCTTGAGGTTTTCCCCCAAGTAAGTGTTTTCGAATCAATCATGCATTTGAAAATACATATTTATAAGAAGCCAACACCACTGTTTAAATAATGGACACAGAAACACAAGACATCTTTCTCAATGGTCTGGAACACGTCTCCTCAAAATGACCACACAAGTGCGGCAAAATTGCTAATGCCAAATGGACAACTAGTGGTAACAGGCTGCAAAACCATTGTGTTCTGCCAGTCGAACAATACAGTAAAACACTGTTTACAAATGTCTTTACTTTCCCAAAGGACTAATAAAGATGCGCGGCAGTAGGCCATCAGTAAAGGCTACTCAATGTGTGTGCATCTGTGGCAAACGCTTAGTTAATGTTGTTACTGAGTAATTGTGAGCCGATTGTGCCTGTAGATCAACACAAATCAGAGAAGAGTCGTAGTGATGGTGTTACCTCGGCGTTTGCTGTGAAAACACATGACCCTCCCATAAAACATCTACTTTTATAATGGAATTTGGTTAAACAGTCTGTCCATAAGTGTCCTTGGAGCAGAAGGGCATTACTCTGATAATTCACATAAATTTAGCCACCCTAATTTATTTTCTAATAATGAGCCATGCAAACAGCATAAAATAAGGAAGGAAGTCTTGCTAAAGTCAACTAACCCCTGCTTCCCTCCCTGGCTGGTCCATGCAGATGAGTACAGGGCTGACTTGGGTTTGCACAAAGAGTCCTCCAATATGACCATGAGTCCAGGACAGGATCCTGGACTGGTATGAACTTGGCTGTCCTGCACAAAGTCCCTGACCTCAACCCTGTTGCGCACATTTGGAATGACCTGAAACACCAAATGTGAGCCAGGCCTTGTCGTCCAGCATCATCGTCCAACTTCACTCATGCTCCTGAAAGCAAATCCCTGCAGCCAGCTTTCAAAATCTTGGAAATGTGGGAGATTGGAGGCCATTTCTGCAGCATATTACAGTTCAGGGCTCTGACATTAGATCTTCAGAAACCACAAACAGATGCATTATTTTGGTGTCCACATACTTTTGGCCAGGTATTGCACTTGTGGCTCTTCTCTTGCATTAACTGTAAAGCTCTACATGTGATTAATCTGTATGTATTTGTAACATCTGCCTTCAACAAACGGCCAGTTCCTAATGTTTTTCCATACACATCGTCCTCTGAAGAACCTGCCTGCTGTAATGTGCCTCGTGTCAGCTCTTTCTTTTCTCCAGAGAGAGAGAGAGGGAGGGAGAGAGAGAGAGAGAGAGAGAGCTTAGTTACATCCTGGTAGGACAACCTCACCCAGAGGGCTGGGGGGAAGACGAAAGGGGAGGGGAGCAGACAGAAAAGAGGAGAGGAAAGCAGAAGAAAGGAGAGATGGGAACACAGTATATTAGGGAATATGAGGAGTGCAAAAGAGAGCAGAGTCGAGCTTAGGAGAGGCATCAAGTGACCTCCTCCCTCTCCATTGTTAAAGAACATAAGAGCGAGGCTGGCTGGAGGCCACCAAAGGGGTAGAATACATTAGAAACCAGCCAGAGAGAGAAAAGCAAAAAAAAGAGGGTGACACAGAGGTAGAGAGAGAGAGAGAGAGCTCATGGTTTTCATGTTGTAACAGCAAACATCAATAGTTGCTGAGCTAATAATGCTTTTACCGAACTGTTGCACAGGTCAAGCTGATTGTAAACCGGGGCCTGGTGTGTGTGTTTTGTGGTGGTGGAAATGTGAAACCATGTGTTGTCCTCCAAAGGATGAGTTTGCACCGGCAGGAAATGGATAGGGATGACTGCATTTGGAGGGGTGATAAGAACAGGAAGAGGAAGTAGAGCACGACACACAGGAAATGTCTGGAGACAAACGGGGAAACAGGTGGCGGCGCAATGTGATCGAGGCAGACCAACATGTGGAGATCCGACTCTGAGGAATGCTGCTTCTGGGAAGAGCTGCCAGCAATCTGGAGATGATGATCAAAATTGTTGGGATTGCTGGATCTTTTAAATCAGCAAGTCTGGTCATTAACCACTGATCATCAGTGGGTGAACCCCAAAGACACTGAATAACTTAAATTGCTGTAGGGTAGCGAATGTCTGGTTTGTAAAACTCGGTGTCTGAAGAAACTCCACTCCACCAAAACATTGTTAGAGAAGAATGAAGAAGCATCTTTCAAAAAACAAGATCTTCTCCAATCAGAGCCAATATATCCCTGATTAACATCTGATTTTTCTTTGATTTCATTACATCGGCCACCATATTGGTCTCCTCTAAACCAAATCCTACATTCTTTGGTCTCTAGATCAAACGTATCTGCCTAGACAGACATCTGGCTACACTCAGCCCTGTTTCCCAAAGAATTACGTCTATACTGGATAATTTAACACCTTTCCCATTCGATGGAAACATTCAGTGCCAATGCAGGAAGAAGTACGACCTACATGACCTCCAGGAAAGAGAGCAGAGCGCGCAGATCTGCAACTGCAAGTTTTTAAAACTAACCATAACCTTTGAGAATTTTAAAAACAATGGCATTGCATGTAAAATAACATTCAACACAAAGTTTGCATGCTGTGACTGCCAGCATTTAACACTTGCATGTCATTCAGTTGTCACTCTGACCTAAACCAGGTGTTTGAATCCTAACAAGTTTAACCACAAACTGAGGTTTTTCTGGTATCGTCACAGTCTGAAGTTGCAGCATCACTTGCCAAATTGAAAAGATTACAAAAAAAAGATCTTTCTAGAGAATCTGCGAGTCTCAAGCTCCATTTATACAAATATGTGATTGAAAACATCCTCAAATCCTTCGTCCACAATCTGGTTCTAATCTGCTTCCTCCTCCTACACCAAGGACAAGCTCCAACATGGTGTCTGTGCTGATGAGTGGGTGAATGGCTGTCAGCTGCCCTCCACGAAGGAGCTGCATGGTGCCAGGGTGACACACACAAAAAAGGGCAGGAAGGATTTCCACCGAGCCTGCACATCCAGGCAACCATCTGCTCTGAAACCCTTCCTGTGGGAGACAGCAACTCCTCTTCACAGCCCCCTATGGAACTGTCTGTACACCTACCACGGCTTCTGTTAACATGCTACTTACTGTAAACCGAAGCTTGTTTGCACAGTCTCACAGCAACCGTGAAAAGCCTCTGCAGTTTGTTCACTTTCTGCAGGGCTCGGTTAACATTTACTCCAGTTTAATTGATTAAAATACGGGAAATAAACATGGAAACCTAACTCACCACCAAAAACAGAGAAGGAAGCTGAGTTTTCATTCACTTTTTGAATACTAAAATCAGTTCAATTTCAAAAGTTTGTCTCTTACTTCAGTGTAAAGTCCACTCTTAGTGTTTGTGGACAGAGTCTAAGTTGCATTGATCTCAGTTGGCTTCCAGACACTTGATTCTGCACGCTGAAGTGAATTAACAATGATTTACAAGGCATTTTGACTTTTTCACATCCTTCAATTGTATCTAGATGGATTGCCATCACCTGACCCCACGCAGTTATTTGATTGGATGTCTTTAAGCCAATCATAGTGTGCCACAGCATCTTAAGTAGACTTCAGTAGAGACACACCCCCTTTTCAGCAGGCATAGCCAACAATGAGGCAATGAGCGAGATATAATTCTAGTTATTATTACTGGTTTTAATTAAAAGATATTACAGTTAGTTTAAAATGCATCCTACTGATTATGTACACAGAATATTTGACTCAGGAGACTCTGAACCTATATATACACACACACACACACACACACAAATGTTTTAACGCATCATTCCTTTGGCATATAATTGTATCCTAATGATGTTAATAATGACTTGGCTCAGCTGTTCACGTCTGTTTTTCAAATCCGGCTTGATTTAAACGGAGCGTCTGTTTCAAGGACTTTCAAGGAAAATCAACATCTGCACACAACGACGACTAACTAACCTCAGACAAAAGCAAACTATTGTGTCGGAGTCCCCAGGAGACCTCCAAGGACCCAAAAGGCAAATGGCTTCTATTTCATTTGCAAACATAAAGGTCCACATGTTGTTTCAAAGCGTCTCCGTGCATCAGGAATAAACAATCAAGACTGAAAACCTTAGTGTTCTGAATTATGAATTTTATTTTTAAATCTTTTTATTTTCATTTTTATTCTTTTTACCTTTAAATCTCACCTTTTACACGTTAGTTCTCTCTTTGATTTATCTGTATTACTGCACCATTTTCATTTGTGTTGTTTCAACTTCTCTGCACCACACCTTGAATCTATGCATGAAACGTCCATTACGAATAAAACCGCCCAAACAGATTTAAACAACAACAACATGACCTCAGCGGCCGCTGCAGACCTGATTGTTTTCGTTATGTTTTGCATCAATTTCGCGGGCTCTGTGCGAGCCCCTGGTGACCAGAAGTGAACCAGTGTGTGTCACGGACATAGAGAAATAGACGAAATGAAATAGCCTCCTACACATTTTAAGACAACATAAACCCACGTTCACTGAGTCTCAGATTACTATCATTCTCTGGCAATCTTCTTCAATTTCCCCAAACATAATTTGTCACATTTGTGACATACATACTATTTTGCCCACCGCGGCATCGCAGCATCGCAGCTCCCAGTGTGTTTTTTCATCACACCAGAGGGAGCCCCTGTCACTGCTCTGCCGTGTTTTGTCCCACTGCAGCTTCTAATGCTTCATCTTTTATGATAAATTAATGCCGGATGATGATGACAGATATCACGGTGCCAAGGTAACTGCCATTACGGAGCAGTGATTGAACACCGGTCAAGCGAGGCTGTTGTTTATACGGTCTCCCTGGTGTAAAGTGCTGGTGTGGAGCTCGTGTGATAACAAGGGTCATTAGCTGGGAGAAGGTCAGAGGTGTTAAGCTTATGCACTTAAACTTGATGAAGACTGATAGCCAATGAAAAGAGGAGGATCGTCTGAGCCCGCCCGCGACATAGCTCCGGTGTAGCTATAACGCAAAAGACACACAAGTAGAGGTGATAACGGCCTTGTAGGCAGATAAAAGGACAGTTTTAAGTGTTTCAGTTTCAGCTGTCATCATTTTTAATGCTTTTGAATTGTTTACGCACATGAAAAGATGCTTATAGTGTATTATAAAACATTTATTAAGAGTTTATATTATAGTAGTATATATAAAACGTATTGAGGCATTTGAGCTCGATGGTTCACTCTTGACCTTTGAAATAAAATGACACTGCTTTACATATGAGCAGTTTCCTGTGAGCCCTTTACTGAATGCAGATACATTTACTGCCTGTTGCATAAAACATGCAGCCCAGGAATCAAAAACAGCATTATAGGATTATAACCGTAACTCAAAGTCCACTTGCTGGATTTGTTCTGGAGCTTTCAGTCACACGTATTAGTATTTATTTGTTGTCACAAATGTGCTATTTAACTATTTCTGGATTTTAAAACCTTAATGAAATTAAAATTTCTTGGAAAAAAAGAAAAAAAAAACCAGTTGACCTTAAAACCTTTCCAGGAAGTGTCAGCTCTGTGTTTCATATCTCAAAATTCACAAGAAAGGAAGTGGTGCTAACAGTGGGGGGGGTACAATGTGTGAAAATGATATCAGTCAGACTTAAGTCTGTGTAAACGTATGTGTGTGTGTGTGAGTATTTTGGAAACAAAAAGTATGCGGTAAGCGTGTCAGTCAGTGTCAGAGCAAAACCCTGGAGGAGCATGGTTCATGAAAACCACAATAACATGACGCTGTTTTTACCTCCAACACCAGGGGCAAACGATGCAGCGCAACGAGCCACGATTTGAGGCTTTTCATTCATCCTTTCGAATTTGAGCATTAGCCAACAGTATTTCATGGACTCCTTGAACCCGAGGCTGTTTTTCCACTGGCTTTATTTCAGCACCGGTGGTATTGTCGCTACATGTTTTTGCCAGGCGCGCCAGGTGTTACTTCCAAAACAGGTTGTGCTGCTCAGAGGTGGCACCATTTGGCATGTGAGTGCAACTGTACATGCTACTGTTTTCGGCGTTGGACACAACATGCATTTCGTACAAAGTAATGTGGTTGCTTTTGTCAGTAACAAGAAGTAGGGGATTACAATAAAAGATGAAGTAATGGGATTACAAATCCAGGAAACGCGATGTTATTTAAATGGGTGTTGGATTGTTTGCTGTCCTAACAGCAGCTGGGTGAAGGGTTGATATCAGTTTGATCTCTGTTTGTGCAGACTGGTTTGGTATTGCTGTGTGGCAAGAGGTGCGGGCAGGCAGTTAGAGTCTACCAAAAGAGGAGAAATGCAACCCACAGTAACCTCAAAGCAGTCTTGCATGTTGTGTCTTCTGAGCTGTCTGTCTAATGAATGTCTACTCGCTAACGGCAATCATCTGGGTGATTTGCAATGGCTCAGTTACGCTGCTCCCTTTCTAAACTTGAGGGTTTTCCAGCAACAGTTGAACCTTCAAATGATTTTTTTTAAAACCCCCCAGATGACTCCTGTTTGCCTGAAAAGATAAAGGTTTTCCCCTGGGGCAAACCGAGATTCAAATCCAACACTTTTACAGACTACGGCAGCTATTACACCAACAGACTGTATCAATGAAGGAGAGCAGAGCTGCAGTACAGTCTGTGGAAAACACGGCCCGAGCAAATGTTTTATAAGCGTGATTACGCAAGAACTGGTGAAGAAACAACCTGCTGCGGAATAACAGCTTAAAAAAACAAATGTTTGAGCTTTTCCCTGAAGGATCAGCGCTGAGGTCACAAATTTGGCTAGCTTAACGCTAGCTCCAGCGACTGCATGCAGCAGCTTTCTGCTGGGATCAAAATGAGCGGTGAAAATATCAAGTTAGCACCTACTCAAACGCTGCATCTTATTAGGCAGCTTGCAGAATATGAGGATATTCTCCACAGCGAAGCACAGAATATGTCTGTGTTTGGGTGTGGAGGCTTTTTAGTGACGTTCACAGAGCTGAACCATACTTATTTTGTAAGGGGGTCTTTAAATATGCACGTGATGGCTGCATATGTGTTATATAAGACTGAGCTACATGCCCCATGTACAACTTTAGCATTCTCACCAGCTGTTGCTGCAAAGTAAAGGACACTATCAGCATTGTTTGTGTATTACAGTGTAAAGCTAGTTAGTGCCATCGCATGGTTACAACAATTAAAAGTCAAATAGAAAACTCTGAATATTATTCGTGCAAACATAATCTTGATTTTTTTGAAGACTTGCTATAGAAACACGTACTTGGACAAACAGTACAGTGGTTAAAATTTAGTTTTTGCAGTGAGGATGTGAGTCTGACAAATGCAGTTGTATCCAATGCAAGTTTGGCTGGAGTTGCTTCAGGGTGAACATCCCCAAAATAAACGTCAGGACCGCGCAGCTGTCATTTATCCAAAGTAACCTATAATCACCAATAATGAAGAAAGCTAAAAACATGGCCGCTGGACGTAGCGCTTGGTTACTATCAGCACATCAACATGAAGGAAGACGCAAGGCTCGACAACCTAGCTGCGGTGACCGAGCTGCGATTGCACATTTGCTTTTTGCAGAGGTGGTTTTAGCCAAAGTTGTTAAATGCACTGAAACTCAGGCTGGTCCAGACGGTAAATCGAGTGATGGTGTTAAACTAGCCACATTCACCTACATGTCAGGTATTTTCTTATTGATTTATAACTAAGTCCTTAATCACATGTTGCCTGTTAGCAGCTGGTGCATCCATAAGGCTTAGTTGTGATTAAATCCTCCATGATACATAATAAATACGCCATTATTTTACCATTCAAGCAACTTTCTTGTAATTCTAAAAAAGATGTTTGGCGTTTTTGTGTTTGTGCAGCTTTTCACACTGACACTTAAAGACAATACGATGCAAAATGTGATTAAAACAGTTTGAAAGTAGGCGGTTAAAAGGGATGAGGAAGTTAAAAAACCTTCAAGGTATAAGGCTCGGGGTCGGGCACTGCAACAGTAAACAACTGTTGCGTGATATATCTTTCCTTTCTTTGCTCTTCAATCATTAAGCTCGGTATTCAGCTCACAGTTCTCAACGCCTCCATCTCTCCATCTCCTTACAGCAGTTCTCCTGTCTGTCATTTCCCCTCTTTTGCCTTTGCACCACGTCGCTCAATTATATTTATTCATGCATGCCTTGGTGTACAGTATGAATATTCTTATTAGATGCTGTTGTTGAGACCCACTTCTTTATGGGGCGTTGAATTTATATTCATGACCATGGATGCACATTCTAAGGGGTGTAATGATGGAGGAGTCGTGTCCTACCACACGAGGCTATGGAAGGAATAATATTTGTTATGTTTGCATCAGCTGCAATGAGCCTGTGTTGCAGGCAGAGGATGACACCTTGACTCAGATGAAGGAAAGGGGAAAAAAAAAGAGAAATATATTGGATTTGTGTGTGACTCACGGTGGTTTTTGATCATCTAGTCTCACATGTGACGCAGATCTAACGCAGGAGAGTTGTTTGTTGTTCGGTGATGAATATCGGATGCAGAAGCTGTAGTGGCTGTTGGAGGAGAACAAAACCTGTTGCAGCATGTCGAGGACATGAGTGCATTCATGTATATGCTTTGTTTTTCTTATAATGCCATGTACGAATTCAATTAGGGCTCCTTGTTAGCCAGGAGCTGGGATTACAATGCAGCTGAACTGAAGAGAGGTGAGAGGAGAGAAGATGAGACAAGAAGAAATGAATATAGGTCATTATGGTTGTATTGTTAATGCCTGGTAATAAATTAATGGATTACTTGTTATTCCCTGACGTTATATCTATTTCCAAAATTGCCAATGCACCAACACTGGTTTTAGAGCAAAATATCAAAAACATGATCTCATGTTTTGTCATTCAACATCCAAAACAGTACAACGCAACATTAAGCCGTCACACTAAAAGCTTTATTGTGCAATCACCAATTTGAATGGTGTAAAAAAAAGAAAGAAAAAAAGAAAGAAAATAGAAAGGGTCATATGTTTTAGAGCAATGAATAGATACCACCAGCAGAGAGAGTACAAATGAGACAATAACACAGCAGTTGTTCTAATTTTGCAGAAATGAGGGACAAATAGCTGGTGGCGGTAGACTCTGGGTAAAAAGAAAAAGCCATTGTCAACATACATCTGTTCTCCGCTGTGATGATACTCCCTCACAAGTAATACAGTGTGGAATAATAGAGGGTGAAGGCATTTTCAGACAAAGGAGCGAGTGAGTACTTTAAACAACAAATGCAACTTTTGAATGACAAGTACAACATTCTCCATTTTATACAAACTCTATAAAATATCTGTGTAAATATCAAATTGCGAACAGTGTTTCTTAAAATGGTCTAAAAGTTGCCCTTGAACACGCCGCAGATGCTACAGCTAACACCCAACTAGCACGCACGTTCTGCACGTGCATAAGAGGAAGTAACTCCACGCCAGCAGGGGGCGGTCGTCTGGATCCGTCATTACAAAAGCGAAACCAGGAAGCTCAGCCTGCAAAAGCACGAACCGTAAACAAGGCGGTGTTTGCTGAGCATTTTCCTACCACTCTAGCTCACCACAGACGGCTTTGATATGGAGAAGTTCACCGTCCTTTTGGTTGTAGAAGAGGAAAGGACGAGACCATGCTGTAAAATAAGGAAAGAAAGGCTGTTCACACAGCACCATTTAGGTCATTTAAAGTGCTAGAAATAAATACGAACAACAGGAAAAAGAAATTTTATTTAAGAGACAAAAACAAAAACTGAATATCTACAAATTTAGGAGAAACCTGCACTGGACTGGATGAAATCGTGGATACTATAGCAACAGGTTCAAGCCGCTTCATCTAAGTGCTGAGCTGAACAGCCAATCAGAGTGATCCCTCTCACCAGTTGGCCCCCATCAAAGACTGAACACGCTCAGTTAGTCTTAAAAGGTGCAGGACAAGCCTGACACTGGCTGAGCAACGTCTAAAACGATTAATACATGCAATGCATTTTTATGTTCAAATTGAAAATGCACGCACACAATTCTGATTCCTTGTGCATGTCCTTGGCTGCTGTGGCAGCATTGTCACTCTTTGTCAGCTATTACGAGACAACCAAGCCAGACTGGGCCCACGTACAGTAATGCTAAACATCTGCTTGCATTCCTTCGATTGTCTCTTGGTGTTTCATTCCAGAAGCAGAGGGAGGCGACTCTGGCCAGCGCTGTCCTGCTACAACATCTGGAACAATGTCAGTTTCCACTGGTCCGTATCGGCCGAAATTCCAAGATTCCCCAACGTGTTCCCTTAAATTTATCCCTGATCTTTACCTAACACGGTGGAGTTTTCTCCTCTGCGAGGGTGGAAGATGTTGGACTGAAATATCCCTCACCAGGCTGTGGTGGAGGCTTGTGGACACAAAGCTCGGGACTTATGCCAGGAGTATTTCTGCTGCCGTCTGGCCGGGGCCAACATTGTCTCTGATGTAGACCCAAACCTCTGGTGTGACCCAGCCCAGAGGTGGAATGCTGGGAATGAGTAAAAATGACCTTTTTCTAATTCAGAAATCCTCCTCTGCATCTATAGTTTGGTGAACAAGTTGTATCTTTTCAGGAAATATGTAAAGAATAACTGAAAATGGACAGAAAGGATGAAAGAACGACAGATGGTTGGACAGATGGACAGATGAACAGACATGCAAGCGTGTTCAGTACAAGTCATGATAGGTAAACAGGCAGATGGAAAGACAGACAAGGAAAATACAAGATGGAGCAAAAGCACAACGTTCCTTTATGGTATGGAAAATCGAGGGGAAAACAACTGCTCGCTTCCTAAAGAATAGATTGTCATTATGACTACCAGCTGCCGCACAGCGACACCACGGTGACAGGTCTGAGATTGGAAATATGATTGGCTAATCCTGCAGGATGAGATGAAATACGGCGCCTTTTCTGAAGACCAAGGTAAACTTTGTTGAGGACGGGGAGTTAATTGAAGTGTCACTCCATTCCCGATTTGAATGACATCTCGGACAAATGAGAATCACTGTTCCCTTCTCCCTCACTCCCCTGCTCTGCATAAATCTCTGTTTGGAGGTCACCGACTCTGAAAACAGCATCCGGTCAGTTAGTTCACACCAATATCTTAGTCACTCTCAGGCATAAAATGGTTGCTCGGCTTTATCAGCTGCCAGTGGGCTTGACTGACATGCATATTAGCTCCTTTCTCCCAAGGCTCCGAAAACACATCATATTTTCCTCAACTTTCATTTTCCCCCCGTTCAGATTGCGGCCACATCGAGGTGTCTTTGTTGCATACTAATTGCGCGTTGCTCACCTCTGAGAACGAGCCAGGCATCTCCGCAAAGGCGCCGACTATTTTTCACCGTCTCTGTCGCAATAAAAAGTGTCATCCAAGACGGGCCGCCGAATAGCTAAGATTCGATGTCATCCGTGGAGAACCGGCGTAGATCAAAACGCGGGCGAAATGTGATTGTTTGGGGACAAAAAAAAAGTCTACGTGGAAATATAAACACACGCCTTCTCCATCTGCAAACCCTGCAAACCCGCTTCTTGTTCCTCGAGGCCTTCAGTGAGATCCTGCGCTCCCAAACGCTATTCCTCCCCTTCCCAGTTCCAATTCCACGGCTATCACCTTTGCCGTTGTTTCTCAATTAAATCACAAAAATAAACCTGTTGTTGCCCCCGCCCTCCGCACACACACACCCCCCGGAGGATATCCGACGGTTCCTCCGATGCGTCTCTCAACCTTCACGCTCCCGTTGTTGTGCTGTTAGATATGTTATTTCCAACCCGGGAGAAAAGATGATCGCACATAATGAAATGCTGGAGCGTCATGTAAAAACATTACAGTTCTGACGACAGAGGCTCACCCAGGTGTCCAGATGTCTCTCCAGCACCGACATGCACAGCTTTACAACGTCTGGGTTGAGGCAAAGACCACGTTTGAAAGCAGATTTTGTTTTATCAATAAGACCTTAGCAGGGTGGGAATGCAGCGGCGGTGGGGGTGTTCATGTCTCTATTTCACTGACAGGACTTTTCATTATTGTATGTATGCAAAAAAAAAAACAAAATCAAGGAGAACGAGCTGCTCCCAGGAAAGGAAAAAGCAATGAAGAGCCTTGGTAACCCTGAGTCACTGCCCATTTCATAGATGGCATGCGTGTGATGAAATATGGTCTGAGCGGGCCTTGTGTTTGGGATTAAATGAGTAAGATGTTGTGTGTGTGTGTGTGTGTGTGGTTTGGGACAGTATGAGTAACATGATGATGTGTGTCGGAGCCAGAGGATGCATGAGTCGCGCTTGGAGGACGGAGGAAATGGCAGCTGCTGTGTCACGATCGCAGGCTGGCATGCAAAAACCACAGAAAGTGAAACCAAGGCCAGGAAACATGCGTTCACCTTTTCTTATTTGACATCTCTGTTTTTATTTTGTTTAATTTGATTGATTGATAAGCAGCCTATATCAGCTGACAGGACCCTAAACAGCAACATCCAAGATTGTCATGTACCAGCTCATGATGTACCTCCCCAAAAAGGTGCTATAATCATGGATACGGTACTCTGAGTACTCTGTTCATTAATTCAATAAATATATAATAAAGTTGTCACAGTAAAGAGTGTTTCTCAATCTCTAGGATTGAGGCCAAAGGAATCTGATTGACCCCTGTACCAGAATCAAAAGGAGACAGGAGATGAATCGGAGCCCAAAATGACTACAAAAGACATAAACTGACTACAAAGAGATGCAAAACAACTACAAAAAGATGCAAAGCAACTACAAAGAGATGTAAGATGACAGCAAAAAGATGCAAGGAGACCACAAAGAAATGCAAAACACGAGCCAGAGATGCACAATGATCATGTATAGATACAAAATGAACACAAACGGGTACAAAGCGACCACACAAAAGATGCAAAGTGAGCACAAAACACAGAAAAACCATTAACAGTAGGGCTGGGAGGCCAGAAACACATCAGCAACATGTCTGTGTCCAGGGCTTTAAATGTGAGTCTAAACCCCCCCGGCCTGCCCGTCCCTCAACTGCTTCAAATATGTATTAGGGAGCCATTAAATCAGTCGCACATCTAAACTGTCATGGCGACAGATGGAGGCAAAGTTACCGGAGCTGGATGAAACGTGCGACAGCCACCGGTGAAATGTATTTACTGATCTATTTTTAACTCTAACCTCTTGATCCAAACAAACATCCCCTGTATAGGATGGATGTTTTGCAGGTGACGTTACAGGTGAGCGTAAGAACGCGCAGATAATTTCAAAAGGAATGTGCTTAGACGCGCTCGGACACAGATGTCTCGCAGGTGCAAGAGGGGCCAAGTTGTCAGCAGCAGCAGCGGCGGCAGCAGCAGTCTGTAAATATGAATATTAATGTACAGTAGAGAGGCTACATTGTTATGCTAAAACCACTCTGTCCTTCTGGCTCAGGCAGATTTACGACTAACACGCGCTGATGTACAGTTCGCTGTCAATTTAGTCTCATCAGCTCTCTCTCTTTTGTAATTACAGAGGATGAGGCTGAAAAGAAAACCGACAGGAGCAAACCAAATACTGGATTATGCTACGGAGCGTTTTAAAGAGACACAAACACAGATCGTTTCTTTATGTTCTGGCCTGTTGCGCAAAGTCTCAAGCCCCTGCTGGCATCATCTGACGCATGGTGTGTGTGTGTGCTGTGAGAGGGAGAACGCGAGGGTGAGGGGGTCTGACAAAGGAATGTCTGAGTGAAATGAATGGCTAAATCTGCCCATCAATAAGCAGCTTGGGTCCGCGCCACGAGGGCTGCATGCCTCCCTGCAGATGCAGCTCCACTTAAAAAAAAAAAAAAAAAGAAGTTGCATCTGGATCTCAAATTGTGTGTGTGCATGTGTGAGTCTGTGTGTGTGAGTCTGTGTGTGTGTGCATGCAACTTGGTGCTTCTTCCAACAAGGATTAAACTCTCAGACATAGACTCATCTAATCACTGGTGGCCCAAATGGAGGGAGAAAATCCAATCCCCTCCCAACAAAGTGTGAGCACAAATACACACAGAAGCAAGTGTGCACCACGGAGCATGGCTGGATGAGGAGCTGCCCCTCTCTCAGGCCAGCAACTTGTGCTATTTCAAGGACTGACTCATCCAAATGTCTATATTATTGTCTGACTATCTCCAGAACCCGGCGGAGGAAGGCATATCATTTAGTTAAGTAAAAGCAGCAGCGCAGCAAGGTCCTACACTTAAAATGCTGCTTAAATCAAAGTGCAGATGCACAAACGGCAACAACAAACAGTTATCCCCCATTAAAGTCTTACTTTTTGTGTTTAGGAATATAAACTACAGCAGTGCTGCAGCTATTGTGTCCATTTTTCCATTTTTCATAAGATAAATTGAGCTGATTTTGGAAATATGCGTGGAAAGAGCCTCTTGAATGGCAACGTAACTTTATCTTTTATCAAAGACTGGTGTGCTGTGACTGCGGCGCATCGCACTTGGCTCAAATAGTGCGTGCTGTTGATTGCATTAGATAATTACACCTCTCTGTGCCTCGAACAATGGTTGAAATTGAGTTTAAAGGGGAAACCTCTCTCTGGCGCACCTGTTAACTGATCTCACATCTTGTTTTTGCTTTTTGTAAATGTCGTTAAGTTTAAAAGGCTGTGTACCACAACCTTAGACCTAAAAAACGAGCAATATTTCATAGTTTTATCACATTTTTTCCTGTAAAATCTTAATTTGTGGTTTAACCAGTGATTGTAGCCGTCAGAAAACAAATGTAACGGAGTAAAAACTTTAATATTTCTCTCTGAAATGTGGTGGAATGCAAGAAAAATGTGAAATGTAACGTGAAGTCACGTCACCTGACAGGAGGAAACGTGGAAATGGAGTAAAAGGACGCTACAAAGGGCTTTGGCTGTTGAATTAAACCATATATACATGGTGTTTGCATGGTACACACAGATGCAAATGGTCAAAAAAAGACAAGTGTTTATTGTCAGATGCTGCGGCAATCCAGCTCATCTGTCATTCATGCCAATAGAGCGCTGTGAATTGAAGTGAAATTAAGAGAAATAGTGCGGCAGGACAGGGAGAGGGAGAGGGAGCAGATCAGGTTTGGCTTTGATTGAATTCTGCTCAGACAGTGGCCAGGTACACCTGGGTTCCTCTGTTCATCTGAATCCGGATATTACCCCTGAATATAAAACATCAGAAGCCTGAAAAGCTGCCTCCAGTGTTTCTCAGATAAGGTGGAGCTCCTTCAGATGCAGTTCAGATTTTCTTTTTTCCAACAAAGGTGTACTGTAGTGGCCTCCCACGTGATTATATGCAGAGGAGAGAGGAGCGCGTGCGGCAGGACGTGAGCAGCAACAAGCAGAAGTCAGACACCTGGGGGTCTCAATCAGTTAAAAACACTTCGGTTAGGAGAACAATCACGCAAAAAACAAGCGTGTTTCCCCACCGCCGCGCTCAAACGTGACTGTTGTATGTAAAGTGGCCTCACGCATCACTCGGGGAAGAACGAGTGTCCGTCAAAAGCGGGAAAATGAATGTTAAACAAATGCAGACACGTATACTTCCCACCGAGGCGTACCCGCCCACACAGCTAAAGCATTTGCTTATTTAAAGGGAGATATGATTACCACGCAGCTTAAAAAAAAAAACAAAAAACACCTCGCCACTCTCCGGAGCTCCTCGGAGCTGTCACTGCTGATGTACACCAATTAGCTCACAAACCGACTGGATCATTAAGATGTTGTTTTGGCTCCCGCTGCACTGTTGTTGACATCGCTCACATTCAAATTTCATTCCACGCAACAAAAAAAAGATAATTACAGCACGCTTCAAGTACTTATATAAGGTTTCTTTCGATGTTTTCAATGCGCGCGTGTCTCTGGAGGAAGACGCGGTGGCGGCGGGATTTTGACTTTCAGGTATTTAAATGAAGTGTTGCTGTTTTATGAAACAAATCATTAAGACGAACCAAAAACAGACCGTCCTCCCTGAAATCTGCTCAGGTCGTCCAGCAAGCAGCTAATTACGACTGATATTAACGTTTACTGTTAGGTGTAGTGTACTTATTTTAATTTATTTGTTTATTTAAGTGAACTTAATGGACTTTACAGATTTCACAAGTGCAACAAAATGCAACTTAAGTGACATAACTACTCATTGTAGCCCAAACCGTGATCTTTTCCTGTGTAGTAGAGTAGTTTTGGGCCAGAAACCCCAAAATCCTGCAACATTTTCACATTTACCAGGTGTCAGTGGTGCTGCTGAATGATCATATAAGTCATTTTTAGCGTCACTGACCGTTAACCCGCTCTGTTGTTTAGGTAAGAGGACGACTTGAAGCCTTTAAATTCAGTAGCACAGCAGCAAAACACTTGATCTTTGCCACACTTTGCAGGGATTGGAAACACACTTCACACTCGCCCCGATGCACCATGAATAAACATGACTAAATTCAGGATATGTGGTGTTTGCTAGTGAACAACAAAGCATCCAGGCTTGACTACGCACAACTGCGGCCTCTGTTTATTTGCTCGTTTTACACCCTTGAGATGGTCGTGCATGAAAGGCTCTCTAGCGATCGGTCATTCCTGAAACACTCAAAACCAGCTCGTCAAACACCAGCAACAAGTCACTCAAACTCACCTGTCCTCCCCTTTCTCATGCTTCAGTCTGAACTTCAGGTCATCATCTTGACCGTGCCTACACGCCTACACGAGCCGAGTTGCTCCCAGGTGATCGGCTGATTGGATATCTGGCTTAACGAGCAGTTAAACAGGTGCACCTGATTGTGCGTCATATACATTTAAACTCTTATGAAGATGGAAGCCATGATAAACAGTGATTACTGCTTATGGATTGCACCCCTGTTTTGCACTTGCCATGACCTCCTCTCACAGGAAGTGTTGCTTCCTGTAATCACTTCCCTACAATTATATCTCATTATACCGAACCCCCTCCCGACTGATCTCTGTCTCTCTGCCACACAGTTGCGATACCTGCAAATACCAAGAAAATCACATTTATCTTTGCGGTGACATTCAGCACGGCCGCTGGACAGATCAATAGCTTCATAATGACGCCCTGTGAGAATTTTGCTAGAACTGTGGAGGATTAGACTCGTGCGGGCCTCTGCTTCAGCTCTGTGACTCAGTCGCCACACCGCAGCCGTAATCCAGACTCAGGTGCTGCAGCGTTACAGCCGTTCCCACTGTTGTCTCAGATATATGTCAGCCCATACCTTCTGCAGCCCGCCTGTTGTTTCCACCCAGTTACATCAGCAGCTCCATGTGTAAAACCTGAAAGAGATGCTTCTGCCATTTGGTCATGCAAAATTAATGATTGTAAACTTTTTTTTAATGGATTGAGCTGAGTATTTGTTTCTGTCCGTGTACTGTAAATAGACCTGTGTGTGTGTGTGTGTGTGTGTGTGTGTGTGTGTGTGTGTGTGTGTAATGGCTGCTGTGAGGGAGGACGTGGATTAGAGCTCTGCTACCTCTGGCTAATGAGCAGAAACCTTAATCCACACCTACCAGCTACTAATTCCTAACCTCACTCACCTCGCACTCGCTTACAAACCAGCGCTGAGCACTGAGTGTGTGTCAGTGGCAGCGGGACACAGGTCCATGAAAGGTGTTATCACCTCATCGACAGGTCGAGCTGAAGTTAAAACTCAAACTGCAATTAAAAACTTTAAATTATTCTTGCTAAGAAATATGTAGGACAATCGTGCTTCAGTGCTAATGAAACACCACTGACTCTATAAAGATGGACGACGTGACAAAACACCTCAAATGCACCTTGGTGGCTGGCTGCAGTATAGGTCATAAGCCCCGCCCCCTCCATGTTAGCAGACTGAACATGACCCAAACTGAAATAATTAAAATAATTAAAGAGCAAGTCTGATAAATTTTCAAAAAGGGGGTTTCTGTCTTTTCACTCAGTCCTTATCACAATGATGTTTGTTCAAGTGTTTTAATTAAGAAATCTGCTGCTCTGAAAAACGGGTTGTGATGTCATGATTGACAGCTCGTGTGTGCTGGCGTTGGGCAGCTGTGTGGGAGGGATCTCGATACCGCAGCTCCACTCCACGACCACTGCTGCACAGACTCTGACTCACTTTGAGTGTGCTGTGGCAGAAAGTGGAGATTAGCGCTTCACCTTTTTTGTTTCTTTGTTTTTCCAGAAACAATGTAATATTATAAAATAAAAACAGCACAGGGAGGAAGTATTGGAATTCAAATATCTTCCATCTTTATATCGCAGGTTTTACTGGGAGACGAATTATCTGCAAAAGTCTCCTCCTCTACTAAACAAACAAACCTGGTGATTAAAACTGATAAAAACACAGAATAAAGCTGTTTCACTTTAAAAATCAGTGTTTTTCTAATGCTCTTTGGTAGAAACACAATGATAGCTGCTGTTAACGTTTGCCCAGCTTTTTCTGATAACTTAAGATCCATAAATCTGATGACAAACATCCTTCATCCGGTTCAAAAACAGTTAAAAACAGACCAAATCTGACAAAAGTGTAGCGCAAAATGTGGCTTTAAGCTGGATAAAATGTCTTTTTATGGCATCAAGCCACAACAGTGTCACCTGTGCAAAGGGGATATGGATGCCACTGACAGGTGACCCAGTAAAACTGATTATTATCTTGATTAAAGCTACAGATTTTTAAAAATTTACAGAGTTTTAAAGTGAAAATATTTGAAATAATGTATGTGCACAACTCAGCAACACATATAAGACAGACAGTTTAATGCAGAAATGGGTCATATTGAGGTTTCAAGTCAACTTCAAGGTGCAGCTTAAATACCAAGCGCTCTCTTCAAATGCAGTATCAAACAGACTGAACCAGCACAAACACACAGACAGACAGACACACACAGGGGAGCTACAGGATCTGTTGGCCCATGTGAGAACCCTATACAAGTCATCATATCGTTCAGCCAAAAGGACATCCTCTTTGAGCAGCCACGCTTACAGACACCGTTTTATTTGTCCTTATAATTTCGGCTTACCGCAGCTGACAAGTGTGATGTCCTTTTACACACCGGCTGAGGAGGGGGGGAGAAAGTGCTGACATGGACACTTGTCCCATGAATTTCGTGCCAGCGGTGAGAATCTGCTGACGCCGCCAACTGTCTCAGGAAGAAATCTCAACAAAGAAGTGAAATTAAATGCCGACAACTTCTTCTGTGCTTCCTGGAGTTACGCCCCGGCTTTAATATTTCATACCTGCTCCCATATCTTTTTATTGACAACTGTGACCTTACTAGAACCGAGTTCAAGGAATGAAGGGAATGGCACAACATAAAGTGTCCTTTCATGGACTGTGATCTTGCGGCTGGTCACTCTTCATCTTTGCAGAGAGCCCTTTAACTATCCTACGGTCACAGAGAGTAAATTGGATTATTCAAATATCCGTTGTCGCTGTTTGGTTTTGAGAGAAAACTGAATTTTGCCTCAATTAAAAACACTTAATTGCTATAAACTGCGTGTTTACCAATTAACATGTTTCCCTCCTCTTCACTTATCAAGGACATCAGCCAAAAAGGAGTCTATTGACGACATATTGAGGAATCTGTACTTTCCAGCTGTTAAATGTAGTAATTTTGTATCTGTGTGCATATAAATATATATTGTTTTCCCCAGTTAAAGAGAATATATTGTCTTTCAGAGAAGCTACAGCCATAATACACTCTGTCTTTTAGTTCAGTGTGGTTCCCCCTCTCAGACTTTTATCCCCACGTGTATTTTTTTACTCAAACTCGATGTTAAAATTCGATATTAAAACATCTTGCAACATCAGAAACAGCATTAGAGATTAAGGGAATAAAAGCACTTTAGCCAGAATTGGGTGAAGCGAGACAACCAAGTCGTGTTGGGGAACAGGCCACACAAAGAAATATGGGTCACTATGTTGCCTAGAGTCTTGGATTTGATTCTTCTGATTTGACCTAAAGCTGAAATTCAGGAATACTCAGACTGTCAGAGGCATGGACATTTCCAAATATGACTGACAGCTTGCAGTTGTCTTGCCTAAAGTAGATTTAGAAATAATAAAGAGAGAATAAAGAATAATTAAACTGTATAAGCACTGATGAAATCTTAATAGACGGGTTTTTTAAAATCCACTTTGTGGGCTTTCAGAGGACCTCAGCCCAGTGTTTGTTGTGGCTTCCCCGCCCTCAGGATGCTGCATGCTTTTCATTTATTTCTCGTGATTGCATGACAGCCTTGGTGGAGAGATGAAGTGTGACCTTGGAGAGACTGTGGCACCTTGTAGCGCTGTTGGTGCATCACAGATATCCTCTTTGTGTACTGCATCCCCTCATACGATGGTGCAATGCTTCAAATTTACAAGAAGTCGTCCCAGAGCTCGGTAAGAGAAAGCCCTCAGAGGCTTGTTGGGAGTCTGGTAAGGATGGTAAAACCCTGATCCCTTTGACAAATATACACGTATATATATATTAGATCTCTCCACCTACTGACACATAGTAAATCTAGTTTGGACCCACTGACCCCCTTGAGATAGCTGCACATGCCTTAGATCCGCAGTCATGTTGGCAACTGACTCTTTGGAAAATTGCTCTGGTATTTGAGCTGTTTTGTGGTCCAACAGTTTGTCAGACTGAGTTTTTCCAAAAACAAGCAATGAAATTTGGTACAAAAAACACAGTGTGTGCTGACGAGTTTGGCAATCCCTTAAATTTCCAAAATGTTGCCACCATGACTTTTGATTTTTGTTGTTTTGAGTGAAATATCCGCTAATGTTGCACCGTAATCAGATCGAATTTCGAAATGCTTTGGGTTTTTGACCAAAAACCCATTGGTTTGTTGAAGTCATGGGTTTGCTATGATGCCTGTCGCCATCTTGGTTTTTTAAAAACTTGATGTGACCATATTTGGACCATGATTCGGAGCCGCCATGGATACGAATCACTACACTTGTATCCTGATTGACAGGTTGCTGTGGTAGCAACTTGTCAGTCACATGGTAACCACACATACCCTGCATATTCTGCTTTATCCTCTCTTTTATTCTAAGCAGGATGCTAATTTACAAAATGAACATCCCACTGTATTTTGAGAAATTGAAACTAGCATGAGACCATGAACTCATTTTAAAAATGTGTACAGAAGTAATGGATTTCTTTTCTCAGCCCGTTGAGTTGTTGCATGATGGTCAATGGAAATATTCAAAGCACCGTTGAGGCCTGTAGAAGCTTTTCTGTAACAACACTAAGTGTCTCATGTTGCTTTGAAAGCTCAGTTATCATTGTGGCATCAAACTCACATCAGAAGACGTACTATGACGCGCAACTGTCGCGTCTGATTCCTGCCAAATCCACACGAGAGAGACGACACAAAGAGTTGAGAATAGCATCGCTTGGATCCTGAAAGACTTCCTGATCCGGTAAGATGTATGAGTAGAGGCCAGACAACCGGTCAGCGCGATGATGGACAAGGACGAAAATACAGCGGTGGAAATACGTGTAGCGGTCCCGAGTGGCGGCAACTTCAAAAGAAGGAATATGATAACGTAAGGGTGGCTGAGACAGGAATTATAGACAGGATGTGGAGAGACAAAGGTGGCCTCACTGATGACAGCAGCATTTCAGCTAGTTTCCTAATGTTGGGAACCAAACTTTAGAAAGATAAAAAATATATAAATAAATATCATCCTTGAGTATCTTTAGGGTTTTCCACATTGGTATGCAGCGGCTGTTGAGCGCCGTTTCACTCACTGTTCATTAAGCGAACAGCAGGAGGCAGGTCAACATTTTCAAGCATGTTCCCAAAGTCAAGCAGATCCATTTGCAACCTGGGCTTCTGTTGCCAAAAGCATTTTAGTCAAAAATTTTAACTCTGTGCAATTACTCACTGGAGACGTCGATGCTTGGATGCATTTGGGAACGTCGGCCCTTAATGTACAAACTTCTTTGAATCTTTGAAAGACGCAGACGGCAATTTGACGAGAAACTGGTCAGGAGCAATTCAAATGGTTCCCAGTGATTCAGGTGTGATTGTTAGCTATGCATGTTGCTGTCTTGTTTGTCTCTCTCCTGCACTCTAAACTCTCTCCGTATTAGTCGAGATGCTTTTAAGGGGGGCTGACAGCAAAATGGATTAAATGGGGTTTGCTGACGGAATACATATCAAATCTGCGGGCATGCAATTGTGGGCTGCGGCATTTGCAAGGCTTATGACTTCTGCTGAGGCTGTGGATCCATCATGCCTTGCCTCCTCGCTCTCCCTTCTTCTCCTTCGCTATTCAGATGTGGAGGAGAGAAGAGGGAAGGAAAAAAGCAAGGGGGAAAAGGAAAGAGCTCTTGATCACCTGCTTTGTCTGAAGTGAGTCACCTTGCAAATATATGAATAGCAAATGCAGGAAAAGTAATCTGGTGGCGCACTGGTACATCCTCCTATTTGCATACCTGCCAGCCCCTGTAGTTAGCTCCTGCATTTCAGGACTTGGCACCTCAAATACGCAACGGTATGCATATATTTTCTTCCTTTTTTCTATAACTGTATCTCTTTTTTTCCCCTATCTCGCCTTCCTTTGTCTCCTTCTCACTCCTGTCCATCTTTTCCCCTCCTCTATTTGCTTATGCCCCCCCACACTCCACCCCGCCACCTCACTCATCCTTTTCCCTCTGTCTCCCTTAGACATCAGGGTGTATTTCCCCCCCGGCAGGATGCATGACAGGGGAGCAGGTGGAACGGAGAGCAAATGACAAATCTCTCTCTCCATCCCTCCCTGCGTCTCTCTCTCTCTCTCTCTCTCTCCCTTCATCTCACCCACTGTCCTGCCAGAGGCCCTCCTCAGCCTTCCTTCCTCCCTCCTTAAAGCACCTTCCCATCCTATCTGACCACATTGATATTCAAATCTACCCAGGCTGCATTCCACTTTCTTTCACCATGAAGGTCTCGCCAAACCACCAAGGAAGAAAGAAGGTGGGCCAGTGTGTCCCCACCCAGATTCTTAATACACAGCTAGATGTGTAAAACTGACAGAGCATATGCTGTAGGTGGTGCTCTGCAGCTCTCGCATCCAGCTAACTGGCCTCAGATCTGTGATGAAATAATCTGAAGCTGGTTAATAAAAAGATTGTGAGACTGCTTGGGTAAGGAAATGGTTCACCCTGGGGGCTGAATTAACTTGTGTTTTCTGTCCCAAAGCTTGTCTGCACATTATTGCAGGTGCTTCTGCAAGACACAATCCCCAAAGAGACATGACGCAAGAAAGCGAGCTTGTCTCTCTGTCTGTTGTTCTTATTGACATGGGCCCGTATGACATGCGAGTGGGGCCAATGCCTCACATCTGGCCATGAGCTATCATTATCTTTGCCTTCTTCTCTCTGATGAATCTGCCCCAGCTCCTTGCTGAGGAGCTAGGCTTTATTTAATGGGCTCTTTCAGCCGTGGTTTGCTAGGCGGAAGCCTCTTACAAACCCATTTAAAGAAGGGTCTATGGATTTCATGGCTCCCCGGGCACTCTCTCCTTCTTTCAATAAGGTGAAGTCCAAGGCTTTATCCATCCGTCAATGGGCCAGGGGAACAGTGGATGCAGCAGTTTTTAATCCCAGAGATGCCACTGTCCACTGTATGCTTGGCTGTTCCCTGATAGGAGGGCCTCCTTGTGCAGCTCTCACCTGGGGACTTTTTAGTTCCTGTGGCAGAGCTGATTTATTGTTACATAGATGGGGATAAAGACTGGGCACCTTGGACACCGACTGCAGACGGGAAAACAGATAGAAGGATGGAGGGAGAGAGCGAGGAAGAGGATCCGAGCAGATTCAGATACCTCTGAAACAGAAATAATGAGATACAAATTCAAATGCATCAGCTTGACATGCAGGGCACCTTTCACTTATACGGCGCAGCTCAAAGTGCTTTACATAAAACTGAATTTAAGGGTATAGATTTGGGGTTTTTTGAAGTCGGGTTGTATGAGGTACTTATCCATAGTCAGTGTATTGCCTACAGAAGATGGTGGTGATGGGCCGCATGCCCCCTATTCTACGCACAGATGCTAAGCATTGACCAGCTACGGACAAGGTCAGTGGAAAAATGTATTTAGTCGACTCAAAAGAAAAATCAGTATCAGGTGAAGATTATGCTATACTTAGAACATTTTCACCACTTTACCTTGCAGTCAAAGAGCCCTTTCTGACAGGAAACTGAGGCCATCGCATCGCTTCTTTGACCAAAACAGTGATTTTTCATTGCAGAACACTGGAGTTGCTGGCCTAGCTCTGCCCCAGCCAGTCAGTTTGTTTGTGTTAGTTTGCAAAGTAGCTAACTAGGTGGCTAAAATGCATTTTACTGCTTGTCGGTACATTGCTTTGCTTCCTACACCTGTAATCCCGCTGCTTCTCCGACCACCATCTACTGTAGATGATACAAACTATACCAAGTATGGTTAAAACCTCATGTTACCAAACTCAAAAGACCCAAACTATCCCTTTTATTGAGACTGCAGCCATGCAGAAGCTCACATGACAACACTAACATGCTCATGCTAAACAAGTGTAAGGATGTGAGTTAGCATGCTAATATTTGCCAATTAGCACCAAAAACAAAGTGTCACAAACCAAAATGCCTTTTCTTACCTGCTGGTGGCGCAATATGAATAGGCAGAACATTATTACAATTGATCCCGACTGGATGAACCATGGAAAACAGTTGTTGAGCTATTTCAGTCTGAACTAAAGTGGAACCACCATTACCATCCCTGGAGCTGTACTGCTAGCATGACTAAAAATGTTATTCAAAAATATATTTTAACTGGATAAATGGTTGCAATCAAACTATGTTACATCTTTGTGTGCAGGTGGTTACATAAACTTGAAATAAGAATACATGAAGAAAAATATAATTTCAAATGAGAAACGCAGTTTGAGAAAACTTATATCTCTACACCATCTGCTCTTTCTATTATACTAAACACAAATTGCTCCTATGATTATTTTGCTTACTCTAGTGCAGTTTCCATCAATAGACAGAGGAGAATGCCTTAGCTCTTAACATTGGAGGGCCATTTGTTACTGCCCATTCATTTGACCATCTTTCTCAGCCTCAGCCACTGGCATACAAATGAAAGGCTTAGTAGGTGAGGACCGATCGATGTATGATTCAGTTAGTTAGAAGCAAATAAAATGTGGTCAATTTTTGCCCTTTGATAAATCAGGAGCGAGAAACATCCACACCTCTCTCAGAAATAAAAGTATTTTCTATTCTCAGTCTCTTGACTGCACCCCAGAGAATTGCAGGGCAGTGGTTAATGGCATTATCAGAGGCAATCACTTCACTGAGGTCAGAGAATGAGGACTTGAAAGCAATAAAATTCCCCACAATGAGAAATCATCTGCCAGCGCGCGCACACAGAAACACGCATGTGCGCACACAATGGTATTTTTACTGTAGAAAAACATACGCCAAAGCACTTTATTATGCATTAAACAATATTCTGCAGAGAACAGTGTGGTTACACGTTACATCTCATACATTTTCAACTGATCACAGCAAATAGAAGAAAAAAAAGATTAGTAAGTGCTGCTAGCTGTAAAAGCCAGTTATATGTTAGCAAACTTGCCCAGATATTAATGGTTCCCAGAGGATAAAACCAATTAGTGATCACCAGACATTTAGTCTAGTGAAACCATGAGTTTCATATTTATGATTTTGAATAACATACCTTAAAAGATTTGTTGTTATTACTTTGTTAATTTGTTTAGTATTTGGCGTTTCCTGTTTTAGCGCTAATTATCAAATGCTAACATGCTAACCTGAAAACGATACAGGCGAGGACATCAAAAGTCTAGCACCTTGCATAATACACCCAGATCAATACGATGTGCCTTGTAGTGAGGCTTTAAATTTACTGCTAAATATGCTAGCATGCTAATATGCTAACTGAACTGAACATTTTTAAAATGATACCAAGCTAAAAATCAGTATGTTATCATGTCATTGTGGCTAGTTTTGTGCTAGCATTTAGCTCCAGTGTCTTATGGTGCATTAAGCCTGTCTTTAGAGTCACAATCGAGGCCCACGGGCCAAATTTGGCACGCCATGAGTTTAATTCGGCGCGATAGATGTTTATCACAGTTTATGCTGTTTTATATGTTGTGAGGGGAAAATGCTATTTAAGGATGTAAGATCCCTAATTTTAGTTAGTTTTCATAATCTGAGCACAGCAGGCGGTCAATTAAGAGAACTTGGGATCTCAGTATCTGTTGCCTCTTAACAACAGAGAACAAAACCACCATTAAGTTTGAGTTTTGCTCCTTCAAAATAAAAAAAAAATTGGGCACCCATTAAATAAATATTAGCATATTCCAGCATGATGTAGAAGACTAAGCCCTTAAGTGATTTAATTATATAATTCGGAGCCATTAGTGAGATAGCACTAACATTAGCTATTATTGTCTTTCATTTGATCCTAAATTTATAATATCAAGAGCTGACTTGTTGACGATCTGAGGAGAATAAAAAGCAGCGCATTCAGACATACACATTTGTCTGCATACTGTCCAAGTGTACAGATCGGTCCTGCACACCATCACCACCATCAGCACTGGAGCCAGTCGGCTGTTAGGGGGGCGAGGGATAAACAGGAGTGGCAGAGCAATCCCTCAGCCCTTTAGAAAGGTGATACATCCACTGACACCATCCACAGATTAGAGTATGATAGTCAAATGAGCTGTGAAAAGGTTATGCAAATCACTGGGCAGCCGTTTGCCGGCAGCGTAAGGCCGTGCTGGTTCTGTCACGTTTGGGCCATTCCTTTCACATTAGGGGGTCTCTCACAAACTGTATCTACAAGACGGTATCAGACGTTCACGTGTTAGTATTTCATTTATCTGCCTTGATGTGAATGAATGGCTTTGTATTTTATTAGGTGCTGATTGACGGAAGTGAAAATGCATATTTTGCCTAGTTCACTTTTATCGATTATTTATTTATTTTTTTATTATTTTTGCTGAAGGTCGTTGAAGAGGAAATGTTTTTTAGTTGTCCTCTGATAAAACAATACAAAACAATTTGCTGTTAATAACTTAAGATGTTCGGTGAATATGATGATTAGAAACATTTTGAGTATTCATATTTTCAGGAAAACAGTGGATGTTGGGTTTTTTTTTTTTAATCTTGAGCGTAAAAATAAAATGCTTTCAGTGCTTTTGCTTTGTCTGCCGTCGCAAATTGTTGTGCTCCACAAAATATATAAAGTGCTCTCATTCAAAAGAGCATTTTCAGTTTAGACTGCTGAAAATTGCATTCAGATTACACAGCAGGTATTGTTCGTTGTGCTATTTTGATATGTACTGTAAGTGCACCGTAATCATTGTGCTGCTTGTTCTCTTTTGATTTGGAGGAAAATTTCACTTGAAACCACATGTACCACTAAAATAATGCTAAATAAAAAGCGACTAGACACCTCGGGTACCGCTGAAAAGTCTTGTTGTTACTTTTCACAGTGCACTTTTACAGATTATCTTTTTTTTTTCATTGTCTGTATTTGCATATTCCTGTTCAGAGTCATGGGGAGTTGGACCCAGCATGCATTGAGAAGATGGGAGTAAAACACGCTATACAGGTCAGCAGTCTGTGGGGTAAACACACACAAACATATACATTCCTTTGGGCAACTTAGGGCTGCAAATTCACCTGATTTGCATCTTTGAACTGTTACAAGACAGATGCGGATGCAAGGAAAACAAGCAAACATGGAAATGTCACACAAAGCTGCAGACATGCAAGTCTGGTAATCCTGAAAACATGAAGACGTTTATGAAACATTTCTGACGAGTTAAGGGGCTTATCTAAATGAAATAGTAATTGAAGCATTAATAATTCATGATCATTTCACCATTCGGGCCCATGCCATGACAATTTGCTGGATGTAACATCTCAGTCTAGAAGTCCTCGCAGGCAGCAAGCCACTGGCTTTATTTCCATTTTATGCACATTGTTATGCTAGTGTTTTGTAATTCAAGCCATCCCTCATGCAGCAGCTGCAGTGTAATTTTTGGGGCAGTTCTGGGGAGATGGCGTAGATACTGATGAAAGCAACAATAATGTGCATTGCCATTTCTTTCATCATAATCTCATAGTAAAAAAAAAAAATCCATTTCAATTAAGCAGACGTGTCAAAATACATCTAACTATCGGTGGATCCACCTTGTTCTCCTGGCTTACTTAATGCCAGAACTGAACGAGCACATGTGGTTCACATGTATGTTTATGTGTGCGCGGGGTTATCCGTGCTTTATGAGGGAGCGACGTCAAAGAGAAAATAAACCCAGACACAATCAGACTTGTCGGTGAAGATGCTATCAGGGCGACAATCGTTTTATCTCCTCCTATCTCCTCTGTCCCCTCTCCGCTGGCACACGGTAGACCTCTCGTAATGTTTGCTGACCCATACAGGACTCCGCTGCGTCTCAATTCCAGTCTTGGGAACTTTTCAAGGAGGTGCATTTTGAGGTTCATACCGTGCATACAGAAGATTATGCAACATATTAAAGTCAAAATTCAATCATTAGATGCAAAACTTTGCAAGAAATAACTAAGTGATGGTGCTTGTTTCTAATAAGTAATGTTATTTTCTGAGTGAGATGGTGATTCAGTATTCTTTTTTAACCTATCCAAAAAAAAAAAAAAAAATCAGTGGCCATCTTCTAAATCTGTACAGCGCCCCCTCCACTGCTCCCGCTCACCCGCTGCTTAGACCATCTGAATCCCTGACGACTGGTCTGTTTTTAGCCACGCTGGACTGAGGCCTGGCACGGTGTGTGCGGGGGAGGCCGGACCAGTGGGGATGTCCTGGTGCAGTCTGTCCTCTGCTGTACGCTGGACTCCTGGCCATCCCATATTAATCAGATTTGCCGCAGCAGCCATATGTCCAAGCAGCATGATAAACCCCGGCTGCTACCTGGCACCCACAGGACGCACTGTCAACACAGTGTGTGTTTGTGTGTGTCTGCATCGGTGTGTGTATTTCACACATTGATTCCTCCAGAGACTTTCCTCCAAAGATCTGTTGAGACATCAAAACGGTTAAAACGCTTAAACATTACAGGCATTTCTGTCTTTTTAATTTTCTAGAAGATGCTCTGAATATATATAAAAAAAAAGCGTGAATGAACAAAAGGGCACGAGAGGTAACCCTGAAGGAGGAGGAAGTCATTTTTGGGCCAAGTAATCATTTGCCACAGTGTTGGGGAAATACATGGGGCTATGTACGTCACTGCAACAGGAGAACTGGCACTATGGACCTGCATTTAAAAAAAGGCTCATTCCTGTTTCCATCTGTCACCTTATGCTTAACAGCACATTATATATTTCATATTCTCACATGATTCAGATCCCAGGGTGTCACATATTTTAGACACTGTTTGCATCACACTGGTTAACGGCATTGTGCAGAATCTATCCTTGCATTAGCGCTGGTGACACGGCGAGCAGGTTGTGTGATACAAAGACTGACTGAATATCATTTCTTATCTGAAGCTTTCTATTAAATTCCACAAAAAATATGTATCCCACGATCCATAATTCATCAGCGAGCGCTCGCAAGAGGCAACACCAACACTTGTCAAACATGATTAACTACGTCTGTATCTTACACAAATTTAATTCCTCTCTGTGTCTCTGCCTGTAAATCAGCGAACAATCACAAGCGAGCGAGCTCACAAGATTTGTGGCTGAGGGTTTTTCAGGTGTTTGAATGTCACAGAGAAGATTATAGAGTAAAATAAAAGTTTCTGGCATGAAAACAAGTTTGTTGTTGCATATGGGGGGGGAAAATGCACATCAGTTCACATGTTTTTTTTATAATCAGGGCAGATGTTGTTGCCATCTACTGTCTGTAAAGGACAAAAGAAAAACACGGTGCACGTCTCACACACACACACACACACACACACACAGAACAGCAATTACCATGAACAGGTATTAAAAATAAACATGATGGCATTTAGATCAACATAATGCTGAACATTAGATTGTGTTTAATACTAATAATAGTTTCCTGTAATTCTGCAAGATGAAGAAATACATCCATATTTCAATGTAATCAAGCTTTATTGTGAACTTAATGTTGTGCATGGTTCATTCGGCTGCATCAGATCAGCTCGGGTCGTTAACTGGAAAAAAGTGACTTTTACATGATGCAAAACATTCAAATCTGATGACAGTGCGAGTGTATGAAGAGGAGCGCACTTGACGCGAGAACCCTGACGTCTGTGGTTCTCCAGAAATTGTCATCATGTCAAAAAAAAAAAAATCATACATATATATTCCAAATATTTTTCAACTCAGTAATAAGCATCAGCAGCGACGCACGTTAAAGGCATTATCAACAAAAGCCATCGTTGCTGATTAACGCTCTCTGATGACATTAGAGTCGCTCAATCATGCAAGGTAGACTCTTCTTCTCCTCCTCACTACCCACCCGCCCATGCGTGCCCCCTCTTGCCGCTCAAACCCACCCACCCACCCACCCTTACGCTGACATCCATCTGAGCAGGACCCTGCACCTTTTGTCTTGGGCTCCCTCTTTGTTAGCAGCTGGTGGACAGAGCAGCAGCCTGCAGCAGCAGTAGCAGCAGCAGCAGCAGCAGCATGTCTACCTTACAGTAACGGTGTGATGACAACATACTGCAACACATTAGCCATTTTTTTTCTAAACGGACACAATAAATTAATCTTATGTAAAAATATTTTTATTTTATTTGAAAACAGATGATAAACCTTTGGGGGAGAGGGATCAATGGAGGGGATGGCAGATTTTTAAAAATATATGTATAATTATATATTTTATTTTTAATGCATTTTGATATACTTTATATTTATATATTTCATATTTTATAAAATTGTGATGTTTTAACTGTGTTAGAAATCTATCTATATATATCTATCTATATATCTATCTATGTTGTGTGGTTGAGGGGTGAAGCAGCATCACCACCACCAAAGTGAACTGCAGATAACCCCATGACGTGGCAGACACAGTATGGAAAGCCTATATAAAATTCACACAGCCCGCATGTATCTGGTGGTGGTCTGAGCCGCTGATAAGGCTTTGCAGGCTATCTGACTTCAGTCTAGATGAAGGATGAGCTTCTCGTACATAGACGTTGTCCATCCTGCTGATGCTCCCTCGTCTCATCGTAAACTCTTGTGCACCCTCTGGTGCTTGCTAGTCTCCCAAACTTCTTTGTGTAGCCTGCTTTGCAGATTGTCTTCCTTGTCTGTGTGGTTGCTCATTATTCAGAGACAGACGGATCTCAGGTCATCTGCAGCTGCAGCAAAGGAGAAGCAGGAAAGATGGCGATCATCCATTAGACCGACCGGGCGCACGCATGAAATACGAGGACAACTTTTGGGAGGATCGCTTGAGGAGAAGATTGTACCAGTGAGTTTTTCCCCCTCTTGCACTATATTTCCAGTTTCGCCAAGATTTCGGCTGGGCTTTCAAGGTCTGCGAGAACGTCGGTATGGTAGATCATGGGATATAATTTGGAGAGCGCCTCGTGAATGACCTGGAAAGAGCTGACCCCCCCTCCCTCCTCTCCGCTTCTCCTTTTTAGTCCAGGTCCAGCCGACTTGGGAGAGGAAGCCGGGGCGAGATTTTTGGTCGGGTGGGCGCTCCGGCTGGCACCCATGCAGCCAAAGTCAAGTGGGTCTTCTCGCTTCCCGGTTAATATCCTAAACCAGCTCTGCCTCGCTTCCTCGCAATGTCGCCTGTCGGTTTGTTGTCAAAGTGACACAAGGAAATGGACGCGGCGGTGTATGAAAAAAGAGGGGTCGCCTGCGTGTTTCAGCAGCACCGGAGCGGAGTGTTTTGTTATTCTGACATGTCTGGTCAGGGGAATTACTGGCCCCGGCTGTGCGTCCCCCCGCTCTCCCCGGCCGTGCGTGTTGTTGCGCGTTAGCTTCATGGAGAAGCCATTGCACGGATTGCTCTCCTCTCCCAACCAGCCTCCATTAGCGACACAGAGGAGCTGGCATAGCCGCTGGGTCCAGTCACACACACACACACCATGAAAGCCATGTCCAGTGTGAGGAGGCTATATGTGCACCCCCCTTTCCTCTCCCCTGCTCCTTTTTTTTTTTTTTTTTTTTTTATAAAGAAACCTTATCTGGTGGCGATTTTGAGTCGGTTCTCCACAGGGTTGGAGCTAGATACCTCTTGGTGGTGGTGAAATGAATGTAAGCGCAGTGTGGACCTGATCTGTTTTTATTCTCAGGGTTTTGTTTCTGTGCTTCTTCTTCTTCTTTTTTTTGTGTGTGTGTCTTTTGCTTCATTGTCACCCGCTTGTCTCACCCCCTCCTTCTCTCCCTCCCTCTCCTCCTGCACTGTTTGGATGCCTTGTTTGCTGTCACTGGTCTCAAGTCAGGTATGTCATACTAGTAGGGCTTCACCATAAAATGGAGGAAAGCAGATGAGTCTCCAAGGAGAGCCCTGGAGTCAGACAGGCAGGATCCCTCACGCCAGAACAAAGGTTGTGTTCAAGAAATAACCGTTTTTTTTCTTCTTCTTCTTCTGCTTCTTCTGCTGCTGCTTCCTCTTCTTCTGCTGCCCTTTTTTCTGCGTTTTTCAGCTCGGAAGTTTAGTCGCACCAGAGGAAGCAGAAGAACTCTGCGAAGTGAGGTTAGATCCTTTCAGTCTTGGGGGGGGTGGGTGGTGGGGGGCTTTCAAGGTTAACTCCAGCGTTATAACTCCACGAACTTGCTGCTTTTAATTAACACCATTTGGCTTGTAGCCGTGCGGTGATTTTATCATTTTAGTGTGTGTGTTTGCGTGTGTGGAAGATTTGCAGGTGACACTTTGTGTGTGTTTTTGTGTGTGTTTGGGATGGCTGAGGGACACGTGAATGAGACAGGAATCTTAATGCTGAATAATGCAGTGTTTTTCTTTTGGGTCATGCAGGTAGTTAATGTTCAACAAAGTGGTCTCAACATGCACACACACACACACACACACACTCTCTCTCTCTCTCTCTCTCTCTCCTGCGTGCGTGTGTGCAGATAGTTGCTTTAAGGAAGTTCTCAAGATGATTGTGTGCATTTGTTTTGCATGAGTTGTTGACCATTTCTAACTGTTTAAAGGCTTTTAAATTCAAAAGTGAAGCATTGTGGTTTATTGTTTTATTCACGATACATAGAGTATTTATAAATGGACTGTTTATTTGGTTGCACAGGTGCTTGTTATTGCAAGATTTTCCATGTTTATGTGTTGTTTCAAGCGTTTTAAATGACTTTAAAAGTTATTTAATGGATTAGCTGGTTGGTCATCTCCTTACTAGCTCTATGTTGTAATGCACCGTGCAGCCTGAGGTGACTTTTCACACATTATAACCTAAAGGTGTCTGTTGACCAGCCTGTCAGGAGAGTGAAGGAGGTGTGTTTGCAAGCTGTAGTGTGCTCCTGTGTGTGTGTGTGTGTGTGTGTGGCTGTGCTATGCTCTGCAGTTCCCCTGGCCACTGTGTGAAATCTTGCTGACAAGGAGACTGTGAGCTTGACACACTGTGCTGCGACAATGCTGGGGCTGAGAAGAGCAATCAAAATGGTGGCGATGCTCCTTCTCCCCGGCGTGGCAGGGCAAACAGGTTCTCAAGGAGGGAGCCGATAGAGGATGGGCCGGACAGGAATCTGCTGCGCTCGACACATTTGTCTCGCAGGCGGGCGCGGTGGATACAGTCTGGTGGAGGTCGGATGTTCTGCAAATGAGCCCAGTGGTTTAACTCTTGGATGTGATTGTGATGTTTCGTTTTGTGCGAGGGTGCTCGCAGATTGTGCCAGAGGGGGGGAGGACCACCCGACACTGCGCGTCGTCCCCTTTTGCACTTAGAGTTGCCGTGGTAACTTTCACGAGTCTTCAACACATTCTTGGCTCTTTTCTCAATCAGGAAGCGTACTCATGAAACGTGAGGAGCTAATCTGCGCGCTCAGGTCTTCAGCTCAGCTCAACCGGCTAAGGTCATGTGGGTCATGGCTGTTTGCTTTTGCTGTGGCACAGATGGCATTTCACTAACAGGGCAAAGTGTGTTGCTCTCTCAGGGGCCCCAGACTCTCAGAGGCCCCCGAGGTTCTTTATGTGGCAATTACTTTGTTGTAATTTGATTAATTAGAAATTTGTGTGGTAATATAAGCCACTAAAGTAAATTAAAAACTGAAAAGCTCAGGGCTCTAAGGTGGCTCCTGCACTTTAGCTGATCTTGAGTCCGTGTCTCATAGATGTGTCTCGACTTTCAGACTTTTCAGTTTGATTCTAGTGTTTTTCTAGTGTGAAAACATTTATGTGAGCTGTTCAGACTTACGAACCAATTAGTTATGTCACGTTAGACTGTCAGGAAAAATAACAAGACAAAGCGGTTTAATTAACATTTATTTTTATAGATTTATTTAGAGGCAGTTGTGAAAAAAATCATAAATTATGCAATTATTTTCTTAGGGGGTGAGAGAGGCAGGAGTTGAATTGAACCAACAACACGTCAGTGTCACACGCGTTGGTTTATCAGCCAATCAGCTGCAGGTAAATGGCTCACGTAGGTGATGATGACAGGACGTGGGTTTGTCACATGTTCCCCTTTGCTGCGTTCTCATATCTGCACCGTGAAACCAAAACCAGTTGATTTTGAAATTATTGTAATAAAAACATGAACCTTGGCTCATGTTGCAAAGCCAAATTCGATTAGTTCATTAATCAGTTGTTCGGTGGACGGAAAATGAATCGACAAACTCTTCAGACAATCGAAGAATCATTTGCCAAATATTTTTCTGGCTTCAGCTTCTCCAGTGCTGCTTTTCTCTGTTTCATATGATTATAAATAGATATATTCATAAACCATTGCTTCTCTTTATTGCTGTATCTTAGTTAATTGAGAATCTTTGTTTTTTTGGACTATAAATTGGACAAAACAAGTACATATGAGTGTGTTGATTAGTGGAGAATCACAAATAATTGTATTCCAGTGCGTTCACACAGGTTGGCTTGTGGGACTTAAGAAAGAATGCATTAGGAGCTCACAGCTTCATATTTCTAAAGTTGCTGCAATTTGTTAAACACACTCAGTTTATAATAAATTTACGCGGCATTGATTTATTAAACGGATAACGCGGCATCTTGCAACATGGGGCTTGTAGCTTTTAATTGCAATTTCACGGCCCAAATGTGTGACTGGCTAAATACGTCTGGCAAAGCCCGTGCAGGTCGGCCGCATTTGCACAAAATATTTAACACACGTTGCGGTCGCACTTTGCTCAGCTTTAAGGTGACAAGGCAGAACTGAACTGTGGTGGACACTTTTAGCAAAAAAAAAAAAAAAAAAAAAAAAATTACATAACTGGATTTCTGCAAAGGTATTTCAGGATTACGCTTAAAAAGCTCGACAGAGAGGACAGAGGATTAAACAAGAGAGACTTCTGTGATGGTTTGAATGCTGGAAGGAAGTGGTGGTGAAGCTCATCACTCACCCTGATACTCTTTCTGTGTCTGTTGCGCACACACTCACACACACACACACAAGCAGCAGCCCTCCCTCCCTCCCTCCCTCTCTCATTCACTCACTCACATTGGGTGATGCACTCCTCCATTCTTCTCTACCTGGGGCAGTGGAGAAGGCTGGGGAGACGCACAAAAGCAAATTGAAATGCTCCAGTGAGTGCTTTCTTGACATGATGCATGGCTCATGAGATGCAGCTTGGCCCTGCTGCTACACTTGTAAAGTGTGCTGAGACACACTGATCCAAGAAGGCTCCAGTCATTACAGTGCAGCAAAGAGACCTCGCTAATTTCCCTTTGCTTTTTGCCGACGTACATCTAGAAATGTGTTTGATTCGGACGTGAGAGCAGGAACATGTCGCAGGACTAAAAGGCAACATGGTCTCGGGGCTTTTAATGCAACAAGGAAGTGGACACGTCACATCTCTGCAGAACTGGTTCCTCCTCTCTGCTTTCCATCTGAACATCAACAGCTCAAACGTCACCTTTCCCCATGCTGGAAAAAAAGCAGCTCAGTAATAGCTCACAGCTGAAACTGTGCCAGTCTATATAGGAGGTTTGTTTTATAGAAAATGAAGACTTCAGGTGGAAAGTGGCCACGCACTGAGACAAATTAAGCCATCACGGCGTTCTCAGGTTTCCTGCCTAAATTCAGGATTCATGGTCTTCTCTAATAAGGCACAGTGAACCGACTCTGTCAGCCTGGAGCTGCCTGTGGTGGGGGAAAGAAAAAAAAAAAGTCCTGAATTCTTTGGAGACGCCCGTTCCTTGGGCAGTGTGGTGCCACCGGACAAGGCCTTCATTGAGCAGGAACAGGAGTGGTCTTGTAGAAGGGATCCACACATGGCTCGGCCTACGAAGCAACAGAGCTGTCCAAGGACGATTAAATATTTAAGAGCTTGGAAAGGAGGTCTCGGTGGTAAGTTAATATTGATGGGTCTCTCATCTTTCCCTTCTCAAACTTGTTGCCTCAAGAGGTCTGTTTGGTGAACCTGGCGAGGAACCTCGCCTCTTCTCCTCTCAGATGGCGTTAAAAAGCCATCCAAATCAAACTGTGAAAACAGGGTGGAGGTTATTTGTCCTCCAACGTTTGTGCGAGCAAAACCTGGCTTGAGTTTGACTTTCTGCCTTTTTTTTTTTTTTGTAAAACGCTTCCTGTGTCCTCTTTTGGTCAGTCTGAAATACTCCATCGCGATGAGCTTGTAACCTCACCCACTCCCTGTAACTGTAGTAACTGCCGTGTCAGGCTTACAAGGAAGTCAGCATTGCAGTGTTTTCTGGCAGTTGTCCACTGAGCACCACTTACAAGAATCCCTTCAGTGCATCTCGCAGCCGTTTTCTTCATCGTCATCTTGTGTTTTTTTTTTTTTGTTTTTTTTTGTTCTCTTTTTGGTGAAATGGTGGAATTAGATAGTGGTGACGACAGGAAACCAGGAATGAAATTAAGGTTTTAGACTGTTGATTGAGATGAGATAGGAGCCCACGGTTTTGCTCACAGCGAGAAGGAAGTCACACCAGATGAACAATGTGCTCTTCTCACTTACTAGGCTTGGGTTTGGCACCTTGAGAGCTGACCGTAGTGTGTGCAGTTTGTCCACAGTTATTCATATATGTTTTCTGAGATAATACAGGATTTATTTGAGACGGCAGCAGATTGATTTCCATCAGGAAATGGTTTCCTAGGAGAGATGGACTACAAGGCTGCGTGGAATGTAAGGTTTCCTGGAGTAATTGTCTTTGTGGAAAAACACTTCCTGGTTTCTCTCCAAGATCTGTCCTTGGACATCCTTCACTTGCCCCTTCACTTTACTTCAGTGTTTCTTCAGCCCATGAGCCCAGTTCTAGGACATCTGAATGAACTGTGAACACTTATGGCTTACACATGTGTTGTGTTTGTGTGTGGAGCAGCTGACAAACAGGTTTTTTTGGTGCTGTATCCCACTTGTGTACACTTGACAGAATTCCTTTTTCTGAGAATCTATCTGTTGGAGCTCGAGGGAAGAAACCTCTTGAGAAAACCAAATATATCTACCTATTCCTTCCCATATAAAATTGCAAAAATAATCACGCCGGGGGCGATTAATTAAATAGTGCACTTAATCATTTTTGGATGGAATATTTAATCATGTTGCTGAGGGTTGCCCCAAGTTTTATCTCTTATGCTTTTCAGTCTGAAATAAAAATAATAATTTCCCCTGTCTTGTAGAAGAAGCACTGGAACAAGAATTTTTTTGGGTCACCTGCATTTGATCATGTTATCTAGAGAAGATTATGCACATCTTCTGCCTGTCAGGGTGAGTGAAGGCTCCGTATTTAGAGGCACAGGCCTCAGATCTCTTCAGGACGTTGCCTTCAGCTTGTGAGGAACAGCAGAGCCACACTCTAGGTGGCCATCTTTGCAGCGAACAAAACCGCACATCTCACTTCTGCTTTTGCTGACTGCCATGACAGTCTGCAGAGGGAACAGACAGGAGGGGAAGCTGCCTGCTCAGGTCTGCGCTCTTAAAGTTAAACACTTCCATGTGTGTAACAAGATAGCAGAAGCGAGCACCGGCGGCTGCAGCTCCACACAGCTGAGCAGGACAGTCAAAGACCTTGAGGAGCACAAAATGGTGGATGGCCGTGCCACTGATACTCCAGCATGATTGGCTGTGTCTCCTTGGCCACAGTGGGGCCGGCTGTGTGAAATGGAGTCCTCTGTGTGGAGCGTTGGCCCAGCCTCAGCTCTGATGCAGAAGATAATTCTGTCAGCCCCGAGAGAGACAGAGAGAGAGAGAGAGAGAGAGAGAGAGAGAGCAGCCAAGTGAGGTGACTATGCTGAAGGGAGGTTGAGCAGTAGACTTCCAGAGAATTCAACCTCATGCATGTCTGCACGCTCCCACGTCTCATCCTCGCTCAGCTGCTTGACTTCCTGGGTTCTGACTTCTGTTATTAACTACGTTTTTTATTTGCTGGTTTTAGCCTTGGACAGACACTCGGTGGCTAGCAGGGGGGGGAAAAACAAGAAGAAGAAGAAGAAGATCAGCTTAGATGAAAAGATTCATTTTTGGTTTAGTTAACGGGGAATGAGGAGAGCAGCCATGTAAGGGTTTTCACTATCTAACCTTCACACCGTACAGGCTTTAGCTGAGGGATTTTCTAGCCCCTGGTTTTGTTGCTTTGTGAAAATTTCAGGCTTGAAGGTCACATAAATAGCTCTCGTGATTAAAAACATAAATGCAGAATGAGTAAAAGATTTTTCATGGAGTAGTATTTTCATTTTCCTGTATTCCTCTTTATATTTAGGGTGAGCTTTCACCATGACAACCTGAAGACAGTAGCCACGTGGAAGGTGGCCATTAATGCTTGTCTCCTCCTAATCTGCTTGGTCATTATCTTCTGTGCAAAAGAGGTCAAATGTTGCTAGCGAGTGCTCTGAGTTGCAGCCGTCCTCCTTTTCAGAAGGAACAATCTGAGCCCTTTTGCTAGAACACAAAAGCTACCCTTGGAGCAAGGTTACTTGTGCCATGATGGCCAGCTTCTTTCCTTTTCAGGTTTTTTTTTTCTTCTTCTTCTTGGTGCAGCATTAGAGAGAAACATGTAATTACCAAGTTGGATGTCTTTTGATTGAGATAAGAAACATCTTGGTTTGCAAAGAAGGAATGAAAATAGGAGAGTGAGTGCAGCGATATTAAGTATTAAAGGCCGTCTGACTGGGTGGGTGATGTCAGGTAACCATCTGTCAGAGGGAGACAGGCTGACACAAGCACCGTCTGACCTTGCAGTATGGACGACACACACATAAAATAGAAAATTATCATCTCTTCCTGGGATTAGCGTAGAATTGCAACCAGGAGCAATGCTAATAGCTTTCTTCCCTCTCCCGTCCAGCTTCTCTGTCTCTCTTTTTGATGTGAGGACCTGCCTGAAGGCCTCGGTCAGCAGAATACTTTGAGGTCCAAAGATCAAACTCCCTCAGTCACCTAGGCTCTGCTCGTTTTCCTTTATAACTGAGGATTTGCATGTTTGTCTCATGTAGTGCATTAACTCAGGCGATATCTCTACCATGATATTAATAAATATGCCTGTTTTAAGATCTGTAAGATTGTGTGATTTTAGTTAAACATAGAATAATTCAGTTCAGTCGTGATCTTCTCATGTAAGCAGAGTCCTGAAGGGTGGCCCAGGCCTGCAGCGGTGAGGTGTTTCTGTTAAACGCCCTCTGAATGTGACACCAGTGAAGGTCAGGCTGCAGACAGATCAGCAAAGCCTGCTGGATTGCAGCGTCTGAAAGGCTCTGCACCTGTATTTACCAGTCCTCGGAGACAATGTGGGATTACTGTGCTGGTTTCACCGAAAATCCAGACCTTTGTTTTGTCTCACTCATTCAGCCAAAGTAACCAGTAAAGGAAAGTTTAACACAAAAGGCCACTGTGTGGAGTCCCTGTGAGCTAAGAATGGGTTCAAAACATTGTGGTAGGCTGAGTATGCGCATACCTCATTAACTCAGGGTTGTAATTGTGTTAAGATTCAGTCAACTGCATTGAAAATCAAGAAGTGAGCAAATGTTCCTTTAGAGATGAGATAAAACCAGACTTCAGTGAGACAAACAGTGAGCAGCAAACACATTTTTGAGATGTTACTGCAGAAAGATTCATATCTAAAATCACATTTAAGACCCTTTTTTTAAGTTTTCCTGGACCATAATGAAGACAGACTTGAAGACTTTGAGGAATTATGGCTCCATCAGGACCCTATCTGGATCAGGTCATATTTCTGTGATGGATGGTCATGTAAAGAGGAAGCTCTGAAGGAAAAACTACCAAGAGGCCAGCAGCAAGCTAAAAATAACCAAAGGGGCTATATAGCAGAGTCTATCCTCAACATGCACTTAGCAAGAGTTTTATGTGCTCTGAACTCTTGTGAGCTGAGGGGCAACGAGGTGAACCTCTCACCAAAAAGCACATGTTGATTTTTGCAAGCATGCGGTTCATACCCATGACAGGAAGTGGAACTTGTGATCTGATGAAACCAAGGTAGACTGTTTTGATCTTAATTGCTAAATATAGAGCAACGGCACATGGAGTGGAGGTCATTACCTTAAGGACAATGCTTAGTATAACGTACGGCCCGTTATACTGCACAGCAGTTGTGCTGTCCTGAAGGGGAGTAGTTTAAGACACTGTGAGGATATGTTAGAAGGAGTTTCTCATTCTGATGTGGCTGAAAAGAAAAAATATAAATAAATAAATGCAGTGTCTCTGTATTCTGTTTCTAACAACAAATTGGGAAAGTAAAATATATTTCTCTGAGAAATAGTTTTAAAAATCTATCAAATAAAAACATTAAATTAAAATTTAATGAAAAAACAACTTTTGTTTAGATGTTTTATGTGATAGCTTGGTAGCCTGTCTCCAAAAGTGACTACAGTCGTGTATCATGGGCAGACCTTCCTTTAGGTCCATCTCAAGCGATCCTGTGCAGCGTTGCGGAAGAGCAGCAACTGTGGCAAAATGCTAAAATGTAGTTGAACAGCACAAATAGCGAGGAGGCATCTGAGCTAACATTAGCAAACATTAGCCTGCTTAATCTACTAGTCACCAGACACAGAGAGGCTGCGACAGCAAAGCCCTTCGGTGAACTGAACTGAACTTTAATTTTACATTTATTTATTTTCATTTGTGAAAAATGTGTAATTTGTCTTTGCACCGATGTAGAGCATTTAGATCTACATGAGATATTTCAGATGGACTTGTGGCCTAAGGAGAACTTGAAGAAGAAGGTTTGTGGTCAAGGCCGTGTTAGCTGGTGAATGGTTGACCTACTTTTCTGAACGCCATATGCTTCCTGAAACAGATTTGTTGTCAGATTAATGCCAGCGTTTTTGGTCAGGTGGTTGATAATATCTGTTGACAGTGTTGATAATTTTGGCTGTTGGTTGGATCATTACTACACACGACATGGTTTCAGCTTCGGGATCCAAATGTGTGGCTGCGTAGCTGGTGATTTAGCTTAAAAGACGGTTTAATATGGCTTTTGGATCTCAGAGAGTAAAATCTGAATCCAGTACCTTAATGTGTGGATTTAAGCTTAAAATAATTAAAATCTGAATGCTGTAAGTTAAAAGTGTACGCCACCAGTTTACAGGGAGGTGTCTGATAGCATTACTGTTGTATTTCTTGCTCTTTTCTGCTCTTTTCTGCTGTTTTTTCATGCTATTCTCATCCCTTTCATCCCATTCCAGCAGATGTCTGATGAATGTTATGACAAAACGTTCATACCGAACATTATTGATTCCTCACATCTCCTCTGAAAAGGCCTGGTCCATTGATCGGCCAGGTGGGATCGATGTCTCATCTCTGTGTATTCAGACTTCCTCCAATGAGCAGCACCATGTGATCACATCATTTAAGGAAGCTCTCTGCTCTGATCGCAGTCAGACAAGAGGGAGGTCAGCGTCCAGCACACTGTTGTTCTTATCAGCCGAGAACTGACACGCTGTTGCAGTGAAAGAGATATGCTCATCAAGGCTACAGTAACAAGACCTATATCATGTCAGATTCAGGCAGTTAGACTGTGGTAAAATGTGTAAATTAAATTAATTCCAATGTCAATGTCTGTTAAATTCATATCAGATTAAAGTGGATTATTATTAAATGTTTATGCATGCATAATATAACTATTAGAAGTAAAGTAACACAATAAAGTTATATGGGTTTTTCACCATATTAATTTAGTGACATATGATAATTATTATTTATCTTTCTTTCAGCCACTCCTCTGATCAGTGTCTTATTTATTAATCAGCAAAACTCTGTGTCTACAGCCATGCTAGCAGCTCTGGGAGGCTTTTACTTAGACAACACTGTTTCTTGAGCTAACTGCTAACATCAGTTTGCTAACATGCTAACAAAGACAAGGCCTAAATGTTAATATTTAACTGCTACGATGTTTACCACAACTCCCATCTTCATTTAGCGTGGTAGCATTTGCTAAATAGCACAAAATGGGATGGGAATGTCAATTAGCTTTTCAAGATACTTATAAATGAAAGTCATTTTTGACCCGTTGAATAGAGCTAAATAACAAGTCAGAGCACCATCGCAGTAATTAGTATTGCTCCTCAGGGCACCAACATTTTCTGCACCAACTTTACGGCAATCCATCTAATAGCTGTTGAGATGTTGCAGTTCTGACAAAAGTGGTGAACAAACTGACTGACCAAGGCTTAAAATGTGAGACGTGCTGGTTCCATTTCCTCAAATGTGAGGATCTGTGCCTTCTGTATCTGGGTCGTTGGAGTATTTGTCGGTCAAATCATGCAAATTGAACATATTGCGTTGTGCTCCTGGAAAGTGAGATTGACATTTGTTAGAAATGACTGTTAGCTGCAGCCCTACTCTGGTGCAAAATCAGCTCCTCATTTGCATTTTTCTTCTTCTCTGTCTTCTTTATCTGAGCGCTCCTCTTTGCATGAGGCTTGGTTTACTGTAAACTTTGGCGCCTTCTCGGAGCAGGAAACCCGAAACCTTTTGGTGCCAGGGGACATCACACCACTGTGGAAATCAGTTTAGGTTGATCTCCTTTTCATGAGAATCTGTAAAACCTGAAAATGATGAGCATTAAACACAATCTCCACTTAACATGCTTACAGACACCACATGAGACATCCATGCAGTGTTGTGGTAGTATCTGTCAATATGTTATTCATCTGTGAGGGGATTATTGGAATATGAAGGTCGTTCAGGTCGGACCAGCTTTTCTCTTTTGAACTGGTGTTGTTATCTGCCACAGCGCTGACAGATAAAAGCCAAACTGTGAGCCAACAAGAGTGTAAGCTGAGCGCAGGCCAGAGAATCGCTACGAACCAGAAGCTTCTATTTTGGCCATCTTGTATTTGAGGTCACCATATTCAGTTTGAAGCAAAAGAACTTCCAAAGCATGCAATGAGAAATTCCTTGGAAGATCCTTTTTAGGACCTTATGTTCTCTGACATGTTCCTTAAATATGTGTTTTGAGATCTTCAGATGAGGCAAAGCTTTGAGGAATCCAAACGAATCACTGGAATTCAGACCATTTGCGAGTGCTCGAGGTGGCGATTGGTTGGTGATGAGTAACTGTGTGCATGCGTGAATGCTGTGCATGCGTGGTTTAGAGAATGTCTGCACATGCACATATGGTTGCATGTTAGCCAGCAGTCTAACCGTCCAAACGTTAATTATGCTTCCTGGTTACCCAGTGGCTGTGGGTTTAGCGCCTGTAGCAGGCCTGTGTCTGTTCACCATAAATAATACGACAGGAATGTGTCAGAAAATAATTCTGTACGTGTCTGACCACACAACACTGTCACGTTATCTTATTTATATCTCTCTCTTTTTTTTTTTAAATTTAAACATTCAGTATGTGGTTTTTAGGGGCAGTTGTGGTGAAGATATGAACACAACACTGACATCACCTAAACGGTTGTTTAATTACACATCCAGCAGACGTGAAGGCTACATTAAAGTGTATTTGGAGTCCTGTTTCTGTTTGTCTGATTAATGCAAATCCAGTATTCGATCTCTTTTAGTTCTGCGTTTGGTCTCCGCCTTGATGTAACTTACTCTTTAGCCCCTAAATGCTCTATTACGTTCACCAGTTAGCCTCTAACTGTATCCGTCTGCTGTTGGGTGCTGAGCAGGGAGTGTATAGTGAGTTTTTAGAGCTGTTATGCTGAAAACATCTTCCTGCTGCAGCCAGAAAACAGCCACATCATTGAAAGTCAACCAGAGCGGTTGAGCTCAAACAATGAGCTGGAACTTGCTTTAGAGCCTCTCTTTGAGCGAACCCTTCTCGGGCCTCCCATTGTTTTCACACAGTGATGTGCTGTTAATATCAAAATATTGATTATAGATGCTTTAAAGTGAAACTATGTACCTCTTGTTGGATAGCAAGCAGGCAAACTGACTTTACAATGTCAGTGACACAGGGATATCTATTTAAGGTTAACATAACTCGTGTTATGCTAACGTTAGCATAACACAAGTTTCTGGTCCAAATAATGCTGCAGTAGGAAAAGTGTAAAGAACGACTGAGGGTTTATTTTTATTAAAGATGAATTTAGCTTCTTGGAGGAAAAAGAATGTGTTGCTTCCTGCCAAGTTTAAAGTAAAGTTTAGAGTTATTCGAATCGAAGATTAGCTGATCTTTGACATAAATGAGACCAAACAGTTTCTCTTTGGGTTTTGAGTGGTCAGATAAAACCCCAGGCCACTGGAAATTTATAATGCACTCAACGTTTTGACATTTTAAAGACAAAATGAATAAAAGAATGTTTTTAGTTTCATTAACATAATAATTTCTGTTGGTGAACATGAAGACAATAGTTTCATGACATACACAGAGCTGTAATTAAGTTGAATGTACACTTGTTTTTCGTGGTTAAAGCCGCCGCTGAGGTGCAGAGACTTTGCTGCAGCTCAGGCAGAAATGGTGTGTAAAGATTTCCCACAGATGTGGAAGGAGTGACTCAGTCGTCCTGAGCCTCTAGTCACCGTCTGCGGTGGCTCCATTTGCAAGTCAGGGCAGCCCGGATGTTGGCTGCAGCGTCCGAGGCTGAACTGTTTCGCTGCTCCATCCGAGTAAGCATATTTGCAACCTGTTACGGGAGTTACGCCTTATAACTCTGTCAAGTGAAGCCCCGCATATTGTCCTCTGTGAACAGATTTAGCGCTCCCTTCAGCACGGTGGAATTTTCTTGATTTTTCTCGGGGGGGGAGGATGAAGATTTCACATGTTTCGTGTTGAAATGCAGCTTGCACGTCGCTTGGATGTCTTTTACAGTCAAAGTGGAAAAGTTGTGGCGGAAAATGGTGCTGAAGTGCGGCCGAAAATACTTTCTGTGATAAGTACTGCACATGAAAGACGCTGCTTTTGAGGTTTTGTGTGTATGTGTGTGCGTGCGTATGTGTTTTCAGGCTGGTTTAGTGCTGCAACTAATAATTATCTTTGACATCGATTAATCTGGCAATTATTATCTCAATTAGCTGTTTAATTGTTGCTGTAAAAAGTGTCCATCACAGTTTTGTAAAACCACAGATGATGTCTTCAGATCGCCTGTTTTGCTCAGAGGGCGTCTGAAACCCTAAAATATTTAGTTTACCGTTGCTTAAGAGACAGTAAAGCAGAGGATGTTGTTGCTGTTTTTGTTTAGAAAATGATTTCACTGATTAGCTGCATAGTTTTATTTCATACGTTTCCACTTAAGTCAGTTTCTGTGCCAAATTACGACCGTCAGTCTGCAAAACGCTGGATTTCGCGTCGTTGTAACTGTATTAGAGCAAAATGAGACTTGACTGTAAACCAGCACAGTTGTGAATAATCCTGTAGACAGACACACACACACACGCACATACACACCTAATGATGCAGTCACCAGGTGTTGGGTGAGCAACAAAATAAAAAAAGTAAAACTCTGACTTTGAAACTGAAGCATCACCTCAGTTTTTCTGGTTTCAAAGTCCCTCAGTTGTATCTGGTAAAGAGAATGATTAAAGGTTTGGTGCCAGAATAAATATTTCTCGCTGCTGCTCGACTTGGCCCATACTTGCATCAGCAGATGTTGGATTTCAGGATGAGGATGATTTGAGCCTTCAGACGCAGAAAGCTACTGAAAGGCGGTTTGTCAAATCGTGATGAGGACGTCTTTGTTTTTGAAAATCAGCCGAGAGGTTTTATGTAATTGCATTAGAAATCAAATCAAAGGTAAACCAGGAGCAGTGTAATAATGCCCTGTGATGTTTCCTCAACATCTCAGGAGTGTACGTCCGTTTTTCAGTTTGACAGGAAAATGACAACTGATCGGTTAAAGATGGGATTATGAAATGTTATGAGGTATGATTATGAAACATTTCTGTATTAAAATGTCTTGAGACGACTAGGGAAACAAGCTGAGCAGACGGTTGCAGCAGCTCAGCCCCATGCTCATCCTGGACGTCCTCTGTCCACAGAGCAGCATTAGAAAAACTGAAGTTTAACATGAAACTGCTTGATTCTGTGTTTTATCTGTTTTTATGACCTCATCCATGTTTTTATGAGACAAGGAGACCTCTGCAGATAATTCTGCGCCTGGTAAAAGCCTCCTAAACAATAAAGGAAGTGGTAGAAGCTAACTGCAGTGGTGGGAAGAACAACAACTCCCATGATCCCATGGTCTTCTGAACCAGATTTATTATAGCCTTATCGCAGGATCCTGCAGCAAGTTGCTGTTTTTCACTGCAGGGATTGCTTTCAGCAGGAACAATGTGCCTGAAAGACAGGTGTGTATTATTACTGTGAGGGAAATGTTGCAGGAAATACTGGGAAAAAGAAATTGGCATTGATTTGATCTGAATATTAGTAAATTACACAGAGGGCCAGTGTGCCAGCATGCAAAATCTGCTGGTTTTGAACCCGTTGGCTTTGTGCCACAGTGGTGTGCTTCTTGTCTCTTGTGCCCAGACCTGCCAACACTCCCGTTTTTCCCGTGTTTGTCCTGCATTTCAAGGCCATCCCCCAGTGCCCTCCTGTAATTTGCATGGCCCTTAAACTTTATCATGAATAATCATCAACCATAAGTTTGGAGTGTTTGCCTGACGTCACCTTAGTTGCCAGTCGTCTGTGAAGCACAATCCACACGTACACACACAGTCCGCATGTTACATACAATGGCAGCTATGCTGTTGCCTGCAATGACTGCATGATAAAATAATCAGAGCGAACAGCTGCAAAGGCTGAATTCATGTAAACTAATCTCCCTTGTACCAGTGAGGTGTCCTGCCCTCTAGTTCCATTACTTGATTTTGAAGCCAAGCTTTTAGACTTTTTAAAACCAGGTGTTGGCGTTTTATTTGTTGCACAGAGGTTTAAACATGTTTCTGTTGAAATGAGCTGGTGACTGCTGGTTGTTGTGTGGTTTTCTGAGTCATTCATTCTCCTGGAACATAATATAATCTTCTCGGTTTGGCTTTAGTTTGAAACATTTCATGGCCCAGTTATTAAGGACGCTTTTAAAATGTGTTAAAGTTTAGTCTCATGCAGCTTCACATTCATCCAGAAAGAGCAGGTGGCCATATGAACACCTGCACAAACACCAAACCAGTACAACAGCCTGGTTTGGCCACAGTTTATGGTGCACTGTATTGAACTGCACCTCATGACTGCAGTGTGTTATTTGTCAGATCCGGTGTGTAGACTTCTCCAGGGCCGATGACATCACAGGATGGGAGTAGCCATCTTGATCTCCAGCTCTCTATCTCATCTCCTGTTTGTACAACAGGCCAAAATTCTCACCGGTCCTGTGACGCAGCCTTTTCTGCTCCCCGGCAGACACACCGAGATCTTTCTGCCGCCGCCTATTTTTTGTTCTCTTCTGAGAAAACCTGGCGGAGACTTTGGACTAAAGAGATCAGAATTTGAAGTATTATGCGATTGCCTTTGCGCCCGCCTTCCCTCCCTTTTCTTCATAACTTTCTCGAAACTAAAAATGTATTGATTTTTCTGTGATGTTGTCATCTCATCTCTGCAAAAAAAAAGAAAAAAAAAAGAAATCGATCTTCCACGGCTCTGGTTACCTGCTGTTATTGCCACTGTATTTTTCTTTTAAGAAGCAGGCTGTCATTTTCAATCAATGGGTCATTAATTATTGAGGTCGTGCAGGTTGACAAGATGCACGTCCTGTCTTGTTTGGCAGATGAATTATCTGCAGCCAGGATGCTCGCCATGTAATAATATAACAACACATCAGTGGATTTTGCTCTTCCAGACGGCATGAGATGGTTGCACTAACCAACAGTTAAGGACAAAACCTCTGTACTCCTAATCAGCTTAATGCTGGCTTATTCAAAGGCCCTCTTTCAGACAGAGCAGCTGCTGTCAGCCAGTTTGAGTAGAGGGTGTGACTGCTGGCAGAGCTCGCCGATGCAGAGAGACCGGTTGGTGATTAACAAATGTCAGTAGACTTTGGAATCTGGGGAGCCCAGTCTGATGGCTTTGTCCTCTGTTGCTTGCCACTGAAGGTCTTCCAGGTGGCTCTGTCATGCTCTCTCGCTGCCTCCCTTCTCCTCCCACCCTTCCCCTCCAGGGCCCTGCTCTCCCCTTCTGCTTCCCTCTGCCCTCTTCACGTCTTCTCCTCCAGGCTCAGGGTTTTACAGGGCTCCGAGATAAAGAAGTTCAGACATGCCTCACATTTTTAGACCCCCCTTGTGGAACATAGTTGGCAGCTTCTCCACAAAGTGTTGGTGCATGCCGCTCGCACTGACCTACTCTGTCTTTCTTTGGAACGGGGTATCGCAGCATTTCTATGAAACTCTCCCTCTCTCTCTCTCGATGCAAGAGATAATGTCCCTGAGAAATGAAAAGGACGAGGCAAAGTCCGCCCCGCAAGAGCGTGAGATGTTTTCTGCTGAGCTGTGTGGGCAGAGGGCTTGGGCACAGCACCGTACATCTGGCAGATAGATTTCTGTCAGCCGCTCTCCAGTGTCAGGCTGCCTGCCTTTGAGGAAGAGGATCAGATCTGTGGGTCCATGTTGTGTGCTGGCTGAACACCTAAGCGCACATAGTCAGCTCCTAAAATGGCTGCCCTTGAAGCTCGGCTCAGAGGAGGATCTGAGCAGCTCAGTCGCTGCCTGTTAGAGCCCCAGCTGACTAGATGAAAGCAGTTACACAATCTCACCCATTAACTTGGTGTGGCGCAGGGACTGACTGGCTGAAAAGACGCAGCCAACTCTAAGGCAGATGGTGGTTGTGTAGGAGGTTTTTTTTTTTTCCTCCTCCCCGGGCATTCCTCTCCCCTTCTCTCCGAAAGGATTCTCTTGATATCCATGTCAAGGAACCTGGCATTAGGAGGCAACTTTGTTCAAAACAGCAGTGAACTGCCAAGAGAGCAGGGTGGGGCCCCCATGGTGAGGCTGTAACCTGACCCTGAACAACAATGGATCCCCCTGGTTGCTCAGGGACATACTGGCAGCTTGGCCGGCTCACATGGAGCTCTCCACTGGCCGGCCAGTTGGGTGTGGGAAGCGGGGCGGGATTCCCAACTGTCTCTGGCTGGATCTCGCTTGAAATTTCTCAGTTTCAGTGGACTGAATTTGATTGTGGAACTGAAGCCATATTTCACTACATCTCTGTTTAAATCAAAGCTTAATATCTGGTTTCTTTTTAAACCAAGTAAATGTTTTCTCAAAATTAAACCTAATGGCTGAAAAACACCTCATATTTGGGGCTACTTTGCAAATATTGCCCGGCAACAACTTTTTCCGTAACTTTGGCATTTTGTGTCCAAAAGAGGAGTGCTTTTGTTTTCGGCTGACTCGGTGCATTCAAAGTCCGTTTGAGTTGGCACACCTGAGAAAAAACTTTGTTCCAGTTCATAAACTGTGCTACAAGCAGCGGTGGAGGAGGAACTCAGAGCTCTTCCTCAAGTAAAAGCATCAATGCCACAGTGTAGAAATACTCTTTTACAAGCAAACGTCCTGCATCCAGACTTGTAAATAAGTAATAGAGCAGAAGTATTAGCACCTAAATATGAAATTTTCTGTCATTTATGACTTTAAACTTTAAAATTCTGAGTTTTTTATCTCCTTACCATGGTTCTATCATTTCTTTAACTTTCAATAATCCAAAATACGCTGTTGTAGTTATGGGATTACAGTGTTTATCTATTGTTTATCATTAAATTTCGGTTTTATTACAGCATTTGATTTGACCCGATGGTTTTAGTGTTCCTTTTTAGGGATGTTTTGAGACGTTTTGTGATATAGACTTTTGCCATTAAGAACAACAGATCCGCGCAGGGTCATGCCTGCAGTATTAACCATTAATCCTCTTTGAATACATGCAAAATATTTCTGTCTGTGCCTGACAGAGTACACAAACAAATGCTCGTTATGAAGAAGTCGTGCTTAGAAAAGTCTTTTAGTTTGGAAAGTGCAGTTACATTTGAATTAAAGTTCCAACCATAAGCTATCCACTGTAATCGAGGTGTCTTCAGTTTGAGTCGAGCTGGAGGGACTTTTCTTACATGTCATCAACCCCATTGTTATATACACACCGATCAGGCATATCATTATGACCACCTGCCTAATATTGTGTTGGTCCGCCTTCTGCTGACCCATTGAAACATGGACTCCACTAGACCCCTGAAGGTGTGCTGTGGTATCTGGCACCAAGATGTTAGCAGCAGATCCTTTAAGTCCTGTAAGATGGGGCCTCCATGAATCGGACTCGTTTGTCCAGCACATCCCACAGGTGCTCAATTGGATTGAGAACCGGGGAATTTGGAGGACAAGCCAACACCTCAAACTCTTTGTTGTGCTCCTCAAACCTATCCCGAGCCATTTTTGCTTTGTGGCACGGCGCGTTGTCCTGCTGAAAGAGGCCGCAGTCATCAGGGAATACCGTTTCCATGAAAGGGTGTACATGGTCTGCAACAGTGCTTTGATAGGTGGTACGTGTCACAGGAACATCCACATGGATGGCAGGACCCAAGGTCAGTGGTCATGATGTTATGCCTGATCAGTATATATATGCTTTTAGTTATTCTACAGTATTACACATCTGCACAGTAAAGACAAAAACACCGTAAAATGCTTTTTTGACTTTGCACAGAAAGAGAAAAACACCTTTAACGCCTTTAACAGTTACAAAGAGAGATGACATGCAGTGTACACAGTGTGTGTGTGTCTCTATGTTTGTGTGTACTTATACTAGTGTGTGCACAACTTTCCGTGTGTAAACTTCATTGTTGTTTCAGTGTTATATTTCAAGCTTTTTTTTCCCTCCATCTGGCATTGTGATGTGGAGGGGGAAGCACCGGGCTTTATATCAAGAAGTTAATGAGGAGAGTGGCCACCTGTGCATTCAGAGGAGCTTTAATTCATCTCAAAACGCTGTCATAGATGGTTCAAACATATTCAGACCTGGATGGTGTCCAGTGTATGAACTGCTCCTAAGCTTACTTAGTGGTTTGGGGATGTAATCTTCCTGAAATATGGAAACAACAGAACGAAGCGTTGTTTGCACCATAGGGTGCACCTGGTCCTGTAAAATGGTCTTCTGCTTTAAGACTGTTTGCCATTATGCATCTATGGAGACTGATCAGTGGAGCTGAATGAATCCCACAGCATAGCCATACCATCACAGCTCCTCCATGTTAGTTGCGTCTTTGCTCAGGCTTCAGACAGGAGCAGTTTGGATATGAATGGGAGCCTTGTTTTAAATATCAGCTTTGTATACTCACATGCACAGTTATTGTACAAACTGGGTCAAAGAGGTGCTGATTCAGTTCCTGTTCATCTTCAATTTGTTGATTTTCTTTTTTCTTTTTACTGCGGTATGTGCATTTTGACTTTTGATCTATTTGACGCTGTTAAACCCAAATTATAGTTCTTTTAGTAGTCATACAACAGCAGCATGATGCCCCTATATTACTGTATGTCAAAGTTAAACTCCACATGTCTGTAACCTTATCTAAAACATCTCCAATGCAATGAGTTTGATGCTGCTGCCTTGAAATAAACATCAGGGATATGAATAAGTTTGTAAATTTTTTCTGCTTTGATTTACCTGCTATTGTGTTCAAAAGAAAGTGCGAAAAACATCATATTGATTGGGTTTTGATTTGAAAGTCAAGGCTGTAAACTTGGCCGCTTTAACTACCTATCTCAGGGCCGGTGTGAGCTACAAATCCTATTTGTGGTATTATATGGTTTTTCGAGACAAAATGACAGTTGATTAGAAAGCCGTGATGAAAGAGCTGTGAAATGATGGCCACATCATCAACATCCATTTTTCTGGCCAAGTCCAAACTGCAAAGCAGCCCAAAGACATAAAGCCTTCATCTCTCAGCTGATTCATTCAATCTTATTTCAGAGCAGTTGATACAATCTGATGGAATAGTCTGCTCTAAATACTGAGCTGTGGAGCTGCTCTCCAGCTGTTGCTTATCCCAAGGTAATAAAAATGGGACAAATCAGCCCATAATCCCTCCTCAGTCCCTCCATTGTTCTTGGAATGATGCTATGCTAAAAAATGGGACCTTCTTAGTATTCAGAGTAACATCAGCATCTGCTGAATTCTTCTCTTTGTTATGTTTTGGGAGGCTTTCCATCAGAGCTTGTGGACACCTCCAGGCATTTTAGGTGATGGAAGATATTCTCATTTTTATATGAATTTGTGATTTTTTTTATCCATGTGGTTTTGTCTTGGTAATGAGAAAACAGCAGTTTGTCGCAGTGTTGCGCAAATGAACAATTTGTCTTTTTAATATAATTTTCCTGAATATGATTTTTTTCAATGAGAAAACTCAATAATTTTAGTTTTGGGTGGTTGGTTTGTTTGGGCAATTTCAGTGATACGTTTGATTTAGACTTGACAGCTCATAATAGTTTAGGATTTTTGTTTTATTAAAATGTAGTTTTATTCAGTTTTATTCACTCCCACATATTATTCAACATCAAAGCAATCATAAAAGAAATAAATGTACCTCTTGTTGTGCCCTTATCCTCATTCAAATTCCACTCACAGTGGACAATCCAAAAATATTTTTCCCCGCAGTGCCAAATCTACAACAGTGCACCACATTTTGTTGCAAATTCTTGCAAATGCAAGTTGAAGAGGCCCTGCAACGCTGACAAATGAGACTCTGCTGCACATAATCATGAACATTTGAAAGCATTATGCCTTTTGCTGGTCATTGTCTTACTTGTTATGTGGAAAAGGTGTGTCATCCATCCTGCACTTGATTATTCTTTGTTCACAGCAGGAATTGCCATCTGTAATCATGCAAGATCCTCTCAGAGCTCATTTTTATGGAAAGGCCTGTTCACTTCACTGAGTACTGAAGCATTGCAGGACAATATTAGTATTAAACTCACTTAACTGACTCACTTAACTTTCAATGGAAGATAGCTTTTAGTTTCTATGAATATTTTACCACGATTCTCATAAATTACTTTCATTTAATCACAACCACAGTTATTCTCCCATGCACTCTTCTTCTGTTTATCCTCATGATTTTTTCTCTCTCTCTCTCTTTCTCTGTAGGTTTCCCTGATTTTCCAGGGAGTGCTCCCTCTCTTTAGTGATGGAGGTATTGCAGTGTGATGGCTGTGACTTCCGTGCCGAGTCATATGATGACTTGAAGACCCACATTCAGGAAGTGCACACTGTTTTCCTGCAGCCTGCAGATGCAGATGAGTCTGACTCCCTGAAAGACGAGGACGAAGATGAGGAGGAAGAGGAGGAATATGAGGATAAGGATGACAAGGATGACAAGGATTATACGCCTCCTAAAGCTGGAATGAGTATGCCTACCACATTAATTCAGATGTTACATTTAATTTGTTAGGATTAGGGCACATTTCTCTCTGTTGTTAAATAAATTTTCATTTTAGGATGATTGTATATTTTGTAAAAGAGCAATTAAACTTCAGTAACTTGTTACTGGTTTTATTGGAAGTCTGAATAATATCAGAAAATGTTACATATTGCTATTTTTCAACAGATATCTCATATTTTCTTTTCTTTTTTAGGCCCCAACTCTACTGACGGTTCCAAACAAACATCACAAAAGCAGACAGCTGAAACTCATCTGCCGTTTTACCAGTGCAAGTTCTGTGTCCGTTACTTCAGATCGAAGTCATTCTTAAGAAACCACACCAAAAAAGTGCATAGTGTTGTAGAGGAAGATTCGGATCCAAGTATCTCCTCACAGACAGCCAAGCAGCCCAGCTACACCGTTATAATGCACAACGACCATTCAAAAGTGTATTCCTGCCAGTATTGCACATACAAGTCTCCACGCAAAGCAAGGATAATTAAACATCAGCTAATGTATCATAGCAAAGTTCCCCCCGAGAGTGCGGGAGATCCCTCCGCCGAGATCGGAGAGGAATCTGACTCAGCCAGTGGACTGATGAAGGGAACATTTGCCTGCGAATGGTGTGACTATCAGACTGACCAGAAGGACAGCTGGACTAATCACGTGGTGAAAGAACACAGTGACAAGGTCAAGATAGTTTCATGCATTACAGAGCTGGAAGAGGAGGCAAGTGCAAGCTCACCCAAACCAGATTCTCCCTCCGCTTCCCAAAGCCCAACTAGACCGATGGCTTTTGCCGAAAAGGAAGAATCAGCAGGAAAAACAGCAGAAAACACGTCAGAGAAGTCAGCCTCAGAGATTTCATCCTTTCAGTACGCACAGATTGCTACAGCTACACCCAACAGCACAGGTTCCTCTATTTTGTCCAAGAGGTTTGCTTCATCTGAAATCAACAACAGTGCCCAAGAGATGGACGCAAACTTACTTAATGAGGACGACTCCAGGAGCAGCTTAGAGGATGACGACGATGAAGAGCTGGGGGATATGGATGATCCTAGCTATACTGGGACCCTGTCAGCAGATGCAAAGCAGCTTTTAACTGATGATGATGATAAATTACTGGAGACTAAAGGAATACCCTTTAGAAAGTACATGAACAGATTTCAGTGCCCCTTCTGCTCCTTCCTAACCATGCACAGGCGGAGCATCTCCCGCCACATTGAAAACATTCACCTATCTGGTAAAACCACAGTATATAAATGTGATGAGTGCCCGTTTATTTGCACCAGCCCTCTTAAACTAGGCACACACAAACAGAGCCACAGTTCCTCAGATTTAGAGACCATGGACCTAACGAGTGATAGCCCAGATCCTCTAAATGACAGTGCTGCAGAGCCAGTTAATGGGGGCAGTGTAAGTTCCAAAGTCAATGGAAAGAAGATAACCAGCACACCGAACGACCAGCAGAACCCTCATCGCTGCACGCTCTGCAGCTTCTCTACCACCACTCTGAAAGGTCTGAGGGTTCACCAGCAGCATAAGCATTCCTACTGTGATGACCTAGATCCCACTGTCTTTGAAAACCAGCTGACTGACCAGCCAGACTCTGAAGTAGACGCTTCTCCAATCTTTCTGCAAAAAACCCAGACCTCCATTTTAGGACTTGCCACCAAAAAGCCCTTAGTAACAGGGAAAAGAGCCAGGAAGTCCATTAATGACTTGCCTTTGGATCTGTCCTCAGTGAAGAAAAGAACCAGAATTGATGAAATTGCCAGTAACCTTCAAAGTAAGATAAGCCAAAGCCAGCAGGACATGATCATCAACCTAGATGACATGGATGATGAGGATGCAGCAGAAAATCACGCTAGTGCTGATAAAGAGGACAGAGACCATGACAATAAAAACCCTGTCTTCACTTACAACACACAACAGCTTCATGCAAGAGACTCGGTGATGTCTCATGAGGGAGGCAGGATAGGGAAAAGAAAAAGCAACCCTAAGTCAAAACCTAGAAGCATTCCTATATCCCTGACTCTCTCAGATGACAGCGAGAACATCTCTGCTGACCCCAACGACAGTACTATACAAGAGAACGCTGACTTTTCAGAGGAACCAGGAGCTACACGTTTCTACTGTAAACACTGTGATTACCACAACAAATCTGCCCGTAGCGTAAGCACCCACTACCAGAGGATGCACCCTTACATCAAGTTCAGCTTTAAGTACATCCTGGACCCTGAGGACCAGAGTGCGGTCTTCCGCTGCTTAGAGTGCTACATTGAATACACAAATTACAATGATCTACACCAACACTACATGGATCACCATCCTGAGGCAAGCAACGTGCTCAACTTCAACCAACCAAATCTGGTATACATGTGCCGCTTTTGTTCGTACACGAGCCCCAATGTCAGGAGCCTGATGCCCCATTACCAAAGAATGCATCCTACGGTGAAAATTAACAATGCAATGATTTTCTCAAGCTATGTAGTGGAGCAGTCCCACAAGACGGGTGAATCGCAAACCCTGAGGGAAATATTGAACTCTGGCCCCAAGAATTTTAACTCAGCCACATCAACACCCAGGTCCTCCTCCAGCCCAGTGCTGAAAACTGTCCCCAAGACCCCTGAGGCAAGTGCGGAGACAGATCCTCTCAAAGAATCTATGGGTGGCAACGTTGTTGTCTATGACTGTGATGTGTGTTCTTTTGCGAGCCCCAACATGCACTCTGTTTTGGTCCACTATCAGAAGAAACACCCTGAGCAAAAGGCATCTTATTTCCGTATACAGAAAACCATGAAGGTGATCTCGGTGGACCAGTCACAGACTGTTGCAAACTCTTCTTATAATCTCAGCATGGCGATGTCTCCAAAACAACCAAGTGCAGCACTGTATGGCTCAGATGAAGAAATGTACTACTGTAAACACTGCGTGTACAGCAACAGATCTGTTGTCGGCGTGTTGGTCCATTATCAAAAGAGACACCCAGAAGTAAAAGTGACAGCAAAATATATCAAACATGGCGCCCCTACCCCTGGCTTGATGAAACTGATGGATGAGTTGCAAATTGCAACTCCCAAACAGTTTTTGAAGCAGTTTCAGAACAACGGTCACGATGGCTCCAACAACTCAAGCCCAAAACCAGGAAGTGGTGAGAAAGGTGAGGATGAGCTCTTCTTTTGTCAGCACTGTGATTATGGCAACCGCACTGTAAAAGGTGTGCTTATTCATTACCAGAAGAAGCATAGGGAAACCAAGGCCAATGCAGACCTTGTACGCCGCCATACAGCTGTTGTGCGGAGCCAGCGTGAGCGTGCACAGATGGTCCAGTCGAGCAGTGTTTCGTCTGCCATGATCCCAGCCCCTCCAGACCCTGAAAACGCTACGTCCCTGCGTTCCCTCAAGTGCAGACACTGTTCCTACACATCTCCTTACGTCTACGCCCTAAAGAAGCATCTGAAGAAAGAGCATCCTGCTGTGAAAGCCACAGCCATGACCATTTTACACTGGGCTTACCAAGATGGCATTCTGGAGGCTGGCTACCACTGTGAGTGGTGCATTTATTCCCACGCTGAACCCCAAGGCCTGCTGCTCCATTACCAAAGACGCCATCCTGAGCACAATGTTGATTACACATACATGGCCAGCAAGCTGTGGGCTGGGCCAGAGACCACCCAACAAGGGGGCAATATGGAAACTAAACATTACAAATGCAGAGACTGTGCCTTTGAGGCCTGTACAATATGGGACATCACCAGTCACTATCAGGCAGTCCACCCATGGGCCATTAAAGGGGATGAATCTGTGCTTTTGGATATCATCAAAGGGAATGGCTCAGCTGAAAAGATCCACCAGCAGATTGCCAAAGAACAAGCGTCTTTCAATTGCCAGTCTGTTGAAGATGATGGAGCACTGGTCATCAGCACCCCACCTCAAGAGAGCAATCCCCATCTGCCCCACCCACGTCTTTCCATCTCTAACAATCCTTATCAGTGTACTGTATGTCTGTCGGAGTACAACAGCCTCCATGGCCTCCTCACTCACTATGGAAAGAAGCACCCAGGCATGAAAGTAAAAGCTGCAGATTTTGCACAGGAGGCTGACATCAACCCCAGTTCTGTGTATAAATGTCGTCACTGTCCCTATGTCAACTCCCGAATACACGGTGTCCTAACTCACTATCAGAAAAGACACCCGTTAGTGAAAGTCACTGCCGAAGACTTTGCAGATGACATAGAGCAAATCGCTGACTTGAATGACGGAGACGACAAGTGCAAAACTCAGAGGCAGGGCTATGGCGCATACAGGTGTAAAATGTGCCCATACACCCATGGGACACTGGAGAAACTCAAAATCCATTACGAGAAGTATCACAATCAGTCTGCCTCTGATATGTTCACTCCCTCCATGACAAGTTTCTCTCCCGGTAAAGAAACAGAGCCAGTAGCTGAATGCAGCGCTAGTAATATATCAAGCGCAGCAAAAGTCCAGGAGGTCAGTGAATTGGACCTTGCCCTCTCTCAGTTACCCATCAATAGGACGGAGAAACATGCTATATTCAAGTGTCAGCTCTGCAAATACTTCTGCTCCACCAGGAAAGGCATTGCTCGCCACTACCGTATCAAGCACAACAATGTCCGTGCCCAGCCAGAAGGTAAAAACAATGTCTTCAAATGTGCCCTCTGTTCGTACACAAACCCTATACGCAAAGGCCTGGCAGCACATTACCAGAAACGGCATGACATCGATGCCTACTACACCCATTGTCTGGCTGCTTCCAAGACTATGAGCGATAAGCCTAACAAAGTGGTGCCACCCCCGCCATCTGACGGAGACAGTTCGGAAATGAGCGAAGACTTGCGTTTGGCTGTAGAGAGACGAAGGTGCTCTCTCTGTGCCTTCCAGGCTTTCAGCAGGAAGAGCATTGTGTCACACTACATTAAACGCCACCCAGGTGTCTTCCCCAAGAAGCAGCATGCTAGCAAGCTTGGTCGCTACTTTACTGTTATCTATGCCAAAGAGCCTGAGAAGATTGCTGTCACTGGAATGGCAGATGAGGACAAGGAAGTGCTGGAGGGGCCGCTTGAACCTGAGCAGGACAGAGAGGTGGAATGGCTGCCATTCAAGTGTCTAAAATGCTTCCGGCTGTCCTTCAGCACAGGTGAGCTGCTGTCTATGCACTACAACGACCACCACAGCATTGACTTGAAGAGGGACTTCATGGTGTCGCCCGGTCCTGGAGATGAAGACTCTGAGTTGTACCAGTGTTCTCACTGTGAGCTGAAGTTCCTGGCTCTCCCAGTTCTGGCCAAACATCTGTTGAACCACAACGAGGAGTTTCAGAAGAGAGCCATGAGGCAGGAGAGGAGGAGGCAGCTTCTCAGCAAACACAAGGCCACAGAATTACCTGAGACCAAACCTGAGAAGGTGAGCGGCGTTACAAGTCGCCCTTGAATTATATAATCAAATGAAATAATAAAGCTTGTATTATTTAATTTTTACCATTTATATCTGAATTTATCTTGTATCTGCAGCAATGTATATTGCTTTTGTAACATGGTGCACTGTCTTGCATACGACACAGGTGTTACTGAACTCCTGAAAGTCATGGCCACGGTGTTTAAAAAATCCATGTGGTACAGCTCATACAGGCATAATGTATCACTGAGACCATTGTTAATTCATCATAACGTGACTATATGAATCCACAATCATTGCATTTGCACCCAAGTCTTTCTCTTCTGCCAAAACTGAATTGTAGAGATAATTATCTGTTACGAATTGCCCCTTCAATGTCACCAGGAATATATAACTGTGCGCGATAATGAGGTGTGATAATTAGTTTCATAATAAGTTCATTAAAAATACAATTGATCTCATTTAATGTATATTTGAGAATAGAAACAGTCTCTGACTTCATGGAGATGAAATAATACTATCCTCTGACGAATGCATCCGCTGGTTTAGATTCACAGGCGTTGGTTAGCACTGTGTAAATTACACTGTTGTCGTCCATAATTTAATAGTAGAGATAACTAAAACGACTAAAACAGATTCATTTTAATGTCATTTCTTTTTTCCCGTCAACAGGAAAGCCCTGTAAATAAAGCTCCGATAGGATTCAGGTGTAACTTCTGCATCGAGGTGCACCCCACCCTCCGAGCCATCTGCAACCACCTTAGGAAGCACGTCCAGTATGGAGAGGTCAAAGAGGGACACGTCAAGGTAAATGGATTTATTTTTTGAACTTCTCTAATGCCATTATAGTATTTTATCTTTGTAAATCTGGGGATTTGTTGCATCACATCTGAAATATTTTTATATTAACTGTCAATGTAAAAGCAATTTTTATGTAGAATAATACATTACATTAATGTAATTGATGAGAAATAACAGAAATATTGTTCTTATTATAAGGTTATTATTCTATAACATGCATTGAAGAAATCTCATCATTACTACTGTTAGCTTGGCATTTTTGGAACATATACTCTTGCCCTGTGATTGATGAGAAGGTCGAGTTCACTGTTATAACCATCCACTAAATACAAAGCTATAGCCTGCCGCCACTTAGCTAACCTTAGCTTAAGGACTGAAAACAGGAGAAAACCAGTGTATTTTTGTTGGCAGTTTATGCTAATGCTAAGCTAAAATGCAGCTATTTGTTAGGTATATTATATTTAATGTGCAAGTTTTAAAGTTGTATCAATCTTTGTATCTAACTCTTGACAGAAATGAGTAAGTATATTTCCCGAAACGTTAACTTTTCCTTCAGCAAACTGTGCAGCCACTGCTTCAGAAATCAAACAAATGCACTGTATGCATTATTTACTATTTTTCTTAAGTGATATCAATATTATATTTTTATAACAATACTTGAGAGACCCACTTTGTCTCTCCCCAGTGTTTCCTGTCTTAGCTCTATAGTGATCTGTTTTACTGAACTCGGGTTCTGTTTCCCATTTTGTTTATTACTGACGGAGGCTTCTGGGTAGACATTCTGTCAGCTTCCCCCAGAGAAAACAAGCAATGCTGTCCCGTTGCAGTGGAGGGGGAGGAGGAGCGGAGGACAGAGTGGTGAGCCATAACTTTTAGGGCAGCGGCGGGTAACCATTCGAACATTAGTATTCCACAGAGGCCGCCAGTGAGGGGAACAGGCCTAAGGATCCAACGCCTCACCCAAACGGAGGCCTGGTTCCTCCGTCAGATACTCAGTCTGTCTTTTAAGTATTTAAGATGAGATGGTTTGGGGCCACGGAGAGTGATCCAGTGTAATACCCACTTTGGCAACTGAGGTCCATTAAAAAAAACAAAACAAAAACAAAGGGAGTGACTTGACTTTGAGGTATAGTTGGTATATGGGATAAAATGTGAACTTGTGTAGCAAATGGCTTATTCCCTGCTCCCCATTATAGCTGCAAGCATTCATGGCCTTCAACACAATAACCATGATGATGTACAGCAGCTCTACCAGATGGAATATACTGCATGTTTTATACATTGCAGAGGGTAATAATGCTTCTTTTTTTATGATTTCATGAATACAGCTTCACCTCTACAACCGCAGTAGTTTTTAATACAGTCGGAGCAAGAACAGGCTGACAGTGCAGCCGGGGCAGGCTGGATGGCAAGGTTGGGTCTGCGGATGCCACATCTTATTTATGGCTGCATGAAGTGCAGGGTCAGGTCCTTCCACAGAAAGAATGAGCTTCCTCGGGGCAATAAAAAAGTCATGGTGATCGTCTGTCCACTTGTGATGACTGCAGAAACCAGGCTGCAGACGGAGGAAAGAAGAAATGGATGGAGGAGTTTTGTTTGCAGTTGGTTCGTGTTATTCGTTGGTGCAAGTTCTTCTGTTTTAGCGCTTTATCTGTTTCGTTGCAGCAGCAGCAGCCAGTAATCAAACAGGTCTAGTGGCCAAACAGATAAAGATGAGTAACCACTTTGAATGAACGCTTGTTGTTCTGTATCAAAGAAGCATATTGTGATTGATTTCTGTTGGATATACAAGAAAGATGGAGGAGAGTTCGGGATGACACACAACAAATCTCCTGAACTATAATTTTGTTTGCCACGTTCAAAGTGTGATATGTCATCGAATGCTACCAGACTACAGAGTTTCTGGTCAGGGTTGGGCTAAGGTTGCTCTCGAGGCTTCTCGATACGCAGCGCGACTTTTTCAGTCAATCGCTCTCGGACCTTTTTTTTCATTTTTGCCCTCATGCAGACGCGCACTGCAGCTTCAAGCATTTTGGACAAGTGTTGAGGAAAATAGAAAAGGCTTGCAGGTCAGCGATGGACCCACATGGTGATCTCCCAATATTCAGTGCTCAAGCATAAATGTATTCAATTGACATTGCAGCAGGTGAGGCAGAGGGAGCTGTGACAGAAACTGAACTGAGAATGATGCAGCGTGGACAGGAACAGAGACGTGAGAGTGATGCGATGTGATTTGTCTGGTGCAGGAAAAGGGGTTTCTGTTTTGTCCTGGTTGGTTGAGTATGAACCATGGACCATCCACATATTACATCATAACTCTTAATATTCCTTCTTTTATTAAGGTGTTGCGTATGTGATGGATGAAGTCAACATATGCAGAGAGGTTACTCAACGTCTGACGACTGTCTTCTTTGTTTTGCAGCAGGAGGTCACCGAGGTCCCCCTGACGCTGCCCTCAGAGAGTCTAACTAACGGCGACCTGGAGGAGGAGGATGCAGCTGAGGAAGACGACCTCGAGAGACCCGAGGCTGCGATGATGGGTCCGGCCTTGGTTTCCGCAGCATCTGGTGGCGTTGCGGTCGCCGTGGAGACACTGGAACCGGAGACGCATGCCGTCGAAGGGAGGGCAGCGGCCCTCGTGGCTGCCGCCAGGGCCGTGGTGTCAGAGGACCAGCTGAAGCAGCGATTAGCAGCGGGGGGTCACCCATGCGCCCAGTGTGACAGAGTCTTCATGTCCATGCAGGGACTCAGATCCCATGAGAGGAGCCACTCAGCCATGGCGCTGTTCAGCAGAGAAGACAAATATAGCTGCCAGTACTGCCAGTTCGTCTCACCCTTCAGACACAAGTAAGTCAACACAGCAAAGTCTGTATGTAACAGTGTATAATACAACATATTTACCTTTTACCCAGTGTTGATCCATTGATGCATTCAACACCGCTCTATTTGCAACGTCTCGTAAGTTTTAATCCTTAAGATTTTATCTCTGATTGATTTGTCAACAAACACAGTTACTGGTGGTGTCAGCTAGTTTTGAGCAGCCACCTTTTCAGAGATACAACAGAAGAGCAACTGCTGCATCTTTTTATAGTGTGAACACGCAACGTGACCTTGATTTAAGAACTTAAATACAGAAAATCTTGTTTCGATGAACGGACTCGGGTCAGCTCCCAGCTTGAGTTTCCTGTGCGTCGGCTTCACAATAAGTGGTTTGCCACTTGACCGCTCTTAATGTGAAGCAGCGTCAGCGGAAAACGTTTGGTTTGCATCAGCAGCGGCTCAACACAGCTGCGAGACGCCGGCAAGAGAGGGAGCAGTAAATACATCTTTAAATCGCATGTAAAGGTAATTTAATGGTGGACCGCGCCACAAAATCATAGTTTGATCATGTGAACACCGTGAGGATTACAACTTTTAAGGCTCATAATGTCCGTCCCTGTCCCTGCTTACAGCCTGAGTAGTGTGAGTAAGTATACTTGTACCCTTATTCATCCAATGCATCCTGGCTGCAACACATGTCAACAAGCCAGTAGCCGTGACTGCTTTGTGACATGTGCACTTGTACCACGCTCATATTCAAACTCAGCTACACACCTTTAAAGTTTCCTGGCAGCGTCTTGCAGGGTCGTGATGATCCTCAGACATGTAAACACATGGCGAGGTATTCAAAACAGCTTCTCTGGGGTCCACGGGACCACGATGACACACACACACACTCAGACTCACAAGGTAGAAACAAAACCAGCGTCACAGTCGCGGCTGGTAAATATGTAGCTTATATACCTTTCCGATCTCACACCAGCTGTTCTACAAATCAGCTGGATGTTAAACTCATTTTGTACATAGCACAATTTCACACCTCACTCTGTTTACCCTACCACAAGCTCCTTGAATCTTCAATCTTCTCTAAGATTTCCTGCCTCCTAGGAGAGCAAGACAAACATTAGAGCGAGACAGACATTTTGGTAGTGTGATTTGTTTTATCCATCACAGAGACACAGAGCGAGAGGGAAAGAGAGAGTCCTCATCTCCTCTGAGCTCCCAGGTGTAATCCCTCTGTACTGTATGTGCCCTGACCCAGAAAGAAGCCGCATTCCCATGCCACCTAGGAGGCTGGCATTAAAAACACAGCCACCGTCCCCACAGGCACTCACGCACTCATTCCCACCAGGGGATTGTGGGTAGATGAGTTCACCCCACGGCTCCTTGTTCTGTAGTCATTGGAAATGTGCGGCTGTTGTTTGTGAGGTAAACAGAATCGAGCGCTTTAGACGCCGCTGAAATACCCCGCTGTTGAAATCATCAAAGTGGAAGCTGCAGAGTGGAGCGCTCTCTCTTTCTTTCCTCTACTCCATTCTTGTCACTTTCTCTCTTTATCTGCTCTCCTTTTGTCCTCATTTCATCATTTTTTACATGTTTTATCCTCTTATCTCACCCCCTCCCTCTCTTCTTTTTTATTTTGTGTGTGTGTTTTGTCTCGTCGCCAGTCTGGACAGACATATGCAGTCCCACCACGGGCACCACAAGCCCTTCAAGTGCAAGCTCTGCCCCTTTAAATCTGCCTACGTGAGCCGCTTGAAGAGCCACCTGCATAAGGCGCACACAGGTAAAAACACACGCGCTTACATTAAATCACATCTTACAGCTTGTATCCACGACTGATGAGGTATTCCTGGGCCCGAATAGCAGCTTCCTGTTTATCAGCAAACTGGGCTTGAGTTAGCTCATCCAGCACGGCGCAACCAGTGGAATAGCTGGTGGAGCAAACGCATCCGAAATCAATCATATATGGATTCAGATTTCAGCACAACTGGCCCAGATTCATTTGTTTTTAAATATCATTTACCTGGAAGGGTGCCGCAAAGGTGAAGGCGCACGGGTGCGTCCTCAGTTAGATGCGATTCTTCACCTTTATTTTTTATTGTTGATGAGGGAGCCAGATGGCAGACGCAGGCATAGACGTTCGAGCAAATGCAAAAGAATAAAAAATGAAAACTGAAGCTCCACCTGGGCGATCGATACGCAGGCAAAAGAAACAATCTGAGGAAAGGCAAACTAGAAAGGCCAATTTTTCAAAAGGCATCTGAGTGCTCTCAGCTGTCTGATTGGAGAGGACAAGAGTTAACAACTGCTGCGGATAATTGACACAAACCCGTTCTGAGCTGTGATTACATTTGAAAAGTGGAGTTTGGTGATTTTTTTTTTTTTTTTTTGGGGTGGATTCTCCGAAAACAGTCGGCGCTAAATTTCATCATCGCGGCTCGGTTCTTCACCTTTCTCAGCCCAACGAGCTGAAGATACTTTGGATTTATGGTCTTGTTACAATATATGCATATAGCAGGGCTTGGCTCATTTCAGGCAGGAAGTAGTTTTAAACCAACAGAAAAGATCTGGCTGCAGTGCTGCAATTCAACATGACAACATCAGGGTTTAATCTTCAGAGGCCAGAGGCTGCAGGGTGCTACAATTCACCCTATAAACTCATTCAGTAGCCAAAACTGCCTCAGCACAGTTGTGTGCACGGCTCACCGACCTCCTCAAAACCTGGATGTGGACAGCCGAACCCGGCCCTCATTAGCCGACCTGTGCAGGCCGCTCCGCTCAGGTGTCGTTCGCCATTTTCACTGAAAAACAACATCAAGCAGTCGAACCAGCTAACAAGTTTCCTGCTTATTATGGGGAAAAAAGGTTCCTCTGCAACGTTTTGGCTCCCCTCCAGACTCACCTCCCTCCGGCAACGTGAGACTATATATGCTAAATAGTCTGTCTATACATACTGTAATGTTCGTTTTTGCACAATAAATACAAGCTCAACTTCCAAATTGCCTACAAGGAAAGTTCAAGTTGAGGAGTTTGAATGAGGATCTGACTTAATATGTTATTTCATAAGTTGGTGTTTGTGAGCGATACCTCAAGACATTTCTGTTTGAATTTTAATGGAACTTTAATAAACGTTGCTGCTCGACATCTTTTCTATCAGAATTATGCTAATTAGTCCAAGGGGAGCGCTAAGTGAGTACAAGATGGCATATTTGTTACAGATTGGCTCAGAGGGGAATAGCTTTGTTTGGATGTGTTTATTATCTATGTTTTTTTTTAATAAAGGAACATCAGCCACTTGCAGAGCTCTGCAGATCCTCACCAAACACTGCATATGTACAGAAGGATTCATTAGATTAGTCAGGATGGTGACTGATATGCTTGATTTTTTCCCACTCAGGTGAGCAGCACATGTACAAGTGCTTGTCGTGCCCCTTCTCCTCTATGACCATCAGCCAGCTGAAGGAGCACTCCCTGAGAGACCACGGTGAGGCTCTGACCCTCCACAAACTCCGGGCTGCTACCCAGGCTGCTCATGCCGCCCTCAGGCCCTCCCGGCTGGCCAGTAACACAGAGCAGACTCCCTTGGCCCCGGATGGTAATAATGTCATTTTAATAGATCTGAGATATAAGATGGGAAAGGTTTGTCAAGCCAGATATGGAAAATCTCAATTGAGCATCAAAGCAGCGTCCGTTACAACAGAGAAGTCTTTAAAGCAGAGTTTCTCAGCTTTGTTTGGGTTTCATGGGATGATGATGTGTTTTTAGAAGAAGTGCTGGGAATATATTGGGACTGCAACTGCAGATTATTGTCATTTTTTATCTTAATTTAATATAAATGAATGAATTTTATTATCATTATTTTCACATCAGTGTTAGCCTCAGTGTACGGTACATTTCCAATATTTTCACCACTTTGTGATGGTAAAATTAAAAAGAAAACTGAACTGTCCCTTTAACTCTCACTATAAAACAGAAGGAAGCATAAAACCCTCACAGATGAGAAGCTGGAACCAACAAATATTTTTCATTTTTGCTTCAGAAATGCCAATTTTTTTTAAATAAATAAACCAAAATTGATTCATTTCCTGTTATTAACCATGTATATTATGTAATATATACATAATATAATAGAGGTCATACAAAACACAAATCAAACTTTAAACATTTTAAACTTCCACAGTGTTTGGACTAATAACTAATAACACTTTCTATTTGGCCTTTTCATCCCATGAATTAACACATTATGCACATGTGCACGCAACAAATCTGCGTCATAGTCTCTGGGAGAGGATCGTGCACCCAGATTGGATAAACCGTTGAGGTTTGGTTGTGACGCCTCTTTCATGCCGTTCCCTACCAAAGCAGCACCCTCACTGCAAGCGAACTCCTTGATGTGCTGTAGGTGCTTCAGCGGCTGTGCAGCCGCGGCTGTAGCTTGCAGACTGTTCTCGGCAGCAGCTGTCACCTTGCTGCTGGAGCTGTGGAATCTCCCCTGGAGCTGAAGCGGGGCAGCATTCCTCAATGCACCAACCACCACTGTCAGCTGTGCCCTACCGAGACAAGTGAAGCATTGAGAAAGAGCAGAGCTGACATACTGAATGTCTCTGCGCCGTGCCAAGCTGGCTACCTTCAGCTGAACGTCTAAAATTCGGATGCATCCAGTTGGATAAACAGAGCCTTCGTTTTGCAAGGTTAACATTTGATTGGCTCTAATGTTGACTTGTCTGCACCTGAATATAAGGACTCCAGCCGCCCCACTTCATTCTTCATGCTGCTTTAAAATCACATGTCCGTGCTCCTCCTCCAGTCTTCTCCAACCTGCTCACAGAGATGTACCCCATGCAACGTAAGAGACAGCTGTGGCCATTAATCCGTTCACAAAGACACATCACCGCCTCGTGACAGCATTTGCTCTCCGTCTGCTATCTCATCTCCATACATCTCCACAATGCCGAGAGGATATTAAAAGCATGAATCAACTGTGGCATTGTTTGATTCGTATGAATTCCTCTGCCTCCTCTGCAAAAGTGAGAAATTGGATCTCGAGCATTTTATAAAGTTAAAGTTTAAAAGAAGTTTTTTTTTTTCTTTTTCGCTTTCTTCCATGCTTCTTCATACTGTGAGTGCTGAATGAAGCATTTTTCACATGGATAGATATTCTATTAGTGTCACTGTGGTTTATTTATTGATGTGTTGGAGGCTCAAAGTAGGACGAGAAGATGAGCTTGCTCACTGATATTATAGACTCCTGAGGAAGGGAACGAGGGGGGAAAGAGGAAAGGGGACGAATGATGACAGTCACCGGTGTGCTTCTGCGTCTGGTCGTGTCTTCTTCACGGAGGAAAGGATCAGCCGCTGTCCGCCGATAGCCTTTCATCAAATGCCCGGTGTTTTTACAGAATATATGCATTTTCTTGTCGAGGAACTAATCAGACATCTCTGGCAGATGAGTGGATTTGATGAAGACACGTGAAAAGTAGGTTAAACTCCCTCCTGCTGCGCAAGCAAAATGTGCATCGGAATAACCCGTTGTTGGTTGGAAACTAGTGCCCAAATCCTCTTGGAAATGAGCAGAAAAGATTATTTTCATTTCAGCGATGGTGTGTTCCCCACAGAGCGGTGACTCCCTGTCTGTTTTAGAACGTAATCATGAACGCGGAGTATCCAAATGCATTGGTAGCCTCCAAACTCTCCACAGATATCTCCAGATTGAGGTGAATGAAGTGCACACAACCTTCAAGTCAGGTAAAAGTAACAGCGCAACACTATAAATTACAGAATCCATTTGTACAGAAATTCATATTAAGCATCAAAAGTACTCATTTTGCTGTAAAACGTCCCCTGGGACTGATATATGATTACATATGGCATAATTAGATCGTGAACGCAGATGCATCCGTGTCGAAGAAGTAGCTCATTTACTACTTAATGTACAATTAAGTTTAGGGGTCGGGACGAGAGGCTGGGCGGTGATTAATGAGTCACAAAGGAGAAAAAACTTCATGAATGTGTGTAAATATTCTGTACTTTCCACTAATCTGTGCCTCTCTATGAAATATTGGTGTTTTCTTTTTGAATGAAACACCTGAGAAGGTCAGAAACCGCCTCAAAGATGCACAAGTTGTATTTTCTAAACTCCTCCAGTCTCGTTTGAAGCTCCCCGACATGTTCCAGTGTAATAAGCAGCCAGTTTCTCTGGGTTCCTCTGCCCCTCTCTAAGACCCATCGTACCTGGAGCCAGCGGACGTCCGTCAGCAGCTGAGCCATTACCAGCTGGCCTCCCGCAGTCAAATGTCTTCCGGCTCAACACCTGGCGGCTCGACAGTGGCTGACAATCGGCCAGACGGCGTCCTCACTTGTGAGTTCTGCGAGTTCAGCTCCGGATACATGCAGAGCCTGCGTCGGCACTACAGGGACCGCCACGGCGGCAAGAAGCTCTTCAAGTGCAAAGACTGCTCCTTTTTCACCTGCTACAAGTAAGACAGAGAGAAGTGAAGCAAAAGCAGTATGGTCTAAATCAGTAAAGATGCACGCACACGCTCCCACGGTAGTTTAATGATCCTTCTTCCCGTCTCTGAACCTGTCTCAGGAACACCTTCACCATGCATGTGGAGGCCGGTCACAACAGCAACGCGCCGGACGACCTTCCTAAAGACCTGCGCTGCCCTCTCTGCCTCTACCACACCAAACACAAGAGCAATATGATCGACCACATTGTCCTGCACAGAGGTACACGTCTCACGCACACACACACACACACACACACACACACACACACACACATCACACAGAGTAATCTTTTCGGTTAAAGCCCTGGTGGTTTTCACGTGAAAGTTGTCGACTGAGCAGTTGACCAAGCAACCGAACTGCGATCACAGGAAGAGGAGGGTGTCTGTCTGCTGCAGAGCGGACTGTGGCGCAGTTTAGTTTTGGTGTGATAGCTCGCGGCGTCACCCTTCTCGTCTAACTCTCTGCGAGAAAAAGCGAGTGTGTCTCTTTACCAAAATGTCGGACTATGTTGTGATTGTTGTCACAGTCGATCCCAAAACCTCATAATCCTGCTTATGAACCGGCTTTTGCTTATATGCCGCTCGTAGGAAATCAAATCAGTAGAAAGTTTATTGAATAATAAAGGCATGCAGTGTGTCAGAACATGCAAAATAAGCGGGTGTTAATGTAGTCTCTATCACGAGTTGTCAGAGGATGTGTGTGTGTCAAGAGTGAGAGTTTCCCCCCTCCCCCTCCTCCACTTTACACTCTCCCCTTCCTCCACCAGAGGAGCGCGTGGGTCCGCTGGAGGTCAGCCGCTCCAAGCTGTCGCGCCACCTTCAGGGCCTGGTGTTCCGATGCCACAAATGCACCTTCACGTGCTCCAGCGACCAGGCCCTGCAGCTGCACCTGCAGAAGCACGCCGAGATCAAACCCTACCAGTGCCAGCTCTGCTATTACGACAGCAGCCGACGGAGCCAGCTGGAGGAGCACCTACGCCTTGAGCACAAGGTCAGCTGGAGTCATGCTGTATGATACACGTGGAGTTATGCATAACTACATTTAAAATGATATAATTCCTACTATATGATTTTAAAAATGCATTGCTTTAAGTCCATTTTAAAACTTTATGGCACAGGAGAATAAGAATAAGTGATAATGCTCATATTCTGCAGTGATGCTGTGCAGGAAGTAGGATGACACGCACAGACCTAGTAAAGTGCAGCAGCGCGGGATGAAGCTTTGTTTATTTGGTGATTTAGGGCTCGCGCAAACTTCAACGAACGCTGGAAACTCTCGATCAAGCACGTTGACTAATCTAAAACCGATCAAATGACCAAAAACCAAAGCCTAATTGTAGTTCAAACATAAAACAAGCTGCTCCCTTCACTGAACGTTTCCACGGCAGTTTAACATTAACATCCGTATCAGCCCACCTTAAATTTAAGCTCGGAAAACTCTGTTAATGATTCCCCGTGCAGCTATCGCTCATTGTGCGCGCGCGTGTGTGTGATACAGTGTTTTTGAGTGTAATAAAACTTTATTAGTTGAGAGGTTATTACAGTCCAATTACAGTTGGACCATAAAGTCAGTCAGGAGTATGAAAGCATGTAAACTATTAAATTTGTGTGGCCCACAGAACACCTCTGTTATCTTACTCTCCATTTTTATTTCTCCAAGCAACGTGATGACATCCCTGCACAGGAAACCAAAATTAAACTCTGGGCTGCACCTCGACAGATAAGCAGATAGAAAATGGCGACAGACGACCGATACGGTGGACTGAGATGACTTTAGACTGCTGGAGCGTCAGTGTATTCTGACCACATCCAGGAAGGAGAGGGCCCCGTCTCTCAGTCCGCCTTAAAGGGGACAATTCAAGAGACGATGTGAGATCATGTTTTAGATGTAGGTTAAAACTTAAAAGGACACCAGGTCCTCATTCTTCATCCTGCACATGGCTAGATCCTTAATTCTACCCTAGTGCATGCTGGGATAAGGTGGTCGATCTTAAGAAGCGGACAAAGTCACTGGTTACCGCTTTGTAAACAAATAACCTTATTAAAGAATATATGTTGAATTAAATACGAAATATATATTAAATCTATTAGTTAAATATTCTTTATATAACTTTGTAGTGATACCAATATAATACCGCAAGCACATTAACATATCAGTCCTGGCAGTACCAATATGATACTGATAGATGTGATATAAATACTGCGTATATAAACTGTTTATGACATTTAAATTCTCTTTATATGCTGGTGTTTATATTTAAACTCACATACTTCATCACACAGATCAGTTTCCATTTGAACCATGAACATACGCGCTGATTATTATCTTTTGACATTTGTAAACTAATTTCTGTTTACAATTAGACGAGCTCATTACGAGGTTTTGTTTGTAATTAGAAGAACAGGAGAACAGGAGTGCAGGAGTCCTTTCACATGTCACAGATTGAAAAAAGGTCCATAAAACATGAAGCAACCAAAAAAACACAAATTCATTTCTGGGTGAAACAGAGAGCGAGAACTTATTCATCAAAGAGCAGGCGCTGTCACCGCTGGGACGGACGCCGCAGAGCAGCGGCTCTGAGTCTTCAGGGAGCATGGGTGGCGGGAAGTGCTCAGAAAGAGTGACTTCATCATGTGACAAGATACAGAAACCACGAGACGATCTGGTTCTGTCGTCGAAATCGTACACGGCTCAGATCATGTGAGTGGAGGGACACTGTAGACAAATACAAGGCTGGCGTCAGAGACCCCAGTCCTCCATCTTTCAAAAGACACAGGAGAGTCAGATGAACTTTTATATATGAAAGCTGAAAACAACTGGCCTAAAGTTCATGCATTTTACATTATAAAAAGGAAAAGACCTACACACACATAAATGTAATGCTTTGTGAAAATAGGCCGCAACCTTTCACTTGTTGATGTTTTTGAAGCCGTCAACAAACTCCAGTGGAGAAGAAAAGCTAAAACAAACCCACCAAACTGACGACCACTTCCTGTTTCTGATCAGGTGATCCGGAACTTTGAGCTGATGGGCCGGGTCAACCTGGACCAGCTGGAGATGTTAAAGGAGCAAGGGAGCAGCGCAGAGGAGGAAGAGGAGAGAGAGATGATGGAGATGGTTGGAGGCGGGAAGGTGGCCGCCGCTTCTGCAGAGGAGGAGGAGGAGGATGACGACGAAGGAATGGAAATAATAGAGAACATGGTGCAGGAGCAGAGGGAGATGGATGATGAAGCGATGGAGGACGACATCAAAGAGGAGGAGGAGGAGGAGGAGGAGGGAGAAGATGAAGAGGAAGTCAAGGAGGTGGAGGAAGAGAGGCCTGCCCTACAAGGTAAACACAGAGGAAGTATAAATATTGCAACCAGCAGGAGACAAACTCGTGTAAAGTCGCTGCGCTCGGTGACTGATCAATCATTTGAACTGTATTTCCCAGAGGTCCTCGCGTCCCCCACCAGCAGCACCAGCAGCAGCTCTGGGCCGGGCGGCGGAGAGAAGCGTCTCCCCTGCGAGTTCTGCGGCCGCTGCTTCACCAACAGCCTCGAGTGGGAACGGCACGTCCTGCGTCACGGCATGTGAGCATTTTTATTTTTCCGTCTTCTCCTCTTCTTCACTCTTTGTGTGTGTGTGTGTGTGTGTGTGTGTGTGTGTGTGTGTGTGTGTGTACTTTCTTTGCACGGCGAGCCACACTCTTTACCTACCTCTCCGGTTTTTGTGCGCAAACCAAGGACCTTAAACTGGGTCTTTATGTGGTAAAGACATTCAGGACTTCAGGGTTACACTTGCTGCGGAAACCATGTCTTTTAGCTGGATTGCCATGAATTCGGTGCGACAAACATCATGTAACAGCCCAGTAAATCAGGTTTGGTGAAGCAAAAAGGTTTAACAGCTTTACTTGTAGTCATGAAACAGGCAAAGATGATGAGGAGCTAATGAGGAAGTGTGAACAGGTGTACAGGTGGCGGAGAGGAGGACATGTGACCGGAGCCAGGTCAGGAGGGAGTGGCTTTATCTGAAATGACAGAAGTGCTGCAGGAAGTTGTGGTCGGGCTCAGCAGCTGCACCAATTTTAGCCACTTGGGCAAAGAAAGCTATTTTATTTTAGGTGCGCACTGTCTTTACGATATCTCCCTCGCGTTATCGTGCCATTGCGCGGCCCTTCCTGGCAGGAAACCGAGGTGGTCACATCTATTAAAGCGCTCGTCAGTCTCACCGGGCTCCTGCGACGAAAACAGTCATTTCACCTCACAGGACACAGCAGTTTCAAAGTTACCCGTCCGAAACAGTGAAATCACACGGCAGCTAATTTGGCAGCTAACTGATCGACGCAGCGATAGACCAGCATCTCCTGGACTCTGCATGGTAGAACTGCTGTTTTTCTCAAGGGAGTCTGGTGGGTTTGAAGTGACTAATAGTGGCTAATAGTGCAAGTAACCTGCATAAGTACTGCTGTTGCTTCTCCAAACCAGGGGTACGCTGACTGCCATCTGTACCTCATACATCCCCAAACTAGAACAAACCCTTTAACTAGAACCTCACACAGTCTGCACCACCGCGGACTCCTGAGTCAATATTGTACGTCTGCATATTAAAAACCACATCTCCTTTAATTCTAATATCTTCGTTCCTTCCTCCACTGTCAGGACTGTTGTTAACAGCAGCCGAACGGACACCAGCACCACCTCCGCAGTAGAGGCCTCGGCTTCATCTTCCACTGGCTCCTCTGCCCCCATGGACACGGGACTGGACCTGTCCAGCAACAGGAAAGAGGACGCTGATCCATCGCTGAGGAGTCAGAGTCAGTACGTGGAAGACAAAGAAATGCTTGACACCAAAAAGGATCAACAGTTTGGTTGAACTGACCGTGGCCTGTCGGGATATTGTGCTAGGAACTGATAACGTTGGGTAGGATCGGCACTGAGTTGGATCTTTTAAAATAGGACGTCAGAGGAAATTTAAAAAAAAAAAAAAAAGTGAAGAAAAAAAAGTGACTTCTTATGAGTTGGCGCATTATTAGATTTTAGGTGTTACATATTTAAGTATTAGGTTGTGCTGCATAAAACGGCGGAGCTCTTTAAATGGGCAGTCCCCTAGGACAGATCTTAATATATTGGTAACCAATAGTGAACAGAACTCTTTATTGCTGACATTCTGGTCAAATCTACAGTGAAAGATCCCACCCAGATAAAACTAAGCTATTTATAAAGAATGTTGTCCAAAATGAGAAACTAAATTTAGCGTTTTATTATTTGAAGCACCTTTTAAACCCCCAGCCCCCCGCCCACCCGGCAAACCCCTGCTCATCCAAAACAGGGTTACTGCAAATTGACCTAAAAGGAGCAAACGCGATATGAAAGCATTTACCGTGGCCTACTGTAGAGCTACCTTTTCTTCTTTTCCTGTTTCCATCTCAGCCTTGTGTTAAATGCGTAGTAGTATTCCTCGAGGAAGAGTCGCACCTTATCTATTTTAGCGAAATCACAAATCCTGTTTTCTTCATTCGTGGATATATTGACAATTTTGCCCCCGAATGTTTGTAGCAAATTGCTATATTTTAGGTCCCTTAATATTATACTGCGTATAAGCCTTCAGCCTGTGGCACCCGTCGCTCTTTTACTGTCCGGTAATTTCACTGATGTGATGAAGTCCTTGAAATATTGGGATTGGGTTAAGTCTCCCCCTCCCCTGTAGGATATGATATTGTTCGTAGTCCAGGTTAAACAACACTGCAGTTGACCTGCGCGCTGCAATCAGCACAACACCGATGTGTTAAATGTGTCATGACTGTACCCATGTGATGTAGGTGTCCGTTAAGCCAGGCGGAGAAGGCCTGGAACACGACTACAGTGGTGTGATACCATCATGATCAATAGACCAAGATTACATTTGTCTTTTCAGTGCAAAATGTATTCATATATATATATTCAAATTATTAATGAACGATAAATTGAATGGCACATTAAACTAGACTCTGGTTGCCCCTGGGTGTGGTCTGCAGGACCGGATTTCATTGTGCACCCGCCAAGGCTGAGAACTGAAGCCGGTGCCCAAGTGCCTTAAAGTGCAGTTCACCTTGTGACCAGTTTGCGGCTTTAACTGCGGAATAAAAATCACCCAACTTTTCAAAATACAAAGAATTTATTGCCTCATCATCTAATTTCACCGTCTCTAATGTGTGCCTCAGGTGCAATTCGGAAAGTCGTTGTTTAATTAAGATCAGATTACATTAAATTAGACTTCATCGTAACGGCTTGTTAAGCGCCGGTGCAAAGAAATGGGGTTCAACGTCCGAGCAGCTGTGCGAACGATAGCAAAAATGATGTTGAGGCTTAAAGATTTGGTTCGACCAGGTCACAGAACATTTGTTTGTGTATTCGTATCGACCTTTGCCAGTATTTAGAAACGCGAATAGCTTTGCAAAGGTCTTGAGACGTCTGACTCCGAGATTCCTCCGCGCCCGATTGGAATTTCATTTGTCGTCCTCGCGGGGTTGTTCTGCGTGTTGTACCCTCACATCTGGACTGAAGGGCGATGCCGTTCATTGGAAAGAAATGCTGCTAGTGATTTTTCTTTCTTTTTAATACCGTGAGCACCACAAATGAAATCCCGTAATTAAAGGCATGGCTGGAGCCACGTTTGCTCGATTGACAGATGTCTCTGCCTTTCCCGATCGGCCCTGGTGATGACCTCAACCCAACCCAGGTTCCTCCACATAGTTGACTGACGGGCATCAGATCAGATTTTAACAAATTTAGGTTCCTCAAGGGGTTTTTAAGGATCCGATCTACTTCAGATGTGAAGGGATGCACTGAAAAGACAACGGTAATCACGTCAGGAAGCCCCAAATTCAAGGCGTCACCTGCCCCCCTAACTTTCACCCCTTTAAATCCGCACCCCGTATTGACAAAGCCTGCATTTGTGTGCTTCTCTTTAGACAAAGCTGTCACGTTATTGTTGATACTGACAAAAGGCAGAGATTGTATTTGTTGGAAGTTGCTGCTTGAATGCCCTAAAGCCTTATGAGATGGTAAATAAATAGCAATTAAAGTCAAATTTATGTCCGATTTCCAATACGACCAATAGGCAACAGTCTGAAGTAAGACGGCTGATGATAACTACGATATCAAATTAGTAGAGGAGCACGATTAATGTCGTCGCGTTCCCGGTACCAAAATATTTACCAAGCCTGCTGTGTTTTGCTGCTGTGATTGTCCTTCCTGAGCATTGAACCATTGACAGAAATGGGAAATCTGGGTTTGGACCATGGAATTAGAGTTCTTTGGGTGGAACCCGGGCGAACTACATGTTTGCAGCCATGTATAGAAAAACAAAACTACTCGTTAAGTGTTTGAACTGTGGTGTTTCAGAAAGGATACTTTAACCCTTTTTTTTCCTTTAGGTGTTCTCATTTTAAAAAAAAAAAGAAGAAGAAGAGAAAAAAAAAGATAAATCTTAAAGATGATAGCTAATCCTTCGGGGCTTTTTGAGTCCCCAGTCCAACATTATTACACTGTTGTACAATGTCTGGTTACAATGAAAAATATCTCCTTTTTTGTACTGTAATGAGAACGAGCAGATAGGAAGAGCAGTGTGGTTGTACAATATTTAAATGTGAAGGAAAAATAATGCAGTTCTCGACTAATTAACAGCCAGGGCTTTTATTGTGAAGGAGGAAAAACATGGCTAAGTGATAGACAAGAATAAAAAAACGGTTGTTCCTCTGGGGGCATTTACCTAAACTGCTTGGTCCTTTTCTGGGATTGGCCACCATCTGGGTTCCCAGTCAACCTCTAGGTCCCTCTGAAATCCAGCTCACTCATGTCCACTCCAACATCTGACACTCCAGTATCTTCTATCCATGACCAGTCAGGGCGTTATAGTCTACCCAGTGAACAGTAGGTGGGAATGTAGCAGCCCCACTATGCTCGTCAGTCCTTGTTATACCTGAAAAACCGTTTGAGTTGGTGCTGAATCTCAAAACCCTTTTTTTTCTGTTTTTCAGGACCAGCCTGTAGCTTTTTTTGAAAGTAAAACTGTTTGAAAACTGTTGTTGTAGAAATAAGCTTTGTAAGGCAGCTTGTTGCCCAGCTTGAAAGCCCAGCGTTAAACCAGATGATAAACTGGGGCGATCTGGGTAATGGAGCTGTCAACCCAAAATTGTTTGTTGTTCTGTGATCATTTTGAATAGAAAATGACTATGAATCCCTCACTGTGTGCAGTCTGTAGACTGTAATATTCCCAGTTTACCCAAAGTTACGCCCCTGCTGACAACACACTGGATACTTGTATATATGTTTAGTTTGTTTCTGATGCATTTCTCTTTTCAGACTGTTGTCTCCATAGTTTGACACTAGAATCTCTCCTTCTTGCCTTTCTTCCCATATAAATCTGATTACCTGATGGTGGGTTGTGATGTTGCCTAGAATGATTGTTTACAATTTTATTCCATTTATCTCTGGATATTCTGTAAATATTGTAATTCATTGTCTTTTTTTAACTTGATAATAAAGTTATCAGATAACAGTTAATTGCATTTATCTCCTCTTTGCACACACACATCATATAGATTCACTCTCTGAAGCAGGGTTGCATGAGGAGCCTATCCGGAGTCAGAGTACCCAGATTATGGAGAAACAGCGGGAGTGCTAGTGCAGGAAGATAAACAATGCACTGCTGCGGTTTACCTTCATAATATGAGTATTTTATCCCTGTCTTTGTGTGGCAGTATACAGAAGAAACAGGTGACATACGGTATTTGTTCAATATTGATCACAAATTTAAAAAACAGATGACCAAGCATCTCGTGGCAGTGAGCAGGGCTGAGATTCGGCCACACATTTACACCCGAAGGCTCCTCAAAACAAGGAAGCGACCAGGGAGCCATATAAGATAAGATTTGGGGATCCCAGTCTTGAGCAGGACTTCGATCAAACAAGATTTTAAGGCATAGCAGCATGGCTTGGATCGTGGTTGATTGGTCCACCACTTCGGTACAGAATTAAACTTACCAACTGCTGGTTTAACCGTCATGAAGTTTGCTAAGTAATGTCAGGATCAATCCTAATGAGTCTGTTGATCTCATGACATTTGCTCTCATTCACATCTGTGATTTAAAATGAAATGCCTGGGAACTATTGGCTGGATTGCCATGAGATTTGGCAGTTCCCCCAGTGTAACTCTGGTGAACCCCCAACTTTTCATTTTGCATCATCAGGAGGTCAAGTCACAAAGAGGTTCTAGCCATTGGTTTCACTTATTCTAAGTGACCAACATTGCCATGAGCATTTTGCATTTAATGCTAATTGGCAAACATTAGCATGCTAGCATGCCAGCGTAAGAGGCTGAATTTGGTAAAAAGTTTATACCTGCTACACAACGGCACGTCAACATTGTCATTTTGAGCATGCCGACATGCTGCAGCATGTTAGCATTTAGCTTGAAGCACCACCCTGCCTAAGCACTGACTCTGTGCTTAATTAATGTATGTCTATGTATTTAAAATGTACACCCCCTCTGCCATTAGTCGTGGACACATCAATCATTCTGGGGATGATTTTCAACACCAGCACCGATTTAGCCTTTTAGCATCAGCTGCTGACGCTCTAATAATGCAGTAATCACACATTTAATTACTCCTCTGCCAAAGTTAATCATGTGTTTGTAAAACGTCTTCATGCTTATCCATTTTGGCTTTTGTGCAACACGTTTCCCATTTTCAGTGACACATAGGATTTCCTTTGTACCATGTCCACAGAGCTCTTGGAACAACCAATAATAGTCCAGGCAGCTTGTCCACAGGAAATAGCTTCGGGCTGAGAAGGCATCTCAGTGGCCTTCACTTTGTGTTACACCCTTCCACCCCTCTGTTGCGCTCTCTCGCTCTACTCTACTCCACTCCACTCCACACCCTGCAAGAGCTGTGCTGACCAAAACCACAAACCCTGCAAATGCTAGTTGTGAGTGTGTGCTGTGTGCGTCTCTGTGTGTCTGCGTAATGCACAGGCATGAAATGCTGCAGCTCTTTCACCATGAGTACCACAAGTCACTGAGATCAGCAGGTTCAATCAGCCTCTGTTTCTGCTTTATCTTTCACTGTTGGTGTTTTCTTTTTGTCAACATCCCCCTGTATTACTTAAAAAAACAGCATGTGGAGTGGTCTGTCTCTGGTGTTTCTCTATTGAAGGTCTCAGTTTCACACATGTCCTCAGCATTTCCTCTCCTGCCTATTTTAGAAGTGCCCAAGTCTTTATTTCACATGTCTAACATCATCTCTTAAAAATATCTCCAAGTCACCCGGGATCAGACTGTAATCTCTGTGGCTCACCACTTCAGAGGGGGCCGATGGCAGACTGACGACCCCTGGAGACAGGAGCAAGAGGCACAGCCACAGTGGGGAGAGAGGGGAAAGGAGGACACTGCTGCTGCTGCTGAGTGGAGCAACATAAGGAATGCCTGATGAGAGCGCGCTCGGGCCATGGCAGGCGAGGGCACCGCTCCTCTCGTAATAGCTGGATAGGGAGAGGATTGAGTGGCGTGAGAGCAGGGGGAAAGTCAGGATAGGAGAAGAGCAAGAGTGAGAGACTGGTAAGAGGAGTTGCAGATAAACAGACTCGTACATACAGCCACAGAGAGCGAGTGGGAGTGATATGAGAATAAGTAAAAAGTGGCCTGGGGAAGAGACCCCATTGAGCTCCAGCCTATTATCTCTAGCACTGAACAGTCAACGTCAGAGCTCGGCAGCACATGTGACAGAAGTCAATAAAGCCTCTGAATACCGAGTGCTGCATATTGAAATTCCTCAATGCTTGAGGAACCTAGGATTTGTTTAAATTTGTGATAACAGCATAAAACGCTATCAAAAGCTCGGCGAGGGCGGCATGCCACTTTCACCGATACAGGTCTTGAGAGAAACATGATGAAAAAGCTTAAAAAGTATTATAGTTGTGTAGTTAAATCGTATATTTTTAGGGGCATTCTATTTAGTCTGATTAAAACTGAGGTGTTGTCCAGAAATAACGCTGCGGCATGCATTAATTAACAATTAGTTAGAAACATATTTTTTTTTAAAATCCCAATTATGTGTTTTTTTGTAATTTTCAAAACTTCTTCAACTTCACTCTTAATTGATTCAATTAAAGAAATGAAATCAATGCAATGGTTGTACTTTTATTTTAATGCTGTACTTTACTTGGCTTTACTACTTATTTTCTGTTACTTCACATTTTTACTATACTCCATTAGAGAGTATACATTTATCAATAGTAATTTAGTTAAAAGTTACCTTGCATATACTTATTTTTTTAAAGAATATGTAATCATCATATAAAATATTATGCAGTGTCATATATTAATATATAATGAGCTATTCAGCAATATTTAAATCCACTTGGCTGCTCCGTGTGTGCATACAGTAATAGTAATCCAGTAAAACAGCATAATATTTATAATAGTATGAGAAAGACCAATATGCATAAAGAATAATATTTCCTGATTATATTTAAAGGCAGAAGAACAATGCTGTTTACTGTTATGTTGAATGCAGGACTCACTTTATTTAGTAAAAGAGGATGTTATGAGCCCTTCTTCCAGATATTGGCCATTCTGACTGCAGTATCGAGCCTGGCCGCTGGGGGCGCTGTAGCCTTAATATCGTCCGTAGAAGAAGAAAGGCGAAAAGTCATGGCGGCTGATAGTTTGTGATGAGCCAACGAAAACAGCCAAGATTCTTGCAAGTTGGACATACAACGATTAAACCGGGCCAGGGGATAACAACTCCGTCGACAAAATGCTGATAACTCTGAAAACGTTACAACAGCAGACGTTCAAAATCGACATCGACGAAGAGGAGACGGTGAGAGTTCAAACCATGCATTTGTGAAGGGGGTGGAGTGGGAGTTGGGCAGTTAACGTCCTGGAAGCGAGTACTTTAGTTTTTAACCATTTTAGCTTAAACCATAGACACTTTAGGTCTACAGTTATATTAAAGACAGACAACACGCTGGGGTTAATGTGGCTTCGGTTTTAGGCGCCACTTGAGACACTTTTAGCTGCGCTTCTTAAAATAAAGTAGTTTTCAGTGTTAGCATTTAGCCGAAATTAGCCCACCTAAGGTTTCGATCGGGGGGGGTTGACAGGTTAGCACGAACGTTGATACACGTACGTTTGACGTGTCGTTTGTAATTCAGTTAGTTGCGATTAATTAAACGGTATTTTTATGTGAAATACATGAAAACTAGCATCACATTGGTGTCTGATGTACACCATTAACTACCTGTAGTTTTAAACTGAGATAAGGCTAATGTAAACTTAAGCTAGTAAGTAAGTTTTAACTAGCACTATTGTTAACTGTGTTTTACATTTTACGAAGACGTTACTATTTGCAACCGTTATCTTTACGTTACGTTACATTCACTATAACGTTAGTTCACCCTGGTTAGGTACAGGTGAGAAAAATGCACCTGGTTTTTGGTCAAAGATGTGAAACAGACGGCCCGTGGGCCAGAATTGGACCAACAAATGGTCCAATCCGGTCCTTCTTGATGAAGAGAAGTCCAGTTTTCAATATAATAATAATAACAACAATGCATTTATTTTATATTTTATATTTTCTAGACACCCACAGGTGCTTTACAATGCATAAAACATAAAGACAATGTAAAATAACAGTGTGGGGGGGGGGGCAAATGAAAGATCAAATAGAGGAGTCGCTTAACAGGCAAAGGGCAGTTTGTAAAGGTGTTTGATTGTTTGAATGCACTGCTGTACCCAATTTGTGCACTGGGGGTCATACAGCCCTAATAAGAGTACCACACTATACCAGATACTTGATCATGGATCCCGTGTGCTTATGTACAGGGCACGTGACGCAACACTGTCAAGTGTAGGCGGCTGTTTTTGCAGACGCCAATGGAAAATGTCAAAAAAAGAGAAAACTGGATTTTCCTGAGAGAAATTGATTAGTTCCTTTTCATCCACACAGGTCACTGGAAAGCCATTGGTGTGTTCGAGGCACATTTCAGTCCTCAAGCAATGTAATCAATACAATACCAACAAGTAAATACTATATTAGCTAAACATGTTGTATATCCACTGTCATATGTAAATTGTAATGCACGTGTAATGATGATAGACCGACTAAATGTGGAAAAACTGAGACGTGTTGCTGAAAATGCACTTTTTAAGACGTCCCAGGATGTAAATTTACAGCTTATCATGCAACGGCTTTACTGGTCCGCCACCAGATTGAACTCGGCTGTGTGTGGCCCATAAACTGAAATGAGATTGAGACCCCGGGTTTAGGAATAAAACATTCTTCTATCAGCGCGTGATCTAAATTCAGTTTTCAACATGCTGTCTGAGGTTAGCTAAGTTCTCCTGCAGGAGCCAGCAGTGTCATGTGTCATGTTAACTCCAGTTTTATCATGATGTTGGTAGTCAGTTTGGTCATACTTTGGGCTTAATTTTTAACTCGTGCTATAGTTCTGGCTCGGGCAAAATGATGGTGGAAGAGCCGATTCACTTATTTCGTAACATTCTGCAATGATCGAGAGAAGTAATAACTGCTTTTCACAGGTGAAGGCATTAAAAGAGAAGATTGAAGAGGAGAAAGGAAAGGACAATTATTCAGTTTCTGGGCTGAAGCTGATATATGCCGGTATGTTACAGGCTTTTTTTAATTCTCACATTTTTAATAAAAGTGTTCCTTCTCTTTTCGATACAGCCAAAAGCGACACCACTTTGATTTCAGTACAGTACATCCTGCAAAATCTGCTGTTTAACTGCACGTAGTGAGTGTTTTTAGGATGTTAGCGATACATTAGAGGTGCTGATGGTGACCAAGAGTTCTGCAAGTGAAGTATGTAAGACTCACTGAGGTCAGCAGGGAGTCCCGCTGGTGTCAGCTGAGGGGAAAAAAGGAGTCGTGTAAATCTGCACACTGTCATTCATAATCAATGCACATGGTTAATAACAGTTTCTGCCAGATTGGTTTGATGTGTTCCAGTCCAGCAACTGCTCAAAAACAATAAAGATGCAGAAAGATTATCTATAATGACACAACGAGTTCATAATCATATCACCCAGCTGACTGTCGCGTCCATGCTTTCTCCTGATCTCCTCATCTGTCATGAAAGCTAGCGCGGCTCTTCATTCACAATGCTCCTAAAGCCTGAAGTGGGCCTTCATTAAGATCATTGAAATATTTAAGAGGTTCGGCGGCTGAGCAGTTCTGCATTGAGAAGGTATCGTCTGCGTTTTCTTTTAGTGGTTTACTGTAATAATTTGTGCACTGTGTAGTAATTAGTAATTTCGTATGGGTTAGTATTTTGTCTGCTTTCATGTGGAATGGGGAGAGTGACTCCATTATGGCAAAACCCCCTAAATGTTGGTTAGCTGTTCTTTGTAACCCAGTATGAATATATGCTGACGTTCAGTGCGGTTTCCAACCAACAGCAGCACTTTAAAGGTGTGGCACACCTCCAGAGTGTTACAGGAATCAAGGCACAGGGACTTTTGTTTTAACCCTACATCACCTCCCATCTCTTGCAGCCGCATGCTGATAAATAATTGACGCTGCTGGATGCTGTTTAGCCCCTCGGCGGTTCACTCATGGCTACTCTGCTTTCACATACGTGCTGTTCCGGCGTCTTAATGGAAAACAAGCGTGGCGTTTTTCAGCAGCCGGCATATCCTGAACATGCTAAGAATCCAAATTCTGTCATATTTTACAAACGCTCATATCAGTCAGTCAAATCCTGCTCAGACTGCCTCAGTCTTAACCCTGCAGCTTGGTTCGGAACATCCTTCTTCATAATGAAAATGTAATTTCCTTAATGGTCACAAACAAAATGTTGTGACCAAGCCATGAAGAGGATCCCAGCTCACACCTTATAATGACTTCATATGCTTAACATACATTTGGGAACCAGAGTTTTGTCCAGCCTCCTCAAAGCGGCTTCTCAGAAACATGTGTAACACAAAACAAAAGCGGTTCTCCACAATACAACGAAAAGAACAAAAGGTGGTGACAGAGGCGGCCGATTTATCTGCTCAACAAGCCTCCATTCAGTGATAAAACATGACACCGTGCATTGTCACATCCCTGCGTGCTGTTCCAGGGTTCACGGCGGGTGAGTGGCTCATTTTTTCTGTTTCTTCTCAGGTAAAATCCTCAACGATGACACGGCGCTCAAAGAGTACAAAATCAACGAGAAGAACTTTGTGGTCGTCATGGTGACAAAGGTTCGGGAATTACAGGCCGATTTCGTAAAATGACAGCTTTGTTGGTTTTCTGATTTTATTTTGTTTTTGAACATCATGCCCTTGAATGTTATGAATATGACACTGTGAAATATGATGATGCCTTTCTCCCTTTTCTTCCCACTTCCTGCAGCTTAGGCCCGTCTAGTGAACAGGCTAAAACAAACATAGTGGGGTCAGTGTTGTCATGCCTGACTGTGATTTACTCCTATATAACCTGCATATTGCAGATAAGACAAGATTATCCGTCTGTATTAAATATAAGGCGAGCTGTATGTTACAGACAGCTTAATCCTGTTAAAACGTCGCTCCTTTAACACACGCTTCCTGTAAAGTACAACAAGTTAAGCGTATAACAACTAAAACCCTGAGATGGGTTCCGAAAATGGCATCATTGACCATAACACGGCCTTCAAATCCATATCCATATGTGACATATTCCAAGAAGCAAAACATTTATTTGGAGCAAACTCAATTTATAATAAGAGCATCTGGATAAAAACTACATCATAGGTGCTTTTAAAAGTTTGAAGATGGCACAAAAGTAATATTTTGATGAAGTAAAAGTATTTGTATATTTTAAATGGTCTCACAGGCTAAGGCGGCCACAGCAGCCCCACAGCCGTCACCTGCGACCTCAGCTCCCAGCACCACAGCCCCCGCAGCACCTCCCGCCTCGTCGTCCAGCACGGAAGCCACCGCAGAGCGTGCCTCCACGGACAGCAAACCAGAGGAAAGTCGCCCCTCCGCTGCTGAACCTGCGACCACCCCTGCCGGGTAAAGATGGGTAGATGTTTGTCGTGAACTGTCTCTCTGTCTCTCGGTGCGTCTCGCTTTGACAAGCCCACGTGCGGATCACGTCTCACCCAGGGTCTGTTTTCTGTCGCAGGAGCGCCGAGGCTTCAACAAACACAAACCTAATTGATGAGGCCGTTTCAAATCTAGGTAAGGCTGCACTGGGAAAAGTAATCTGTTGGTCACTGTCGTCTGTGCAAAACATTACTTTTTGCCGTGATGCCTTCATGCGGCATCTCGTCCGCAGAGCACGTGTTTGTCCCTGAGTCAAAGTTGTCGGTTCGTTTTGCCTTACCCTGTTTCTCCCATAGCACGGTGACATTTATGTATCTTAATCAATAAACAGCCCGGACTCTGCAGCTCGGTTAGATCATAATCCCATGGTTCTGTTTGGCTGCATGCTCTGAGCTTTGTAAATATTGCTTTGCTCAGAGCAAATCCTGCAGATCTCAGTTATCACTACTCGTGTAGCCATTGATGTGACTTTGCCGGCTTTTCCTTTAGTGACAGGCCCGTCGTACGACGCCATGGTGAACGAGATGATGCTCATGGGCTACGATCGCGAGCAGGTGGTGGCAGCTCTGAGAGCGAGCTTCAACAACCCAGACAGAGCCATGGAGTACCTGCTCACAGTGAGTACAGTGTTCGGTCTGCAGCCCGAGTTCCTTTACGTTGTCATTCTGGTGCATAATCAATATAGAAAAGGTCTGTTTTTAAATAACACCACCACCATGTTGTTAATCAGTGAATTCCTGCATTGGTCAGGGTATTGTCACACATTACACACATTCTTCCATCCGCAACCAATTCTCAAGAACTCCCCCAGTTTCTCCCTGAATGATCAGAATCCCAAGACGACATGACGTAACCGGCGAAGTTTTAGACTGAGTAATCCTGAGTGACGCCCCGGCTTCTTTCTCTGATTTGTTTTAAATTGTTGCTTCTTTCATGACTTTCCTTCCAGGGTATTCCAGGCAGAGATCAGGGCCATGCACCAGGACCTGATGCGGTGGCTCCCCCAGCGAGCGGAGCCCCTGCCGCACCCAGAAGCAGCCCGAGCGTTCCTGCCACTGGCTCTTCACCAAGTGCAGGAGGAGGTAAGTGACCCACAGTGTGTTACTGCAGGGTGGATGAGCAGATGTTTGTTTCTGTTTGTATCCCTCTGTGACTTTCTGACACCTTTGTTCTTTCAGCCAACCCCTTGAGTTTCCTAAGAAATCAGCCTCAGTTCCAAGTGATGCGACAGCTGATCCAGCAGAATGCTGCTCTGCTTCCTGCGCTGCTGCAGGAGATCGGCAGGGAAAACCCCGAACTGCTGCAGGTGAAGTCCTTCTCAGAGCTTCAGTGTTTTTCTGTTTATTTATTTTTGTTTGTTTTTTTAAATGAAGTTAGTCTGATCTTACTTCCAACACCTCATGTGCGGACACTCGGGCTGGATCCTTGACATCAAGTTAGTTCATCTTCAGTTTGGAATGTATCTCAGTTTGAAGTGAGACTTAAAAACAAAGCAATTTAAGTGACAGAGCGTCGTTTTAGTTTGAGGGATTATGGGAATCGCAGGATCCAACATTTTGATGCATACTCAGGACTAGAGGTCAGCATTTTGACCATCCTCTTCATAAAATCTCCAGTCTCCAGATGTGTTGAAAATAAAAACGTTTACAGTTCTCTTATTGTTTTCCTTTTGAGAAGTATAGGTGCCAATAAATAGTAAACAGTCACCCATAAACTGTTCATTTACTCCTGCAGGAGATTAGCAACCATCAAGAGCAGTTCATCCAAATGCTGAACGAACCCAATCCAGAGGCTGTGCCTGCAGGTGGAGGAGGAGGAGGAGGAGGAGGAAGTGGAGGTGGAGGAGCCGGAGGCTTGGCAGGCGACACACCCGGCGGGAGTCACATGAGCTACATCCAGGTCACACCACAGGAGAAGGAGGCCATTGAGAGGGTGAGGAGCAGCACGGCACTGTTGCTCACCTTTATCCCCCTAGTCCAAAGTTCAGCAGAGCTGGAATGTGACGCGTGAATCCTCCCTCACAGTTTTTATCTCTCGCCTAGCAGCTGCTGGTAAACACGAAGCAGATTGTAACTTGCTCATTGAAGTGTTGTTTTGCTAATCTGCATCTCCTTTGCTCTTATTCCAGCTAAAAGCCCTGGGATTTCCAGAAGGTCTCGTTATACAGGCCTACTTTGCTTGTGAGAAGAATGAGAACTTGGCCGCCAACTTCCTTTTACAACAGAACTTTGATGATGATTAAAAGAGACGTCTTCATTTGACTCCTTTTCTTACTTTCTTCCTCTACGTTCTGCTGATATTGAATATATGTGTAAAACAAGCCTTCTACGATTCCAACATAAACTACTTCCACATTCAGCTTTCCTCACAACACTGGATCTTTATCAGCTGGTGTACAAAGACAGGCTGTGATCAGTTCGAAATGAAGGAACCATTAAAGTTCAGGAGCTCAGACATCACCTGCGTACTTTTGATTTTTTTTAATACTTCAGTTTAGATCGATATGATTTTTATTTTTTTAAAGATATCAATATGAATTGCAACGTCGTCGTCACATTATAAGTTCAGTTTGGGTTATATCTGAAATGTTAACCGTGCTTTCTTATTGTTCTGTTTTCTTTAAGTTGACAAGTAGAGGAGATTTGTAAAACATTAAAGCTGTGCATATCAAGCATCCTGTTCTGTGCGCTGGTTCTTATTCCATCTAACACTGCTGATCTTCGTGTAAATCAGCAGGATTGTAGGCAGGTAACATGCATGTGGCTGTCATTTTAACAAAGTAATAACAGAAGCACAGAGTGATGGAAGAAATCTTAGTGTAGACTGTAACTTAACACCTTTGACTTTTAACGATGAGCTGAACACAAAGCAGGCTTTTTGTGATGGTAAATTATCTATATTGTTATTTTAATGTATTATAAAACGGTCCTGGTTTAAATTCGTTGGTTACTTTTGCTCTTTAACAGAAAACGTCCTGTAATTCTGTCCACCAAACCCCGAAACTGTGAAAATCTACATGAAACGCCTAAATTACAGCGAAACAAGCTGGCACTAAACTGACCAGCATCAACTGATAATGTACAAAGTGTAATTAGTGTTCTGAAGATATTAGTTTTATGGGGTATTTCAGCTTTGTTACTGAACTCAATGTGGAATTAAAAAGCACTTCCCACGCCGCTCCGTGGAATCATGAATGATCCGAGCTGTGGTTGTGCTGAAGTCGACCTATAGGGGGCAACATAGACCACAGCATGCTCCCAGAAGTCTGCAGCATCCACACCAAGCCGCACACAGTATTTATGTATTTTATCACTCTGAACATAAGCTGTTGTGCTGTTTACACTACTTGTCAGTATCCATGGGCTTTAATTCTTTGTTTTTGCTGTTGGTTTTATTATTTATCATTTAAAAAAAATACACATATTTAGATTACACGCACATGCAGTCAAACTCTATTTATCAGAGTTATCACATGTCATATAAATCCAACGCCACATCTGCTTTATGTGAGGTTACACTGGGTGGACGCCGAGCACTCAGCAGGATGTCACGCGTGTTTTAGAATATTCTCGTGTTGCTTTCTTGTGAATAAAAGTTGAAGGATACATTACAGGCACATGACACACAGCATGATGCATAACTGCACAGCAGAAACGTATCGTGACACAATCTGGCTGTCGCATCCCTGTGGGTTTTATTCACGTCATGCACCTGAGAGCTCCGGCTCAGAGTGGCAGTCAGATTTGGTGTCACCCTTGAATGTCAGCCAGTGACTCGGTTGTCCTCCCCATTCTTCCCAGTGACAGGTGGAAAGAGAACCCCATGGAAACAGGACATTGTAGGAGCATTATTATTATTATTTTTTTTTTTTTGTGTGTGTGTGAAAATCTTTTAAACTGCAATATTGTGTTGGCGTGCCTGCGGCGATATCGCTATTATCAGGGGGGGATACTGTGCGTGAGCCGGCTGTGAGCTATTGCTGCCATTTAAATGTGCTTCTCCATTACGCTGCCAGGGAAAATCTACAATTACTGAAACTGCTGATGTTAAAAAGAAAAAAAAAAAAAACCCCAGCATGTCATTTTTTTTTTAATTGCGACTAAGGTTGTTTACTTTATGGCGTCAACATGTTTCCTTGTTTTGTTTTCGATGAGATAATGATGTCGGTTAAAGAGCACGGAGGTCGTTACGCTTTTCTTACTTCAAATACATTTTATTTTATTATCATGTAAAATACAAAACAATAACAAAGCACTTTTATTCACAAATGTACAAAATTCAAGATTATATTACATATTTTGGCTATAAACAAAAAACGATCTTTGTTCAGAGTTCACTCATTCAATACAAAAATATGAATGTCTCATATAAATTATTGCACTTTGCAGCTGCAGTGCATTGAAGATTGCCATCACCATTTAAAAAGTGAAGTGTTCACCTGATTTAAGTCCGATTGTGGAAGAGAGGTTTCTAAGAAACACAACCATATGGCACTTTTTTCATAGTTTTCACCCTTTTTGTATATTTTCTTAATCTTTGGTACCTAAAAAACCTTCAGAGAGTCGCTGAGCACCATTCTGTATAAATTAACATTGTACCTGAAATTAATGGCATTGCAGGTGAAATGTGTATATAAATATAGATGTATTTAATAATACAGTATTTTGAACAGTGTGTAGTTGTTAACAGAGCCTATATTGGCGTGTTGCTGGTAGAAGGCCTCTGGAGATGTTTGTCTGTTGCTCCTGGTTTCCCTGACAGAAATACATTTCCAGTTGAAAGCTGTTGGCACCTGGTCCTCCAAGTTTTGTCGGTTAAATAAGACAAATTCCAGTTTGGTCCCTTTCATAAAAGTTTACAACCCTGACTGAGAGGCCTTGTCGAGTCACCTGCACAGCGTGCGAAGACGGGATCGAGCTCTCCAAGGAGTAATGCTCTTCTTCTTTCCTTTTTTTTTTTTTTTTTTGCCGTGAACGCCACAGCTTGTCTTGTTGCTTGACAACAGCCAGAAGGCAAATTATGGTTTTAAAAAAAAAAAAGTGAAGGTCACAAGTTTGTTCAGGGTTCTGCTGATATATTGGGAGTTTTTTTTTCTTATTTGTAGCCTTCATTCCAAGTCTCATAAGTGTCTCTTCATATGGAGAGCGAGGTGGTCTGACCTCGAGAAGGCCCGGTCACATTTCTGACACTGAAATGGCCGGTGGCCTGTGTGTTTCCTGTAGTGGCGTGTGAGCTCATCCGAACGTGCAAACTTCCAACCACAGCCCTCCCAGTCGCAGTGGTAAGGCTTCTCCCCTTTGATGGAAACACAATACACACATGGAGCAGTTAGCACCGGCCCCGGGGTTAAACTGGCCCAACCTTCCCCACCTTTAGGAGAAAAGAGGTTCATCCTGTCCTGCAGCTAGTTTATAAAAGGCCAAGCTAAATCAGCCCAGGGTTTTTATTTGAACAGGGATCAGTATCAACCTGTTTCACTGCACCTGCCAAACAACTCCCCTGCCCCATCCCCCACCCGCCTAACCCCCATTCATGACTCCATAATTCAGTGCGTTGGCACGAAATGTGTAACAGACGTTTAGGATAGTAATTTGCTCTGAACAAAGAAAACCAGCATGAAAGAGCAACCACAATCGTGCTTCCTGCTACCTGCAGGTGACATCCTTTAAACACACAGCAAAGGCCACCTAAGATAGTGTTACATACCCGTGTGCGTGCGGTGATGTGCTTTGAGGTGAGAGCTCTTTGTGTACGTTTTCCCGCAGCCGACATAGTCACACGTGTGCGTGGCGACCCTCTTCCTCGGCCAGGAGCGCCGACCGCGCTTGGGCTTTGGTTCCTCCGGCAAGCAGTCCCCACTGGAGATCATGAGGGGCTCTGTGGGGGTCAAAGGGTCATAGTGGTCATCATTAAATGTATAGAGAGTATATCTAATGTGTAAGTTATAACACTGTTTAATAAGACCACAGGTGGCAGGTGACATTGTTTTTGTTTGGCTCTGAGAAAGAGAGCGCTTTATCCCTGCTGACACGACGCAGAAATATGTTTTTATGCCATTAGTTTTAAGATCCAACACAGAGAATGGACGTTCTTCTTTAAAAACAACAGTTTTTCAAACAAAGTCAGTGTATTGTTGTGTAAAAAAGGGACCAATAAGCACCAATCCTATGAAAATGTAGCATAATAACTGCAGAGTCTTAACTATCCCGTAATGTTGCTTGTTTATTTTGTCTGGTTAAAGAACAAGTCATGAGGAGAAGGCCTCTGGATGTAGGTTTCATTTCTGTTTGAGCTGCTGATTTTAGGGTGTAATTAAAGCCAATAAGGTTGTGTAAATCCCCTCTTTGTAACCCGGTCAAGTTATCTGTGAGTAGGCTTGTTTTATGTATCTAACAGATCAGATTAAAAGTTAAATCCACATCTAGAAGCCATAAGAAAGTATAGAAATCACTGTGAATAACGTGAAACGTGTGCACACCTTGATACTGCATGGAGGGCGGCTGAGGGTAGGAGGCGTAGCCCTGTGGAGAGCTATGGTGGTATCCCTGGGGAGGTACAGTGATCTGAGAGTGGGGATGCCCCAGGACCTGGTGCTCCCGGCTCAGAGGATGGTCCGGAGAGAGGGACGAGGATGACGATAACCGGCCGCCCGTCATGGATCTCCCTCCGCCGGGGAAGCCGTGCAGGTCTAAGTGGCTGGGGCGCTGCTGCTGGCTCCCTCTGCCCTGGGAGTTGACCCCAGCCAGGTGTAGGTCAATGGGCTGCGAGATGGTGCAGTTACTGGGGTTCTCCTGCTTTATCCTGTGGCAAGTAAAAGACGGCGAGGCACGTGAAGACGTCGGCTCTGACGCGGCGTTGACGCAGGCCTTGCTCACGCTCACGCCTTGGCTGTACTCTCCCATGTCCATGGTGGTCTTGACCACAAACTTGCCATGGAGGCTGGTGGGGTGGAGGTACGCCGGGTCCAACTCCGGCCTCATGAGCTCCGCTACAAAGCCTCCAGAGGGCGAGACGTCGCTGATGTCTGGGATGGTATAGAGCAGCTCGCTGGCGTTGCCCTGAGGAGAGGGCAGGGGATACGATGAAGAGAAAGAGCCGGTAGAAGGAGACAGGGCCTGGGCCGAGCTGCACGCCATGGCCTCCTCTTGCTGCTGCTGTTGCTGTTGCTGTTGCTGCTGCTGCTGCTGCTGCTGCTGCAGTATGGAGTTAGACAGAATAAAGTCATAGTCCAAGTCCAGGTCAGGCTCGGTGTGTTTTTTGGACATGCTGGGGCTTGTGGTGCTGGTGGCGGTTGGATGGTCTGGGTCAGAACAGCTGCTTCCGGTTGGCACGCTGGGTCTCTTAAGAAGGGACAGCTCCTCCTTCCATCTCTAGAGGAAAGTTACAGAGGGATTAATGACTGTTCTCGTACACGCTGCGTTTGTGTCATGTTGCTGTTTATAAGACACAGAGAGAGTGGCCAAGAAAATCACACTTGGGCTTGTCCTTCTTCGAAACTGAGTGCTTGTTTTGAATAGATCAACGCTTCAAGGAGGAAAGAAGCAGGATCTTGAATAGAGAGTGATTATTATGACAGCTCAGTTACAGAGCTGAGTCTGCTGTAGCAAGTGCCCTTGGCAGGGAGCACTTCCTAGAATACAGATTATTCTCATTCACAAAGAAGGTGCACTGAAATGCACTCCTGGCGCCATGAGAAGTGGCTTGTTATTTGAGCCTATCCTAAATTTGATTATATTTGATCAACTGATCAGGGCCCAGACTTCCTTCAGAGGATCCGTGCAACCAATTTGTAGCCTTTGTGAATACGCATATTACTCATAATATATGGGGCATGTAGCAAAAAACAAAACATGCGCTTTCACGGTCTACATGCGCTCCGCAAACCTGCGTACTGGAGTAGCCTGTGTAAACTGGTGCACGCCCCAGTAGAGCGAGGTGTCACAGCCCTGACCGTGCCCACAACAACACAGTGGAAAACAACTAGAACACTGTAAATAAACCGCACAGGCTCCATGCGTATTCCCCACCACTGTTCCGTCTATGCCCGTGGCTATTTGGCATGCAATAAAGAAGTGACCGCAGGCTACTCACTAAATTGGCACTTCCTATGGATTTGCTCTTGACAGTGGGGCCGCTGGCAAACGTGGATATGGATGGCAGAAGCGTCCCACCTAAAGCCATCTCGACGTCATTTGGAGGCTGCCTGAAAATTAAAGAGAAAATATCGTAAATCCTCGTGGAGCGATCCCGGAACGGCGCGCGCGCGCACTGCGTTGTAGTCCACGGGAAGACGGTTCACCAGACAAAATGTTGCTTTTAAAAAAGTTTCTCGAGGTCCACACCTCATCAATGAGAATCTGTCTGTGGAGTCCTCGCTGCTGTTCCTCGGTGTGACTGCGCTCGGTATCCCCCGGGTTTAAAGTTTCTGCTCCGCGTCGCGCGTTATTCTATATTCCAGTACATGCTGAAGCTGATGGGCGCGCCGGGTGGAAGCAGACAGATTGATTATTGAACGCTACGACAGTTTTGATCGGGAAGACAGAGTGGCGACAGACAGGGGGGAATCCCTCGCGCCTGTTGCCATGCAGCAGACCGGCAGGCTGAACTGAGAAAACCGCGTGAGAGGTATCCTTAAATCACTGGAGCTGGACACGCCTTCGTTGCTCCGCAACAAGCTCGAAAACAAGCGCGGGGGAGGGAGCACGTGGGGGAAGGGGGAGGCTGGGGCGAGAGGGGAAGAGAGAGAGGGTGAGAGAGAGAGGTTTGTTTGTATTCATAGCAACGGTACCTATCCTTACCGCTGTTATCCCCGTGAAATGTAGGTGAAGAAGCGCATTTACACAGGTCGGCTGAAACGGGGATAACAGTGAGTGTTGTTAAACTCTGAACTGGAGGGTCACCTGCAGGCACGGGCATCACCTGGATGACCTTCAGTAGCTTACAAATAAAAACAGGTAAGAGCTCACAACGAGACACCAACAGTTAACCATCAGTGAAGAACCAAGAGTTTGATTCAGGGGATAATGGGTAGTTAATGATCAGTAAAGTGGGCGGTGAATCGATCGGGAACGACTCGATAGTTGATCACGTGTCAATAAATACCAGTTGTAATTCCTAATGGAGGACTGCATAGTAGAATATGATGACTCACTAGTGAACAGATTCGATATTAATGAATGATTAGGGGATGATAACTTCATAAATATCTAATCAATCAGGTCTTTATACATAATACTAACTAGTCCTTCATTACCTCTATATTAGTTATCAGTTCCTACAAATGATTAGGAAAGTGTCATCAATTAACAAGTCTTTCCTGATTCTACGTCACTCTTAATTAGCTTCTCAATTACCTAACTTTGACTAGGAGTCCCTCATAAGCACTTCTGCCCTTTATTGTCATCCTAACTCACACTCAGAGGCTACAAGTCAAGCACATGATGAACTTGTTCTGTCTCATATTTATCACATGTTAACACTTGTCCATCTGTCATTTCCTAAAGTCTATGACTTGCACTTGCTAGCGAGCGATCACAGAGGCTGGCGATTACACCAGTGGTGGCTTATACACAGTGATGCAAAGTATTGTGGGTGCACGTTGGGTTTATATTACAACGCGGCTGGAGCCAACCTCCATGCGACACATGCACACACTTGCAAAGCACCACTGACGTTTAAGCACACGAGAGACCTATATTACACTTATAGATTTAACATATATGCAGTTTATATATGGCCAAAGATTTCAAAGATGATTTGAGTTAAACACTTGGCACATAAACCAGACTAACGTGATCTACACAGATATCCGCATGCTGGGCTTCTGTGTGTCTATATTTTAGCGTTGCTCCTTCAAACAGGTGTTTGTTTAGAGCAACTTAATAGCAAGCAACTGTAATTAAGCCAATCAACTAAACCAAGGCTCATTAAAAAGGCGTTTAACGCCACAGTGTAGTTTTAACACTTTCGTACAGGGAAAAAGGCTTACCTGACCTGGGAACATTGAAATGCTGTGAGCTGCTCAGCGCTGAGTTTGAATTGGGTTCAGGCAGTGTTTGCTCAGAGCTAGCGAGCTAACACAAACCTCTCTGTCCAACATAATTAGACACATTTACTCAGGAGTTCAGTGCAAGAGCAAACAAAGCGCTCGCCGCTGATCCTGCTGCATCAGGATCTTGTCCGTTAGGCATGTCAACAAACACTTGAGCGGGACACATTCGCTGTCATTGTATGTCGGTGTCTTCATTCATTATAAATTGAATGGATGCACGTTTCTTTGGTTGGCAAACAAAAAAAAAACTGCTGGGAAAAATCTATACTACAACAGGAACTTCAATAAATAGAATATGTATCCTGTTGGGCAACATTTGATGTATTGTTTGATATATTGACAGTGAGACATTTATTCCAGCGTGTATCCAAACTAATATTTGTATTGTCCTCGACTTACTTTTCCAATTGCGCGGTGAGAAGTGGTGGCCTTTAAACCAGCAGTGTTTGTTCTTGAAGACCTGCTTCCTACAAGCAGGTAGTCACACAATGAACGCCGTGTCATTATAGCCATAGTCTTTATGGTGGGAGACAATGGTTTTGAAAGCGATCCCGAAAACAAAGGCCCTGACTTTGACAACTGAGGTTGCTTTGCATCGCAGTAATGACAGAGAAAAGGAGGAATAGAGAGGCAGAGATAAAGGAAGAGAAAATGACACCACCGTGCACTTTTCCCTGACACAATGAAGTCATGGCGATTTAGTAACTCACACCAAGCCCGTATGGAATTATGTTAACGCAACACTTACAGTATCAACTGAACGTAGTGAGAGTACCCAAGCACCCACGGTGAATCACTTCAAGCGTGACACAGCTCCAGATTTTGACATTTCATTAAAGGCACCGGTGACATAGCTGCAGACTCGGATGTGGACACGCTGAGGTAATGTTGTTGTATCAACAAGGGCAACTGCCGAGCGCCAACGCGATGCTTGAGAGGTGTCACATTTTCCTCCCATTACCTCCCGACAGTGTTGTTTCTGTGTGGGCTTATCAGTGTGGATCCAGCGCGTGCGGAGCGGCCTTTAAAGCAATTACTGTTTTTAAAGGTGAGCTCAGGTGCTGTTCTTGGCTTCGCAGAGACTCTCGGCCGACAGTCACAGCGCGGCCGACCTATTCTGTGGTTATGCTAATATTCAAATAGAGATCAAACACAGTTGATAATCCAGTCACGCATTCGCGAACATTGATATTATGTAAATAGAGTGTAAGTAGTCAAATAACTCGACTGTACAACTCTTGAGTATTTCGGCTGCCCCCCCCCCCCTCGGGGTGCATGTGACTGACGTGGCTTCCACCGGTGTCCCTCGGTTAAGTTCCCCTCTCCTGGAAAGCACCCAAGTGAATATGAGTACCAGCGGATCATAACTCCAGATATTGAGGTTTTCAGCGCTCTCTTCCAGATGCTGTTCAGTAATTAAAAAATAGCTTTCATTCTTTCCTTAATTCTTGAAAGCTGAGTCAGGCTTTTTTTTTTTTTCTGATTCTCAGCGCCGCACTTCCCCCCCACTCCACCTCGCATTAGCTCTAATACAATTATACATGTAGGAACTTTCTGTCTGTTTTGTCAAGCTGCGCCATGCCAAAAAAGCCTCTGAACAACTCGGCAAACAAGGCGCCAACCGTAGCTCCGAGTGCAATGATCTTTTCCCCCGGCTCTTCAGGGGGGTTTTCGTTGGTTTAGTTTGCCTTTATGAACAGCTGTGTTTCAGGTTAGAGCCATAATTCTCCATCTCAGAAAGGATTTGAAGACTTGACAGGCAGTGCAGGGAAACAGCTGTGTGTTTTCACCTATTTAACCCCCCCCCCCCCCCCCCACTACATTGCCTTTATCTTTGACACCAGTATCTGTTCAGACGTCACTCTTCAGGCATGAAAAACCCAATTGCAATAATGAACACCATGGTGTTAATCAGGTATTTAAATAATTTAAATAAGGCTGCAATTGATGATTAACTCTATTATCATATTACCAAAAAAAACCAAAACATTTCCCAAAGCCCAAGGCGACAGCTTCACATTGCTTGTTTTGACCGACCGGCAGTCCAAAACCAAAATTATATGCAATTTAAACGGTGAAATGCAGTAAATGTTCACATTTTGGGAAAAGGAAGGAGTGAATATTTGGCATTTTTGCTGAAAAATGATCAAAATCAGTATTTGGTCATCAAAAATAGTTGAAGTTGTGGTTTTCCGATGGATGCAACCTTGTCCTAACCCAAACGTGAGCGAGCTTCAGCGATAAAATCAGCGCGATCCAACCGCCGTACCCCAACTGGCTGCAGGAGATGCTGCGCTGCGCACCTTTTGTCGACTGCCCTGTTTCTATTTATTCCTGCAGCTCGCGCTGAAAGGAAGGAAGGAACGCTTGATCCACAAAGTCGTCTGAGGAGCCTGTGGAGCGCGCAGCTGATAGGTGTGTCGCTTGTTTACGTGACGCAGCCGAGGTGCATGTTTAACAGACTCACTGTGGAGGGTGTAAAATCAGAAACTCCCAGACGACTTTCACGGGTTAGAAAGTCATTCAAGCGCCCGTTTGTGCTTGCTTTTGTCAGAACTTTACTTATCCTCTGACGTGAGGGACTGCGACTGCTCGGCCTTTTCATTTCTGATGATCTAAAGCACTGTGATCTAAAAATGGACAGATCCAGGCCTGGTGTTCAGCTCTACACAGTTTTTAGGCCTCGTAGTTCACCACACCTGTTACTGTGGTCCAGACGTTCACCAGCAAGTGGAAACCCGGTCCATAAATCATCACAGTGACAGAAATTAGCTCTGGTCAGTTTTTTTATATTGCAAAATAGCTCTGTATTTGTTTTCCAACTGGCTGCTCTGCTAACGGGCCGAGGCCGGTTGACAGTTCTGCTGTGTGATGGTGTGCATATGGATGAGGTCTGAGTCAGTGGGGGTCTGTTTGTTTGGACAATCCCGGCCAAGCCTGTATAGCTGGACAGAGCTGCGGCCAGGCTGGGACGCAACCAACCAACGCTGAGCTTTCAACACGTCATATAATTTGGCGGTGGGCTCCCACAGGGGTAGGAAAATGTGGTTGAGGCATGGGGCGGTGGTCGCGGTCATGTCGCCGGGCTTGCGTGGAGCAAAACGGGTTTAGAAGAGGAAGTAGAGAAAGGGATAAGACAGCGAAAAGAGTCTGAGAGGGAGGAGAGAGCTCCTGCCGGGCGGCAGGCTGTCCAGCCTTTGCCTGCCCTGGGATTCCTCGGCAGCCTTAAATATGCCAGTTATTTTTAACCGGCGACGTAACAGAGCCCAGCGCCAGCCCCTCTGTTACAATATTTCCTTTCTGTCAGGAGGGGAAATGGAGGGGAGCCACACTTCCTGGTCACATGGTTCAGCTCAGGCAGCCGAATGAGAGACACACACAAGAGGGGAAGTGGGGAAAAGCGAATGAGGGGAGGAGAGGGAGGAGAGGGAGGCTCGGTTGGACGCCTCATACCCACACCAGCCCACTCCCACTCAGCGCCTCCTTCCTCCACAGTTTAACCCATCCCGGGCTGGCCAGATGAGGCAGTCTGTTTTAATCAGATGCTCAGACGTCAGAAGCCAACGGGACCAGAGCAAAGATTGGCGTTCGTGAGCTGCGGAGGAAATGAGAGTGTGGGTACGGCACATCAACAGACAGAGGGGAGGGAGGAGGGGGGGTGGCTGTGACGTCAGACGAGGGACCCGCCAGGATTAGAAGCCTCTAAAAAGAAAAGGCCCGGGCTCTGGGCTGCCAGAGCCGGAGAAAATGTGTTTCTCTGTCTGTCTGACATGGGAGAATCAGGGACTTCCCATGAGCTCACCTTGTTGACATACAGAGAACTTGGCCTGGTTCATGTCTCAATCTGCACTAACCCACGCCACCAGAGAAAAAAAAAAAAAAAGAATTAGTACCAGCCTCGCATCGTGAGCTGAAGAATGTCCGACTCGTTTGTATTGTTTCACAGCCGCAGCAGACACATGACATGTGGCGTATGTCAGCCTTAATTTCATTTAGACACATAAAATCATTGGACGTTTGTCTAATACGCGCACGTTAAACAGCGCATCAAACTCATGGCGTCCTCGTGAACCGTCACCATTGACTCCAGGCCGTTTTGATGCTTTTTCCCCACAACAGATCACATTCCCGCATACGTTTGTGACAGTTTAGCGTGAAACTTGAGCTTGTTTCGTTGATCGCCGCGTCAAAATAACCACATTTCTAGGATAAAAAGCCCAACAGAAATTTAAAAAACAACAGTGGGACAAAATAACCTTTTGTGTCATCGTGTGTGTGGGTTTGCTTGGTTTTCTACCCGTGGGTACTGGGTCAGTGATATATTGACCCAAACAGGGTAAATTTAGACTTTTAATGTGCGGTGTGTTTGATGCCGAAACCACTGCTGTGGCACTAACAGTGAGTCAACGTTTAGGTGAGTTGTAATTGACGGTAAAGAAAACTGGATTCGCGATGAAGGAAGTTTCCGAATGAGAGAGAAAATAAGTATTTCTGAATCTGTGGAATGTCAAATATGAATATTCATCTTTTTATAATACTCATAATAACAGAATTACTATGAAATACCTTCATGTGCTTGCATGTAGGACTGAAGATTGTCAGTCTGTGCACAAATAACACGACTTTATACAAACTTTCATTCTCGCGTGCCCACCCTGACCTTAATCGTCATGGCAACAAAAGCAAAAACACACGTTTAATGTTGTGAAACGGCCTCAGGTTGGTTTGGTTCATGAGTTTAAGTTAAAATATACACATGATGTAAGTTAAGTATGTTACATCTGTTGAGTCATGGACGCACTTTACATTAAAACAGCATTCACATGGGACACTGACAGTTCCCAGGGTGAAACCATCCCAGCCTTCTTAATATGCTTTTTTACTCACCTGACATGTTTAATCTGTGGTATCTGAGTGTATCTTCTCTCCGCAGAAGTCAAGTAGAAGCACTGACATGCAAGATAAGCAATGCACTGCACGCATTTCGCAAATCTGTAGTTGCAATACTTGATATGCAGACACAGGCTGTCAACTTATAAGGTCAGGCTTTCTATTTATTGTTCTATTTAAATGTAACTCGCCGTACAAAAGGTGAAATCGTCTGCATAAACAAAGCATTGTCCTTATTGAAACAGATACTGCGTGTAATATCCATGCAGAGGGTGTAGTTAACATAATGTAAACAGTACTTTAATCACATGTACAAACTCTGCCTTAGACATCTCAGGTCATCTCAGGTTGAATACCAGTCAGCGGTGTCTGTCGGCTTTTTGATGTTTTGGCGCAATAGGAGACAATTAACTGAGCTCCGAGGTGGCCAAGATGTCTGTGCCGAAGGTGCAGGTGCAGAAATAAACATGGAATAGCAGTGCACTCAGAAATCATCGTAACATGTGTTAAACACAGACAAGCTGCAACAAGCTGCAACAAGCTGAAGCTGACCAACATGCTGGACTCTTATAGTACATTGTTCTGTTTAGTTCAGCCAATCAGCAGCTTAATATGACCCACATCTGCAGCCATGTTAGCAATACGAGTGAATTATGTTAAAACGTTTCCATTATTTTGTCCAGCCCTGTATCTATGTCCCATAAAGTATATCCCAGAGCAACATGAGCTGAGAGAACAATCTAATTTAACATGAGCCTTTTCAGTCACGCTCGCGCCGTAAAAGCTTAGCGTACGCGCCGTCAGTAAACCAAGACCACATCTTTACAATGTTACAGAGGTTCCTATAGAAACACACGACTGTTTTCTTTTACTCCTCTGTACGAGCTCTGTATCAGACCTCTGCTGCACAGCAATTACGGCAATCACCGGCATTCTTAAACCTTCACCGGCGCCCTGGCATTGATTCAGGGGCAGCTAACAGGACGTCTACGCGCTCGGCGCACCGCTGTTAAACCGTGGCTGTCAGATTTTCGCAGCGCTTGATTAAAATCTTTATGTTCGTGGAATCTGAGATGCAAACGTGATAAAAGGCTCGGCGGTTGAGCAACGCGGACGCGTTGCCTGCAGTTTGTGATTTACAGAGGTTTGAGCCTGCGTATCAGTGCGCATGGAATTTTAAGCATTCGTGTAAGTAAGTCAGTTTTGGGCTCTCCGGGAGATGTAGTTGAAGCCTAAATGCTTTAAACGGATGAGTTCTGCAGTTAAACCTACCAAAGAGCCTACACATCATCTGCTGATGATCTCCAGGCTGACTGAACATCGCTGAGTTGGGGTCTGCAGATAAAGTGTTTGGCGTTATAATATGCTGAAATTCATGCGGTAATTATTGTCAGACTTCAGGGTAGCAGGCCTCTGCGTTCCTGAGAAGGTGTGGGCTCTCCTGTTTTCCCAGTGGGAGTGGCTGGGAATGTGCGACCTTTTCCACGGATCGCCGTTTTTCAGGCCCTGGATTAACTCTCTGGAAAATGCAACTGGTGCAACCATTCGGAGGTGTAAAGGGACAATAACGATCCTGAATATCAGCACGTAGGCGCTGCGGGATGATCCATGGTTTGTAGGAGAGAGGAGACAGTCTTGTTGGGAAACTCCCGGCACTAAAAGCAGGGATCTCCCCATAAATTCGCTGTGCAATAAGAGAGGAGAAACATAAATGTCAGCAGTGTTTCTCCAAACCTCCCAATGGTATGAACTTTAATATTCAAGCATAAATCTGGCAGCTACATGGTAAAACTCAGCGAGAGTTGAATAAAAGAGGAATGTTGTGAAGGGCTAAGAGGAGAGACGTGGAAAATTAAAGTCAGAAAAATACTTTAAAGTTCAAAGTAGAAACTTCTTGCTTTTCCTCTCACTCGATACCATTAGTCTCCCTTCACCAGCGCACTTTCCCCGCGCAGGATATATATCCCCAGTAATAGGCAAACAACTTTTATGGCGACGTTTTCAAGCCAAGTGTCCAAATCAAATCAGAAATGGCACGTTGTGGTAACCTTAATCAAACTACAAATCATTTCAGACTGATCGTCCCCGCTGGAACGCTGAGGAAAGAACAATACTTGACAGGCCCAATTTAAGTGATAGCTTCTCCAGTCTGACGTTTTATTGACATCATGCTGAGTCTAATTGAGGAGGGGGGTTTCGGTAACTCAAACCAGATGGGCCACCAGCTCATGAACTAACAGCCCCCTCTCTCTCTCTCTCTCTCTCTCTCTCTCCCTCCGCCCTCCCTCTCTCTCCTCTGTACTGAGAACTATTCTGGCTCAATGAAATCCTTAACTACCAAATAAAATGCCATAAAACTGACCTGCTTGGTCAAATTTACATTGATTGTAACAATCTGATACCAAGCCATTTATCTTAAAGACACTCGAAGCTGGCAGTGGAAAGTAAAGGGTAAAAGCATTATCTGTGAACGTCAAACTGCATGGGTTGTATATCGTATTTTCTTTAAGGGACAGACTAATGAACCCCCCTGAGGGATCCTTTAAAGTGTTGTCTTATCTAACTCTAAGAAAAGACTGAAACCACTCATGTTAGTATACTCAATATGTAGCTTGTTCCAGCTGACAGGTAGCTTAGCTTAGCCGCTAACTGGCTTAAAGAGACTGAGAGCAGCTAGCCTGGCTCTGCATGGTGAAATCCATGCGTCACCACCTCCGACGCTGACTTATTCACACGTTATGTCTTGTTTGGTTCAAATCGTACGAAAACTAAAGTGTTGCATGGGACATATGAAAAAGCAGGGTTGCCAAGTCTGCATTTTTCCCATACAATTAAGCTATTTAAGAAGTCCTGCATATTTCGTCTGCCTACTTTGCAGGCAAATTACATGAATAACACCAATAAATCAAAATCCATATGTAGTAATTGGCTATAGGGCAGGGTTTGTCACACTAGCCCTGGAAAGCATGCCAGGGAAAGAAAGTATAACATGCTAATTAGTGAGCTTAAAAGGAGTTAGCGGGTGGGTTTTGCCACCCTTTGAACCCCTATTTCCAATCTTAATGCTAAGCTAAGCTAACCGGCTCCTGGCTCCAGCTACATGTTGAGCTTACAGACATGAGAGTGGTATCAATTTTCTCTGCGAGAGAGCAAATGAGCACATTTCCCCCAAAATGTCAAAGTATTCCTTTGAAGCCAAAGCAAAGCTCCAATCCAGAGCATTAACATGACACACACATGTGCACACACATCACACAGAGAGAGAGGGAGAGTGAGGGAGAGCGCTACTATACAGGCTCTTCATTAGACACATGGATTTAATGAGTCTGAAGAGAAAACTGGCTGTTAGACGAGAGCTAAATTAGTAGGTTCACATTCTTGAGAACCAAAATGGGAAATTTGCCACATCAGCAAAAACGCTCTTCGTTTGCGGGCATATTTGAAAAGACATCAGAGGCTTTCTGATTTCATACTGACTGCGATCAATACTGAAGGCATTGAAGTAATTCCCGCCAACTGTTAATGACATTCATGATGCAGCTTGTCGGCTATGGTGCCGTAGCCAAATGGACTGCGGAAAGAAGTTCTCAAGAGTTAAATAAGGTTCCCCCCTTGCAAAACCACGACATGGTGATCATTAAAGCTTGGCCATCAGTGGAAATACATGTAAGTCTGTTTTAGCGCTCTGAACGGGGTCCTTTCTGCACGGCTATTTTATTGATCTTTGGTGGGAGGCTGCATAAACCAGAAATTAAGCTTTGGAAACGGCGGAAAAGTCGCTCAAACCACCGGAACTGACGTTAGCTCAACACTCGATCTTGTGTCATTGGTTCAGCTACTGGCGCAGGAACGCTGTTGCGCGTCCGCGATGCTGGTAGAGACCGAGTCATCGAGCTAACAGTGAGCTTTCACTGGAGCAGAACAACAAATATTTAACAATATTAACCTTTTCAAGTCCAGTCTTGGGCAGAGATGGACAAATAAATTATTAAACCACAAATTTATTTGCAGGGACTTGAGGCAGTTTTGTTGCCCAGTCTGCTTTTGAATTCGAATGCACGTGGCGTGTTTGCCATTGGAGGAGATCGTGAGCGTTAATGGTAGCAGGTCACGGAGTGGTACGCGTTCAGCTGGGACTCTTCAAAGCAGTAGCCCCACAGGTGTTAAAAGCTTGAAGAGGTGATCAGGCGCCATTGTTGAGACGGTGAATGGGACAGCGTGAACTTCCTCTTGTTACATATTTTGCGGGTCATTGCCTCCACAAGCTGCAGCCTTTAAAGCGCAATCTGCTGCGAAGTTGCCATTTTGCCTGTGTGAACACGCCAAATTGGGGCCTGAGGAGTTGCCAGTTTTGTTGGAGGAATCCACCTCTTCAACAATTGTGTTTAAATGAGCGCTTTCATCAGTTGACAGATTCAAAATACTCTGGCACTTGAGGCATATCTGCTTTTCTCACTGTGTGCTTTTCCAACGATACCTCGAGCCACCAGACTTTTTAAGAGAGCTGTGTGACTCACGCAGAGCAGTCATGTTTCTAACTGCGTGACCTCGTTGCCCTGCGTTGGTTTAAAGACTTTACAGCCAGTGTGGACGCTTTCCAGCTTGTTGACGGTGTGTGTGCGTGAGAACGTGTGTGTGTGTGTGTGTGTGTGTGTGGGGACTTATTCCACTACCCCACAATGCCAAGAAACAGTATGTATGCCTGCTCACATACATGGCAGAGCTGGCTGCATCTGTACCAGGGAAAATGTGATGCGGCATACTGCGCTGCGGTGAGATCTCGGCATATTATGGAACTTGACATAAAGCCAGCAAGACGTGGGCATGCAAACACCATGTAAGCATATGCACACACACACTCGGGCACACTGTGAACGCTAAGGGAAAAATACAACTTTTTGTTTGTCTTGGAGGCTTCAGCCCTGGTGTTACCACATTCACATCGAGCGAGAAAAAGTCATTTTGCTATTTAAAGCCGCCGGTGTTAACAATGACGGGCTTATTCAGCTTGTATTTTCTTTCTAAATAAGTGAGGCGCTCCTTTCTGCAGAGAACAAACAAATGCATGAGATGGCCGCACTGTGCGCGGGATGACGTGACGAGAGACACAATCAGTCTGTGTCCCTGTTGTGACCGAGGGTCTGAACGGTTGTGTTATTGTGCATGTAGCCAGGAGCTACGAGTATCCTCACTTCCTCATTCTACATGTGCTTGTGTGTGTCTCAATGAGATGCATGAATAGAGGAGCAGTGTATTGTATACCTGAGATGATTATAGTTTAGTGTATTGCGTTCTCTCCCGTGTCACAGAGCTGGGAACCACCGCAGGGGTTGACATAAAGCTATTTTTGGAGCAACTCACCTCTGCTTCGCCTCTGAGCTCAACACAATCCCAACATGGCCACCCTGAAATCATTTTCAGTCAAGGTGTCCAACTTATTTTCTTAGTTCTGGGAACATGCAGCATCTCTAATAGTCAGGCTAAATGCTAACATGCTCAATCTCATGCCAACATGCTGTTGAGTAATGCTTCCTCAACAATCGTAGTTTAGCATGCTAACATTTGCTACTTAGCATGAGTCACTGAGTACAGCTCTAGCATTAGTTTTGCAGGTCTTTTGTTAAACCAGCAGGCTCTTTTTTAGGAACTTTACATTATATTTATATGTTGTGACTTTTAGGACTCTTCAAAGCATCAAAGTTAAAGACAAGAATAAAAGAAACTGTACGACGCTGCAATGTTAGTACAGTAGATAGATACATGGGTAAGTTACTGATATTCAGATGTTTGTTAATGTGTGTCTGTGTGTGTGTGTGTGTGTGTGTGTGCATACCTCATGCCACTCCTGCATAAGTCAATGCCACACTTGGGTAAACTCAGTCAACAAAGTCTGGACATGCTACTGTGTCACTTACCAAACTGTGCGCACACAGTTTAAATGTCCCTGTAATGTAAGTGTGCTCACATACTTTTACCTTTAAATAAAGTGGTTCTAGATAACGCGTCGCAACTGCTTGTCCACAACCTGTCCGATCCACTTGCCTCATCTTCATTCATTGCAGCGACGCCACACACCACAGAATCTGATAGAAACTATGGTCAAAACTATGAAAATAAGACTCGAGTTGTAATGAACCATAATTATCACTTTTGGAGGCTGGATTAGATTGAAGTATGTTCAAAATAGCACATGCAGGAATTGATTTTCCTATTCCCTCTTTCAACTTTCACTTTGTTTCCTGCTAGCTTTTACTTTTCTCTCTCTCTCTTTATATATGTATATATATAGCACAGTAGTGTGCACACATACCCCTCATCAACTCATCCGCCCCAACTTACCCTGCGTTCCATAACAAAGAATCCAGATTGTGTAACTGTCTGTCAAACCAGTTTTTTTTCTCTCTCCTCACTATGTTAATACCTCACCACAAAGTTGCAGAGGGAGGGAGGACCCTCCCCTCCCTGTGACTCATTCTTATGTGTGCGTAAGCAGACCTGAGAGTAGTATTCCATTACTTATACCATTATTATTGTCTTCATCTTCATCACCCTCGATGTTGTTGCACTGTTGGTTCCCTGCGCCAGGCTGGTGTAAATGACGGCTGCACAAAAACCCAACAGAGAGCAAGTCGCTGTGGCAGCCGGGCTTAGATCACAATGTAGATAATGCATCTCCATGGAAATGTTCAGCTGTTTAGCTTTTTCGCTGCAAGAATGAAAGAGAGGAGCCTGAAACTGAAACGAAAAAAACCCAACAGAATAAGAAAACAACAGGGCGAAATACAAGTGGATGTCAGACTGAAAGACCTGAGATCTCATGAGGAGAAAGGGGGGATGTTTAGGGAGGAGAACGGGGAATACAGTGGAAGTGGGGAGAAAGATTTGAAGACTGTGGGGAAAAGCAGGTGCTGGAGACGTCGTAACGCAACTCTGGGTCAAAGAAAGATCATTGTTCAGGGGGTTTTCCACCGAGCTGACGGTCTCTGTAGTATTATGTCACTCCTGCAGCCCCATTAAGCCATAATGAGGGTGTTACCTAAATTATAATGTCACAGTGGACACTGCCAGCAACACTATTACACTTGGCTTCGCAAAGTATCGAAGCAGTCACTGTATCAGATCGTCCATATGACACATATACGAAACCCGGCTCAGGCAACGTTCTGAAGGCTGAAGACTCGGGCTCGGATCAAAGCGCGGCACCGTCCGCAGTCGGGACATGTTGAGTGAGCACGGAGGCACTGAAAAACCACGTCAGATGCCATCGTGAGAGAGAGAAGCAAGGGCACGGGGCCAAAGAGTAAATATTCACTTGACGATAATGTGCGTGCTGATCTGGTGTACACACCCTCTGCCCACAGATAGGAGCAGCCTTTTATCTTAAACTGTACACACGAGCTCAGGAACAGTGACAGGACAGAAAAGAAATAGCAGCACTGAGCGGAGAGAAAATGCTGAAGGCGCATCTTCAGTCAGTATGGAAAATATCAGGAATTGTGGTACAGACGCCATAAGTAGCTTAATTGCTTTAATTATTGCATAAATTCAAGTTCAGACTAATATTGCATGTATACTGGGCCCATAGTATCCAGCATTACCAGAGTGCCTGTGAGGCTTGTCTTCTCTTATTTCAGTCTTGATATTAAAATGACTTTAGCTGTTTGCTCACACATTACTGACTTCTTTTTCTGAGCTGCTTCATTTTTAGGATCCCTGTCAAAACTCCCATTTATGAAATTCTGGCAAAGGAACGTAATGAACCCCCCCCCCCCGCGCGCACATTAAACCTGTAGGTTAAGATAGATGCTAAACGGTCCGACCGCTCGCCGTTCCTGCCTAAACGCTGCGATAGCGTTTTCTCTGTTGCCTCCCGCATAATGTGTCTTATTCAGCTCCTTTTGCAAGAGGCGCCCCTTTTTCTGAGGAGGCCTGCGCCGCAAAATGTGAGGAACAGAGACAGTTTGTGTCGCTGACAGGGGCAATTTGATGCTTATCACAATTTCTGTGCGCCGCTCGGGCTCCGCTGTAACACAAAATGTTTTCGTTTTTTGCAGGAGGAACTGTTAAAGCCGGCCACAGTGTGCTGACTTCAACTCACGGTTTATCAGATACGGCTGCAAACTGCAGTGACAAAAAGCACCTGAGGAGCTTCTCAATAAGACCTTTTGTAACTTTGTCCCACTCGCTGTTTAATAACTGTGCTCAGAGCTAAGGTCCATTTCTGAAATACACACCGGCATGTAATTATTGGCTGCTAATTGGCTAGCACAGCGTTACGGTACAAGGGCAGCGTGGTCATTAAAAAAACATTTCCTGTTTGAGTTCACTGATGCTTTGATTGATAAGCACAAAGACGCAGTTTTAATATCGTCAGAGGTTGAAAGCACCAGTCCAAAAGCAGAGAAGTTCAGTGGAAAGGGGAGTTTTTGGGTGTCACCACGTGATGTTTGCTCACCTTAGTCCAGCTCAGAGTAGTATAAGAGGGAATTATGCTTTCTGAGGCTGGTGGTTGGGTTCAGTAGGCTTGAAATGAACTAGACAGCATCATGTGTCTTCAAACTACCTTTAAAAGTGTGGAGGGTGGGGCAAAAAGCCTGCGTGCTCTTGGCAGCATCACGCACTGATCGCTCTCCAGGAACACTTTGTTGCCTCAATGCAAAGGAAGCAGCGTTGATGATGGCTCATGCTATCAAGCAGGCTCTCCTCGAAGAGATTCCTGGTGTTGCACTCTGATGAACACGCACAAAAAGGGACAGAAGAAGAGTCTGCTGGCTGCTCTGTGAGCCTGGACTTTACCCGAGTTGTGTTTTGAGGCAAATCAACACAGAAAATGCTCACAATGACATTTTTAACATGCTGATGTTTAGCAAGTGTAACGTTCGCCAAACAGACAGAGGGGAATGTCATTAGTGATGCAGGAATTTGGTGATAAACCAAAGTACGGGATGAACTGCAAGTTTGCCACAATGATGGAACGAAGAAAAGGTTCAGGGATCAGCAGAGTGACCACAGCGTATCCCACGGGGGACACAAATGTCTGTACCAAACTTCACGGCAATCTATCTGATAATTAACCAGCTGTAACATTTTAATTTTGGTTTCCACTTCCAGTTTGTTATCCCAGTTGTATCGACCAATCACGACCGGAGGACAAAAGAGGCGGGGCACCTTGGCCAAAATGCAGCCTCTGAACTGATTGGCTGTCGTTTTGCATTAGCTTTTTATGCAATTTATCCGCATCGATGTGCAGACGAGTGAAACAGACTTTGTCTCTCAGCTCCATTCACACACCACAAGTTGCTCATCAGACTGTACACAATGATCAGCACTGAAGAGGAAGTCTTTGCCCCGGATATGCACTAAACAGATATCTGCTGGATACACAGGGAGCCCAAAGTATTTGCCTCTGTCCCCAGAGGCTAAACTAGCACCAGACAGATAGCTGAACCCCCTTCTAACTATTTTTACCCAGATTTCAAGTGTGGTTTAAAAAAACTTTACAGAGGAGACTGAAGGTTTGGACTTGGTTGGATGGTTCATTTGAACCTGGTGCTTGAGTTTACAAACTAAAGAACTCTTTAATTGATGCTAACTGTGCTATGCTAACCCTCGTTTTTCATTTTCTTTGCCAGAAGAAAGTTGACCTCATGTTACATTTTAGTTGAGCTGAATTATGACATAATAACAGCCTCCACATTGTTGTTGTTTCCACCCTCCCGTATGTGCACCAACTGTAGCATGGAGCATGACTTAACCTCAGACTCAGACCTACTTTCACTACATCACAGGATGCACTCAGGAAGGGAGGAGCGGGCTGGAGCTTGAGCCCGGCTGGAGAGGAATCGACAGGCATAATGTCGGTCACAGGACGATGACCTCACAACACTGTGCCTTCAACCTGCAGTTACGCAACAGCGACAGCGCCGCCCGTGTTGGTGAGGCCGGGGAGGAAGCGTCGAGGACAGACAGACCCCTCTCCCTCTCGGGGGGCCGGGTGGAGAGACAGGCCGGAGCTCAGATCTGATTTCGCAGGAAGGAAAGGAGAAGGGAGGGGAGCGGCGGATAAGAGTGCTGCCGCTGCTTTATTTTATCCTTTCCCCCTCTTAACTGTGACCCAGGCCTGCGCTATGAATGCCACAGAGGTGGAGTTATTACATGCACAAAGCCGCGCCAGGTCTAATCTTGTTAGTATTCTGTTCAGAAACAATACAGGTCTCCTTGTATGGGGGCCACGATTCAGATAAGTCTGGTTCAAGAGAAACAAAATGGAGTGAAAGTTATGTAAGGTCTGGAGCGGCTGCTGCCACTTCAATCTGATTTAAGCTCTTCACTGATTGGCCGCATGTCATTTTAACATTCCTAAATTCACCTCAAAGCTCTAAGTCTTGTCTAATCTCTTTCACTTTCCCCTGCTGTCATTTAGGGAGATTCTTCTTCACTGAATAGCTGGTGATTGCTCGTTTGTCTGCCCTGGGCCAAGGGGCGCCTCAGTCTGGCTATAAAAAGACAATTACTACAAGAGGAAGCTCCTGTCAGCTGGAGGGCGCAGCCATGATCAAGGAATGCACACACCCAAGTGCAAGTGCCTGCCCGTGCACACAAATACAAGCACAAGTACCGTCACACATGCTGAATGTGCTTCTCTACACCCATTGATGCTTACAAACGCACCTCAGACGACGTCTTCGCCCTCTCCAAGTCTCGTACGCCCGCCCTCATTCATCTGCCGTGACGGGGCACTTCATCACCAGACAACACAGGAGCTCTCCACCCACCGGAGAACACGGAGTGCTGTGCTGGAGTTTTGACACAGAGCTGGCAGAGGAAGTGAACCCACACCCTGCTGGCCCGGGATCAACCGCTGCAGACCTCACTACCTGTCTGTCTCGCCTGTCAGGGGAGCAGCCAGACGGCCATCTCCCAGCCCCGCTGCTGATGCGGGTTGTATGTTAACACTTTGGTCTCACTTGCTCTCTTGCTGAGAGTCAGATGAGAAGATCAATACCGCTCTCATGACTTCATGTGAGCTCACTACAGCTGGGAGACTGTTAGCTTAGCTTAGCGTAAAGTCCAGACACAGTCTCTGTCTCTTTGGCAACAAAATAAAGTTTACTAAGTCACACATTATACCAACTACTCCAGGAAGTAAGCAGCCAAGAAACAGTCCTACACACACCCGCTTTCATTTTTTTACACCTCAGTGTTTGCACAGGCTTCGTCACCTTCGACACAGCAAAGGAAGCTGCTCCCCCCCTGTTTTCACTCTTTGTGCTAAGCTAAGTTAGCCAGCTGCTGGCTGTAGCTTCGTACGTAGCGTTTAACACCAGCTGAACAACACATCACACGTCCAATGTTTTTAGTATTTCTGATTCTTGATAATGCTGATCTGTGCTACCGAGTGTAAACGTATATTTGCCACAGATCTTGTTCTTCATTTCTGCTTTGGAAATACAAAAATTAAAAATGGCAACAAACCATACTAAGAATAACAAACACAGCCTCCATTGTTTTGCTTAAAATAGTAGCTACTAGTTCTGAATATCAACCAATCAGGAGCACTCTCAGTTTGTCATTGGTCCTTATTAATTATTTGCAAAGTACATCATAAAACATCAGTTTCTTTGAGATAAATAAATAAAATAATAACATTAAATCAAATTACCTCGGGGAGGGGGTTCAGATCCACATCAGATTAATATAATCTCCCTAAGGGGGTATCTTATAAATAAACCTACAAGGTTCACGTGTATGGACGTGACCCTTAACTCAGAAATTTCAAATTTCTGGAGTGGAGCCAAAACAATCCTAAGTCCTATTACTATCTAAATACTGTATCAGTAAATCTCCATGTTTACCACAACATTTCCGTATTATCCCAATCCTCTATATGCATTTTATTAAGCCAACTGTGTTTTTAAACAGCAAAGGATGCACACTGAAGAGCTGCATCAAGTGTTTTCTCACATAATCTTTTATCATTTTGCCGTGGAGTGGTGCTCAAGTGGACCGTGCCAGCGTTGGCAAAGTTAGCTTGCTTTCTTCATCTTTGACTCCCAACGACTAAAGCTGGGCTTATAAAAGTAAATTACATGTCTATAAACTAACCTCCTGGGTTTGTGGGGCCATATTTGAAGTTGCGTCATAGCAGCAAAAACAAACCCTGGATTATGTAACACGCAGTCATGGTGCCGTCGGCTCGGCAGCTGTACGTACTAAGAAATAAAATAGATTTATACCTTTCAAGAAATAACTCTCACTGGTTCGTGATTCTTGTTTTTTTTGTTTGTTGGGTTTATCTTGTTTTACCTGTTCGACTAAAAGACCCACATTCTTTAAACGCACTCGTGTGAAGGCACAGAAACACACATGTACGCCCGTCTTTAACCAAACTACGAAATAACTGCCTCAGCCTTCATCTTTTCACTAGCGGCTAAAATCAGTTTTTAACATTTAACGTTTTCTTACATGTTTATTCACCAAATGAAGCTGGTTTTCTACTATAAGACCAAAAATAAAGATAAATTCAATTGCATCACATCAAGTTTTTCAAGTAAGAATAAGATGAGGGGAAATGAGCGCACAGTCTGGTAGCTAGTATCAGTCCTGTCATGGAAAACAGGACTTCTAATCAGCACTGATGTACCAATCTGTACAAATACCAACAGACTATTGGTAAATATGTGTCTCCTGGACTAACTGGTATCACTACGCGCTCTTATCTCACATCTTATGCGTGCATATCTGATTTCTGGTGTTTGCAGAAATCAGTGGTAAACAACTGTATCAGTGCAATCCTTTAAGTGTGCCAGCGGCCAGAGCTATATATAAGTGCTCATACACGCATTTATCTATACGTACTCTGCGTTATACAAATACACGGGAGATGTTATGGTCTGTGGCTGAGCTCCATGGTTACGTCCCACACCTGAATACCTGCTTCTCTCATTCTCACACTGGCCTACTTTCACCCACACATGACTCATCGCCGGGCTGCTATCTGATAAAGACTCATTGTCCTTTCCTCTATTTTGAGGAAACAAGTTTGTCTACCCAGTTCTCTACCGTTACTATTTCCACCTCCCTACCTGTAAAAATAAGTTTAACTTTGCGGAGCTGCCAGTATGTCAGCGCATCGGCGTCTCTTTCTCAGTTTCGACAACTTCAAATTACGAGCAGCCACAACTGCTGATACGCTCTTATCGCTCGTGGACTGCGTGGGAGGTTTGTGGTGCAATTTACTGCCACAAGGAGGCCAAGCAAAGTCCATGAAATGACACGGGGTTTACCTTCTCTGAGAGTGGAGAATAAAAAAAAAACAAAACACAAGCTTTAAGGAAAACCCACTCCTCCGGTGTCCACCACGAAAGAGATAAGATTAAATGTGCTGTCGCTGATATGCAGTGCCCTGGATCCGCTTTGTGCAGAATACCCGACTGCAGGTTGTTCAAAGGTTTCCAGGCACTTTGGCATTCTTCACGGCCTCACTCACAGGTTAATTACTCTCTGCTTCACTTATCGTAACACAAGAATCTCAGTACTCTTTCTATTTCTTAACATTTTTGGCCACGCTAACCATGAATGGAGCACACTGGAGCAACGGTGTGACACAGAAACCAGAATATTCACAGTTCCCGTAATGCAATGGAAATTAATCTACATTTTAAGCGTTTAGAGAGTACACAGCTTCTGCAATGTGACTTGTTTTCTGCAAGAAACGGGATAAGACGGCAGGACAAACTGTTTGGAGGGATTTGATTTGACCGTTTAGAAGTGGGCGGGTCATAAAAAACATGGAGAGTTACAACAATTCGAGTCGGGAGACAGATCAAGCGAAGACAAAGTGATGAAATCCCGGCCAGCAGCCCTGTAACTACCATATTATGGGGATATTATTTCCTTTAGCTACCAAGTTGTTGCTTAACAAACAAATGGAAGCTGCTAAATTTGTTATCGGTTGGTTCGTGCTGATGTAAAAACGCATCATAATTTTTTTTCGCAAGGAGAAAAACGAGGATGGATTACAAATAAATAGACGTTTTGATTTTTATTTTGCAGTTTTCTGGGTTAGATAGATTCACAATATGACCATGGATGTAACCTAGAAGAGTTTTAAAAAGCATTTTTCATTTCATCTCGCGTTCAAGCTCTTTGAAGGTAGAGCCAACAAAAACAAATAGAAAGGTCACACGTTGGCATTTAAGGTGCGTCTGATTCACGGTATCACTGTAGGAACAGCTGTAGCCACAATGTGACGCTAACAGTAATGCCAGCGTCTGTCAGTCGACCGTTTGGTTGGTCTGTCTGAAATACACTGAAATATCTCAACAACTGCTGGACGGATTTCAGTGACATTTGCCGCAGACGCTCGTGCTCCTCAGAGGATGAACCCTCATGGTTTGAGTGTCTGACTTTTCCTCTAACGCCAGCTTGAGCTTAACATTTCTGGTTATAAGTGACACATCTTCACCAAACTATTTGATGGAGCAAGTGTGACACTTATCAGATTCATTCATGCTCCCCTCAGGTTGAACTGTAATGTTTGTGATCCTCTGACTTTTCATCTTGAGCCATTATCAGGGCAGAGCTTATAAAAATATTGTACCCACTAAAAATTGTTGTGTTAGCATCACTTTTCATTCCTGTCCTCTTTCCTCGGCTGTTCTTCTTCTCTTCCTCAATCTTTTTCCTCCTCACAGCACAAGAACGCAACAGCGAGTGTCCATCCAAATCTCTGACTGACTGCAGAGAACCCCAGAGGACACTGCATACTTTCACCCTGCCCTAACATGTGCACACACACACACACACACACACACACACAAATACACATTACCCTTCTCAGCTGCCTGTCCAATCACCACACCCGTCTGCATGACATCAGCCTGTGATGTCATCATGGGACCAATGTTGGCATGCTGTCCAGTGCAACTTCATCATCAGCATCATCATCCCTTGGCAGCGGTGGACGAGCCTCGGATGGGAGGCAGCTGGATTGTAACAATTCCTTCACCCTTTGCACATGTCAGTGTGTGCGTGTGTGTGTGTGTGTGTGTGTGTGTGTGCAGAGGGAGCAGAGGGGAGGCTAAAAGACGCAATCGCTCTAATTCAAACAATCTGAGCCAGACGGAGCTTGGCTTTCTTTGGCTACTTCATCCTGTTTATAAAGTGCTTTCTGGGCAGATTGGCGTCGTGTTTGTCAATATTTCAACTGCGAGGTCAATATTACAGTGACAGCGCTTATTAAAGAGGGAAAGGGGAGAGGGATGGGACGCGAGGGAGAGACAGGGATCTGATAGGAAACGACAGACACATGAAAAGAGAGGCAATAGTCTGACTAAAGGAATAAGATGGCATGGATGAGATTGGACAGGACAGGATGGGGTGGGATGACAGGGAAAGGCGAGGCGTGACAAGACCGGATGGGATGGGATGGGTTGGGACAGGGAATGGCAAAGTAAGGTGAGAGGTGAGGCATCACATCACGGGGGAATGACAGGAAACAGGTTCCAAAAGGCGACTAGATAGGCGAATTTACGTTTGAAAGGAGACAAAGGGGATAAAAAAAATTAGAAAATAGAAAGTGAGAGCAAACAAAGATGAGGTACAGTTGGCAAAATGGCCGAACATGGAAAAAGGACTAATAGGAGCGGCCGGTGATAGTCAGTGTTTGTGTTATTGTCAAAAAAATCCCTCGACAGGACCGACGGCGTGCGGTGTCTCCGCGTCTGTGTCAATACTTTCCGACTTTCCGGCCCTGTCTGTCGCACTCAACCCCAAGAACCATTTGTTCCCTCCGAAGGCGTAGATTGTGAATTTGTTGGGGAATATTCTTAGTCATAGACTCGGTGCTTTGGTGAGTCACACGTGTGCAAGTCGCATGCAAGTCTCCAGTCGAGTCCCTGCTAGAGATCAAGCAAGTGTGAGGTCACATCGTGCGAAACCCTGATGATCTCAGATCACATTAATAACGTCATGGATTTGTTGCCTCAGTACGATGCATAGTCAATTCAAAGCCTAAGCTGCAGCTTAAAGTTGATTAACAATGTGCGTCTCGTCATCAGAACAACACCAAAAGACAGTCTGGTGTTGTTGTGCAGTAGCCCGGGATCTCAGGAGCTGTTGTCTTCACCACCACTGCTGTTATTCCAGACAGCTTCTCCCCGTTAGGATTCCTTCAGTGTTTGTAGCGATCCACAACAGTTTCCCTCACTCCAAAAGAAACAAATCCAGCGATTAAAACTGATATAAAACACTGAACAAAGCAGTTTCACATTAAAATTCAATGTTTCTCAACACTGTTTGGCAGGTACAGGACGTCCAGGAGGGGCTGCGAGTCGAGCTCAGCTTGATTCTCTGATATCTCCGAAGATCCAGCTGCTGAAATCCTTCCATATTATACTTATTGTATTTATTATAGATATACCACTGTATTTGGAGCTACAGGGATAATAAACCACAGTATCTGTGTTGATTATGAAGAAGGAACGTATGACACAACAACAGTGGACATGACAGAGTGGAATCAGCTTTATTAGGCTTTGGTTAGATAGATAGATAGATAGATAGATTTCTAAAGTTTTTGGACTGAATGAAGTGCTGGACTGCGTTTCCCATGTGTACTTGCTATAACATTAGCCCCATTCAAGAACTAGTGACCAAACCACTGGCTTGATTATAAACTTGTGTGGCGAGCGCTCGTTTATCCAGTTTTTATTTTTCATTTTTTCGGTCTGGTCCTCTCATGAGTGTGGTCATCACCTCAAATGTTAAAGCTTTCCTCTGCTAATGAGAGCACTGTTGGATCAAATCATGTAAATGTCTTTCAGTGACCAGCATTTAGTTTGATCATTCGGCGGATACTCCACACAGCTGGACCCGGTCAAACTAATGAGCTCGGCATGAGTCTGGATAGCTCAACCCAGGACTGCCTTAATGACAGTTAACTAAGACCGTGTCACTCTATAAGTTTGTGTCACCCATCCAAACCAACTGCTGATGAAAACTTATCGTGATGAGCCGCAGCACTCTGGCGCCTGAGCAGTGAGTATATTCTCTGGAAACAACCACAGAGTTACAACACACCTGGAGCCCATCCCGGGGACAGAGAGACAGAGAATGAGAGACAGACAGAGACAGACGGATGAGCCGTAACCTCAAAGCTTGTGACAGCATCCCAGCTCTCTTCGCCTGGATTAACTGCTTCATTTGGAGCGACGTGTGCTGCTTTCAGGGACCCTCTCCTCATCCTGCTGTCATGTATAGTTCACATTCACCGAAGGAAAATACTGGTCACGTAATCTGAAACCAGTCTTTTTGCTTACCTGGCTGAGCAGAAATCTAAATAAAAAGTGGAGATGTTGCACATCTTACTGTAGAACCGAGTTAGCCCTCACAGCACCAGGCTCCTAGCCAATGGCCTTTAACCCACTTAAGGGTGTAGGGGACAAAAGTATGTAAATCTGATGATCTCAAATATGCTGTTTCTGCAAGAGAGCCGTGAAGCTGCCAAAGGGAAAATACTGCATATACTGTACAGCATCCAGCTGAGTTGGACAGCAGAAATCACCAGTGATGAATGTTTTACATTAGGGTAATAAAGTGGACTGGAAGAATCCACTATGGATCAATAGCACCGGGCAGCCTGCCAAACCATGTCATTAACCGCATATTAATTCTGGCAGCGGCCGCCGAGCCACATTGTGATCGGGGTGGTTTCTAGAGGAGTGTTTACCAAAACAAGACTGCTTAAGTGGTTTCGCAGAGCGATCCAGTGACGTAGGAAACCTCGACATATTACTGACTTTATGTACGCATGTAGAAATGTGAGGTCATGTCAGTCTTGTAAGTGTACTTTCTCACCAGAATGTGCTATGTCGTGGACTGAGTCCCAAAGAAAATGAAAGCCGGGTCCTGCGCTCTATCAAAAGCGCAGTTGTTCTGACATAACTTTGCTCCAAACAATGAGAGTGTGAAAAGTTGTCGACTGAAAAAAACAAAAACTGCCATGCATTAAAAAACAGTTTGAATGCAGAGACAGAAACTGCACTGAGGGTTAAGCGATTCATTAGAGGAGACCTATTTTGCTGGAATGTGAGTCTATGATTTATCACAAACGTATTGAATATCAACCATACAGTCTCCACCATCCTCCACAGCTGATATCTCATTCTTCTCACCCCAAATATAAGACATGTGTCAAAATGTTCCTCCCCTAATTGACCCCTAATCACATTTGCTGAGCACACAGACGTCTGGGGGGTCCGTCGGACTCGTGTCTCCTGAGGGTGTCACGTTTGCTCGGTCCTTTCCGCCTGGTATGGACTCACGAGTGCATCATATTGTCCATGTGCATCTACTTTCTGTGAGCCTCCGCTTTGACATCTTGGTAGAAATAGAGCGAAGCATCAAATGAAATCTTCCTTTTTGGTATCTCGTGAGCTTCTTTTGTAAAACTTCAGATGCAAAAGTACAAGAACATGATTAAAGTGATGTGTCTGGGGTTATTAAAGTAAAGAAAACAGACTTGAGGCTGAAGGATGACAGTGTAAATGCGAAACTTCAGTGGAGTATAATTTAATGGGAAAGACCTTTTTTGGTGCGTCCAGAGCGACAGTCTGAAGATGACAGAGGTGAGAGTTCATGCTGATACTTATTATTGGTTGATTAAGACGCATGATGACCCCTGACCCGCTGCAAAATCTAAACCACGTGTGGCCAAAAGACGACACTGGTCGAACTGTGACGGGCGTTCATACAGTCCTGTATTTGCACAAAGGCAATCAGTTAAAGTTGTGTATCTCTGTCTATTTTTCTCCCTGCCATGATTTTGCGGTATTTATGTCACCCGGCTTATAGAAGCTTCGAGCCCAAGATCTTTATAAACAGACCATAAAACCATATTTAAAGATGCTGATAAAATGGCCATTGTAGAAATATTTAAATTGCAGGAACACGCTGTAAAAGTCTTGGCGAGTCTGCAATGTAAACCCGGCGAGTTACATGTAATTGCTTCGAGTTGATTGATTCCAGTTGGGCTGAAAGTGTTTAAACACTAAAAGGCTACATGTTAATTGGATTTTTATTAAGTTTCTGGTCAAAACAATGAATCTAAATGAGTGAGCTGCTATGTAGATGTCCACATGCAAAGTAGAGCAGGCTGTCAAAAACAAATAGGGAGTAAGAGTTAAAGCCACATTATCCTGATATCTGGTTCGTAGTCTAACAGGCAAACTGAATCATTGGCTTCAACTTTCACCTCTGCTGCATCTCTGACATCAGCAGTCAGTAAACCATTGAGAGGAATTTGGCAGCTCATATCTGGCTCTAATTAGGAGCTCTGTCAGTGCTGTTTGGAGCAGAGAGACACGGAGAAAAGTTGGGAAACTGAGGGTTTAATTTTTGCAATCAGAGACGGTCCAGAGCTGAAGTTTTTAAGTTCTCATCATCGATAAAGCTCTTGATATGTCACGCTTGTGGTTTCTTTCACTCACGTCCATCAGTGCTCTCCCCAGATGTGCGTGAAAAGCTTTAAAATGCAAATATATTCATGAAGAGTGGAGCATTTTTCCTTCCACATGAGGATCATGTGAAGGAAACAACCCGTGGTTTTCAGACTGAACCAACGTGGTGGAAAGTGGAGGTTGTTGTGGTCGGGTTAGTGGATGGGTGGATATGGCCTTCAACTCTGCTGACCTGGGTTTAGTTAGTTTTGTTTTTTTACTTTTTAGGAAACATATTTCTTACTTAACCATGAAAAAACAAATCCTTACTTTACTTTCTCAGTTTTTTTTACCAGGAGTGGAACCAAACTGCTTCACGTGCCAAACCAATAATCCAATTCTTAGGCTATATCTAGTTTTTAGAAAGCAATCATCTTTTGATTTATGTCGACAACATGCAATCTGAATTTAAGACTTGTGCTCATATCACTTTGTTGGATCATGTGCATATCATTAGTTAGTTAAGATAGAGTGAGTGGCCAAAAATGTATGTCCCCAATTACAAACCCCAAGAAGGATGACAGCATTTTCCTCAGAATGTGCTTTATGTTTTAATTGTATCACGCAACCCAGCTGAAAATCATAACAAGCTAGATTACTGTTAATAATCTTGAATCCAAACAAACACTTAAAGCTCTATTAAAGAAAATGTTTCTTTTTAATGAGCGTGAGAAACCAGATTTCAGTGTAGGTGTTGAAAATATTAAAAATATCGCAATGTTTACAAAGAAGAAATAGGTAAAAATGAGACACTGCTTGGATTTCACGATTTCACGTCGTTAGCCATGCTAGAAACGTGGCTTTATGGATGTTGGTTCTGCTTTTGTGCCCCCAACATTTCATCCAGCACCACCGAGATGTTGACATTTGTGGTTTTGACTGAAATGTGTTGACAACTGTGGCATGGACCGTCTCGAAATTTGGTAGACATTTATGTTTCCCTGGGGGTGAATTGTAACAGCTTTGGTGACCCCTTCATCAAGTGTTTGTTTTATGGTCAAATGTGTGCAAAATGCATGTCATTCCCATCAGACTAAGACAGTAGACTGCTTTGTGTTTAGTGCTAATTTAAAACTGTTAGCACGCTAACATGCTAAACTTACTTATCATCAATATGTTAGCATTGTAACTGCGAGCGCGTTAGCATGCCGCTGTTAGTATGTGACTTACAGCTGTGCAAAACAACAACTCAGCAACAATCGCTAGCCAATCAGTCTAAAAACACACTGAAAATGGCTAACGTGCACATTTACTAAAGCTAATTTGGCTACAAGGGCCCTGTGTAAAACACACACATAAAGGGAGCAATGGTTGATTGCGGCAAGCAAAACGCTTGTTTCCTGTAAAAGAATCAAAATGCATTGTTGTTCTGATGATAAATGCTGCTGTAATTGATGATGTAGCGCAACAGTCAAGCAAAAAGCTCTCACACAATGTCAGTTAGACTTTCAAGTATGGATTTATCACTTTGTTGTTTTGGTTTCCTCCACTTCTCTGAGACAATCTTTTGTTGCTATCGCTGTGTAGCAGAGACAAAAAAAGCCAGAATGGTATTAAGTCGAGGATGATTCAATAAATTCAGTCCGGGGAAGAAAGGCAGCTCAATGCCTGAGTAAACACACATTTCACATTCTGATGGCAGAGGCTCACAATGAGATCAGGACCATTTAATTGTTCTGCAACAAGCTATAGACTTGACACAAACGCGTGCGTGCTCACGGCTACATCATCACGCATAAATATGTGTACAAATCAAGATTTTATTAAAGTTGCAATTATAATGAAATTAATAATAGCAGCGCATTACAGATTGAGTAATCACTTCAGTCAGCACTATCTCACATCACGTTTAGGACTGCCATTGAAAACACTTTTATAGGATCACCCAGTTTACCCACAAACACTCTGCCTAAGAGGAGTTGTGATTACTATAATGATATAATGTGCTAACCACCTCCAATTTTTCCCCCTTGACACAAAAAAAGATTGATGGTGGCCAGTCAGACCGGTCCCCCGAGGAATCCTTTGAAACCCTGCAACAATGTTGATATAACAAAGATTCATTACGACTTTTATAAAATAAGTCCTACAATAAGATTGTGAAAATGATTTATTGCCTTTCGAGGGGAACATTCCTGATTCCTAATAAGTTGCAATAATTTCAGAGCAATCCACTTCATCTCAACCAGTAACACTACAATGGATGTAATGTCTTTTACTTGCTAAATGAATTAGCCTTTCCAAACAATGATTTTCTCTGGGGGCTTTAACCACAGGAATTCGACAAACTCCTGCTATTAATCCTGGCTAAATACCAAACTCCACAGAGCACAAATATAATTGTCAGCCAATATAAAGTCTCAGCTGGGTTTGCAGTTGCATTGTTTTAATGTCATTATCTTGACGTGCAGCGTCATTGCTGTTTTATATTGCACAATCGGCCTTTGTTTGTGCACTTCAATGATCGAAGCTGACTTAGCTTTTGAAGTAGCAGAGAATTCGTCGGAAACTGAATATTCGTTTCACTGGATTTCTCAGGAGTCGCGTCAGACGAGCTTTTCAATGTTTCAACAGGAAAATGAACTCCAGAGAACATCATATCCTGAACTGAATAAAAGATTTACAGAGTAAGATGCAATGGTTCAATTCCCCCCCCCAAAAAACCTGATCAAAAGCTGAGATTGCTCAGCCAGTTATCGGCAAAATCAATCATTCTGTGATCATACGCCACTGTCGCCTGATCCAAGTGTTGATCTTACTCATCACAAGCTTTTAAATCAGGCCTCAGATCTGCTAATTACTCACTGTTAACTTTTGCTGTGGTTCAATGGCCTTCTTAAAAATTGATCGGGTCTCTCCTGCTGAGTGAAACATGGTTTCAATAACAACACTGTAACGATTTGACAATCATCGTGGTTGCCATTCGCCACATCTGAAATCAGCACATTCTTGGCTCCATACGTCACCTTGAGGCAGTTCCGAGGAGCCGTACCTCTTGTGAAATGAATGCACGCTCTTCTTATGATATTTGCTCGCCAAGGTCAAAGGTTAAAAAGTCTCATCTGACAAATAATACTTACACTGACCTGAGGCAATCACTTGAGATACTGTTGTGAGTGAAAAGGAGCTTGATTTGTCATTTGGCCAATGAAATGAGCTCATCAGTACCACATGAGGCAACATCTGGGCTGGTGTAATGAGCAACTGCAAAAGTCCTGATTGAGGAAGTCCTTCACCTTACAAACGCCACATAGGACCTAAAGTCCCTGGAAACTCGGTTTCAAACCCAAAGTTCCTCTCTGACAACAACTATTCATGACTGATTGTTCAACTTTTAAAGTAAATTCAGATACAGCCGTCCTTAAGCCATGACGGTTGTCCAATTGTTTTAAATTATTTCTTGTTTTAAAATTAAAAAAAAGTTGCTTGCCTTTATGTGTTCAAACAGCACAGTGATACAAAACAAAAATCATTATGTTTGGGGGGAACTGAACTTCCTGTTTGGCCCATCTCTTTCGTAGCAATAGAAACATCAATAAACAGTCTGTGCAGCAGTACAGCCAACAGCTACAAGCACATAGCAATGTGAATTTGACCAGTCAGCATCCTTGAATCTGATGCCTAATGGGCAATTAATTAAAGCTCGTTGTAAGAAGCAGTTCACAGCCAAAAGTCGGCTTCATGAGGCCTGCGTGGCTGTGGTTGCATCCAAATTTGCTAAATCCTGGGTTGGTTGTGCGATTGGATTTCCCCTGCAGAGTCCCCGCCCACTTTAAATCGGTGAGCAGAGCCCAATCCGAGCAGCGCTGATTAAAAAAATCTGTCGAGTGAAAAGAGCAGAACTGTTCAACCTGTGGGAGAACACTGTGTGTCCATGCAGGACTCCATCACTCACAGTAATAAGAACACTGAGTGGATTCAGGTTCTCGGGGCCATTGAGATTGAATCCAGATTGTTTTGATCTTAATTCCTGAGTTGTTTTTGACACGGGTGACCTACTGTTTTTCCATGTTGCTGAGGGGGTCTTAAACCAGACTAATCTCACCGGCAACACTGGCAACAGCTGGTCTGTCTCGACGCTGTTGTGCGGTCACTAAGGGACATTTATTTTCCTGAGTCACTATGCAAGGTAACGCAAAACTGGGAAGAGCATTTTGTGACAGCACATACGAGCGCTTTGAAATTGGTGCAAAGCATCAATGATGCAAATATGTGCATGATATGATGCTGTTCCGGGGAGTAGCATCGGGTCATGCATCTCTGTTTACATGACTCAGCACAGCTATCGTCACTTCAGCGCGCACCTAGAAGAACCTACATGTGCGCGTGAACATTTCTGGAGTTCGCTGGAGCCTGAGAGAAAGAGGGGGATGGACGGAGTGAGATGGGGAGGAAGCAACAGACAGTTTTACAAGGTGCCACGGAAAGAGGAAAGAGGAAAACAAACATAACATATGTTTCTAAGCTGTAGTATGATTTTCATTACACCCCGGTGCTTAAATATTATATATTCCTTTTATTTCCCCTGCCAGGTAATAAAAACCCTTAATAGATTATTGTGATAAAATTAAAGGAGCATTAATCTGGATTTTATGACTCCACACTTCCTGCAGAGTTTGTTAAGCAAACTAGGGGTGACTATCAGGCCAATACACTGTAGTATCAATGACCTCACAGCGAACATATTGGTTGATTTTTGTGTTGCCATTTTTTTTTTTTATGACCATGGTTATTTCATTAAGCACAACACTGATATTTAGGATTTAGAAGGAACATTGGACCAATAGTGTTTTCTGTCTTGCCCAGAGTTGGTCGTGAACATTAGTTACAGCTTCATCCCTGTAGGTCCTACAGAGTGATACATCCAGGATGGGAAGCAGCTAAATCCATCAACAACTGCAGCTGTCTTAATGACATATAATCTTATATTATTTTCTTTTTTTAATCTTGTTTATTAATATGGCTTCGGAAGCACATACAACACTTGATTTATGAATTCATCCAGCTCTTCTGCACAGTATCTCCAGCTGCAGCAGGTGTTGCAACTGCATGTCCATTTTGCAGGCTCCTCTACATCTTAGAGGAGGACTCAGTTAGGAAGCTGCCTGCAGAGAGAGGACGCACAGGCACTTGTTATACACTATGTGCAAAAACAAAATATGCAATCTTTCAAACCTCTGAGCCAAACACCTGTTGGGTGGACTGAAAGTTTCTGTAACTCATCTGAACTGTAATCTATTCCTTTATGTCATAAGGCATCACCTAAAAGCAGAATCCATCAGTCTTAATACATAAGGAGAAAATAACACAGTTTCATATTCCAACTAAAATGATTTCATGACTCCACAAATTTAAACTCCTATATTTCCAAATGTCTTAGAGAAGCTAAACTGTGATTGTCAGCTAAATGTCCGAGCAGCCAGTCAAGGCACATGGTTTTATTAAACTGATAAGCCTCGGAGGCTTTCTGCAGTTTGACAGTGATTAGATTCAAGCCAGAAAAGGGGTGCAGACTAAGTCAAGGATATCCTCACCGCACCCTGCCTCAGCAGGCGAGCTGCCTGCTGCCTCGTGCGCAATGCTATGCTCGCTATTTTCCATCGTTCGCTCTCATTCCAGCTCTAATTTCAGAAAAAAAAAATGTTTATTTAAAACATGCGGCCCCTCTCACACCTCTTTCCCTTTGTTTTCACCACCAGTTTCTCACTCTCGTCCCTTCTCCGTGATTTTGCTGCTGGTTTTTTTTTCTTTTTCTCAGTTTGTCCTCTCCCTTCGCTTTCTCTTTGTTTGTCCTCTCCAGCGTGTGTCCTGTCCTGTGGTCTTTCTTTAGCGTCCATATGCTCTTAGAATTAAAAAGGGGGGAATAGAGGGAGAGAGGAGGTGGGCAGCTCAACCCTCCTCCTGAGGGAGCATCTGCTTCTCTCTTTCCTCTACTTCACAATCATCACCCTTTCTCTCTCTCTCTCTCTCTCTCTCTTCCTCTGCGGACTAGCAAACAGCTCTGACCTCAGACAGTTGGATGCATTACTGAGGAGCAACATGATATAAAACAAAAACTATGCAGCCAAGTGACAAATCAGGTTAGGGATGTGGCCGGACTCCAGGTCATCACAAACATTTGCAGATCATTGTAATAACTATTACCCTCATGTGTTGTAATCTGAAAAAGAGACACCTTTTCAACTCTCTGATATTGTGCTTCTTAACATTCGGCTAGAATTAAAGGTCATGTTCTCCAGATGCTCTTCATAACACCCCACAAAATGTTTGAGTTCAGCTGCTATGTTATTTACATTACAGCTTTACAGCAGATAACTGAAACATCATGTGGACAGGGATGAAGGTTTCTGCATGCACAGTTTAGCCAAGAGACGACGACTTGTGACGAACTATTCAACATGCAACAGTGAGATATAATACCAGTGTGTCCCTCTTAATAACAAAATCCATCTTCGTTCATTTGGTGTGTTTCAGTGCTTTCTTTGTTTGAAAGATTGCATTAGAAGCACCATAAGGTTGCATTCAAGCACAAGTGACTGTTACATGCTGTTACATGACTCAGATCTGCTTTTATTATAACAGTGTGAGCACGAATCACGTGAGTCCTGATCTTTTCAGTTCAGATGTGGTCCACTTTCATATGTGGTCTGGATGCAAGCCTGATTTTTTTGCAACGCCACCACAGTCTGAATAGTCAGAATTCATGCAAGTTCGACGTCGGTCTAGATTGAAGACGTTTTTCACATTTTGTGCTAGGTAGCTGGGTAAATGTGTCCCCTCACATCCTGAAACTCTGGATGAAGTCCAGCTACGTCTGGCACCAGTGCTCCACAAAAAGCTGTTGTCATCTGCACACAAATTCACCGACTTCCGCTGCACATTACCCGTGAACTCAGACTTCAGTGTTTAGCTGCGTGTGACATCATCTGATCTAAGCATTATATCTGAAGTGAGTACTAAAGCTTGCAGCGTGAACAGACGTGCCAAATGCTGTTTACAACACACTTGAATGTAGTTGTATGAGAACAGTTCAAAGTGTTTATTAAAGCACAGTGTTGTCAGCAAATATAACTCTGCTATGAAGACACATTTTATTTCATTACAGCTGCAGTGTACTATCTTGTCGTTCATTATCTGTTTATATACCAGTGATAAATAGCAGGACTTGAAGTAAAGTGCATTGCATTTGTGTGCGTCTGCCGCGTGGAGTGAGGAATGTTTACAGTTTTACTTGAACTTGAAGTGCTCGGGAAATCACAGATGTATTATTCAGCCACATCCAACAATGCTTCTTTCTCTTTAGTCATGCTAACTGTCATTCAAATACTTTAGTTTTCTTTCTTTTCTTGTACCATAGGTTTTAGTTTTTTAGGATTTTCTGTTATTGTGCAAGATTATGTGCTTCTCTATCGGTTGAGGAAGTGCCACAAACTGTTACTCAGAACCAAACTTCAGCTGGATTAACAAGAAGTATGCATTCATCTAGCGCGTTGGACTCTTCCCCTGCCTTCTGTCCAGTGCATGCTGGGATATGGTGCAGATACGCCGCATTGCCGTGTGCACATCAGAGGCAGAGATGGAAAGGTTCCCATGTTAACAACTCGCAAGTGTTCACATCATCAGGATGGTTGTAGGATTACAGAGTTGGTTGTGTTGAGGATTTAAATCCTGAACAAATAGCACCACATCCATTCACTTTGGCTTACCGTTGTCACTTTGAGTCATCACAGGTGGGTGTAGTGTTGCAAAAGCGGTGGTTTCACATCTGTGCATGCGATGCATTGTGGGACTGGGGCGCTGTGGATTCATCGTGTGACATTTTAGGCGATTATAGAGAGAAGAAAACACAAATTACACAATTTAGACACTTTAAAAAAATGGTGGACAGGTTGAAAAGGTTGAATGATTTTGTTAAAGGGATACGAATCCAGTGACGACAGGGGCTCCTGACCAATAATCAACGTGCGATGGGTTGCAAGTCAGAATGTGTTGGGCTAAAGGGAAACGTCAAGCAACAATTCAGCATTTTCAAAATACAATTGTTGACTTATCTCGCTGAGAGAGGGGAAGGAAGATCGACTTCAGTCCGGTGTCTGTTTGTTAGATGTCGGGCATAGCCAAGTTAGCAGTTAGCTTAGCATGAAGGCTAGAGGCACAGGGAAACCTCCATCCAAATGTTTCACAGCGCAGTCACAAACTGTTGTTTTTTAACTGATTTTATACATAAAAGCAGCATAAAGTATGATGATTAATCAGCTTTAGTGGTGCTGGTGGACAGGTTTTGTGACTTTTAAACACAACTGGGCTAGTCTTTCCTCTCACTTCCAGTGTTTATGCTAAGCTAAGTTAACAATGGCTGCACATAATTTTATAACAACAACATTTTGGGTTGTCAAACATCTTCTAAAAGCATCTTCTTTCAGTCATTTATGTCCAGATTATTTCAGACGTGAACGCTGCGTCCCGCTGTGTGAACCCACATCTTTACCGATCGACTCCACAGTTTTCCACACGTCCGTCAGTAAACACACAGAGAGCAGCTGAAGTGTTAGGCTCTCAATATGTCCATAAATTACCAATGAACCCAATAACACACCCTGAAAGTCATTTTCCACAAGCTATTCCAGAATATGACCGATATAAAATTTCATATCTCCAAACGATGCTTTGAAACGTCCCATGAAATACATCAGCCTCGCGTTGCCCATGAGAGGCTGAGCAGCTGTTTAAAGTGAGCCGAGTAACAAATTCGGGCCCCTAAAACACAGGCGACATGTAATGCATGTCTCAGCGGGCGCAATAAATACTGCAATAAAATTATGATAGTGTCAATGTTTCCAACCTCCACGAAGGGAGAGAAGCGAAGCGAGGTCCAAGCGCTCGTGTCAGAGACATGGTCTTTTGTTATGTGACATATAAATTTGAATTGGCCCCATTTCTATGTGATATTTAAGCAGGGGTGTTTAATCAAACTCCGCTCAGTTTATGTCTGCGGTGAATGATGCTTTTCATCACCGATGCATCAAAACCTCCTTCTTCTGCCAAAACTGTGAAACTACAGACCCTTTTTCATGTCACTGTCACACTTTTCCCTGTAAATAACCCGAGAGTGATGATTTCATATTTTTATAGCAAAGCAAAGCAGATTATTTTAATTCTTAATAATATGGAAGACTGTTTAAGTCACTTCCATTGTGTCGTACTACAATAGAACCAAACCCCATGCTTTTCTGTGATTATCTCAATTATCCTTAAATACCTTTTCACATACTATGTCATTAAAGTTGCCTAAACCATAGCTCAGTTCTTGCGTTTCTTGTGTACTCAGTTTTGTCTCCAGCCCTCCCCCCTTCCACGTCTGCTCTGCCCCGCTCGCACAAACATGGACTAAATCTGCAGGGCACCATCCCCGCTCTGCTGACTCAGACCAGATCAAGGCGTGGGGAGTCTTCTTTTTGGCAAGGGGGCAGGGAGAGAGGATCTGGAATTACTGGGCATCACGCCACATGACGATGGTGTCACACTTGTTTTGTACGTGTAAATCCATAGCTGCGTGCTTTACATCAATAAGACAACACAAAGGGCTTTCCTCGCTGCACAGGAAAGGGTGTGTGAGGGCAGCACGCTTCTGTATTGCTGGTGATTCATGTGCACTTTTAAACGGGTGAGTTCCTTTTCAGGGTTGCATACAACAAGTCCGCACTCGACTTTCGTGCGCAACCTCAAGGTGATGGGTTTGGTCCGTGTCTGAAATCCATAAAGCTCCCGCTACACCGAGCTGCAAGCATGATGCAGTTGCATCATCGAGGAACAGATGTTTGTGACATTTTGCATCCAAACTCTCCCTCCTGCGCTTGCCTCACTCTAATTCTCCTCCATACTCTGTGTGTACTTTACCCTCAAATAAACTCCTGCTTTGATGTCAGTGCACCTTCTGGGGCATTTCCAAGGCTTTCCCATGAGGTTCACTGAACGCATAGTGATGATGCATTTACTTAAGGAGGTTTAGATGGGACATAAACAAAGCAGCATATCACAGCAACCAGGGTTTTCAGTTTGCCATAAAGTAAGGAGGGGAAAAAAGGAGGGGGGGGGAGGATAAGAAATAATGACAAAATCATGCTGTTCGTTTGGCAGCAGACACAGAGGAGCACTTCAGAGGGAATCCAGGGAAACTGAGTAAGCATATTTGCTTTCCTCTCTGGAGTGTCTTCATCATGCAGCGCAGCGGACTGAAGATAAGGCTGACACAGGTTTTAGCTCAAACTCGCGCGCGACAAGTCAGCGGCCCGTTTTAGGGTTTTCGTGCTTTTCGCGCTCGCCGTCTCCTAACAGCTACGAGGTACGGCCCATTAACGGTGTGAGAAATGAGCGCCGATTTGTCACAGCGCACGAAACACCCACGTGCTCTGGAGTGAGGACTCTACCAGATTTCTACTAATTATAGGCCAGAGGGGGTACGAGCTGAACCAAAAAGCTCAGCACACATCAGAGAAAAGAATGTTCCTGCCCTTCAAAGCCTCATGAACGTATGTATCCTCAAACCACAAGCTGCTAATATACTATAAAGAGAGATATGAGCCAAATAATGACTGTCAGACGTCTTCTACAGAACACAGGCTTCCACATGTTTAGGTTTAATCCACTGTATGCTTTGTCTGTCTTATAGCTGTACCTAAATACTTCTATAATAGCCGAGGAAGAGTAAATACAAGACAGGCACAACCCTGAACATACAGGAACAGACAATACCACTCTCAAATCTGTTTGTTCAATATCACCAGGAGACACTTAGCTTAGCTAGCGAGCTTGGCTTTCTCAAGGCGTTGGCTGGGGGCATGAAATTATCCTGTTTACAAGCGCTTCAGCTTAGATAAAGTCCATTTTAATTGCCATATTTCATATTGCTTCTACAAAATGTACATTACGTGTAAATTAGTGAGCTTTAGAGGTGCTTGCACTCATTTTTCTTACATTTGGACAGAGTGAGGCTAACGGTTTCCCTCTGTTTCCAGTCTTAATGCTAAGCTAAGCTAACTTTCTCCTTGTTGTAGCATCAAACTGCACACAGGCATTTGAAATCGATTTAAAATCGTTGCATATGACACCATCTGACCGTATCATTCAGTATAAAGCTTGTTGCAGCTGTTTGTTGAAGCATTTACAAAAGAACTGGCCTGCTCGACTGTAATGCCTTCGGAGTTTGATGGATGCTGACCAAAACTCACAAAATCAGCAAATGAAGTCATCAGCACTCACAAACACTTCTAATGATGCACAGCAGCAGAGGGAAAGGGACGTGTTTCAGCCCAAGGCGCTTTCCTTGAGCTTTACCACTGAGTGGAATATTCACATCTGAGGCTTTATGTGTTTACGGCTGCATCGTTCCATCAAATTAAAGTATTCTTAATGTTTCGGGCGTCATTTCATGCACATTTGGCCACAATTTATCTTTGAAAACTTCAGGATCTCAACTAGAATTTAAAACAAAAGTAGGTTTGGCTGCAAATCACGAGTTCGTAAAGTGCTGAGGTCCTAAATGTCCAGATTTGCATATGAAATGTTACTTTTCGGGAAGTTAACCTGAAGGTGTTGCACTTCCTCGTGTCTCTCCATACAAATATCCTGCAACCTGCCCCCCCCCCCCATTTTCCTTTTCTCCGCTCTCTTTCTCACACACACATACAATGTCAATGCACACACGGCTCAAATAGACGGTTGGAAATCTTAGCTACCGATGGCCACCTTGGGAAAAGAGCAGCGTTTGGGCAGAATAGGCCGAGCCATTTCTTCCCACACCTGCTGCTTTGTGTCACTTTATCCCAGAACATCCTCTGTGGTCACCTTATCCCGGGCCTTCCCAGAGCCAAGTGTAGGATGACTGGCAGGATGATTGCCAAGCGTTTTAAAAAATAGCAGCTGTCTCATAAAGACATTATATTAAAACATATTTTTTTACGCTAGAGTATTTGCTTCAGTTTCAGTTTGCTTGCAGTAATGAAAGTGGATGTGGGGCTGTTGCAGGTTGCTATGAATTGTCTTTTTTTTTTGTTGCAGGAAATACGTCAGGTAGCACAATTTATTGTGAAAAAGGGAATTCTCTTTCACTCTCTCACAGCTTCCCTCCAGATGGATACACAGGTAACCAGAGGAGCCGCTGGAACCAGTGACATCGGACACCGCCAAGGAGCATCAGCTCTTTTCTCCAAGCAACAGGAGACACAGGACGCAATCTAGGCCTCTCACAGTCAGCACGCTACCCAGCGACCTGGGCCCAAAGCTTGGGTTACCACCTTACCCTCTTGTCTTTGTGCATCCCTCCATTCAGCAGAGAGAAAGACAACTGGAGCTGTTTCAGGCCCTGAGGTGAGATTAACGGCTTTTAGGCACCGAAGTGGCTCGTTGTCGTCATTATGAATTAAACAGGAAGCTTTTTTTTTTTTTTTTAAGACCCTGTTTGTCAGCTTTAACATTCTGAAACACTGTGAAGCAGGAAAACACTAGGAACGACACATAAAGTTAGCTGGCACTTGACACACATGTGGGAAACACCAGAGGCTCGCGTGCGCGTTGAGCGGGGGAGGTTGTGACACGGATGTTTTCTCAGGCCTGGGAAACAAACTAAATCTGAATGATCCACTTTCTCAGAACATAAATTTCTGGCATAATTAAACACTTTGCAGTGCATCACCAAAGACGGGACTGATGGCAGGAGAACGTTTCATCTGTCCCAACCGGAACTGCAATGTTTGGCCAAATAAATAGAGGGTATCAGCTTTCCCGCAAGCCCAGTAATTAAATTAGGAGGCTTTTTTTAGCGCCACGCTGCTTTGAATCATATCGGCATCGGTTAGATAAGGCTGCATCTTAATTTGTGTGGCGTGAAGAAAATACAGGAGGAAAAAAAAAAAAAAAGCAGCTGGGGAAATTAGAGAAAACGTCTGAAATGCTCGGCCTTTGAATTTTAATCAGATTTGTTTCCAGCAAAAATATTTGTCTAATCAATCGCTTCCCTTAGCGGGAAAGACAAACAATCATCACACCATGGATCATTAGACAAAATGGGCACACGCCTCGATATGTCCGTGCCCCGGCAAGCCAGCGGAGTCTAGCGGTGCCAGGGGTTTTGATCAGCATTAGCAGCTACAATAATACATACAAAACCAAAGTGCTGTTTACTACAGTGGAAAAGAAGCTCTCATTAACAGAGCGTAATAACCGTAGGCACCAAAATGCAGTCTGGGAGACAATGGCTTCAGGCCGAGTTTATACAAAACAGTGATTGGCTTCTGATTGAAACATTGGTGGAATAAAAAGGCGTCAGTGTGTCACTAAAAGTCAATTTGCCATCCAGTAATTACAGCGCTGTTAGCGCCGCTGACGGTATAAATAGCAGCGACAGAATACTGTGTGCGATTTTAAACACAGAGGGAATACGGTGGAGGGGAAAGGAGCCGTGGAATGAAGGTCAGGTAGCACCTGTTTAACATCAGCAGCTAACAGCAGGACGGTGAATCAAACCATCTGGGTGCAGCTCTGCCCATCAGATTACTGCTTGGCATGCAGCTGTGTGTGTGAGTGAGTGTGTGTGTGTGTGTGTGTGTGAGAGAGAGAGAGAGAGGCTCAGAGACTGATATATGAGAGCATGAGAAGAGAAAGCAAAAAATGAAAATCATCTTTAAGACTGCTCTGCAAGTGCATGTGCCCTACAGTCATCTTATCTCTCCATCAGGGCTGTGGGGGATTAACCTTAGAAGACTTGATTTAGCAGAGAGTGCATTCATATTTACATTTAGGTCATTTACACAACCACTGTTTCTAAACAACAGGCCCTGAACTGTGACGATACTGGAATTAAAGCGACTAGTACTGAGAGCAGGTTCTCCAAGTCTGCTCCACAGCTATAACTCCAATATGTGGGCAGCTTTCTCGGAGCAAAGGTATAATGCAACAACCTCAAAATGATATTGAAAAGTATTCTTTGTTAATTAGTGAATCAGAAAGTCATAAACGGTATTAAACTGCTGGCGTACGACCAGCAACAACAGATGATCACAGTCTGCCAGCGGAAAAGTGGGGAATTTCACTCTTTGCAGGATCCGGCACCCCCGGGTCATATGTTAATGCTAACATCGGTCTGAGGCGGCGGCTGCAGTCAGTGAATGCCTCGTTTTTAACGGCTCAGCTGGCTGAGTGTGCATTATGCAAATCTGAGTGTCCACTTGGGCGAGAGGTTAAACCTGGCGAGGCCTGCGTGAAATGAAAAAGAAAGACATCGTGAACGTAGTCCTGCGTAACTGAAGATGACATTCAGTTACTGTAGGTGCATTAAAATGTCAATTTGTGCAGGTGGTATATCGATAAAAACCCAAATGCATAATGATAAACATGAATAAACTGACTGAAGTGTACATTTTAACTAAATATTCTCAAACATAAGTAATTATAAAACATAAATGATCTACTTCCATATTGTTTTCTGGATTGTTTTCCTCTGTTTGGAGTCTTGTGCTCATTTAATTGCATCTCGCTGTGCCTCCTCCTGCAGCTAAGTAAAGATAACTGCTTTTTCCCTACTTTTCTGTAAATTCATGCATTTTAATGTTTGTTTTTAACATTAAAACACTGAGTTTTCATTGAGGAGTGGAGTCTAACGGATTGTGTTTGTGTGGCTCACCTCTCAAGCTAATACGTATCTGCAGCATCTGCAGCGTGATGAGGAGTTAGCATGTGTTTACTGCAGCCTTGTGGCTCACCTGAGGAAAATACTTATTGGACTGTGGGTGCAGCTTCTGATGAGACCGAGAGGACAGCATGTGCAGGGGCTTCACCCCCTAGAAGAAGGAAACAAATAAACAGACAGACAAGAGATGAAGGAATACACACAAGCAGCCTCTGTGTGTGTGTGTGTGCCAGAGGGCCAGCTAAGCATTGATCCCAAACAATGCTTGAAGTTTCTTGTTGTGTCACCCAATCTACTGTATGCTGTTTTAACTAATCCCCTCTTGGATTATCACCACAGGTATCCCATATGTGACACCTGTTGTTTACCTCTCAGTCATCGAGACACAAACAGCCCCCGTGAAAGCCTGGCAGTCGTTCTGTGGGGAATCTCGAGGAAGCACGTGGAGGGTAGCATCTCCTTTCCCCACCTCTGCCCTTCCTCCAACTCCCGTCTCATCCCGTACCGACAGCTGTGGAGTGGAGAGCGAGCTGATGACGTCCTCGGGGGTAATTGCGCTGTAAACGTTAGGACTAAGGGGGTAAATAAAGAGCTGTTAGCCAAAGTATCCAGGGTAACGGAGGGAGGGAGAGAGCAAGAAAGAGAGAGGGAGGAGGGGGCAGAGGCTGTAACCTGACACCAACCACCACCTCTATTATAAGGAGCATCACCAGCACCACATCTGTCCTATATATAGCTTGTGGGCTGCTTTCAGTTTCAGTCTTCCCTCTTTCTTTTTCTATCCGTGTGACTCTCACTCTTCTTTTCTCCAGTTTACACCCTCCGGCATCTTTTCCCCCTCTCAACCGCCACCCCTCCACCCCACACTCCTTTACTCCCTGTCAGTCATAGAGTCAGAATATATGTGCAGGCTTACCCAAAACCATGTGAGCTCATAAATCAAGGTTTCATCGACATTGGAAACAATTATTTCCTTTGTTTATGGGAGAAATATTTTTTATTTGTCTATTTTTTCCTATCTATAGTACATTTCAGTGTAGATTAGTAGAAAAAGCCTTTCTGCTTCATTGTAGAAATAGTTCATACATTATGACAAGCATTTCAGCTTCAGATTTTGCATACTTACACTGTGCAACCTAAATTCCCTGGATTCTTCCATGCACGTTGCAGCAAGAGCACAAAATCTGCTCCACTTCCTCATCGGTCACCAGAGAGGAGGGATATTAGCTGCAGGAAAACGCTGCCATTAGCTGGTGTTAATACTCCGCAAAATACATATTGTTGTAGAGAACTGACTGAACTGGCTGCGGGTGCTTTCAAAAGAAATATGAGATTGTGGTTGTGAGTACCAGGAAGACCAAAAGTGGAAGAAATAACATCAAAGTTTAATCGCTGCTGAGACAAATTAGCTTTTCAGATATTTCAGATTTTTCTAGACTTGTGTCTGCAGACACGCTAGCGGCTTAGTGATGCTGTGCTATGAGCTGAATGCTAATGTCCGCACGCTTGCATTAGCAGCGCAAGTTTACCGCCAGCGTAGCTTGTTAGCATCCTAACATTTGCTGCTCAGAACATAGAAAACAGTAGAGTTGAGGCTGATAGGAGTTAGCTTTGCAGATATTTGGTCATGAACCATTGTGTTGGACAGTTACAAAATCACCATAGCAACTAGCATTGCTTAAAACGTAAGACATCATGGGAAAAAAAAGAATAGTATTACATGAACAAAGTAAACAGTCTATAGGGGCAGAAAAATAAATGACTCAGTGACTCAGTGGCCCAGTTAATGGCTGGTTTGCATTAACTCTCATTGGGGACTGTAACTTGCCATTTAATCCTGATGGTTGAATTTTAAAATGCGGCCTATTCCTCTAAAAATATGTGCATATACTATTAATTTGTGCTGCCAAATACATTTAGGAGGAAATATAATTGCTGCTTTGACTGTGTGTCAGTCCTGTGATGGACTGGCAACCTGTCCAAGCTGTTTGCCTTTGGCTTTGCCCATTGCATGCTGGGAAAGGCTCCAGTCCCCTGTAATCCTGAACAGAAATAGGCAATGTCAGCCACATAGACTCTGAAAAATGTGGGCTAACTGATGTTTACAGCGAACTTATTATTGTAGAAGGTTTTGTAGGGTTGAGAAACAACGTACCTGCGATGAGGGCCTTTAACAGAGCAGGTACAATCTACAGTGCATGGGCCCACATGTTTTAAGAGTTATGTATTCTGCTGTGACACCGTCCCATCACATCAGCTAGTCACCATCTTGTCTGCAGAGCTTCCCTTCGGTGTGTCTGATACACAGCACCGCTCTTTCTGTCTCTATTTCGGCGTGACGCTCGGGGAGACATGCAGACGGTTCCTGGTTCCTTGTGGTTCCTCTGAATCTGAGTGGGTGGCTGACTAACTGGTCGACTGGCATTCCCCCAAGAGACACAAGGAATGACAAAAACTTGGAAAAACAAAGGCACACCAAAACCCCAATTGACTTGCACAATAAAATTCTAATTAGCTACTGGCGATAATGATAATAAAAATATAGTCTAGACATGCTGTATTGAATAAAAAGTGGGGTTTTTATGAGAGCGTAATGCACAGTTAAAAAAAAAACCTCCACAGTGTTGTCTGCAATGCTAGTGACAGTTTATATTATCTTGTTTTATGAATAATAAAAAGGCTGTGCAGTTTTCTTGTTTGCTGATGTCAGGGGAAACTATGCTGGTGGGTGTGAGTGAAGTCTGGGTCAGACTCGCACACTGGAAACAGCTCAGTGTTTCATTAGCTTGCCTACTGTTGCTTTATTGTTATTGAAGTGGCTGTTAATTTAAGCTAACTATAATGCAGAGCCAGTGGAGTTAGGGACCTCGGGATACTCCTCAACAGTAATTTGTGCTGAGTGCCTGCGTGCTTGGTGGCAGTAGTCGTTTAATGGCGCCATTTTGTTTTTTTGCTTTTACACACTTCTTAAGCAGCACAGCTTCAGAATAGATCAACATTTTGGGAAATATACTTCAAAGAGAGTTTAAAGAGAGGATTCATACTACTCTAATGTCTGTAGCTGCAGCTAGCAGCTGCTTAGCTAGAGGCTAACGCTTTCTGATCTTTCACAAAGCTTCGTCGCTGTGAAAATGACTGGCCACGGTGAGCGTCTGACAGGGTTTCACTGAATTTAACCTGCTTTTTGTCAAGCTTCACCTGTGTAATTATAGGTATTTCATCATGGAGACTCAACCACTGTGTCTTTTGCCCTCAGATCTCGCTGCCACTGTTGATTACTGCGCACACGAGTCGCGTCAGGTTGGAGACAGACTTTACAGGAGATACAAACTGCTGGTGGTGGCGGTGGTGGTGGAGGCCCAAACACTGAGATCCAAAAATTATATTCAACTCAATTCTTTCCTGAGCTAAATCTGCCGTCACAGTGATGCATTTCATTTGCCTCGTACCTGCACACTGCACAGTGACAATAAAGCAGAATCTAATCTAGACTAAAAGCACAAATCTGGAGGCCTGTGTTCTTTCTCCTTACATTAAAGCTTTTGTTCTGCATATCTTTGTATATCACATAATTATTACTAAGGTAATGTAAAGGAAATGTTGACATGAACAGGTTACAGGATAAAACACTTATTAACATTTGGTTAAACTGCCAATAAATGTGATTAAATTACGTTAACAATTATGTAACGTGCTGGTGGTTTCAGATGGACAGCTAATATTTCTCAAAATGTTGAAACAAGTCCTACCTGCGTATCTGGAAACTGTAATTCGACCACTTCATTTACAATCTTGGCTCCTTAGCTGAAGAATTACTGCCTCTTTTAAAGACTTCCCACAAAGTGTTTTTGTTACTCTCGTAAAGCGCCTTTAAAATGTAAGAAGCTAGTTCAAAGTCAAAAGCAGACTGCAGGAGTGAAAATGACATTTTATTCCCATGATGCAGAGTTAGATATTGAAAGATACATACGTGAGATTAACTGGTTTAATAAGACGGATCAACAGAAGCATACACACTGCTGATACACTATCCGAGGGGTCAAAGGACATCTGAATTGCAACACGAGCTACATGAACGTTGTTTATCTTCTCTGGAAATGTGAAATGCGATTTGTAACACTGGATGCGACCAGAACCTCTGTCAAGTGACTTCCTGCCGCTGTGTTTTATTGCGTAGAGACAGTGCGGCGGTGCTGGTTGTTGCCACAGCGGACACTCATAAAACAAGTCATTCTCTAATTTTGTTTGTCATTTACTGCGTGTAACAAATGTGGCAACACTCTATTGCACTCTATCTTTCTCATTGTGTATGATGTCGGGCACCGTGGAGGATCCGGCGATGGAAACGTGCGCTGAGTTTTGAGCACGGTTGAAATGTAAAAAAGCATCTATTTTTACGGACCTCTGCTGAGGAGCTTTTCCTGATGTCTGCAGTGTGCGGGTTCCCTTCTGCTCTCTTTGATCTTTTTCTGGAATCAAATGTAATGATTGTGGCTGACTTTGAAATCTGGAAACACACTTGCTGTGTCTCGCTGCAGAGCTGCTTTGCACGGCTCTCGCTGGCACATTCAGGCTCCTGTTTGCTGCAGTTTTATTTATTTATATGAAATCCTGGACAGTTCTGAAGAGATATGAGGAACCGCTGACCGAGCACAGTCTCATTAACGCAGAGGTTCCCTTGAGTGTTGACGGCTAGAACGTGTTTCATTTTGTCAACAGAGTACGCTTGACTAGACAAGAAATATTCTGACTTTATGGGAAACACACATCTTTGTCTTTTTGCTAAGAGCTACATGAAAACATGAGTACCATTATCTTATCTGTGCAGGAGCCAGGAGGTGAATAGACATATTTAGACATATCTTTTACATTTGGTCAGAGCCATCCATTCATTATGCTAAGATAAGCTAACCGCCTCCTCCGTGGAGCTGTAGTTTCGTTGTTAATGCAATGTTTATGTCATCTGTGCAGGATTAGCGATAGGTGAGATTCCTGTGTTCGCAGTTTATGACGATCAAGACGGTTGAAGGTTGCAGAGTTTGCCTTGTAATCTATCTCTCAACTTGGACCGGAGCATCTTGCAGATTAATTCTATTCCCGATACTTTATGATACACTAAAGCTAGGAACGATACGAGAAGAACAAATCTCTGTATTGTTACTGTTTCTGTTGCAGAAAGTGGCACACTTGCTTCCTTGACTTTGGAGTTTCTTGTTCCTGGACTTAGCCAAGTTCAAATTGGAGCTGAAACAACCACATGATTTTACTTTTCCTGATCACAGCAGTTGTTTTAAGTCCAAACGTCCTAATTTCTTAGCGTGACCGAGCTCCAATGCTACGTCTGACATGATGAAACCCATGTACGCTCAGCCCTCCATTACATTACAGTATTAATGGTCCACATTGCAAGTGGTGTTGAATTACAAATTCCTGGAAACCTCATGCACCTCTTGTGTCCACTAATGTTATACAGTTTGTTTTGATTGCTGTTGCATGAGTAATGTCCTGTTTGTATTGATTGAATCTGCTATGCTCGATGATAATTGCAGCTTCACTTTATGCCCTTGCTGGAGTGCATTATGAGCACTTACAATGACATTTACGTGGTAATACAACAGTTCTTCATATATTTATTGTCTTTCTCACTGAACAATGGTCATCAAACTATATTAAATAAGAGTATATGGTGGAAAACTGATAAACATAGCCTCCGTCTGATGAGGTACACCCAGTAAAGCCAGGAGTCAAAGCATGTTAGACTATAATGGCGAATGGAATTAGAGCAGAGCATGTCTTTCATGTGGTAATGGGCCTATTTGTTGGAGTTGGGGGAACATGGCTTCATGTTACTTAAGTGGTTTTATGGGACTATACTTCTATATATAAAAAAGATCTTTTTACCACAAACACCATGCAGGGTTTATTTCACGGGACTGTGCATTTTGTAGTGAACATATATAGATCTTTATTCACTCCTCAGCCTACTACAACATCATTTAAAGGTGAGTTGTCTTTAATGTCCGTCTCTTGTTCCACCACTTTGCTCCAGACTGAAGTGTGCTGACAACTGTTGAATTGTGAATTGCCTTAAAATGCTAAATTCATAGTCCCATGAGGTTAATGATTAAACCTGAGTATTAGACTATTACATAGTCATTACTCTGTAGTCCCACTCCATGTCCCAGCCACAGCACTGATCTGACTGGTCACACATCACCAGTAATAGCTTATCACCCCTGAACGCTACCGTGCCGCATACTGGAGCTGAATCGGTGAGCAAGCAGGGCCGTGTGTACACTGGAAGGCAGCAGTTGTAGCAGAAGTTGCAATAAACATCACAGTCTTTTGATCTATTTCTGTGATGACAAGCATGCCCAAATTCCCAGTCAAACCACTCAAAAGTCACAGCGCGGGGATTTCACTCAATGGAGCTGAAAGGCTTTTAAAAACAGCAAAACTGTATTTCACACTATGACGTTTACATTTTTGTAATCTATCTGTGGTCACATGCATAATAATTATCTTAGCATTTAGCAGATAGATTGGCACAAGTTTTTAAAAACAGATTTATGGTTCAAAATGAAATAAAACATATTCAGCCTCAGCTGCACTTTGTGTTTCATTTTAATTTGATAATGTCCCCATGCTAACGTGCTAAACATGCCACACATTGCATCCGCTTAGCGTCAGCATATTAGCATGCTCATTCTGAGCACGTTAGCGTACCGACGTTAGCATAAAGCTTGAAACGCCGCGGCTTCACAGAGCCAGCAGCAGGGCTGTAGACTCTTAGCCTTGTTTATTATTTAAAAATCAGGGCTAAGTCTTGTAATTTTCCAGCAGGTGCTTCCTCTCTGTGTTGTTCACAATGTTGAAGGCAGACAAGTGACGTCAGTTCTGGTTTCAGTGACTTGGGAACACGTATTTCTCACCTCTGCCAGCTCATGCTGTATATAGACTTCCCCGCATTCATTATCCTATGTAATGAGCTCAGGACACCTCAAGTTAGGAAGCTCGTGTGGACTGTAAATCTGTCACTACACGCGGTTAGACTAGTTTCACCTTGTTGAAGAGCAATTTGGCAATGTAACGCGTTTTGTAAAAGGATGTCCTCACTTGCTCTCTCTGTTTGGTGTGAAGGTTCTCCGCTCTTCATTTGTCAGTTTGTAAGTGCGATGAACTTATAAAAATACGTTTGTGACTTTTTTGCACGCGTTAAAAAATCTCCGGTACAAAGCATTTATCATCGTGACGCACGAGGCACCAGTTGACACATGTTTGCAGCGTCCAAAATAAGAGTTTATAATTTCAGCTGAACAAAGAGTCTATTATGGCCGATGCAGGGGCAGAGAGAAGACGCTGACTGCTGATATTTCTGTTTGTTTAAACTTTTTACTCACAGTGAAACAACGTTAATTTTGGTTTGCGGGATGTTGGCGGTCGGGGATTGTAGAGCAGCGTGAAGAACAGATGGTCTGAGTAAAAAACCTGTTCGAAAACACACAGCCAGTTGTGACAGTGCAGCTTTTTATTTATTTATTTTTTATCCACTCTTAATTGTGAAATTCACCGTTCTTATTTTGTCCCACAAGTGACAGATCATTGTCGTGGTGAGATGACAGATATTTGTTTTAAGCTTTTGTTTGAGCCTCTGTGTATTCAATTCAATACGGTAATCATAGAAGAGAACAAGCCAAAGACACCATGCTTGTTTAGCAATCAGTGAACGCAAGAGCAAAAGAGAGAGCCCCATTCCCAGCCATAGCACACACATGGGAGTCTGTTCCCACTAGCGTCTTAAAATAGTCAACGAGGGCTTTTCAATTACACAGGCCACGCTGTAAGAAGGGGCCCAATCATAAAACCAGAGTGTTTACCTCCTCTCTAAATCTTACTCTGCTTTGATTAAGGGGGCAGAAGGCGGCTGGGAAGCTGGGATTGAAAGGACAAGGCCAAGGGAGGTGGGGGGGGGGTGCGGGTGATACGGTACAAAAACTGCAGGAAACACAATGGGAGCTGTAATTGTCAGCCATCTGTGACCTGAGGCCGGCAGAGCATCCGCCACGATGTTAGTCAGTCCTGTAACAGTAGTCTCGCACTGAGCGCGAACATGAGTGAGGAGACAGAGGTAGGTCAAGGTGTGTGAAGCTGAGGTTCAAGTCAGTCTGCGTTAAAGGAGCAGTACGCCATTTCACTTTGGGATTTCAAATGCGACTATTCACATTAGGTTCTCTGTTTTTTTACTTTTATGCGCTGTATTTACCAATAAATAACAATAACAATAAATAAAACAGCTGTAAATATGTTTTTTTGCTGTAAATTTTAGGAATTTTAACCTGCGCCTGACTCATATTTGGTGCCAGTCTCAAACGGGCATTTGATCAAATTAATGCAATTAATGGCACTTCTGCATAGGCTTCATCTTTCAGCCAATGAGCTTGCAGCTTGGAGAGTATAGGGGTTTAACGAACAATATCTGGTTGTATTGTGACAAGTGTAGGAGCAGGTGTTTTTGGAGTTTGGCCCATATTAAGGCAAGAAATGAGTAGATTTACTTTGAATTAAATTAATTAGTAATTAATTGAATTACTTGAATCTTGAATCCTGAGACATTTGTGTGAGTTAAGAGAAGAGTGTGAGGAGTCCCATTCATTTTTCCCACAGACAATGTTACGTGACTCAACGTTGGAGCAGTTCTGCAGCTTGGGTGAACTTGAAACTCTACTGGATGAATCATCATATGAATCACAGAAAATACCTGGCTGGTTGGCTAAAAGAAAAAGTTGAAAACATGCATACCTGTCTGCACACAAACTACAAATCCCAAGGTGCACTTCATGCATTCGACAAGACGCATCCACTCACAGAGCCTGAAATTCTGTGACGTGCATCAGAAATGGCGGGTGGAAGCCGAGGATCACAACCTGCATCCTAAATCGATTCACTTTTGGATCATGGGCCAATTTTGGATAAATTCAGCAACCATGACGCTGTGTCTCGTTCACACAAGTGTTTCGAATTTGCTTTTTCAAGCCTTTAACTGTTTTTATTCCCCCCCCAGCAACAGCAGCCAAGACTCATGGGTACTGCAGTATTTGGAGCTGTCCACCATCCCAAAATGACTTCTCAGAAACAAAGTTGAAAAAGAGCTAAAACCCTTCATGTAAACCTGAAGGATCCTATTTTACTTCTTAGGTGACATTGAGCACATTGTAAAAAGATTTTAAAAACTTGTAATAGGAAGAGGGAAACTCACTGAGCTCGTGACAGGAAGTGATTAGCTCAATGACGGGAAGCAAGGGGAAACAGCTAGCCTGGTGTAGTCTTTTAAGCAAGTTCATTTGCCTCCGGTCTTTATGCTAAGCTAAGCTAATTGCCCACAGCTCCGTAAGTGCAGGAATTAGGGAGGTACTGATCTGCTCATGTAACGTGCATCATCATCCTTAACAGAAAAAAACATTAGAAAAGTTTTGTCCTTGGAGCTGCACCACATGAGTCCTTCACTGTCATCATGGAAAATAGAGCGCACACGCGCGCGCACACACACACACACACACACGCATGTGAAATTGCCAGTGTGTTACTTTATGTGTCTTTATAGAAACAACGGCTGCAGACAAGGGCGTGGAAGCGATTATAGGAAAGGATTTACGCTGGTGTTCCCAGGTTTCATTGTCCATTGCTGCTCTGAGGAACCAGCTGGACCTGTTTGGACAGAGTTCACTCTAAATAAATCGCGACGCAAAGGACTTCTTTTATAGCACACCTTTTCCATTCATGTTGCACCGCAGGCGAGATCACGCTGTGCTGCTTTCCCCTCAGCTGAGCAGGAACAACAAACAATGTTCAGGACAGCAAATTGTTTACTGCCTCCGGGAGCTGGTGCAAAGGCATCAAATCGTCCATAGATTTTATCTGCGCGCGTCAACGCCGTGTCTTGTTTATTTCTTATTTTCTGCTATTATTTGTTTATTTCCCTGACCTGCAAAACATCTGTATATTCTTATATGCTTATTCCAGTTGCGGATTTGAGTGAGCGTTTACAACAACAACAACAAAAAAGTATGGTACAAAGCTCTCAACACAATCATTCACAGTCACCTCTGAGAGTCGACAGTGTCCATTTAAAAATAAATATATTAAACAAATCCTTGTTTTTAATTGTAGGACTTGTGCATAAATCATTGATGCTCATTTAAGGGTAAATTTGATTTTTGTTGATCTTTAATTCAGCAGGTCAACCTCAGCATAAACACCCCCGTCTGATCTTTTTCTGCTGGCTGGATGCTCAGGGGATTATGGTTTTTAACGAGCTTCTCCTCATAGGAGGTGGATCAACCCTAATCAATATTTAAACGCATATATTAACATTATCCAAATTGATGAAGTGCCTTTGCATCCTTAAATGTTGTTTATCAAAGGAAAGGTCACTTGATGTATTTGGCTGTCCAACAGGGGTATCTTCCTGAGGACTCCATAGGAAGACATGGTGTAATATTGATCAATGGTTTAGCTTAGGTTTATCATCACTAATGATTCATAAGTAAATGTTTACACATCCCATGAGGGAAACAATACAGAAAACATTAGTGTGTGCGTGTGTGTGTGTGTTCAACAAATAAACTGAGTCAAATCTGAGGAGCAAAAATAAATCAAGAAGGACAATTAAATCATCACAACTGCTGCCTGTAACTCACAGATCACATCAGCGAAAAGCTATAAAATCTGCATTTAGAGCGCAATGACTCATGGTTCACACTCTGCAAAATGTCTCACCCCTGCAGCTGCGCTAATCCGCCGCTCTGCCTGCGTTGCTGTGGCGGTCTGCAGCAGTTCGGGGTTTCAGGCGGTGCAGTAAAACCAAGTTTGAGTGTAATCTGTCACAGCGATCACAAGCTTTCGCTCACACATTTTGTAAAAATAACTGATGAATCTCACATTAATTTAATTTATTTTACTTTAATTTAATTTAATGCTTCTATCTCAAGATCACAAGTTAATTATTGCATTATCTCAAGAAAACAATTATTGATAAACTAGGGGTCTGAGTATCCGTTGCCATGGCAGCGACTGACACGACAGGCTGTAGGGGTCCATGACTTCTGATTTAACGCTAATTTACTTGTGAAACTCCTCTGGATTTTATTATTTCTCATGTTACTAGACGCACATGAAAACATAGTCTATACGTTAGAGTGGAGTTTGCATAAAAATATGAAAAAATAGCATATTGTATTGATTCAGCAAGGGACTGCATTTTATTGACAGGTTGAGACACTAATGAGGACCTATCTCTGGAAAAGAAAGACACAGCGCAGCGTCTGTGTGTGTGTTGGACCTTGATTAAAGCAGCCTAAAGTCTGATGCTTTGATCAATAATGGCTGCTGACATTTCTACAGGTGTCAAGGCGCCTTCTCCGCATGGTGGTATGCCGCTCCTAATGCCTGATACACACACACTACTAAGAAGTACTAAGAAGAAACAGCCCTGTTATTTCTCATGATAACAGGTAAACTAATTATATTAAATACAATAATTGCAAGCACAACTGCTCTCTGCATCAGAGCTCCAAGAAACATGACGTAGAAGATCCTGAGTCATGACCCTGCAACAAAGCGCTCAGCCTACTATTGTTACATCACAGCAAACGCCGAACAGGCCTCGTTTCCGATCGGGACGGAATTCACTTTTGATGCGCTGATTGCAGAAATGTGCTCGTTTTGATCATGAAAATGAGGCACGGCGGCTGAAGCCAAACAACGAACACGAGTGGTTCTCGTCCGCCGGTCGTCTTTTATTCTAAGACTGCAGGCTGACGCAGGCCCGCTCGCTGAGCTCAACTGATATAACATTTGATTCAATTTGAGAATAGAGCGATAAATTATTTATCCTGGCAGGGGCAGCGTTTTTTTAATGAACACATAGCGGTGTATGATGCCGCTTTAATGCTCCATTTGGCACGCCGGAGGAGGTAAGATGATGTTACAGGGTGAAACACGAGCATTAAAGATTTTTCATTTTATAAAATGAACAGAGGAGTCGTCCAATGCTTATCAGAGCACCCAGAGAGCTTGATTTAGCCCTTATGTTGTGATGGATCTCTCTGGGAGCGATACAACTAAAAAGACTGTTTAGGGTTTAATTATGTGCATGATTCAGCATGTTGAGGTGCAGAGAGTTTTCCTGCTAATCTGAGGCATAACAATTCTGCTTTGGCCCCTTTATCCTGAGATCAAAAATATGGCCTCGGTGCACTCCTGTCTGGAAATTCCCATCCTGAAAATTTCTCAGATGTAGAAGATCAAGCCAAATGAACAAGCATATTTCTGAGAATTCCCACGGGCCACGCAGGATCGCTCTCCACGCCGAGGAAAAACCTTCTGCTTTGCGATCCACCGAGCCAGCGCGGTCAACTGAGGACTCCAGACACTTGTGATCATTTTTTAAAAGCACTGACTGAAGCGCCATCAAAGCGCCGACACCATCTGCACCATCTGCGCAGGTTGTGTCGACTGCGCGAATAAAGACACTTCATGTGTTTTGATATGAAGCCATGATGCTTTTAAGCTTCCTCATCGCCTTCTGTTCTCTGCAGGATGGAGAACACGGCATGCAGCTGTCAGCATGAAGACCTCTTTACTGCTGCAAAGCATAATGTGCAAGAATAATGCTGATAGTTTTGAAAAATACAGGAACATGCAAAACAAGATGTGCATTTTGTTGTATTATAAAGACGATTCATGCGTGATACTCCACTATTTGATGGCTTAAGTTCATTCTGAGGTGTATTCACTTTATTTTTCTGCTCCATGCAACAAATCTCCATTTTAAAAGCACAGGCCAGATCCGAACTCACGGACAGACTCACAAGGCGCTAAACAACACTTGCAACACAACAGAGGGAAAACTGTGTCGCAATCACATTCCACATTCTGAGCGAGGTTTTAAAATCCATCCCTCCCTGCCTTTTACAAACATAAACAAGCCTATGGTTTGCAGCTCATTCATGAATCTACGTCTTCGGAGTCCCTGCTAGAAAGTGCAAGTCTTACCAGCTCTGAGTCAAAGCCAAGGGACGCCCTTTTTTCCTCTTTTCTCTGTCTCAGCTTTGCAACCATTCATGCCCTGTGGAGTGTACGCTCCACCCAAACATTATCTCCATGGCGACACACATACTGTACATAGACCAACCTTTAAGGTGTGCGTCTGTGTGTCTCTTTTCTTTTTTTTGCTCTCTACCTAAGCGGCCTTTGAACCGTGACAACGGTTGAACGACGTCAGCAGATAAGGGGTTTTCCTCTCCACGGCCTCCGGTCGCCCAGGCAACATTCCTGAGTCGACAAACATTGGCCCAGACTCGACTGTGCATACCAGAGGATCTCCCAGGAAGTCAAAAAGGCTTTCCTGCCGTGTTGTTATTGTTGTTGCTATAGTAGTGGCTGCCAGCCAGCAAGTGTGTACAGGTGAAAACAGGTACACCTACTGTACCTGACATCTTTAGATGTCACAACTGATATATGAGGTAGACAAAACATCACAGTGTGGAGCGGAGCGTTTGTACGGTGGATATAAGCAACTGACCAACATCATAATTGCTCTGAATCCAGGAGAAATCATTATTTGAAATGTCAAATCAGTCCAACCACACAAATCATTCAAAATGATGACCTCAGGTCTGTAAAAGAATAATTTACAGTGTCATAACAGCATGCGGGACTGCGGGGAGGTTTCTGACCCGACCCCTGAAAAGTTAGTGTTCGTAGTCTTGAGTGTGTGTGAGTTCTTATGTGCGTGTGCACATGGTTTGTCATGGTCACTAGGGAGGCGAGAGGCTTGCAGCCGTTCAGTGCAAACACAAACCAGGGCCATCTGCATGCCTGGATCTCCTCCAACAGCAACACTAGCGCACACACACACACACACACATGCATACACACACAAACACATCCACGCACACTTTACATGATATCATGAATTGGGTGTCAGCGGCTGTAGCACCTCATCTTTCGACGCAAATGTATACAGTCTGGGGCCAAGGCAGATGTTCTGCATATTGTGATAACCTAAAGGAGATTTTGGCAACAATTTCTTTTCCAAGCTCAGAGATGTTGAACAATTAACGTTGCAAATTAGATCATTACAGTTTAAATTAAGCTCCTGCAGTGTGTTCAATGGCTTTACATCGCGCAGATCGAGAGTTAGATACGTCTTGCCTCAGGTCTCGGTTTCACTGTTGCTGGGTTATGTTGGGAAAACAAGTGAAGCATGTTGTTATGAAACAGTGACTGATGCTGTGGAGCAGCAGGCCAAAGTGAAAATGCCTCTTTGCCTGCCAGAGATTTGTATTGGAAACCACAAATCCATGGCACAGAACCATATAGGCCTTCCTCTAGCACGACGCAGATCCAATTCCACAGGAAAATGTGCGTATGTGTGTGTATACGTGTGCGTGTGTGCGGTGGTAGTCCCAACATGCTTATGGGCTTAAAAGGGTTTCATTTGGTTTCAATCCTAACTGTAACCGAGTGTCTTGTCGATTTCACAGCGAGAAGTCAAAAGGGAAGATAAACGACGTGCAACAGGTTGCCATGGTGGTTAATGAACATCTGATGAACGCGCTGTCGTGTTAACGTTTGCGAGCGAGCCTCGTGGAGCGCCTGGCAGCCAAACAAAACTCCAGGTGAGGGTAATTCGACTGGTCAATCCAGGAAAAAAGTTATTTTTTCCTCCTTTGCACATGCAAAGTCGATGGAAACTTCACATGCTTTGGATTTTAGAAAATTTCAAGATGTTTTCTAGGACTCATCCCCCGGACAGTAACTTGAACTTGAACTCAATATCTCCTTCTCTCATCCTTAATGGAAATGTTTTGAAGAGGACATCCTTAACTAATTAAGTCTTCGAGGTTTTCCTCTTGATCTGCGTTGCCGAGCTCCACCAAACAACAGCACTGCGATCCCAGCTGTATATACTGCACCGTCAACCATCCATCAAGCTGGTCGCCTTCTCCTCCGAAACGCCACGACTTCCCTTTGAACCGATCGTTGTGGGCTGAGATAAGGAAAACATATTTGATAGTCAAAGTGTGCGAGTGATTCACTGTCATGACTCAAGACAGTCTGCCGTGTCCTCTTATCAGCCATGCACACTGCTAAGACATAAGGATTATTAGTCACTGAGCGTCCAGATTGCACCGGAGTCTCTTGAGCTGTAGCACAGACTGTCATTTAGTTGAGAGCTGTGTTTATTGAAGACTTTAAGCGAAGCAAAATTGTGTGTGTGTGTGTGTGTGTGTGTGTTTTGTCTTCCTGGCAATTCAAGGAAATTAAAGGCGAAACACAAACACAGAACGAGTCTCTTTCTGAAAAACTTCTGTAAAAAACACAATATCTTAACTGAGCAACAGCGATAACCTTCAAATACGAATGAAGCTACGTACATACCGCGGCTCACTCTTTATACTCCTAAAAGAAAACAGACTTTAGGAACTTAAAGTTGCTCCTTTGGGCAATGGAAGAAGACTGTAAACTTATAAAGTTAATATGGCTAATGCATTATATATGTTGAGTGTAGTTTAAGTGAGCTAGCAGCAATCAGCTAGTTAGAAGCAGCTGCAAATGGCCAACTCAGGGAAATATCTGGCTATTTAGCCGCTTAATGCTAATGCTAATGTATGCACCTTCAGTTTACATGTCTTGTCAACAATGCTCTTTAACTGCACACTGTGTTGTTTGATGTTTGTGGCCACGTGCGACAAAAGGAGCACGCTGTAAACACAAGGCTACCGCGAAGGCCGGCACACGTGCCTTAGCATATCCTACAGTTGTCAGTTTGCACATACAGCAGACACACAGGTGATACGTCTCTGCGTGGTCGTCGCCATGAGCAACCCGACTGACATTAGACACAGTCCTATGATAAATTATTAATATAAGGTGTGTTGAGGTGTGCTTTGAGCTAACATCAGCATGCTGCTCTCACAATGACAGTCAGTCATAGTAATAGGAATGTTTACCATCCTAGTCTGGTGCGTTAGCCTGCTCGCATTTTCTAATTAGCACAAAAACTGCAAAGTGCAGCCGAGGTTAATGGGATTTTGGTGGATCTTGTGGTAGCACAAGAGGAATAAATGGGGTAGATGTGAAGATATTTCACAGAATAAGTGAAAAGTTTATCCTTCTAGTGCTGCAAGAGGAAAGATTAGGGAATCGCTAAAGTCCATAAAGTTCATGCTCTGCAGACAGGGGACAATACTGAAGATGGATATGTATGTGTACGACATTTAAAGGCAGTTGCTCCAAGATGTTTCAGTAAAAAACAAAACTGTCACTGAAGAAATCAAGATTTTAACTTGGATCCCTGCACATGGCTGCACAAAACGCCGTGACAATCCAACCTGATGTGTCTGTTAGCAAGGTGATTACTGCAGCTTCAACGCAGAGGTAAGATCTCATTCAAACGGTGCAAAACTAGCATCGCACTCCAGAAGGTATTTCATGCTTTCAGAGTGACAGAACGCATCAGATTAGATTAGACTCGACCGCGAGTTCGAGCTATCGCTTCAATCTGACCCCGAGCGGTGCCTGTTTTTCCAGGTGGGTATTCGGATGAGTCACCCAGAGGATTTGCAGGTTCGTCTAGTTTTGTGTTTGGATTTCGACAGATGCGCTAAATTGCTACCAGCCTGTGCCATACATCTGATACGGCCTCTGAAAGAGTGTGCGACTACAGTCCAGAGTTAGTTAAGGCTTTATCATGACTCACGATCACCTCCTCTCATCGAGGAGTTCCCTGGATACGAAGATGTTTTCTTGTTACCACGATTGTCACAGCGGGCATGATCCAGCTGATGCTTTCACTGCAGGTAGGGTTATGTAAGAGGAATCATTCTGAGAAACTGGAGACTGCACTCAGTGGTAAACAAGCATATTTATAATAATCATTAATCAGAATATTAACACAGGTAACTGGCAGAAACAAAACATTTTATTAGCTATGTGTGTTACCAGTGACACAAACTGGATTCGGGAAGAGCAGAGATCACATTTTGTTGATGTCAGTAAATATTAAAGACAGTGAATCATGACTTTCTGTAAAAAGACGGGTGATATCTACACATTCAGTTAATTGTAAGATCTTTTTTGTGTGTTTTCCACGTATTTATGATTTCCTAGTTCCTGAACCTGATTTGTGAACCAGCAGGTTTTCACCTTTGACCCCCGTCTGGATTCGGAACATTTCCATGTTCATCATAGAGCTTCCTCTGTTCTGTGAGTCAGTCTTCCCCTTTTCTTTCTCTACCAAATCTCTCTTTAATGTCATCACGTCATATGATTCCTCCTTCCTAACACAGCAGGTATATTTGCCTTCCTCCACAGCTCAGGCTCAGGTATGGCCATTCATCATTTCTAGTTAAATGTTTATAGACACGCCGCCTGTGCAGACTGTTAACAACAGTCTGTTGAGTTCAGTCGATATTGCAGCTGCACAACTCACTCAAATATTAGAATGAAATATTTCGATATTTGTGCTGTTTTCAAAACACTCAAAACAGTTTATGACAACTCTATCGATATAGGCACTTTGTCAGAGTTTCCATTATTTAACTGCTGCATTTCTTATTATCATTTGCCCTGATTAATAATAATGTCAGTTCAGCTGATTGCATCTAAGTGCAAGTCAAACAACAAACATGAATGCTGTGCCAGACCCCACGGCTCAGATATGTGACACAGTCTGCGGTTTTAGTATCTTCTGGTGCCATCTAGTGAAAGTCTGGTCGCACCGTGCTGCAGGGAAAGATGAATGCATCGTGAAATAAATGATTCAGACTCTGAATCAGACAGAAATCAGTTTCACTTCAAAAAAGTGGGTCAAAGCCATAAAAACACAGGCATCTCACACCTACAGTATCCAGAGCCAACGGAGCCGGCGAGGCTGTGAGAACGTCCAGGTGGGAAACGTCAGGGAACTGCCTGGGAAATGTAACTATAAAACTGGTAAAGCGATACCATCTGGATCAAAGAGTAACTGCATGGGATTTTCACTTGTGCAACCAGAAAGTCTGAAACCATGGTTGGGTGGGAGAGGGAAAAAAAACTGATTGGAGGCGGTATTGCGTAAGGTCAGGGTTGATCTGTGAGGTATCGCCCCATCGGTGTAATTAACTTAGTCATAATCACCGGGGTCACTCCCTAAAAACGATCATATAGTGAGGAAAATGCAACAAAATGACTAACTGTATCCCGTGTGACTCACTCGAAATATACCATTGATTCAGATTCAGAGGTCAAACTTCGTAATACAGAAATATTCTTATTTCAAATAAAAGGAGAAATATGTTATACTCATATATACGTTAGTTTGGATAAAATCGTGCTACTAACCTTGTTCTTACTGCGTAACTAGAGAATCTAATACTGTTTTTAAATTGGAAAATTACCAATATGGCGGCCAGTATAATTTAAGTTTTTAAGCTAGAATGACAATTGACCTTTTATTGTGTGGATTGGTTTTGCATGTCATTCCTGAAAAGCAAACAAATAAATATTAAAGAATATATTTCAGTAAATTTACTTTATATATAATTAAATACCACAAGTAATGTTTATGCATTATATAGTGAAAAAATACAGCGTGCACATTGGAAGCATATGATTCTAGTATATCAACGATATACCGGCTAATACCAGCCAACAATATCTGATAGATCATATTTACATGTAACAGATGGCAACAAATACATTGTTCACATGTCAGACCCTGATTTCAGGAACTGTCCCTTTTGTGGTGACCACAATTTCCTACTCTGGGGAGGATTTAGACGCATTGACGAAAGGCACAGAGGCAATCCAGATGATCACCTTTTCACCCCTTGCTGCTGCACCCTCTTGCAAATTGGAACATCTACCAACGCCCAAGGAGTGACTAACCAACCACTCATCTCTCCTCTGTGGTCTGCCAAGTGTCTGATGATTCAAAGCATGGACAGTGTCCAGGCGAATGCAGCGAGAGTGAGTCTGTGAGCCATTATTGGAAGGAATTGGCCACCAGGAGAACCACAAAATATGTTGTTGAGATAAAATTGCATGGAAAAGCCTGAAATGTTTCATCCTAAACAAATCAAACAGTCCTGTTTAAGGAAGGATGCTGTTTCATTTTGACAATAGAAACAAAGTAAAGGCAAATAAAGCAACGTGGCAGTTAATCGAATGGAGGTGCCAAACGGACGAGGGAGACTCAATTAAACTAGAAAAACACAAATGTAGTGGTGAGTGTTTGTGTGCAGGAGCATGCAAAACTGAAGATTTTGATGTTTTTGTTGCACAACAGTTCACAATTAACACGACGGAGACCCTGAGCTGGAAATGTGAAGCCGCAGAAAATATTTTCTAAGCAGCTGTTGAGGTTTTTCTTCTTGGCAGTCTAAAATCCTTGAGATTTCACCATGACAAAACAGAATATCTGAGCGATCCATCGCCCTGATGTTCTCTGCGTTGACTCATCGAGAGAGCTGTGAAACAGAGCGATGCGTGAATAACAAGCATGTTCAATGAATCCATCGATTTCAGAATGCTCCAACAAAACACTGGACTCGTTCTGGGAAAAGGCGCAGCCATAAATCAGCCGAAAATGTGACTTTCTGAGGCGATTCAGATGCAGAGTCGGAGTTACAGCTTTCTGTTTCTGAGTGATCGATGGCTTTTAATATCCCTGGTTTTTCCTCTGGTCCAGGTCGATGGGTTCAGACAGCCATAGCACGCAGCCAGCACTAGGTGGCACCGCTCCACGTGGAATGAACCACGCTTTTCAGCACCTGAACATGCACTAAACAACAATGCAAGGTATGAAAATGGTAGTTTGCTGCCACGAGAATTGTGTCATTGTTGTTTTTATTATCATTAATAGCACTAGATAGTGGTATATTGCTCGTATTTAAATAAAAACGGTTTTATCTGTGGCTTTGTATCATCAGCATAATATTGAGATCTCAGACTCTGCCTCAGTCTCTTTGTAACTTTAGATCTCAGTCAGTCCATCTTTAATGAGGCCAGACTCGAAATACAATCACAGTTTCACCGTGGAGCCCTGTGCTTTTATTTCATCAGCGCCAATCTGGTTTGTGTCTGCACACACACTCCCACACACACACACACACACACACACACACAAACACAGGGAGAATGAAGAAGGGGAAAGAAGACAGATACAGACACGCCAATTACCGTGTGGCCACTGGTGACAGCAGGACAGAGCTGCACAGTCACACTGAGGTTTTGATGTGTCTTGATCCATGTGAGCCTCTTTATGCCACGCTGGTCACGGTGCAGCACCAGACCGTGTCTTCCTCTCCTCTGCAGCGTCCTGATAGCACTGTGGTCAGCTGTCACAGAGGAAGGAGAAGATTTCAAGACCTAGCACAGATGTTCAAAACCTTATCTAAACCTACTTCTGCGAGGTTATTCTGAATTTCGCAAAAAAGAAAAATAAAATATCCATGAGTCATGCAATCTGTCTCGATGATTCATGAATTACATGCAGAGAGACAACATTAACTAATGGGTTGCTTTGTGCTGTTTGCAGTCATTTTGTCTCTTGGATGAAACTGAAGTAGCATAATCAATAATTAAAATGTTCAATTGATTCTTTTCAAATCAGGGCTCATTGTGACTGGAACTAGCAGAAACTGCATTTTACATGACGCCCCTGTCTTTCTCGGCCGTCCAGGTGAGGATGATCTACTGCTTCCGTCTATGTTCGACCACTGTTCAATCATCGTAGTAAAAACAACGATCATTTTTTATCATCAGGGTGATTTATGGTGTTTGAGCATGTTGGGGGGAAAATGAGCCCACGCTAACGATCTGCAGTCCAGTCCGGGTGACAGCGAGATGGATTGTGGCGCTTTACTGGCACCCCTGCCCTTTCTGACCTAAAAATGGGGAAAAAAAACAAAAAAACATAGCAGCGTTTGTGAGAAATGCTGCTGATTGATGCAAAATGCAAGCTAATACGAGATGGTGAATGGTGGTGCAAGGCATCGCACACTCAGCCGCCAACTGCTGGCTCAGTATCAGATCAGTTCGAGGGTATCTATCAAAGATCAGAGCCACTGATAACAAGTCATTACTCTAAATGAAACGTATAATTTATCTTTGATATCTGACATTGACATGACAGCAGATTGGCATGATATGAGCCCCAAGTTCAGATCTGACTGTTTAACAAACGTCAAAGGCGAACGAATGCATGGTTTAAATGAATAGCTTAGATATGTGGTTTTAACTGTCAGCTAGGCTAAAGCTAATGGCCAAATGGTCAAAAGAGTTAGTTTAAATATTCAATAAATGTTATAACTGTTGACTAAAGATATAGATAAATGGTTAAAGCCATTAATTAACAGTAATAGGCTTTGATAAATGGTTAAAATTGTCAGCCTGCCCAAAGCTAATAGCTAAATGGTCAAAATGGTTAGCTAGGAGTATTTGCTAAATGGCTAAAGACAAAGTGTTGAAATTGTTATGAATACAGTTAAATTATTCAAATATTTATGGATAAAGTTCTGGATAAATGATACAATTGGATTTCTAGGTGTAAAACTTCTTCCAAACCTCTTCCAATGGATAATACATCGATCCAATATATATGCAGTTTCAGTTATGTTATATAAAAGGAACATGGCAGGTGGCGTTGATGAAGACAGTGAGGGTAAACCTGAACAAAAACAGGGTGTGAATCATTTGTTCAGACCTCAGACAATGAGTTCACGTTAGTGTCTCTACTCTGTGTCTGATTTTAAACAGATATCTGACCTTATTCGAGTCATTTCCAAATGCCTCTTCCTGCCTCTGCTCACTCGTCAGTCAACAGAAATCATTTTAACAAAGTAACATTGAATCATTTGATAGTTTGTGGTTTAGTTTCCTGCACCGCTCACAAACTGGATCAATATAAACCAAATAAAAGTCAACAGGGTGAACATGACCACATATAAAGAAATGCTCAGTATAAACTGTCCTGCATGTGTGAAGCTCATCCAGACCATGGCAGGACTGCAGGATCTCTACATACATTACAATAATGAAGAGTCGATGTTACTTTGCTGAGTGTGGCATCTATCAGGTCCTTTAATTGAGCCTGTGGGCTGCTGCGCTGCTGCTGCATCGCTCTGAGCCTGGGGTGCACCGGCGCAGCCAGTAATGAGCCCGGCTTGTCTCCCGTAGCTACTGATAAATGACACGGGGTTGGGGAGTTTGAATGCATAACATGCATATCAGGAATATATATATTATATATAATGCAAACAGTGCTTGGAAGGGTTGACAGTGTAGGTCACAGGGGTCTAGGCTTAGGTTTTATTATTGTTAGAAAAGGTGAAGCAGAAGGTGAAGCTCCAATGTCCCTGCAAGAGAATCAAGAAGGAGTTCTCGTGCTCTCAATCACTGGTGAGCCAGCCAGGAGGTCTACAGCTGTTCTTCTCCTTCTCCTCCGTTGTCTCCAGATTAACCAGGAGATTTTGGGTGTAGGGAGGTAGGGCTGCTCATCCGGAGGAGAGGGATGGCGACGACCTCCTACGAGCCAGAGCCACCAAGAGACTTGGGTAAGATCCGAATTTCCCCCGCACAGAATTAGTTGGAATAGCACTGCGACAGAGGGTTACTCTAGGCAAGGACACGTCCTAGAGGTCTCGCTGGGGGACTTCGGCCCTACTGAGCTTGAGAGGTCACTCGTGAGTCCGATTCCTACTAAGTTGACTGTCGCTGGAGGGCTTCGTCCCTGCTCAGCTGACTGGGCCAGAGGGCTTTTTGCTCTGCTGTGCTGAGAGCAAACCATAGGGCTTGGTCCCTATTGCTTTGAAGGTTTGCTGGAGGGTTTGAGTCAAGACGGGGTGCATTGAAAGTCAGAGGTAGCTACCAGAATGGGAAATTCAGAGGTTAAGAGCTCAAATCCGGATGAACAATGCACGTATGATTTTGATAAAAACATGTGTAAATTCTTTGCCAATTGGAGGAAAGAGACAAGAGTAAAGAGACAAACGAAGACAATGAGATTTGTTACAGGAGACAAAGGACAAGACCAGAGGGTCCTCAAAATCCCCCTTGAGAACCAGCCTGATGAAAATCCTCTGCCTCCCTACGAGTCTGAACCAGAGCCACAGAGTCCTCCTGCAGCCTCCGCCTCTCCTGCCCCCACACCACTATTCCCGACTCTCCCACCTTAGTATCTGCCTCCTCCCATGGAAAACTCCAATAACGTCCAGCACACCAGCAAAGACAGACGCTCCAAGGACGACTGGAGTCACTAGGGGCGGTAAAGTATACAATCCTTCTGTTACTACTTCTGTTGAACAATATCCAATGATTAAAATGCTAAATTTACTTGGTAGTAATAAAATAATGGATGTGTAAAGAGCATGGACACAAAAAGCCACAGAGGGTGTACTACACTACTCTGAACAACTGAAAAAGATGCTTACAGGTGTTAATAATGATGAAATGTATAGTGATGCATTCAGAGAAAGGACGGAGAGGAGGGAGAGGAGGGGGCGGAGCTCAGACAGAAGATGGATGTTTTATCTGTGGATCAAACGAACACTGGGCTCGGGTTCGTCCCAACACGGCTCAACAATACCGTGGTCGGAGGAGAGGCAGGGGAGGGCATCAGCGACAGACTTTTCACCCAACTGGTGAATCCACATGACAAACCGGTGAATCGCCGACTGCAGGAAGCAGGTCAGACAAAACACACACACACACACTGAACAGGGAGATAACAGTGAGGCTGAGGAAGAAGCTAGAGTTTTAACGTTGAAGAAGTGATGATGTCGTGGGAGATGGAGCGAAAACCAAGCGTTGTGTTATCTGTGGCTGGCGGTCTGATAGCAGTTCTGTGTGACTCCTGCAGGACCGTTATCAGGACTGAAGATCTGCCGACGCACGTGCAGACGTCTAGTAAAACCATCGCAGTGAAATCCGCCACAGGCCGTTTGGCAGTGGAAAATCTGACTGAGAAATTGATTTTAAAAGATGAAGAAACACAACTCAAGACATTGTCCGATCAATCTGCCGGGGAGGTAGAACTGTTTGTAGCTACGTCAGAAACAGATCCCTCTTATCACTACAAGCTTGATTTGACCACAAAACCTCCCACAGCAGCAACAAAACAACTGTTTGCGTTGACAAAAATTGAGAGTTCAAGGAAATCAGTTGGATTTTCAAGCCAAAGATGAAATGCATCTGACCGTGTATTTCAGATACATGTCAGGTCCCAATAAACGAAAACCAAGACGCTGATTATTGTTTGCATTCACTTTTCAGAAAAAAAAGGTACACATTCACTAGACTGTCACGAGGTTACACAGGAAGCCCAACTATCTTCTCCACAGAGATGCTGCAAACTTAGAGACATGTGATCCCCCATGCAAGAGTTTAATCTTGTTGTACGTTGATGATATTGATATAACAGAGGCAGACATATTCTATTGTGTTGTTGAAGTTTCTGGCGGTGCAAGGTCACAAGGCTAGTAAGAGCACGCGGCAGGTGTGTCGGGAAACTGTTAAATATTTGGGCTATCACATGAGCCAAGAGGGAAGGAACCGAAATCTTTGTTTACATATGCTGCTGTTGTGAGTCATGGGTTATCCCATGACTCAACAGGAGGGATGTGTCAGCAGGTAAATACAGTGTAATGGTAAAGCTGAAGGGGATGACTCCTGAGCCGGCCGACGGCCTGTATAGGCCCGGTACAACAGCTCTGGGAGCAGTCACTCTAGTGTTTTAACTGTGTTGCCGTTTTGTGTCCCAGGTCATGCTGAAGTTGTGCTGAGATCTGAAGAAGGGAAACTGAACCTGCAGTCTTTGGTTCTGCTCTGTGGTCGAGTGTTCGAGCCGTCAGCGCGAACCCAGATCATCTAGTGCAGATGAGTATGTGCGTATGGAACCCAATTATGAAGGGTCCCATACAGCCACCTGTGAACGAAACGAATGCAATAAAATATATTTGACTTTGACTGATCCCAGACCTGCAGATGGCAGGCCTTATGTTCTGAGTGTAGGTGTAACTGGTTATGATCCAAAAGGAAAATTTAAATTGAAATAATAAAAGTTATTATCACACCTGATTGAGTGCCTTACATGCTAATGTTATAAATGATTTGAATTACTGATTCTGTGGGGCAGTCGACCTGGTGCCATGACAATGTTAATGTTGATGTTACTGATGCTGTTTCAACAGGAGGGAGAGCTAATGCCTCTTCAGTCTCCTCACACCAGCCACCACGCGCAGATGTGTGGTGGTTCTGCAGTGGTGATGTTCTTAGTTGCATCTTTGCCTGCTGACTGGACTGGTGCATGTGCTGTGGTGCAACTGGTAATGCCTTTTGTGTTGCTCCCTGCAGCTGCCGACTCCCCGCCAGTTCTGAAGGAACAGAGGAAAGATGTGGGAGTGCGGTGCCAGGTTCTGTTGATGATGGGTTCACCTGGATGTAATAGGGGTCTCAAGAGGTGTGCCAGACGAGTTTAGAGCCAGAAAGCAGATAGCAGCAGGGTTTGAGTCGTTCTTTCTTGGTGGGTTACTCTTAACAAGAATGTTGATTGGATCAATTACGTCTTTTATAATCAGTAGAGGTTAATCAATCATACTAGAGACAGTATGAGAGGGATAGCTGAGCAAATAGCTTCTACTAGTTTGATGACGTGGAAAAACAGAATGACTCTTGCTGAAAAGGGAGGAGTGTGCAAAATGTTTAGGTCTTCTTGTTGCATTTTCATTCTGAATAACACTGCTTCAGACGGCTCCATCACTGCTTCAGACGGCTCCATCACTGCTTCAGGCAGCTCCATTGCTGCTTCAGAAGGCTCCATCACTGCTTCAGAAGGCTCCATCACTGCTTCAGACGGCTCCATCGCTGCTTCAGAAGGCTCCATCACTGCTTCAGATGGCTCCATCGCTGCTTCGGACGGCTCCATCGCTGCTTCAGACGGCTCCATCACTGCTTCAGACGGCTCCAATCATTTGTGCAATCCAAGGTTTAGAACTGTTGACTAGTATGTTGAAACTTTGGTATTGACACTTGTGGTTTGGAAAATGAGAACTTGATTAAGACTGCCATAATAAATGCATGTTTTATCGCCAGACGCTACGTGACGATGGAAGAAATCAACTTAGCTAATACATTTATGATAAATGTGTTTATGGCCAACATACTGAAAATCGTAAGAAGTGGTATACTTGTGAATTTTTTCCTAAGAAGAATTTGTACCTGCATGAATAAATGAAAAAACATATGAGTTTCCGTGAGTATTCGCAGTTAATCCTTTTTCTTATTCCTTGTCTTACACCTTCATGACTTAATGAGTGTGATTGTTAATCGAGGACTGACAGTACAGGCGCCAACAGATGGGAGTCCCGAAGACAAAACAGAAGAACGGGGCCGAGATAGTGGACTTCCTGTGTCACCAGTGATGCAGAAACTTCGTGGTTAGGCCGAGCAGGCAGAGACGCTGAATTATAACAATTATAACAATACAGATAGGATGACATCTGTTACCTGATGCATGTGTATCTGACATGTGATGCTTGTGTAACTGAAGTGTATAAAGGTTTGTTCCCTTGTTGCAAGAGCAGCAAGTCCAAATTAAAAGCTCTTAACCTTACCGCTCTTGTCTCACTGGTGTTTGTTATTCAACATTTTTCTAACAATTATCCAAGTGTGTTCTTAATATTTGTAATCGACTGAACATTTTGTGTTACATTAGCGCAAAGACTGAAACTAAAACATATCAAGAGCAATGCAACATAAAAAGCCACAAGAAGCGAATCAATAAATGCTTTGCACGCTTATAACAGCTCCCCTTACGTGCAGTTTGACTGAACCAACTGCTGCGCTCAGGCTCATCATGTGATAAACATGTTAAACTGAATTAAAGCGAGTGACTGTGCTGCAGTGTTAAAGGCACAAACACAGACGTTGTTGTCACTGCTGTCGTGCCAGATATTGATTATATTCAAATAAATGACCTTATGCATGGTACCACAGAGACTGCATACTTTCTATTACTCTTATATCCCTCATTGTTTGTACTGATAGGTGTTGCTGTCCTGCTTTATGTCAGTGGGTCAGTAGGTCAATCAAAGTTTACCTGTCTGTCCAATCAAAGCGGTTGCAGCCACTGGCCCGATCGCCAGGAGGTTTGTTGAGGATATTCGTGGCGGATGGTGATTCACAGGCAGGAAACATAGCAACAGACTTTGGCAGGGACTGGGGGCTCTGAGTGGGGGAGAGGACATTACTAGAAACTTAGAGAACGGTAGTGGAGAGAAAGTGTCGAGGCCATCTGGTTTCTCAAGAAGGAGATGCCAGCTCCAGCGCCGAGTTCAATGGGCAACATTCAGGAAGCCGTTACACACTCTCAACCAAAGTCTTACACAATAAATCGTGTCGACAAGATATAGGCAATGTTTTTGTTTTCTGCACTCAGGGGAGCGGCATTACTTTTTGCCAAGCCTTTCTCCTAACGCACCAAACAAGGCAGACCAAGCAAAACCACCTAACCACTTAGTGCTGCCCTGGGAAATGGCTGCATCTTGTCGTTAAAATGCTTGGGAGCGGTGCACTTTCAGTCTAAAACCACATTCCCCGCAACACAACAGGTTCAGATGGCAGCCCTTGCTTCCTGTTTGCCTCTCTCTTACCTTTTACCAAATAAAGTAAAATATTCCCAGCAAAGAGCTCCAGTGAGTAAAATGCAACAGGACATTGCATCTCATTAAAACTAACTAACTAAGATTGTTAAGATAACAAAATGCATGAACATATCTGCATTAAATAACTAATAACAACAGGATCCATGTTACATATTTCATTCAGCTGAGTCCTTCCATTAACTGAAATGCTTCTGATATGTTTCGAACCCAGAGAAATCTTTTTTTTTTATTAATTTTAATCAAGATAACGGCTCAGTTTAATTTTATTGCCCGTCAATGGAACGATATTCCCTTTGTGCATTGACTAAATTGAATTTTTATCCAGCTTTAAGCCACATTTGAACAATGCACTTTCTAGTTTTATTGGTTCTTTTTAACCGTATATCAAAGAGACAAGCTGAGCACATGATAGCCGCAGCTCGGCTAGCAACTACGCCTTCTCCTTTAACATAAAACTGCTTAATTCAGTTGTTTTTACTGGTTTTAATCAGACTGCAATAAGACAACAACTCCCATGATCCCGCGGTACTTCACAGTGTCACCAGGCTGCAAAAAGATTTTATACATTTAAAGATAAATGTTGGTTTGAATAAATAATTGTCACCTAAAGAGATTAAGAGTCTGCAGCCATGTTAGTGACTCTGTGAGGTTTTGTAAAGTTTACCAAAGGATGAGAGTAATCAGAGTAATTACGATTCCTCCAGGCACCGTGAAACTGTAAATCTATTCAGCAGCTGTTGCAATATTTCAGTCTGGACCAACGTGGCGTACTGACTTAACAACAGATACTGCTTTGATACAGAACTGTGTGTAGATTTCTCCGTCATCGTCAGACAGCAGCTTGTCAGATTTCCTCTGTTTCCAGCTTGATGGTAATTCTGTTTTCATGAACAGCATGTATGTGGAAAGAATCTGGCACGTTGATAACAGCCCCGTCAAACCTTCCACGTTCCTTATGTCTATTTAGACGTCTGTTGGGAGTAAACACAGGTTTTGTTTTCTGTGCAGCTAAAAACGAGAAGTGCAGTAAAAATGATGCAATGAGGTGCAAATGCTGCACTTTTCTGGTGCTAAACTTTGCAACGGTGCAGGGATGAAACTGGAACCTGGGACACCTCCCGGGATTTAAAAGGAGTGACACATCATGCAAAAGCAGCTTATTGTGTGAATGAATGGCTTCACAACAGAGTTCCCACCAGTGGCTGCTGCACCAGCCCAGCGTAATGGGAATTACCTTCGCTCTGAATGATTCCGCATGCAAAGATTCAGTTTATGCAGGAAGCAGTGTGCTCTAAAGGTTGCCTAACCGTGCACCCAACCATAGTTTACCTGCAGTGCACAGATATTTTAAAAACTGTAGGTCAAAAAACCCTTTGGAGAAAATAAAAGTAACAAACCAATGCAAGAACCAAATAAATCTGTATTAGAGTTTGCTGAAGTAAAGGAGAGCCTGGCAGTCGATTACAATGCTGCAGCCATCCTCGTTGGTGGTGAGGCCAAGGCTCTTGTTTTGAGTAATGCTTTTCTGCTCCCAGTATAGTATTTGTGTATTTAGCAGAAGTAAAAGAAAGCATTCAACCCTCCGTGGAATGTTTCATTGGACAGCACGACCCATCGGTGTACGACTGAGTCAGTGTAACACAAGGGAAACATGCTCAGCTACAAGATCCCTTCTTCTTTAGTTAAAGTTAAATCATCAGTATCGTGAAGGTCTCTTCGTATTTTCTTTGTACACCACAACCGTTTTTGCATGAACGCTATAGGATTCAGAGATATTTGTGCTCTTTGGCGTAAAAGTTAATTATATTGGGTAGATGAAAAGTATAATCCACATGAAACACTGACATTTATTGTAGAAAATGGGTGGATACTGTGTGTAAGTGCATTGTTAATAATGGTTAATAGAGGTTATTATAGACACACTGAAAAGGGAAACGTAATGTGTGACCACGATGAAAAAGAATGTGAGTGCTGTTTATCTGCATGTTTTGCGTGCCCTGTTTCAGGCTGCTCATGTTGTATTATATAAACGCCTAACGTTTGTGTGTTCTAATGAATTAAACAAAGCATTTTCAATGAGTCTGAAATACTTGCTACACAAACGAACTTCTACCACTACTGCTGATGAATTTCAATAAAGCTTAGAGCTGTGTCGCACTGCACCTGCGACAAACAAATTACCCCAAATAGACTGTTGATCACGGGGGGAAAGACTCGGGCAGATGGGAAATGAAGTTCACGTCTGATCAGATCATAAAATGTCTAAAAAGAACTTTATTAACATTTGATAAAGTCATTCACTAAAACTGGTTTGTGAAAACTACTATTGGCATGTGTTAGTCACTTTCTTTAAATAAACCATTAAATGATCTTTTATGGATCTGTTTCTAGGTTGTGCAGCTTTAAAGTAAGCATTCGTTTTTACAAAACGTTTCATGACAAGCCCTAATATTACTATGATTCATTAAAAAGCAATTTCTGGGTTGCCAGGTTGTGTTTATCGTCTGTCTTTTTGGTAATAATTCAACTATAAATGTTATCCTTTAATATTCATGGCTTTCTGCAGACATAAATATGCTTTAAACCACTAAATGCTTCTAATCACCAGATCTGTAGTAGTGAGTGTAAATAAGTTGTTAATAGATGAATTTTGTTCTAGATCGCCTGCCGTACCTTTTGTAGAAATACTCGGTCACTTAAAGGGACTTTTCACAACCTGGCAACCAAACAACGGATTTATAAGGTTAACCACGAGTCATTAATAAAGGCAAATTATATAAAGTGCCTTATTAAAAAGTAGGACGACTATGTGAACATTAAAAAGTGTATTTCTCAATCAAAAAGTTGATCAACATGAAAGTTAAAGATGTAGAACTCGAAAAGATTTGAATGATTGTGCACAGTCTCGTTTACTGCAGACCAATTCTGATGTGGCCTTTGCATTAATAATGCCAACATCATAAATAAATAAATAAATAAATAAATAAATGCGATCATCACGGACCTGCTGTGCAGCTGTTAACATCTTACTAACACGTGGGAACACTGAATAGCCGAGTAGCGTTGTCTTGCATAATTATAATACTGCCACTAATTGGTAGCTCGGCCGCAGATGCATTCAGCCTGCTGCACCTACACGCTGTGGGCAACCCACGTACAGAAAGAGCTACGTAATCTTTGTGTGTGTGTGTGTGTGTGTGTGTGTGTGTGTGTGCCTGTGAGGGACAGACAGACGGACAGACAGCGGAGCATCTCCTCTCTCTCTCGCATCAGCATCACGGGGCTTTAATCGCGCTTCTTCTCCTTCTCCATCACCGAGGCGTAGGAGGCGTCCGTCTAACCTGTGGAGCGTCTGTGTGTCTGTCTCTCCCTTCCTCCCTCTCTCTCTCTCTCTCTCTCTCTCTCTCGCTCTCCGTCCGTGTCAGTCTGTCCGTCTGTTTGAAAGACACTACACCTTCAGAGTAGTTGGTAGTTTGGAAACAATCAACCGTTTTCACGGCTCTTGGGGGGCAATCTCCGCTGTCATCCCGGAAGACTCATCGCATCCTCGCCTTGAAGGAAGTTGAAGCGAACAGGTGCGTGAACACACCGCTCGTTTTTAATCCTAGTCCTCTTTCTCCTCCACATTTAAATGAATCCCCTTATTAACAGCTTCGGGTACTTTATTATTTTATTTCCTTGCGCGGTATCGTAGATTTGTTTTCTCTTTTTATTTAAACGAATAGTAAATCCATGCATGGTCTCTCAGCTGGGCTGTAACCAGTTGCTACAGGTGGGATTTTCAGCTGCCTCGGAGCAGCTGCACACATTTCACACGGTGATACTGGCTTGCAAAAGCTGTCAGAGAGAAAAGTAGGGCGGTGGCATCCTTTTTTCTTTTGTATATGTGTGTGTGTGTGTGTGTGTGTGTGTGTGTGTGTGTGTGTTTTAATACCGTGCGCTTCAGCCCGGGAGTTGCCCTCTCACTGCGCCTGTTTTGACATCCTCGCAGCTGTGCGTGCGTGTAATTTGGAGAGCCAATCAAGCAGCCATGGACACGTTCATTAAGGGTTTCGCTAAAGCCAAGGATGGGGTCGTGGCAGCGGCGGAGAAAACCAAGCAGGGAGTGACTGGAGCAGCCGAGATGACGAAAGATGGGGTTATGTTCGTCGGTGGGTGCTGGGAGTTCATTTCATTGATGATCATGTTACTAGAAGAAAAAAAAAAGATTTAAAATGTTCATTATTAATACTTCAAGCCAATCAGAACTGGGTATTTTGATCATCTGAGGATACTATAATGATCTTTTTATGACTAACTGAGCTTCACCTGCATGTTTCAGGTACCAAAACGAAGGATGGAGTCACGACAGGTAACATTATTACTTTGATGCATCTTTATCCGCCTTCTGTTGGTCTGGTGGGAGGGGGGGGGGGCAGAAATCAACAAGTCAGTGGTGCGCAAACGTTTTTCCACAAGCAGGTCTGTGACATTAAAGCATATCAGGAGTGCAATACCTCCGGCTCCTCAGGTGATCTGCGAGAGAGAAGTGCTGTAACTCTCGCCGCCGGTGGGCAAGTGTCATATTTCACCGCCTTGCTTAACACGACCTGCCTAACTCCCCGTGGGCCGGGCTTTGCCATTTCTCATACATAACAAGCAGAGGAGCCAAGGGACGCTGCCTTTTATAGTCACCTGGGGACTTGGCTGTTGTTGGTAAAGGAAGCTGGTGTGTTGGAAGCAGGGATTATGTGTCCTATAAGAGGAATGATGACAGGGTGTCTAATTAAAGCCACGTAGGCGGGGCTGATATCCCTGCAGCTACGTGCATCTTAGTTGAGATTAATTATGATTTGACATATGGTTGACATTCCTGGACTCCATCATCGTACAAGCAGAGCAACTCACTTTGGCTTATAGTGCCCTAAAACACCAATCAGGGGTTGTATATGTGAGTAGGTCAACAAAAGACAGATAAAAATTAACATTAGTTTGTGTTTTTTAATATTTTTTCTTTTCTTCTAATGTGCTATTAATCTTGCAACCATCAAAATGGACTTGTGAACCCTGTTTGGCCACCGTTGGTGCCAAAACATAACATCCAGTTGCAGTTAGCACTCACACAAACATTTCATTCACAGCACAGCTCTGCAAAACGGTTACACATAAGAAGCTCGTCTCAGAAGCTGATGGTGGTGATATGCAAAGTCACACAACAGTGTGATGTTCAAACAGTAAAGGGCGGGGTGAAACTCGATCAGGGCTGCAGGAGGGAAAGAAAAGAAAACACCTCCGGGCCGCTCCCGGTGAAATTCAGCTGAGCCAAATAAACGGGTGTGTGCTGAACCGCTCTGCAGGGCGTTCCGGGTGGAAGCAGGCGCCTGTTTCAACCGCTCTAGACGTCAGGTTTCAGGAGTGCATGCAGCAGCTGCCGCCACGTTTGAAAACCGGACTGGTGAAAGATAAAATAACAACACCATCAGTTCTTTAAAGGTTGTTCAGCCATGTTTATCTTAATGCTACATGATCCTGTGTTCACAAGCACTATTTATAATACTATGGGCAAGACTAGTGTAACTTTTAAAATAAGATTTGACTCCAAGATGATTAAAACATGTTTAATTCAATACTTTTATGGTATTTGTGGACACATAAACAAGCAGTGATTGGCTGATTAATTGGTTGGGTCACTATAATATTAATATATGACAATCATCACCTTTATTCATATGTTTATATGTTTGTTTGATGTAACAAGTTCAAACCTTAATGTTTTTGGCGAGCTCACAATTGTTCCTTCCATGACTGTAACAGGAAGTAGTAATTTCTATTTCCTGTCAACATTTAACACTGACAGGGCCACAAAAACACATCCAGTCAGTGTCGGTCTTTGAAATCCAGCACTGCGAGGTCTGGATCGTGTGCATGTGCTGAAGCTCCTCAGAGACACACGCCCCCTCCGCCTCTCTTGTGCTTTCGTCCCAACAGTTGCAGGTAAAACTGTGTCTGGGGTGTCTCAAGTGGGCGGAGCTGTGGTTACTGGGGTTACCGCCGTGGCCCAGAAGACCGTGGAGAGTGCGGGAAATATCGCCGCCGCCACGGGATTGGTCAAGAAGGATCCAGCCAAACAAGTAGGAAAGCTTTGCTTTTCATGTGAAGTTAAACTGAGATTGCATTAGTTTATTTAGTTTGTATGTTGGTCTAAGAATTTCTTCTTCATGGACGCTAAAAACAGTTGATTTGTGCACTGCTTGTCTGATGGAGCGCCTCGTACATTACTTCACTGCTTTGTAGTTTACGCCAACATCCGAACAACACTCCCTTGTCTTAAAGGGGAGCTTCAGTGTTTTTCAACCCAGGCCCTATTTACTCATGCCTGTTTTTGAAATGAATTGAATCCCGAGCGCGTCATTAGCCGGGAAACAGGCTAAAATGTACAAAATAGGACAACTGAGTTGCATCAATCCATTAAAAAATCTTTGTTCTCGCAGCCTGAAACATGCGGCTACGAACCACCGTTTGTGATCTTTTAGATAACACTGAGCTACGATTGCTGTCCTCCAATACAACAAACTGTCGCCTCAACTCAACCAAGTAGTTAAAGTGAGCAACCAAGGCAAAAAGGTTGTTATTGTTACCGTGACGACAAAGACGATGAATGACATTTAGCCGGTAATAAACCCCGTCTGACGCCCCTTCCTGAAACGTTGACTCAGGAGATATCTGAGCGCGCAGACGGAGCTGCCAGAGATTCACCAGGTGCCGAAATGAAGCCAACGAACAGAAACGATGTGTGATTATCAGCGCGATCGTTAGCAAGCAAGGCTAGTCTGTGCCTCTCCACAGGCTGCACTGTTAATCACACCTGTAGACGGCGGCTCGCAGCACAGCCCTCCATCTCACGGCAGCGGCCGGCGGCTATAACTCTTCTCTGTGGCAAAATGGCCTCCTGACCTTGAGCCGTTTGTCATCGCTTCTCATGTCTGCCGCGTGTCTCTCTTCCCTGGAATGAAAGCCGTTACATGTTGTTAGCTTCCCTGCGCCGTTCATCAGTCAGCCTGGGACATCGTTTGTCCGGAGAAAGAGACGGAGGCGGAGGTGGTTCGCTGCAGCAAACCATTTACTGTCGCCACACGAGTCAAATGTGAAAAATGATTTTCATTTTCACTTTTCAGCGGATTTTAAATTTACTTCTTTGCCGTATCTTTCCACTTTATCTTCCCCGTCTCTCCAGCAACGTTTTAAACGGCTGTTTATTTAGGTTTTTGCAGCTACAGTCGAGGCCTTGAATGTGAGGCAGCACGGGTGACAGCATTTGCTTTGCTTGCAAATCTGTGAACTGTATATCATGTGCAGGCAGGGTTACATCTGGTTTTGGACTTCAATTAATGAAATTCACTATTTCTACTATTATTGTGTGTCAAATGATCCATTTTTCGACCTTCCATAAAATAAATTGAGGCTCTAATACTTCTGCACCTGTAATTTTAAACATTTTGCAATAGGTGTAAAATAGAAAATATTAAAATAATTAACAACAAAGGTCATTTACATTTTTTTCTGTGCTCAGACACGATACCAATGTACATTAAAGGCACCCGCGGCGTTTTTGACCACTGGCAGTGCTACTGAGCCAGCACAGCCTTAGATCAATATGGAAACATCCTATCAGTAAATGAGTTCAGCTTCGCAGCCACACAAACAAACAAAAACCCTTTGTGCACATCATTCGGCAACGTTTTATCATTTACACCCACTCGAGGAGCATGTGTGACTACAGTCGATAAACAGAGTTATGCTGTAACTTATCTCCAAGGGTAACCACTATTATTTAAGTCACGCACGAATCAAAACGTAATGATAGGCAAAGTCTGAACTCACCCGGTGGTCAAACGATTAATGGCAATCAACTATTAATCGATCAATCACCATACTGGGCAAATGACATTGTTCGAGTTTCACTGTGCACACTCTGTGCAGCGTGATGCATGTTTGACATCAAAGTCTCACAGTTACACTTCTCCGTGGTTCACATCCGGATCATTAAGCTGTTAAAATTGAATGTTATAGCATCCGACGGCAGGATGAAGCTCGCCTTCCTTCTCATAACGTTTTCTGCGAGTAGCAGGAAGTGATAAACCAATCAAATACTTCCCCGGGCAACGCAAAAACACTCCGTTGATTGTTTGTTGCGATGCTCGGTCTCCCGTCCCTTAATTAGCGATGACACACAGGGGAATCCATAACAACAATTCTGACACCGAGCGATAACGGGGCGCACACACTCACACACACACACACACACACACAGACTTACATTCAGCTCTGCTTTAATTGGCTGTGATTACTGAAAACGACCTCATAAAAAAAAAAGATACCAGATAAACGATTATGTTATTTTGCATTTGAACAAATGTTTTTACTAAGAAAATCTAAATGTTAAAGTCTGTATTTGAGTTTTGTTGTCAGAAGATGCATCCCGCAAACACCCGGCCGCATCCGTTCATCCTCGTTAGCAGTTGTGTTATTAAGGCAGATAGATAGCTGATCGTGGCATCCACCCTGAGGGATAAAACGCTGATGGAGCTCCACCTGGAATGTGCTCAGCCTCATTATGAGGGACCGCTGACGAGCCAGACTGGCGGGCAGAGCAGACAAACAGATGGACAAACAGACGCAGGGTGGACTGACTGACTGACAGCAGGAATAAACACATAAAAAATGAATAAATGTAAAGATCCTGGTGTCGCAGCGGGTGATTGACATGCAGACGGCAGCAGATTGTCCTCATTTAAACCATCAGTCCCAGGCGGCGCCGCCATCAAACGTCATTAATATTGATTTCATTTAAAAAATTGATGCCAGGTTGAGAGGGAGCCCGTCAAAGATCGTCTCCTGTGTCAGACGCACACGCCGGGGAACAGAGGATGGCGGGAGTCTGATTAATCTCCTCATCTCAGTTGTTTCACCAATTCATCAGCTGTGGGTGACTCATATCAGGAGACGCACAAAAGGCAAAAAGGTAGAAGGAGAGGAAAATGACAATGAGGCGGAGGAGGAGGAGGCAGAGCGGCGGGGAGCTGAGGGGGACGCGTGTCAGGAAATAGAAAATGGACTCAACAAACACGGCTTATTGCTCAGATGTTCTCCAGCAGCGCGCAATAAGAGCGGCGGCTGTGTGTTCCGCGTCCCTGGGAAGCGATATCAGCTTGAAAATTGCTCTGAAACAATAGAGAGCTCGTCTGCGAGGTGTTGCCCTGACGTTTTCTGCAGAATGTTATGGTTTACAAAGACGTCTCGGGCTTGATTTGAGCGAACAAATCTTTAACTTTTAGCCAAAGTTTAACGCGAGCGCGGTTAAAGGACGAGGCGGTGTGTTTTCTGGATGTGCTGAGGAGCGAGTGTGTGTGTGTGTGTGTGTGTGTTTGCATGAGCACACGTCTTGTCTGGCTCCGCCGGGTGAACAGATGGAGGCTTGATGGGTGGTGTTAAATGCAACAGCAGGAGGAGAAGGTGCAGGTTTACGTGGTTTAAGGTTATGTCAGCCGCCGGTGACACACACACACACACACACACACACACACACACACACACACACTGACTGTTCCCCATTAAGGAAGGTCAGTTCAATGGCACGGTGTAATCAAGGCCCCCTTTCAGCTACACAGGAGAGTTGCCCCTCACACTTCTTCATTAGTGCTTCATGCCTCGTTTAAAAGGCAAAATGCTTTGTAACCTAACCAGTCATCAGGTTAGATGACCTTCATCGTCATGGTTACCATGATAAAGACAGGGCTGGATGTGGTCTTGGTTAAAGGAAACCAGCGTTGACTGTGACAAAGTGTAATGTGAGGATAACCTTTCCACCGCTCACCCGGTTTAAAGGCTGCTGGATGGGCCGGGCTTCCAGAGTCATGGACCTTCTTAATGCGTGCACATTAAAAACACAGTAATACACATTGAGAAACCCCTGCGCAAGCCTAAAACCATGATCAGACGCGAAGACACGGTCGTCCCGCTGCATTTATGGAGTCACCTTGGACGAAAAAAGCATGAAATAGCGAGTCAAAGGTGGCGTTTTCACAAGTTTTGGTTACTTCTGATGACTTTAAAGTCATAAATAACAAAAAACAACAATAATAACAGAATTAAATTATGATTTGATTGTTAGAACAGTTGCACATTAATGTACTTTTGATCATTGCAGATCTGTCTGTCTATTTTATTCCCATTAAGAGGAAACAGTGGACAAACGTGCCCCAGCTGAGTCAGTAATGACACAAAAGACAAGGCAGCAGAGTTTAATCGCACCAAACCAGATCAGCTGCCTTTTTGTTTCATTAAGCGCCTTTATTAATGCTCACAATGCGCATATTAAATTCACTGACTCTCTGTCGTCTGCTCTAATGAAGGCATGCGTGCATTAAACTGGATCCGTGTAAAGTTTTTAAAAGCAGGTTTTCATCTTTGGCTTTTTTTCCAGGGTGACGACGCCTCAGCAGCACAGAACCTGGCAGAGTCACCGGTTGATACTGACCCTGCTGACGGCACAGAGGTGAGACTCCGGCCTGTAAACGACCAGACCAGACCAGTAGATTAAATCATTTTATCCCAGTTAAAGCTAGCAGAGGGCTAAGCTAACCAGCTTGCGTTAGTCTCTAAAGGTGCTGCTGCCTAAACCTGCGAGAACATCTCGTCTTCATGCACCGACTGTCATTGGAGTGATTCCTGTATCTACATCTCCTCTATACGCCCACGGTCAAACTGTGAAAACCACCGTCTAATGTCTTGTTTGACCGTGGAGGGAGCTTTCAAAGGTTCTACCAAAACACCTGAATTACAAGCCGAGGGTGTGATTAGAGGTCGTTTAGGAGAAACGCTGTTGTTTTGAATCATGGGTAATGTAGGCTTCGGTGTTTTGGTCTTTAGGATGAACGCCTTGGTGTAGGTTGTTCTTGCGTTAATCCTGTGCCCCCTTCAAGAATCAGCTGCAATAATAATAATAATAATAATAATAATACATGCACACATTTATGTTTGCATTCTCCTCAAAATCTATCAAATAATCCTCCAAAGCTGGAAAACAAATAGTTCCAAGGTGAAATCTTGGTGCAACGAGTAAACGCTGTTAATGTGTGCTGCACCATCAGCTCGGCTGCTTTCACAGCTCTGGAGACGTAAGATCCTCATGCTGTACGTTGATATTTTGTTCAAGGCTGAAAATGGTCACGTGACTCGTTTCTCGTCTCTCTCTCTCTCTCTCTCTCTCAGGACGACACCGATGACTGAACTGACTGAGAGCTTCACAATCAAAGATCAGTGACCGAAAAACATTCCATGTCGCTCTGCCAAGTCCCGTCGTGCCTCGTTTCTGGTCCTTTTACAGAGTCTGTGCACCACGTCTGTCTGTGTCTGTGTCTGTGTCTGTGTGTCTGTGTGTGTGTGTGTGTGTGTTCCTGTTTGTGTTGTCACGTATGTCTGTGCAGCAGTAAACATGTCTACGTGTGTCGTAGCGAAAGCGAGGCGTTGTTTGTGCGAGTGAGCGCGTGTGAAAGGGGCCTCAGGTGCGTGTCGTTGGTGACCAGCTGTCATTTACAGTAATACCACGCCACCTGGTCACCGTGTGTGTGTGTGTGCGCGCGCGTGTGTGTGTGTGTGTGTACATCTACCGTCTAACCATAACTCAAACATGGAAACATACGACAAATTCACCACTTCAAACACCTAAGTGTCTCTATATAACTGAACAATTTACAGTGACCCGTTTGAAATGGAAGCATATTCTATATTTTTGTGTGTACGCTGTCGGTGGGCTATACAGTGCTGAGCTACTCGTGCATTCATATTGTATTTTTTAGGTTATCTCTGCTGTAACAGATGTATATCTCGATAAACTGGATGGACTTTTGAAAACCAAGAGCATGTAAAACCACTCGGCTTAACCGCCGCGAGGCGACTTTGTTTGGAGTTTAGTGTTGAATAAAATATGCCAGAAGTGTGTCGAAGTGAAGCGTGCTTCATTTGTCTGTAACTCGTGGGGCTGATTTTGCATTTACAGTCCAAATGACAATGAGTCAATGTGTGCAATCATTCATATAAACACATATAGGATATATATCAACATACCTGCACGCCACTGCACTTTGATGTAAGACTCTTAAATACAAGAACGTGCATCAATCTCTAATGAAGCAGAATTGACATTGCTAGTGTACGGGGGTCCCCAAAGGACAAAACACATGCAGATGTTTTATGAATGAACAGCCGGGAGGTCTCCTGGTTTATCAAGTCTCTCCTGTGACACCGCTGAGCATTTCTCTTAGTGTCTTTTAGACGTTTGCACACGTGAAATGGGGTTTTTTGGTTATATTGGAGCACGTTTCCTGCCGTATTAAAGACACGTTGTGCAGTGGGGATGCTTGTTTGGACAACGCCGTGTCCACTCAATGACAGGACTCTCTATACAAACAGGAAACAATGGCCAGAGAGACATTTTATGGCGTAAGCAGGAGAAAGGGAGAGCTCATGTTATCCTGCTGATTATTATATATCAGAGTGAAATGACATGTTTAGATCACACCTCTGGTCACGTTGTGCACTTATTTTACAATGTGCAAGGTTAAATCATTGTGTTCCAGGACTGCCTCTATGACAAACACAAACAGGCCCTTGAATAATAAGCAAATACAATTTTAAGCAGTAATAACATGGCGTGGCCTGAAATCAATTTAGCCCTGAAGCAGCCGGCGACAATAACCTGTGTGTCAGCTCGTTGTGAAACGATCATCTGGAGGACAACTGGGGACAGCGTGCGCTCATGCAGCAGTGACGAGGACTTAGTGATGTAAGCGTTCGCGATGAGGTGATTCTCTCATCAGGGGAAAATGTCTTCAGGCATTTGGTTTAAAACGATAATCCTGCCTGTGTCATCACAGTAAAGCGCGTCGTCCTTGGCTGCGTGTCCGGCGGCCCGGCTCTGTAGCGTGCAGAGGCGGCAGACGTGCGCTTAGCGAGGTTCGTCCTTGCAGCCGAGTCCTGCAGCATCTTCCCTCTGACAGATGGTTCTGCTCCATTAACACCAACACCAACGAATGCACCAACCCTTTTTCCTGCAGAGCGACGTCCCACCTTCCACCTGTGCCGCGGCGCTTTTTTTTGTGGCACAACCATCAGCAAAACGTGCTTAAAGCCACTTTTCTCGCAGGATGTAACCGTGGCCTCTGTGATGCTTGACTCACAAGCATCAGGTCCCTAAAACAGAGTGAGTCATTTCACTCGGATCCTGCAGCGAGGCCTCGGCCTTCCTCACTTGTTGCTGTGCGTGAACCCATCAGTGGCCGTTTCCTGGAACGTCCACGCAGTTTCAGAGTAGCCGATGGCTCCTCGTTGTTGTTGTTGTTGTTGTTGTTTGTGTTCATCACGACTTTGTGCAGAGACAGGTACTGTGACAACAACACAGTGTGTTTTGCGTTTTTCATGATTCATAATTTGCAATTTGAAAAAACAGAGAACACAGGAAGTGATGGAAGTGACTTGTTTACCAACGTATCAAACACAGATTTAAGGTTTTTTTCAGCCTTTCTGATTTTTTTCCCAAATTTAAGACACAGATCTTTTTTTTTGTATTCAAGCACTCCAGGTAAATATAAAGGTGAGCCATACATACTGCGTGTGGTCCATAAGTTAGGGGTTTGTTTCTGCCACCAGGTAAGTGCAAGTAAAGTAAAAAGACGGCGTTAGGATCAGTGAATACTTTAAAGTTTGTAACATCAGCGATTTGGATTTTTATGCAAATGCATTTTCATTTTGACAAAGAGAAGGTAACAGGTGGATGAATGAAACTAGTTACCAGTTGGTCACATATTCAAACTATTTTAATGACTTTTAAGGGCTAATGTTTATAAAACTGAATTTAACACATAAGGCTTTTTAAGGACCTGCAGAGCCTCTGTTCCAAAATAAGATTGCAAGCGCGAAGGAAAGGTAGCCAGATCACATCCTCATCCAACGGGCATCAACGCCGCAATCAAAGTGAGAACAGAGATAAACCAGCAGCGTGCCAAGGTGGGGGACAAAAATGCAGAAACTGAACATTAGGTTTGCAGGATGCAGAGAAGGCCCAGGCACAGGAGCAGAAGAATGCTGCTCTGCAACACGAGCTTAAAGCCGTGCACGCCGCACAGGTTTGGAGACCTGGAAGAAGAGCTCACGGCTGAGAATGAAGCCTCTAAAATGGCTGTGACTCGAATATTAAATTAGGTGTAATTAGACAAAGTGATAACGATTGAGATAATTAGGTTCATTGGACACAGACCTGTGTATTTCACTGGCGTCTGCGCTCAACGTGGTGATGATCCTGGTGTCGGACCAGCCACGCTGGGCTAAATCGCTAAATCGTCAGCCTGATGTCTGACATCTTGGAAGAAGCGAAAATGACCCACGCGGATATGGCGAGCGCGCGCAGGACGGGGGGGGTACCCGTTGCACATCGAGCAGCAGCTGCATGAAAAGACTGTCACCAACATGAAACTGCAAAAGAGGAGATGTGTAGATGCATCGCGACGGCTAAAACAGGCGAGACGATCTAAAAGAAAAGGCTGAGCTTGGTGCAAAAGGTACAACATCAGTATCCTGAAGCCGTCTCAGTCGATCGCAGGCATGTATGTAAGTGTCACTCTAAGCTGCAGAGAGCTTTAACTCAAAGGTTGGCCCGTTGGTGCCGAATGCAGCTTTGAGATCAGTGTTGTGCAATGAGACATCCACACACAGGTTTCTGTTTGTGTGTCTCCGTACAGCAGCGGGAGCAGCAGGGAGCCGTGGCTCTGACTCTGAACCAGCGAAGCTTTAACCGGCTCGTCCTGCTGGGCCAGCTCCACTGCACCAACCTACAGCCTGTACCTGCTCAACTGTCACACACCGTGACGCCTCTGACCTGATTCATCAAGTGAAACCCTATGAGGCAGACAGACAGACACACAGACAGACAGATGATAGATGTGCAGTGTTTGTAGAAACTAGGGGAAGAGGATGCTTCTTTATTTTGTCTATCTAAGCACTTCATGGTGATGGAAACGGGAGAGCGCACACTGCCGTGTTGACTGACACTGACAACTGCATCCGATCCGTCCCGTCGGACGCCTACATCAGAGTATTTGACAACTTGGTGTGAGTCTCTGACAGCTATTTCTCAAAGAGTATAAAATATATGAGCTGCAGCTCGAGGAAGTCGTGATTTTTTAAAAAAACCCTAATCCACAGTGTTCGCAGTGTTCGCAGCTCCTCAAAGGTCTGCAGCCCCAGCCGGGCGCGAGATGTCCGTCTCACAGGGAACCAGTAATGAACAGAGGCGATGCGCTCGTGTGTTTTCACTTCCTCTTCCTCCTCTTCAGGGCCTTCCACTCTCCCTCCTGAGTGGCCAAACTGCCAAAGAGCTCCTTCACCTTCCTCTTCCTCTCTGCATCTCTGAAACAGGGAAGCGGTAAAGAGTTGGAGGCTTTCATTCACAAAGGCAGACGGACACACTACGGTCAGACGCAGTTTGTTATCCCCACCTGCTCATGACCTCGTTGAGCTTCTCTCTGGCCAGGAAGCGCGAGTCCTTCCTGATCTCCCTCAGAGCGCCCTTGAACTCCTTCTTGTACTTGTGCTTCAGCCGCTCCTGCTCCCGCTCCTCCCTGGTGCTGCCGCGCTTCTTTCCATAGTCCAACCTGACGGATATCACAGGAGCAAATGAGACCATTAATGTCAGGAGATGGAAAAGTGCACTTTTAACCCTTTTAAATCAAATCCCGCCCCGCCTGTCGATCCCGTTCCTGCGACGTGCTCCTGCTCTACAACCACATCTGAATGAATCTCCGCCTCCACTTAGCTTTAAAACCTACACTTCAACAATCTTGGGCGTGAGCAGCTTCAGAGGAATAGGCTTCTTCTTCTCCAGGACCAGCCGACTGTGAGTCACAGGAGCACCGCTGACGGTCTCCAGGATCTCACTGCGGAGCTCCTGCAACGAAACGTCATCGTTTGAGACGCTTTGGGAGAGAACCAGAGACGCGCGGGCGGATCGAACCCTCTTTGGCACCAACCTGTAAATGCTCTGGCAACGTTTGGGCTGGAAGGTGTTTGGAGAGCAGCGTTCTGATTGGCTGGAAGACGGGCGCAAAGGACACAAGGTCTCTGTAGAGCAGGCAGCACCGCTTCACCAGGTCCAGGCAAGTGGACAGACAGGTCAACCTGCCAGGAGACACATGAACACCTCAGCTCTGCATCTGTAAGTGCAGCGTATGTAAGTGCAAGCGTGCAGGACATAAACACATATTTGGAACTAGAGCAGCAACAAAATCAAAACCAGATTCATTTGCAGCTTTTTTGACCAATCGATGAACAGTTTCAGGCTGATTTCAAGCAAAGATGTCAAAAATCTGTTTTTCCACATTTTAAACATCTGAAACATTTGACAGGCGACAGGATTAACTGATTCACTGTGGAAATGACGTCGCAGTTCACGTCTCCAAAGGAACCATTAAAATTCTGCGTAATCTCGATTCTTCGCCTTTATCTGAAGAGGAACAGAGCACAAGCTCATCTGATTTAACAGCAACTTAAGCAAATTAGGTTACAGTTACTGTATGACGCGGCCCGTCGGCGCGGTGGGTCACACATGCACGCAGTGAAATCAGAGTTCTGCTTTGTGGGATACGGCGTCGAGTTTATCTGAAACTGACTGAAAGCCTGTTTGATGCTTTAAATGAGTGGTAGCCTGGTGGGCAGTGGGCAGGCATCACACCGAAACACAGCCAGATACTCTGCAGCAGGGTTTCTGCAGAGTATTTCATCTTGTCCCCTTAATCTCCGACGGCACATTACAGTAATCAAGTTGCAGATTAGTCCTTTAATGCAGCGTACACTCGTTCTGTGCTGCATCACCCAGGCAGTGATCACAGACTCTTCACGCGCAGCTGCCGGTGTCCGTGTGTCACTGTGAGGCCTGGAGCGATGCGGGAATTAGAATATGACTGGGTACCCAGGTGTGAGGAGCAGGAGGCACGCGCAGCGCTGCGGAGTGGATCCGACCTCCAGGGAGGGCGTATGAAAGATTATTTACAGAGCCGGTGTTTAGGGCTGCAGCGCGTCTCAGTTTGGCTCATTAGGATCTGAAATAATGCACAAAAGCTGCAAAATGCTTAATAGTGTTGAATTTATAATCATCGCTCATGCATCATGGATCGAATTAAAACCTCTCCGTTACTTCGTGGCTTGTTTTGAGTCTTAATTTCAGCCGAGCACAAATAAAAATGTATACTCTCACAAACTGTGCGCAGCCGCGGTCGGCCGAGAGCCTGTTTGCAAGCTTTGCTGCGTGCCCACACACCAGCTGCTGTGTGAAACCACGCTGGCGACTCGTCAGAATCACACGAGTGGATGTAGCGGCTCTGAGCCTCGCAGCGCGGTGCAGGTAAACGCGGTCTGATGGCTCGTCCCGGGTTTTCATCACGCGTCGAGTCTTTATCTCATTAAATGTTGTGAGGAAACAAAACGGAGGGATCTCCGTGAGAGCGCGTTTGTGTGTTTTTGCGTTTTAAACCTGCGGCTGAAAACGTAATTAATCACGTCTGACCACACGTCGTGCTGTCCCGTTTTACTTTTCGGTGGTCTTCATCTGGTCCAAAGCGAACATGAGAAACTGTGAAGACAAAAGGTTTGTTCTCACACTTTCTCCCCCTCCCTCTCTTCCTACTGGGCCTATAATTGCCTCCTGGGACGTGTTCACTGCCGTTATTGCAGACTTGATTCTGGACAGCCAATAAGGGCTCTGTGAGGGTGTTTCTGTCGTATACGCGGAGCGGTATCTATAATACTTCACCTGCAGACGCCTGTGGGGGGCAGGGGGCAGCAGTTTATTAAAGGAAACAAAGCGACGTCCTTTGGATCAGGGTTGGGCTGATTTACAAACTAGTTTGACTTAAAGCCACGTACAGAATCCATAACAAACGCTGTGTTAATCACTTTGTCATACTGCTTTTCACTCATGCAGTACAACCCACCTGTGCTGATCTCTGTCCAGGTCGTCTCTGAGGTCCAGGTGTTGGGTGGCCGACAGGGGAAGGCTTTTCTTGGTCCAGCTCTTGCAGGACTCGGAGTCTGACGCCACCAGCAGGTCGCTGCACTTCCCTGACGGTCTGAAGGGCGGCACCACGGTGTAACCTGCAACGCAGCGTCAAAAGTCAGTCTGCGCCACGACTGCTGTAACTAAGAACGGGCTTCGTTGAGGAAATGTGTTTTGCAGCACAAGCGCGCGGCTACCTAGAGACGTCTTGTCCTGCACAGCCAGATGCAGGGTCCCAACCAGGAAGTTGACGAGCTCGGGCAGGAAGCGCTTGGAAAACGAGACGTACTCCACTGCCAGACAGCACAGCACTAAACCCGACGTCACGTCCTGTAACGACCTCACCGGACACTAAGGACATGCAGGAGAGCACACGCAGAGGTAGGATTAGGATTACTACAATTATTATTTTCCTGGAAACATCCATGCCCGCATCAGATCCACAACACGGCACATCTTTCAACAGAACACTTTCGACACTTCACCTTTCACTCCTGAGAGTCTCATGAGAGGACGAGGGGCTAGACTCAAACAGAATGAGAGATGATGAAACCCCGTTAGAAGTGAGGAACAAACCCGGCAACGCGGTGCTGAGGACGGCTGCGCGTACCTTGGTGAGAGCCTGGCTGATGTAGAGCAGCGCCGGAGTGGTGACGGGGTGTCTGAAGTCGGAGGTAGGAAACAGCAGGGCCGTCACCTTCAGGTAGATTAGCTGCAAACGCAAAAACAAGCGTTGCTGGAGCTGACGATGTCACACAGAGAGAAGGACGAACAGCCAGCGAATGCTCTCATTTGACAACAAGAGCTGTGACATCATTTCAACAGGGGGACCGGGCGTCAGAGCACATCGTCATGGTCATTCAACATTCAACATGCTCGTGTTCATTCACAGTCTGTAATCCGTACCATGTCCAGTGTCGGGAAGGCAACGTGCCCCTTGACCTCGATCCCCTCCTCCATGCTGTGAGCAGCGTCTCCCAGGATGCTCTGCATGGCCTTACAGGCTGCATCCGGAAACATCTGACACAAACTGTACAGCTCTCTACAATAAAAAGACGGAGCAGCATGAAGTTAAAACGCTCGGTTTTTAGGACTACACTGCTGATGTCTGGACTCACGGTATGAGCTTGTCTACGGTGGTGAGCTCAGGTGGGCTCCTGGTGGCCACCTCTCCGATGTACTCCAACAGAAAGTCAAACATTTTCTGAGACAGACAGAAACAGCCGTTGAGGATTCAAAGAGCTCTGAGCGAAGCCTAAAACACAGAACACTCCACGCTGTACCTGCAGTTTGAGCTTATTGCCCGCAGCCAAACTGGGATGGTTGCACTTCTGAGTCCGGGCCACGATGAGGCGCTGGTTGTCCGGGGTGTGGCCCTGGAGCAAATCTTTCAGGTCGCTGTAGGTCTCCGGAGCTACGAGAGCGAGAGACAAGGAATATAAGTGAAACACATTAAAAGCAGGAGTCAGGGGTCTCGGGTGCAGTCTTTGTTGACTCGTTTCAGCGTTAATCACCAGCGAACGTGTACGGCAGCTCTGCTTTAGCTGCCTCCTGCTGGGCCTTGATCTCCTCTTTGCTCAGACTCTTGCTCGGCTCGGCACTCGTCTCCGTCTCCTCCTCGCTCTCTTGCTCAGACTCCAGGTCTGAGTGACCATCTTCTTCTTCTTCTTCTTCTTCACTGCCCTCCTCCTCTTCTTCCTCCGCCTCCTCTTCCTCTCCCTCTCCTTCCTCCTCCTCATCTCCATCTTCCTCGTCCTCTTCCTCATCTCCATCTTCCTCGTCCTCCTCCTCATCTCCATCTTCCTCGTCTTCCTCAGACTCCTCTCCAATGTTCCATTTTCCATCCTGCACACAACACAGACACACAAGTTAAACACAGTCTGTATTAACACAGACCTGAACATATAAAGTGAACAATAATCCAGAAACACTTCACTTCTCCACCTCATATGACAGCGTTTTCTTGTCTTCCTTATCCAGGATGAAGCCGTCATTGAGGTCATCAGCCGACATGTGGCTCTGAGCCTGTGCACTATCCCCGACGTCTTCTCCCATCATCCTTCTCAGACGGTCAGCCTGCAGAAAGCAGATGAAAACACTTTCCCACATTAAGATTTGTTTGGACCGACGAGAAAGCCACAGTTTACACCCACATCTGCCCAGGAGCACACCTGAAGACTGTGAATGAATTTAATAAAACTGGGAACTAACCTCCAGTTTCTCCAGCTTCTCCCTGGCCTCCCGGGCGAGCTCCTCCGGGGTTTTCATCTTCTCCGAGGGCTGAGCCTTCATGTCGAAGCCGAGCTCTCTGACCATCATGTCATACTCTTCCAGCTGGAGCGTGAGGATGAAGCAGAGAGGGGGACCAGAGAAACGTCAGGCTCCGCTTCTGATCAGTGAAAATGCACATTTTGTTTCGGTTGATCGCGGCGTAGCTACCTTGGGCTTCTCCTCCGGTTTGTCGGCGCTTTCGCCTTTGGGCGTCTTTTTCACCATCAGGGCCTGGATGCTCTTCCACTCTTTATCCAGCTGCTCCGTCAGTTCCTGGGCCTCCTCTTTCTGCACCTGTCGTTCACGCTGAAAAGGGTGAAGGAACGGGGTGTTAATCATCGGGACCACAATCCATCTCTCTTGTGTCCAGACAATCAATTATTATATCATAAATCAGGGAAAACTGACATCCTTTGAGGATGGAGGAGCTAAATGAATCACAGGGATCGTGTTACTGTGTCACCTTCTCCTGCTTGGACTTCTGGATGAGCTCCTCAATGAGCTCCTGTCTGGATTTGGCCCTCTGGCCTCCTTCTTCCTCCTGCTGATCCCCTGACGTTTTCTTTTTGAGGAGGCCTCCTCCTCCGAAGTGGGACGCCGTCAGCTCAGCTACATGAGAAATAACAATAATAATAAGCTTCATGAGTCTGATTAACTTCGTGTTTGTTTAATGAGCGACACTCACCTGACAAAAGGCCTTTCTCCTCAGATTCATCATCGCTCTGCACAAGGTCGTTGAACTTCTCCATCTCGGCCAGCGACTGGCCGTAATGAGTGAGCTCCTCCTCCTCGTTCAGGTTGTACACGTCCTTCTTATCGTGGACTCGCTGAAAGATAAAGCAGAGTTTGGCTGAGGGTGTAGTTTAGTGCGTTCATCTGCTCCGATTTCCCTGTTTCTACTTTTGGTGTAAATGACAAGACAGGATCAGGCTGCGGCACATCAGAAGAACACACAGAGCTGAGTCAAGATTTCATGTTGAGTGCATCCTCACAAGTTCTGTATAAATCACGACATCACTGACCTGTCTCTCCATCGCGAACCTCTGCAGGATTTTGTCCTCCGGTGCCATCTTGGTGTCGTACTCTCCAAACCGCCGGTCGATCAGTTTGTTGGACTTGTTCTTCAATTTGTATTCCTTCAGGAGGGTTTCTTTTCGCTATGGTTGCGAAAAACAAACGAAATAAATAGATTATATATGATTTCTAACACGCTAACAGGCACGAAGAGCTGCAGCAAAACCATTCAGTCTTTATCAGAGAGTCACAGATGTGTCAATAGGTGCAAGGGTTCAGTCAAAGCTGCTTCGCTGATCCATCATTCGATTGGATAATCAGCAAAACCCCCGACATGTACATAGATCCAAACAAAACCACAAATATGAAGTGAAAGTTTGTTTAGTCAAACTGAACAAGATTGGACTTTTGTCCTCACTTTAACTTGCTCATGCTTCTCTCTGTCCTTACACAGCTCTCAGGCTCTCCTGCAGAAAATCCCTCTCCCAGCAGGACACTGTGAGCGCCAGGCTTCACAGCACAGATAGTGTTAAATGGATGATGAGCCGTGACCCACGGCTGCCAGATCCACTGCTGCGGCGGAGGACTTAACTCTCTTATCTCACGTTTCATTTCATCATTCAGGTCGTTGTGTTTTCTGAATTCTGTCTTTTAGATTTCTCAAAAGCAAGAGCACCTAATCATGTGAAAACTGAATGAATATCGATGAATCTGTAGTGACACAGCACTATTTTTTGGCAAATCTTCTGCAGGACACTTTCCACAGAGTAAGTGGGTCTGATGGAGGCACCGCTGCTCCTTGTTTACAGCAACTGACCAGAGGCGGGGGCCACTTTCCATTCTTCCCAATTTGTATTTGAGTGTTCGACCATGTGCACGAAGCCACAGAGTCCCCAACAGACTTGCACTCGCCGAGGTCTGTGGAAATGACGCACTCTCACTCTCTTGCGCTCCTTCTCTCTCTGTCTCCTTCTGCACTGCTGTGATCAATCAAACGAACACCCTCATGCTTAATTAGGTGTTCATTAAAAAAACATCACAAAGCACGACACAGAAGTTAATTTAAATAGACTTGATTTCATGGCACTCACTGGATACCCCCTAAAAATACAGCTATATGTCAGATAGAATCATAGTAAATCCTCAAAAGATGCAGTTTTGCCAGGTTACAAGGAAAATTTCACAATCAATAAAATATGGATTCAATCCCTCTGGTGTTTCAAACTGCTGTCATATCTCAAGACCACTCATAATGCATATAAAACAGCTTATTTCAGCCGTTAGACTATTTGCTGAAGGTGAAACCAGCGTGGGCAAACAGCATGAGATGTTCTCTTACCTTGTTGATGGCTTTGGATCGAGACACGCCGGGCAGACCCACATCGTGCTTGCTTTTTCTCCCCAAAATATCAAACTTCTTCCGGTTGATTTTCACCTCGAAGGGGTTGTTTTTGATCTCAGTGGAGGTCTTGGTTTTGCGGACCTTGTCTGCAAGGCTCCTCTTCTTAGGTGGCTTCCCCATCTGCAACAGAGACATAGACTCCTGAAGCAACAGCGGATCCGATTATGACCCATCTAACATCCAATTTTAAAGCTCCATGTGCATTAAAACTCCACGACATCTTATTCTTCTTACTCTCTCTACCTTGGTGTTTGATGTTTGCTGCTATAGCGACCACACTGCACTACCAAGCTAACATTAGCTAGCGGTTAGCCGGTTTTAGGACATTTGTTGGGCAATGCTATGGTATGGTATAAATGTGTGACTCTAGTGGAGCTCCCCATTAGAGGCATGGATACAATAAAAACTCGACAGTTTGTGGACAACTGGAGATACTTTATAGTTAACTAGCTTCACTATGAGACGTCAACAGTATGTAAACAAGCTAACGTTAGCAAACAAAAGCGGTTTACCTTTTAGCTTCGTTGAGGAATCGAGTTATTGAATCCAGGCGGAAGAAAACATGGGACTCTGACGCTCTGCCAACGCTATATTTCACTAAAAACACTTTGGTCTTCTAGTATCCACGTTGTTTCACTGAGCTTCCACCTCCAGCGTGCAAAGCCTGAGGTTAAAGTTCAAACCGAAGAGCAGGCAAGAGACACTTCCGGTTTGCGGTTCCCCTGCAGCGCCCCTAGCGGTTTTAACTGGAAGTTCACCAAAGTTTAACAGAAAACTGGGTATAAAAGGACAAAATTTACAACAAGCGACATGCACGAATAAATAAGAAATGTTTATAACGTCTTATACCATTTGTAACATTAAATATAAATGTAGTTTAAATTATATTTATAGCAAAACCTGCCTACTTATATATTTTTAGTCTACCAATTTGTTTCAGACTGGCTGACATTAAGTATCACGTGTCTTTAATAAACCTTAAATAATCCCATTTCCTTTAACGCCTCCATGACGCTACAGTTTGTGGTTTGGAGTGAAATATCTCAGTGGCTAGAAGATGGGGTGCAGTGAATCCTAAAACAGACATGCAACAAAGAAATATATGTTCTATAATAACTGCTATCATGTGATCCAACATAAGTAACAGATCATCAGAACAAATAATAATTAACTTAAATACACATGATACTGCATACCTCTGCACGTGACCTTAGGCAAACAATATATCTACTTCATGTTAAGCTTCTATAGACTAAATATAGGTGAATAGCAGTACCAAACTTCACAGGCGGTATAAAAGGGTGTATTGAAAATGTTTTTACGCATTTAACAAGTGGAAAATAGTTTTAAAGCTTCTGCTGTATTTATTCGAGTACAGATTTGTATTTGTACTTCCAGCAGGCGTCCTACAGATGGCGCAGTTTGTCTCCTCAGGATCTACCCACCTCCCCACCACAACCTGCGCGTAGCAGCCAGGGGCGATTGGACAGTGGAGTCACCGCAAAACACGATGCAGATCAACAAGCGGAAGAGACTTTTGGATTTGTACTGTGCCAGTCTCAACCCTCATGAGGAGACTTTGGACGTGAGCCGCCCATCAGTGGTCAAACCTGAGCTGCAGTGTTTGCAGAGACCCATTAATTGCAAGTCTTTGCAATTTTCATTGGAAATGAATAGACGATTCACCCTCATCCACAAATACCTTTGAGTATTTGTAATTCATATCCACAAATAGACATATTTCACTGAGACTCAACGTAAATAACTCCAATGACTCCGTCTTGACTTTCATGGTAGTGTTTTATTCATGGTTGTAAAAGAGGCCGAACCATGAGAAAAGATAGGTGGAAGTATCAAGTCCGTAGATGACAGAGTGATGAGACACATTTAAATTGGAAGAAGTTCAGACAGGGAATACAAATCAGCAAAGCTGTGAGAGTTAAAATAAAAATGTTTGATTGAGTGAAATTAAAAACCATGGCTACAAGGACTCTAGTATTGTTATCGGCACGCTGAAGCTAAAATAAAGTATAATCCGGATAAAAAGGGGGCAGTTACAGTCATTCAGAGGACAGTACACGCTCTAAGCACTCTACACATGCAGTCCTTAAAGAGTTAGACATTCTGTGCTTGTTCAGCTGCAGATACACCGCCCAGTGGCGAACAAAGGCCGAGGTTTATTAAGCATCTCAGATTAGGTGAAGTTTAAACAGACCGATGACTGACCTGTCGCTGAAACAGGAGGAATAAACACGAGTTGGGAAGCGACGCATGGAGATGGCCTTGGTGTTAATGCCCTGCGACCTCAAGCGCAGCTCATTGATTAAACGTCAGTGACATAGAAAAAGAATAAAACTGAACTGCGCCTCCAGTGTTTGTTGTGTCCTCTGCTGCGACCGGGAGCTGGGAACACACAAGGATTCAATGAGAAAGTCTGTTTGCTCAGAGTGGAGTTCAACACAGGAGAGTCCAGGCTCTGAAATGTGGTTTGATCATGCAGCTTCGTAACAGTGACACTGGCGTTTACGTGTATACAACTGTGTCTGCGTTCATGAAGACGGGCTAAATCTAAAAGAGAGTCGTGGTGCGAGTTCCCAGACAGTGGTTTATGGTTCACAGTGCTCTCTCACAGCAAGCAATCACGGCTCAATCTAGTTTGTGAGAAAAAGCGCAAAAAGATTTTTTAAAAAAAGGAAAAAAAACAAAAAACAATCAGGAACAAAATGAAGTTTGTAAACTCACAATATGTCGCATTTCTTCTGAAATCAAGGGGAGAATGCAAAACAAAGCCAGGCTCAGATAATTAGAATAAATGAAAGACGATTAGTTTTTACACATTCCTTCATATTAAAAACACTCAACAGCCCGGAGCAAACACGTTATCAACCCCTGGAATAATCAGCAGGCGTGCCGACACTTCCCGGGATGACTCACGCTTTGCTCTGAACCGCGCGCCGACGTCCAAACAGTATCATCTGCAGGTTTGCAGCACTGCAGACGCTTCTGTTTGAGATACATTAAACCAAAAACCCAAAGCGCTATGCAGTAAAACTGTAGGTTTGGTTGTGATTTAGCTGTTGTGAAGATGATTTAATCAAAACGTTGGATTGCGGAGACGCCAACATAGCCTTCGGATGACTGCGTCTTCTAACTGCAGTCCCCCCCTGGCCTGCTAACATGTAATTACATCAGTGCACGGCCTCAGAGGTAAAATTAGCACTATGCAATTTGTAGCTCGCGCTGTCAGAATACACCACCAGCTAAATGAGAGGGCGCGAGCTTCTCTTTCTGCATTCGCTGTTTTTAAAAGACACGTTATTTTGATACAATCCCAATACATTCTAGTGGTTACAACAGTTTAGTAATACTCTTTAGAAAAAAAGAAAATGAGGGCAGTAAAACCCTAAAACCTCACAGCAAGCGCGTGGGCCTGCAGTAATAGACATGCACGAAAGGCCAGATGGAGTGGACAAGACCGAACACGTCACTCGCTCACAACTAAAAAGCCTCTAATACTTAAAAACCTTTATGCAATCCATCATTTTTACACTGTATACAAAATTGGCACACGCTAACGAGGGAAAAATAGGTTAATAAGCCGCCGACAAATGATATCGGAACAAGAAAAAAGCGTAGCTGTGTGTAACTGTGGCTTTGCTCGAAGGGCGCGCAGTGACAGCAGACGAAAGAAGCGAGAAATGAAAAGAGGCAGAGGCGAGCCGTGAGGACCGATCCGACGCTCTCCAATCTACGACTCTGTCTTTTTCTTGTTTTTCTTTAGGAAGGAGGGGGTGCGGAACTTCTTTTTCTTTTTGGAGGGGGATTTGCTGGGAGACTCTTCGCCCTCCTGCTCGCCGGCGTCGGCGGGCTCCTCCGCCTCGGCCGCGTCTGCGTCCGCGGTGGCAGGGGCGGCGGCGGAGTCTTCAGCAGGGAGCGCCGGGGCATCGGAGGGGTCGTCGGGCGTTAAATCTGGAAGGGTCTGTCTCAGGGTGGCTGCGTCGCTCTCATCCTTATAGGTTTGTTCGGGCAGGGACTCTGGCGGGAGGAGAAAGGAGAGAGTTACTGATCACAGACGACAAACCGACTGATCTGCGCTGCCGAGCTTCCACACCACTGATGCAACCACACATCGACCGCCGGGACGAGCCGTTAAATCCACACGGTTCTCTGACGAAAGCATCCACGTGTCACCGGATGAGTACAAACAACTTCATGAGACTGATGCAAATCCAAATCCGTTCAAACGCCGCTGATATGCAGCGACATATAAAGGATACACGTGCACCCAATCCAACGCATTCCCACTAAGAGCTGAAAGAGCGTTAAACACCAAGGTAACGACACACCTGACACCAAAACCAGGAAGCCAAGCCAGCATGCACCGTCTCACTGCGTTGCATATCAGATATGCACCTGTCCAGAACTCACTATGTTTACTTGTTAGGTTTATAACAACCAATTAAAAACAAGTCTGTGCTTCTGTCTCTTGCTGCCTTTATCACTCTGACGGGCCCGCGCTGGTGTGCAGCATCTTCCTTTTACCTTCATTTAAACAGGGAAATCTTAATGAGGGCAGTTCGCTGGCTCACTTGCAGCCTGTGTACAAACAAAGAGACACAAAGGTCTAAAACTCACATCGTGCTGCAGAGTTTCCTTTAAAAAGACAGTGACAAAACAACCACACGCGTGAGGTTACACTGAAGCCAGGGGAGGGGGATCGAGTTAAATCAATTCAGGCACAGCTCTCGAGGATGAATACGCTCAGAGTTAGAAAGTCTTAGCCAGCGAGTGCAGTGTTACATATATACATTTAATCCAGTTGCTGGGAGTACAGATAATACTGGATGTGTTCCCCGAGAGTCCTGGCATCTGCACATTGTTACAGGGGTGAAACGTTAACGCGCCAGTACTGACAAGCCTCACTGACCCAAACCTCAAAATCCAAGATGGCTGAAAGCTGCAGGGATACACTGTTTATTAGCACCTCTGTCTTTTTTGTCTTTCTTCAGTTAAACACCTCTTCATCTGGGTCACAGCTGAAACTGATGAACTCCTCGAGCGTGAATTGTCCGGTGGCGTGTTTTGCTGCGTGAGTGCAGCTTTGATTCGAGCTTTTCTAGCGACTGCGTCATTACTTCAGAAATACTCCCAGCAAGAAGAGCTAAGAAGCAACACGTGCTGGATCCTGGAGGTCTTCAGTCTTCAGCGGACCCCCATGGTAGCAGCTCACACAGTGCAGTCAGGTGCAAACCCACCACAGCTTAGTTAGTCTGTGATATTCCCCGCATGCTACAGAGAAAAAGCCCCTGAAAACACCGCGCGGTCTTCATTTTACATCTCTCGCCAGGCTCGAGCACACACACACAGATAAAAATGAAGACACCACGCAGCCAAGCGCTGGACCTCGACCATCTCTCAAGCTAAACCAGCAGCGAGTCGCAGCGAAGCCGGCAGCAGCGCGCTCGGTTCGAGAAGCCACACTCAAATAAAGCGTTGATGTACCTGGTAAAGGACTCGTCTGGAAGACAAAACGACATTCAAACACGGGTTCAAGACGTTACCTGAGTTTTTTCCTCCAGGAAACAAAAACACACAGCGTCGTGAAACATTGACAGGATGTGCGCATGTGCAAGAGAGGTCGGTTAATTCGATAGTGGGATCGTTGGCAGGAAGAAAAGAGAAGTCATCTAATGTAAAAGGTTGAACGGGTTGTGAGGTTTACTTCAGGAACATCCTCCGTTTTGGTTTGGAGCAGGTCGCTGCTGTCATTTGAGGAAATGAGACTTTAACGACCAGCACGGATCTAGGATGAGCACCTGGAACAGGAGAACCTATCAGGATGCTAGTTCTTGCCATGAAAATGACATTTTTCCAATTTCTTTTAAACAGAAACTGGAAACGGTGGATCAAGTTCAGTTACGAGAGACGGAGGAGCTCTGAAGTAACCCCCATCAACCCCAAGAAAGAGATTCGGAGGCGTTAACAGAGTTAAAAACAACGGATTAGTCTCAAACCCCAGAGAACGGGTCAGTTCGGACCACGGAGCAGCTCTACTAGTGAAGCCATGCAAAGAAAAAGGGGGTAAATGACGAAACACGGCCATGGAGGGTGGAGGGTGGCAAATTTGTGGGGGTGGTGGTGGTGAGGAGGTGGAACAGTACGTACTTACTATGGCAACAGGTACTCTTTTGTATTTCCATCTCCTGATTGTAATCGCAGCCACAAAGAAGAAAAAGCACAAGTAGAAACAAATGTCTATGCAGATCAAACCACAGGCACCGCGTTAAATTAAAAAAAGGAATCAAAACGTGAAAAAGAGAGAAAGAAAAATTTTTAAAAGAATGGTTTGACCCATTCTTAGTTAACCCCAAAAAGATGGAGAATGGAAGTGAAGGGGTAAAGGAGATACTGTACATAGAGACATATGTTATATCACAACATTTCACTTTCATTAGATTACACCTGCGATGAAAGCGCCTCCTCCCTCACACTGACTGGAACTGATCGCTACGGGAAAAAGCAACAATCTGAATAAAGCAAATTACTGTTTAAACTCAAATGTAAGGATTTTGCAGGAACTGTTCTGGCATCGTACTGCTCACATAGGTGTAATCCAATAGTAATAAAGACCAAGAGGGAGAGAAATAAAAGGATAAAAGGAACAAAAATGGACTGAGACATCTGCACTGGGGTCTGTTTTAAATGTAGGCTACTTCCTGACATTACGTCTGGAGGCTGTGTATGAGAGCTGTATCTGCGCCATCTCTCGTGGCATAAACCTGATTATAATCAAAACCTCTTGGCCTGTTATTACAGAAAACACAGCACAGCACCCGTAGTAGTATTATTAAAAGACCACAACATGGACAGACCCCAAGACAGACAGGCAGGTGGACGGGCGGGAGGCTCCGCATTCCCTCTGTAGACCCTAGAGAAAGCTCCCAAGAACCCAGCCAGAGCACTGGAGGAACCCATGCTGAGCCAGGCGGGCCGGGGCGTGTCGAGGATGTTAGGCCAACCTACCTTCCTCTGCTCTGACCGGGGTGCTGGGTGGCGTGGTGGTGGGTTTCTGGCCTTTGGACTCCTGTTCGGGCTCGACTAGCTCCTCTGGGTCTGAATGCAAAGCAGCAGACACGACAGCGATTACGTTAACGGGTGGAGACCGAGATGAGCTTCAGGTTTAAGATTTGAGATTCTGACTGAGAGGTCGTCGCAACGCAACGAAAAGGAAGGGCAACACAAGAGATCCCAAACCAGGGAGGAAGCTTTAATCAGGAGGACGCTGCAAAAGCTTCGAATCAAATCAACCTTCAAATATCCCAAACAGACCTAAGGTACCATTAGCTTTATTGGAAATGAGTCAGAGGCACAGGAGGGAGAGTGGACACCAACAGAGATATATCCAGGGCAGGTTAGCAGGAAGAGAAGGAGGACACCATTGCTCATGTCCACACATGGGAGGCTCTGATTGGATGACTGAGCTCAGACAACGCTTCCTCGAAAAGGTTAGCGCAGCACCCCACTGCAAAAGCACTTTCGCAGACGAGGAGGGAGCGCCCTCAAAGCGAGGGAGTGGTTTGGAATCTCAAAACGAGCTCGATTTGCTCCTGGCGTCCTCTCTGCTCAGCTGCTCGTCCAATCAAACTGCAGAAACGCATCTGATCTGCCACAGCTCTGATGCCTTCGCACAAGGCATCAGAGAGAGAGAGAGAGAGAGAGAGAGGGTGGGGTGGTAGGGCGGGGTAATCAAGCAAAGGCTTCGAAGACTGAACGGTGGGTGGGGAGGATGCTTGCGCTCGGTAAACACAGCGGCAGCAAACCCCCAGAGAGAGGAGAGGACACAGCAGGCGGGGATTCCCACAACTCCCAGTGCAGCGGGCCGAGGCTGAGCAGGGGAGGAGGGAAGCAGGAGGCCGGATCTGAACGCAGGACTCCGCTTCCTCTGGTGTACCTGGAGCCTGATCCGCCTTGGCCACCTCTACCACTGACGGCTCCTTGCTGAGGGCCCGCAGCACGGCGCAGTGGAACTCCTTGTGTGGGGAGTCCGGCGCTGACAGAACCTCATCTGCGGTCGCAAAAACATCGTCTAGGACGGCCTCTGCAGAGTCTGCGCCGCCCCGCGATGGCCCGGCGGAGAGGCCGAGGGGAGGAGAGCCCAGCTCGGAGGCTGGCGTGGCGGTCGGAGGCGGGGCTTTGTTGGCGCCCGGCGAGTCAGCTGCGGACTGCTGAGGCGTGGAGACAGAAGCCTGACCCTCCGGTAGCGTCTCAGACTCAGGACGGGGCACGCTGGAGGATGATCCCACCCTACTATCATCTCGCCCCTGCACTGTGAGTTCATGCGTGTGTGTGTGTGTGGAGAGATAACATCACAGTTTGGCCAGTTTTGGCCAAACCTCTACCTTCATCATGAGTGTGTTTAAAATAGCTCAAAGAGGCAACATATAAATCATATTAGTGTTAGTTTGACCACCTACAGTCAACTCCTGCCCATATCTGTATTTATACTACAGTTCCTCTTCATACTGAGATGCTTCACCTCCGCTCGTCGCATTTACCTTCAAGCCCTTTCTGTTTCTGCTCCACCTCCTTGCGGTACTCCTCCAGCTCCTGGTCGGTGAGTTTGGTGAAGGGGTTGGGACCCTGCTTGCTGACGATGACCTTGGGCTGGTACTCCTTCTCGATGATGGCCTTGGACGCGGTCACCAGCTCGCCCTTTTGGGACACACGGGGGGGGGGGGATTGAGATGAGACGTCACGGTCAGACAGAGGACGAGCCGCCGCAGGTCACACATGAAAAAGGTTTAATATGCTGAAAAGTGGCTGCAGTGGCGGAGACAGCTGGACAGGTTTATCAGGTTAAACACAGTGGCTGTTCAGAGCACAAGCTGGAGCTACAAGGCCTTTCAAATTCCAGGAAACACGCACTGTGACGTAAAATCACAGATTACTTCAGTTACACTGGTAAAGAGCAGGACTTCCTTCTTCAGTTCACACAATAATGCAGCTACGGAAAAGCCAAGCGCTGACAGACGTGAGAAAGCCAACGGTACGTCGCCTGGGATGGGTTGCACCAACTGGTCCTTACAGCTATGACAGCTAGGCGCAGATTAACAGGGATCAGTTTGGAGAAACTGACGTGTAAGTACCTGCACTGTTGTGTTTCATTAGCTTTGAATGAGCCTTTATGTCGACTGGCCCTTTAAGGCCGCTCTTTAGGATGGGCTTTACATCGCCCGCACCAACCAAACCTGAGCCAAGTCTTAACTAAGCCCGGTCTGCAGAGGCCACGGCGACTACATTTAGTGCCTAGTAGTGTGTACTGCAAGGATGCATTGCTACATAGCTCATTTACAGCCATTTGTTTCTCATTTGCGGCATCATTACAGGGGATCAGAGGGAAAGGGAAGAATATACTTATTAGTGCCAGTACAAGAACTCAGTGGATGGGAGCATTAAAGGCCAAACACAAAGAAAGCCTTAATATTGATAATGTCGCCGACCCAGGACCTGGAGCAATGAGAGTAAGACCTAAGCATCAGCGGCGAACCTGTTCAGTCTGACTCAGGGCGCCAAGTTACGCAGCAAAACCCCACCGTCACTGGGTCTGACCCCTGCCGCCTTAACCTTCAGAGATACGGTGGTTAACATCTCTCCTGCAGCCACACGCATCACATCGCCTCAGGGATCCAAGCTGGCACGAGCAAAGCGGTTATTTATGAGCTTATTTAAAAGTCACATGACCAGGTAAACATAAAACACGGCGGCGCCATGATTCGCTTCATCTACACAGGCCCAGACACGGCGCCTATCTGCAGGCTCAGAGGAATGACTGGAGGATGATGTGAGGTACAAGTGAACAGTATTTGTAACTGGAGCAGTAAGTACCTTTCTAATTGATTTAGCAGGACTATAGGACCCCTCGGACACATCGAGGCCATCAATAGTGTCTGTACAGTCAGACAGAGGGGCGTCCTGCAATAGTAAACCCAGTGAGGAGGGGGAGGAGGAGGAGGAGGAGGAGGCACAACCCAGCTCTTTAAAAACATCGGCACATTCAAATCAGCAGTCTGTCAGGCAGGCATGAATGTGCGTAGACAGTCAGGAACACACACACACACACACACACACACACACAAAGGTGGAAAGAGCACTACGACATCTTAAACAGAAATACTGTAAGTAAAGAGTATTTAAGTATAAAAGTCTAAACAGAGCTCCTTTAAGTATCACATCTTTATGTTAACTGTGATTATACAAAATGTGGGAGCACAATTTTAGGAGATTACAGTTAATAACTCCACTTTATTCTGAAATAATACACAACTTTACCTGTAATTCTGCCTTTTATTAACAAATGAAATGCGTTTCTTTGTAAAAAGTCGTGTGAAATCTTGGTTAATTGTGTTAAACTTTGATAAGTTCCTTTCCATCTCTGCACACGCAGGCAAAACACACCACGCGCACACGCACAGACACTGACGGTGCATGCAGTTGGAGATGTGGGGCTGCGAAATGCATTGCAGCGATGCAACAGATAGCCAAGCTCGTGCACTGCGGAGACAAACTGTCAACACAGGGCGCCGAACAGCGCGCGGTTCGTACAGTGCAAGGTTAAAAGCACATCACGACTTGATTTTACTGCAAACATGCCGGGCCAGGTTGTTTTTGGATGTACTGCTCAAAGCTTTGTTTAAACTTGCTGACGTCCTGCTCCTCACAGTGTTTGGCTACAGTGTCCATGATGCTTTTGGGCTGAGCGAAGCGTAGGGCGGGACCATGCAAACTCAACTCAGACTCTGTCCTAAACACTGCGCATGCACAGAAATAAAACACGTACGTCACACCAAAGTGGGGACTGTATTTAACACTGCATGAGACCAAAAATGACCAGCCTGCAAGTGTTGAGGCAGACAACAGCCCCAACGCTACACTACCAAAATGAGAAAGCAAAAATAAATCAACGAGAAACGCAAAGAACTGAAGAAAAACAACGTATGAACATGGACACAACCTGAGCTGGCAGGTTTGGAGAGCAGAGTGAGGTCAACTCTCCCAAACGCTACTCACCTGCCAGATTGACAATCTCTGCGGTCAAAGAATAACGTGACAGTTACAAAGTCACCGCATTGCTTGACATGTTTTGCTCTTTAGCGGTGAAGTTACTCCTTCAGATGTCAGGTCGGTTGTTAATGAATGGCTCTGAGCCGGGACCAATTTGTTTAATTAAAGCTTAGCGTTCAGGAGAACTTCACACACAATATTCACACTTTGCAGCATTTTGGTTTAAGGGCTGGCTCCAGACCTGGACGGAATATGCTGTGGGATATTTAAACTGAATTGAACTAAGGTACTTCAGCATGAGACGCATATTCACCTCCAGGTCGGGATGGCTGTGGCGGTGAGGCTGTCATACATTCAGAGACTGACCTGGGTAAAGGATCGCTCCACCACCGTGCTGGCACACAGAACCTGAGACTGGGGCCCCGCCGTCTTAATGTCCTGCAGGTTCTGCTCCCGGATCTACAAACGACAGCGTCACAAGTCAGAAAAACAAAAAGTTAAACCGGTCTTTGTTTCGCCAAAGTGACAAAAGAGAGAAACACGCGATACCTTATTCCTCATTTCCAGGACTTCTTTAGGGTTGGTGTTCATTGGGATGAACTGATTGGCTGCGGCAGCCTGGCGGAGTCCGTCCTCCTTTGTCCACTGTGAACGCCACACAAGGTGTTACAACGACACTCGAACTGAAACCAGACGGTCTGAGTGACATGAAAAACCCAGGCACGAAAATAGATTCAGACAAAATACGACGCAGGCTTCACAATACAAGAGTCATGCTGAACTGAAAAAGACAAAGGTGGATGGCTGGAAAAAGGGTTCGAATGTAAAAAGTGAACCAATGATGATGAGGCACTTTCAGGACAATATGTGCAAGATCCGTTTATGCTTTAATTCAGCTCGGGGCCGCGCTGCGTCATCACCTACATCACCTCCCCGACGCGTACGAATCAAAGTGTGATGACATTTAAACCAAACGGTTTTTCTGCTAGTTGCGACGTGTCTAAACATGTTTGCACTGTCATTTCTTTGCACAGTCCACATGAAAAAAAAAAGGTCTTTTTTTTATTTCCAGTATTTCAAAAAATTGATATCAGCTGCGACGCTGTTAATCTGTGAATGATTTCTCTCTGAAACCTGTACTGATTCCTGGTTTTCCCCAGAAAAACTGCTGCGTGGGGCTGAAACGTCACACAAAATAAAGGAATTTGCCAAAAATCTACAAAATCGTACATTTTATCATCAGTTTTAATGTTCATAGGTGTTATACCTATGAATTCACACAAAACAGCTGAATTCTGTGACTGACTGTCTGAGGTTTAGTCAATGCAACATTAAAAGCAGCCAGAGGAACCTGCACAAGGCTGCAGGAAAGTGGCTTCGAAATGTCTCACAAGCACTTTAGATGGGGGTTTATAGCCTTTGCTGAGCTGCTGAGAAGTGAAGCTCGTACGGCGGGTTTTCGGGAGCTCGCACAGAGAAGAGACGCTGTGTTTAAAAATCCTTCACGCGCATCCTTTCAGATTTCGGCGCCGCCTTCAGTCGGAAACTGGCGAAAAGGCCTTGAACGTGGCGACAGCTTTAAGATGCAACGACTAAAGGTGCACGTGTGTACTCTCTCTACTGCTGAAATCCATCTGCCATCATCATTGATGTACTGTTCAAAGATAAACAGAAAGAGCACACCGAAGATCAACTGAAAACATCACAGGATGAGATAAAAGGTGACGGGGGGAGGGGGGAGGTGGAGGGAGGAGTGAGGGGTGGGTGGTGGCCACGGGTGAGGGAGGGCGAGGGGATGGCTGGGTGGGTGACTGAGATGATGAGTCTGGCTTACGAAGCGAGAGTGGCAGTGAGGGGTGAGCTGGCATCGCCAAAGTCATTTCCCAGGCTGATACACAACAACAAGGACGACAGAGATAAGAGAGAAACACACGCGAGGACACTCGTCCAACGTTGGGACAGAGAAACAAACAAAAACAAACAAACAAACAAACAAAAAAAAAAGGCTCCAAACTGAGACGAGCGTTCGTCTGTCCTGCAGAGGATGAAAAACCTTTGACCGTCTCGTTAACTTTGCTTTAAATGTGGAAAAAAACCCATTTACTTCTCTGTTTGTGTAAACCTGGTGATGCTCAGCATGAAGGAAATAAAACTCTGTATCCACCTCTCGCACCAAACTGAATGAGCAGCCGGTGAACACACAAATCAAATCTGTAGCTGTCATGCAAAAATACTTCGCTGAACCGTTCTGAACTAAGCATGTGACTCGCGGCGGGAAGCGAAAGAAGCTCATGACTTCATTCCTGCGTTCACGTCAAGCTCGGCTGGTTAGCTGCCAAACCCGGGGGGGCTTGGATGAGGAAGGGTTTGTCTGGATGGAGGTAGCTGGGTTGGGTTGGTTGAGTATGAGATGAACATGTAAACACGATATACTCACTGAGAAAGAGTCTCACAACACAACATTTCCTACTTTCCCAACAGGAGATAATTCATTTAAAAGTCAGGTCAAACTCCAAAACTTAATGTTTATGATGTTGTTGTTGTTGTTGTTTTTTTTAAAAACAAATCCACTCGGTCATGCAGGCCTCGAGGTGCTCACAACCATTTTCAGAATAAACTGAAAACCAGAAACTAGAGAGAATAATAATAATAATAATAAGAGTATAGGAAAGAGAAACATACAACTGGGAGCAGTTGGGGAAGATTGAGAGAAATAAGAATTAGAGAAGCAGGCTGCATAACTCGTTTACTTTGTTCTGACACAATAAGTATTTCTTTCTATAATGTGTACAGCATTGTTCTGGATTCTCAGTTAGAGACATGCTACCTCCCTCACTGTGCAGGCAGTGTAGAGCTTACAGAAACGCTTTGTGTGGAAGACAAACTCACACGTAGAAGTTTCCTGGTTGATAAAGCCTCAAACCTCTCTGCGCCTTACTTTACCTTCTTCACTGATAATCATAAGCTGCCTTCGAGATGCAAAGGCAAAGACTAAGAGCGTGTACGGAGAGCGACAGTGTGGTTAGCAGCAGCGTCACCGTGTTCTTGCCACATGTCACCTGCCCGCTCGAGGACTCATGCCACACCCCTGCCGCTCGCTCCTCTGGGAAAAACATCAACACCAACAATGCATTTCACCACGACACATGCAGTGGGGCATGCGGTGGGCAGCTGGCCCGGCATCGCGAGGCATTAGGAGAACCAGAAGGGGAAAAGAGGGTCGATAAGTAATCACAGCTATGCTACGGAGCGGTTAAATTAAAGGTGGGTTAACAGGACATCTGGAATTATAGTGAGGGAGCTTTAAAAAGCCTAAAAAGGAGTGAGAAGATGCTGACTCCTGTCTGTGGCCCAGCTGCGACCGCACAAGCTGCGATCAGCAAGTTCAGAGAGTTGTCGGTGCGAATGAACGCAGCGCGGCACGCTAACGAACGCTCGGCGGGAGCGAGGACTAACTGTCTCGAGTCAGCGTACTGCGTTATGTCATGTGATCATCACAGGCGTGCACTCACACTCCTGCACATGTGCATTTGCACGCTGTCGTCCACTGTCGCTCTACTGCACCGTTCTGACGCGTCTGATGACGGACGCGGTGCGACTGCACTTTGGTGCTCTCCCGTGACGGCGTGTCAGCTCACAGCGCATCACAAAAAGCCTTTCTTCTGACTGCACCAAGGCGACTGTCGCGCCCTGCTCACTGGATTTGGCTCCCTGTGACTTGTTCCTTTGCCACGAATGAAATTCAGCCTGAGGCGACGCCGCAGAGGGTGCTTACATAACGGGACTTGCGGGGAGCGATCCAAGCATGTGTCGCTGCACAAACTTTAGGACGAAAGAGCGAAATTTAAAATGAGCGTCTCTGAACTTTTTGACCGCATCATGTAAACAAAAAGATGAGCTGAGCTTTGTCTATTTTACACTTTCACTCCTCACTGTCCCCTGAACCTCGGGATGCCGACCACCTACCCGTTGCCGCCGACAAGGCAGCTGTAATATCTATACTATGAACAATAAGGTAGGCACAGACCAAGCAGTTGGTTATACAGCTTGGCACGCAGACACCAGACGAGAGAGACTGCAGCAAGGGTTTGACGTGATCGTGTGTTATGTTCGTCCACACCTTAGGCTTCGACTTGGGGCTGCTGCCGTCGGGCCCGTCCGCGTAAGGCTCGTCGGGCCGGCCGCCGGCATTGAGCCAGCGGGTCTTGTCGCGCTGGCCGTGCTGGAAGCTGTGTTTCAGCGGGGAGCGAGCGCCTGAGTCACTATCCTCGCCATACGAGTAACCACCGTGGGCGGAGGAAGCGATCTCCACGTCACTGTACTTTTTAGCTTTGTCTCTCAATGCCGGGCAGCGGTAAGGGTAGCCCGTCCTGTAGCCCTGAGGACCAGAGAGAAACACAAACAACAGTTAGCTGTAGCTGCTCAAAGTCAGGCTACACCTCCAATAACACACACTCAGGTTTGATACTGTGTGCTCGGCGTGTGCAGAGGGTCATGGTGATCACTGTATAACTGATATTACATGAGTTTTATCACGTCGAGTTTAATTTCATGACACACGCCCCACTTGACCCCTTGTCTTCGTACTTACCAAGTTGTCGAGCATCCTCATGAGAGCCTCAAACTCCTGCTCCCCGACTTGCCACTTGGGGTGTGCGGAGGAACCATCGCTGGCTGGCTCCGGCACCCGTGGGCGAGCCTTGTACTTCCCCGCGTCCAGCATCACCAGATTATCTGGCCCTCCAGCGCTCGCCAGCGTTCGCACCTGTAAGAAACAAGTGTGGGGGTTGTGGGGTGGAGCGCCGACGGACAGACCACAGACGGGATCCAGAGCGGAGACGGACAAATAAAACGTGGACACGAGGAGGAAAACGCAAAGATGTGACATGAACATGTACAAAGAAGTGGGGGGACAAGGGACAGAGACCATTGTTGTGAATAAATGCAGACAAACATATGGCGCCAAATATAACAACTCAAATGAAAATACACGGTTCTACACATCATAACACGATTATGGCAAAGTGGTTAAACGTGTGTGTGTGTGTGTGTGTGCGCGTGTGTGCGTGTGTAAATGTCCTGCACAGAGCTCAGTGAGGCTCCTACCTGGATCTCACAGGCGGTGACCAGATTGTGGATGTAATAGAAAGCTTCCTCCACTGTTTCGCCTAGAGACACCAGGCCGTGGTTTCTCAGGATGAGCACCTGCGACGAAAGACAGTAACGTACGTTATAGCGGCTTTCAAGATGAGTGAAAACCGCTGAGATCCTGAGTTATGGCGCTGAATATTAAAAACTGTTTTCTAGAAGTCCGAAACGCAGCCGTTACCTTGCTGTTTGGCCCGAGGTTCCTCTGTATGAGAGTGCTTTCCTCCTCGTCCACCAGTATGCCGTGGTAGTCGTGATAGGTCACTTCACCCAGCGACAGCGCTTCAGGAGAGATGGGCAACAGGCCGCATTTCATGGCCGACACCTGTACGCGAGCGACCAAACGAGGCAACCAAACATAAGATAAAACCGGGACGTGTCCTTGTCTGTGTAATTAGTTTGCACACGCCGGCCCTTACCGCAGCGCCCGCAGGCGTGTGTATGTGAACGATGCACTTGACATCGGGCCGTGCAGCGTAGATGGCGGAGTGGAGGACGAAGCCGGCCTGGTTGACCCCGAGATTGGTGCTGCCCCGGTCCACGATCTCACCCTGAAGGTTTATCTTCACCTGCGGGGGCGGGGCAGGTCAAGAGTATTTTAATCACAGAAGATCTGAACTAATCCGCTGAGAAGTAAGGCAAAACATGCAGTTACAGCAGAGATCAATGCAGCTTCTCACCAGACTGGAGGCAGTGACTTCACTGTACAGGAGCCCAAAAGGGACAATCAGGAAGCGCTCCTGGTCTGAGTTCACTCTGACCTAAAAGACCAGAGGACAGTTGCATTAGATGATGGTGTCACATGAATGAATAAACAAACGTGTGCCGTGTTTCCGCAGCGTCATGTGACCCGCCGCCTGCGTCGCGCTTACTGTGAGGTGGTTGTAGATGAGCTGCGACCAGCCGAACAAGTCGGCGAGCCGGTAGAAGGCCGCCAGCTTGCAGCGAAGCAGCTTCTCGCCCTTGTCGTAGGAAATGGAGTCCGAGCCGCGCAGATCATTCACGGGAGTCACCATGCCCAGGCCTGAGGGGAAGAAGGGAGGGGACAGAGGGGAAGACAGAAGAGAGGCTGAAAAATAAGAACACCACCCAGGAAAAGAGACGCTGCAGGGGCAAAAACTGAGGAGTTCATAGCAGAAATCCAGAACCACTGCTCGTCCTCTGTCGACCGCACATAATAACAATTACATAAAGTCTGCCTACTGAAATCCAACTAGACTCTTTGTCCAGAGATTAACTTTGGCATACGCTGCATTACTCATTGTGAGCCCAGACATAGCACGGCTGAGGCCAAACAGTCACACACACGCGTGCACACACACACTCATTCTGTTCCCTGCTTACTCATGTTGAGCGCCGCCATGCCTCCTTGTGGCGCAGCGGGATACATGGAAGGCATGCTGGTGGTCATGAAGTCTGCGATCTGCTGCAGGGCCAACAGGCTCGTGGGCGTCTTCCCCTTCTTCAGCTGATCCTGGATCATTGTCTCCAGCTCGTCGCAGAACGCCTGCAGGTCGACAACGCGGACACGAGAACACACAGGAAGTGTCAAAGTCAGAAAATAAACATACTGAACGAAGATAAGCACCTTCACCAAACTGTGCTCGCAGCAGTCAGACATACCCCTCAAACTACAGCACAGAGCATATCGAGCTGTAGCTAGCAAGCTAACTGATGAACGTCAGCTGTGTCCTGCTTGGTTTTTGATATCAAATTCAAAGAAGCTGACGTTTTTTGCAATATATTGTTAATATGTGCACGGTATGATCAGGTAAACAGCTGCTAGTTTAGGTACAAACAGCCAAAGCTGATGGAGTCCAACATAATGTTTCAAAGAGGGGTCGATTCAACTGCGTGCTCATTTTGGATTGTGTCCTGCTGTTTAACTGTAATTTGTTATAATAAGATGTTTTAGTTAAGTGGACCTGATAAAGCAGCAAACTTCAATCAAATCAAATCTGCAAATCTGATTTATAGACTGATATTCTGACAGATCTGTATGATGCAACTGGTTTTATTCTGGTATATAATGCAGAAAAAATAATTGTGGAAACATATGTGCCATTGCAAAGTTACATAAAGAATATTTAAATGAAATATATTCTTTAATTAAGTCATTTGTTTACGTTCAACAGTACATTAGGCTCAGATAGAGAGGAAGTCATGAAGTCTCGTTGCCCTCAGCACTGACCTCCACAGAGTAAAAACCTGATATAAGCACCTCTCTGGGGTTTGTTTCCAGGACTTGAATACATCGGTGCTTTTCATACATACAATAGGCCTTTAAACAGTGCTGTTCTCTGGCATTCAGCCGCTCACAGACACCCTGTTGATCGGGAATAAACTGGATCCATCATGTGATGTTGATGAGGCTGCTGCTGCCTGTACACCAAAAGAGCCCATTGACATTTTGAATCACGCTGGTTACGGCAGGGAGCGTCTATCAGCTGAGACCACGGCGCTTTGTCAGTTAATGTGCAGCAAACAGAGACCGAAGCAGGACACGTGTTTGTTTCACTGACCGGGCTCTGCAGTATCATGGAGACCCTCTTCCTCTGCTCCATCATGTTGAAGTCCTGCCGCAGGTCAGGCGCCATGTTTCTCTCCCTCTGGTACTCCGGGCTGCTCTCGTCCACCCGGTCGAAGTACCGCTCCTTGTGGGGGGCTGTGGTGGGAGGGGGGGCCGTCACCACCCCGGCACCTGACTCGCCGTTCATCCTGGGCTGGCCTCCTGTAGGGGCAGTGCCGGAGACCAATCGCTTAATAACACCACCGCTCCCTCCTACACCTGTTTCTAAATATATCACTGGAAATGAGCGATGCATCATCTCTGCCCGTGTTCAACCATCTGTGAGGGGTTACGCAGATGACAGCGCGGGCACACAAAAAAAGATTTTTCAACATCGTTTCTCAAATTAAAGACATGCTCCGACCCGGTGCTCAGTCTAAAATATTAGTCCTGATTAGTTTCACGGCATAATCACTAATAATGATCAGAATGCTGCCCAATCAGCCGACTAATCACTGGTGTGAAGTCATCATATTTACTTAAATCAATTTAATATAGCACCAAACGTGCTAGGTTATCACATGGCATTTAACATAGAGGATAGATCCACTGTACTTTTATATATTAATTTACACCTAACAATGTAAATTATTTTAGTCTAATAACTTTGTTTTATTTTCATAAATACTTGGTTGAGAAACATATTAAAGGAGACATATTATGATAAACAGGTTTTTTCTCGCCTCTACATATTTAAACTAGTCCCGCCTCAGCCGACCAGCTCAGAGAATGAGGAAGGCAGACAGGTCCTGCATCGTCTCTGCAGCCCACCCTCTGGTAACACGGGGCTCCTACAGGCCGTTCAGATCCAGCTCCTGTCGTTACGTAACCACAGGAGGGATTCACAGAGGCCGTCCTCCTCTGAGTGAAACCGCTGAGCGGGGGCGTTCTTAGCGCGGTAAGCTAGCGGTGTGTCGCGATGTCGTCGGTCAGAGCCGGACATGCTAACTGCTAACTGCTCTGTTGTTGGCTGTAAACACCAACACAAACGCCGATATTCTGTCCCAGCCCCAGAAGACCAGAGGAGACCGTGGCTGCGTTTGGTTTTTATTTCATTCTTTCCAACCCAGACTCTGGGTCGTAGCTATAGTTACGGTAGCCATGTTGGATACCGGTCCTGCACCGCTCTGCACCCTCCCCCTCCATACGTCATTCATGCAGCCAATCAGCGCAGCCGATAAAAGTGTTTCCCTCCAGTCATTAGTTAAAAGGTCTCCCGAACATTTTCCATCATAGTTTCAGAAAGAAAGTGAAAACCGTCATCAGTTATGATTAAAACATGTGTCGCTGACTAATAACACACAACAAAATCGTCTTGAAAGCGTTTATAATGGTTTTTTCTTACTTTTGGAGAGGAGATACACATAAATCATGAAATGATTAAACTAAGTAATCAAGTATGAGACATTAAGATGCTGACAAAGGGGCACAGAGAGGTTTTAAATGAGGAAATGAGCGTTGCAAGACATTAGACGGGAGAGCCAATCACACAGACCACACTCTCCAGCACTTCCTGTCAAGATCATGTGACCACTTTCATCAGCTCAGAGGGGCTTTCATTGATTTCCACAATGTGTTTCCTGGAACCATAACACCACTCAACTGCCGAGGCTGTGCAGAAAGTGGGAGTACGCACGACTGTTTCTCACCATTCGGCCTCAATCAAATGTCTTCATTATCACCCAGGACTTGTTAATGTGCCTTATAGGCATAACTATTACTGTAATTGTCACTTCGTCTACATTGAGCTCAAACATCATCATGTATCCGCATCAACTGACAACGACAGGCAGGCGGAAAGAGACCAGAGAGACAGGTTTCCTACAGATCCGAGTCAATCCAGCTGGACGGGTGGATGTGAGGATAAACAGTCTCTGCCTGTCTGTCACAGCGCAGACTGCTCAAGCCCCGACTCTGAAAGGACACAGGCAGCCTCATGAGCATAGGCAAATGTGTGTGTGTGTGTGTGTGTGTGTGTGTGTGTGTGTGTGCAAGCATGCATGGGTAATGGGTGGCGGAGGGGCGTCTCTGGCAGAAAGTGATGCAGCCCATTAGTCCACATCAATACAAATGTTCAGCCAAAAGCACCATGACGACTGCGGACCAAACCCAAAGCATCCAGGATCACACTGAGCGCCGACGGAGCCTCTTTCTCCGCGTCGGTCCTCTTTAATCGCTGCTCTGAGATTTTCCACCACACCAGTCCCAGACATTTTCACAATATCTCAGGTCACCTGCTTCAATAAAGGGCTTTTTGTGCGTGTGAGTTCATGGTGTTCGGCTAATTCAAGTCAACACGGCGTCTGTTTTTACCTAATAAACAAGTTAAGCCAAGAGAAATGAAATGAATAGAGGGAAACTGGAGTAAATGAAACTGCAGGTTTAAAGTTGTCGGTCTGATTGTAACAAACAGACAGGATGTTATTTATTATTTTACGACAACAACAACAACAAGTATGGACCTGGACCACACATTAGACCCATGAACTGCCCTAAAAACTGCTATGTAAAGCAGAAATAAATCATTTTTGGTAACCAATTGGTGCCACGACTAAGTTATACAATGATATCAAACTGAAATCTATTCTTTAATAGAATAAAACAAAAAAATTAAACTTGAAGGAAAAAAATGTACCCATAATAATTTAGCTTTAAAACAATATAGTAAATTAATCTAATGTAATTATTATTGTAATTGTTGAACATTAACCAAGTTCTGAATACTATTAGAGTCTAAAGCTGAGATTATAGTGAGTACATTTAGCTTTAGCCAAGGCTAGCTGTGGCTAACTGGCTCTTGGCTGTTTGGTTTGCTGATGAGCTGTTGCAACATTTATTCTAACATAGATGTCAACAGGTCAGACTCTGGACTTTATGAATGCACATGTCAAACATTGTTTACAGAGAAAAACATTAAAATGACTCGCTCTACAGATTCTTACGCCTTCCACGTGTGAAGAAGCTCCAAACTGTGTCCAGAGAGGACGCAGGCGGGGCTGAGACCAGCGCCTTCGTGACGACATTTGTCCCCGATTTCTTAAAAGCGAACGCTCTCACATTCTTCTCCTTGGTTCCTGCTCTCTGCTGGTTTCCTTTAATCATAAATACCGCCTCAAACTGCAGCTCCATTAGAGAGAGAACATGAGGAACACAAGCTGCCTGCTGTCTCTTCGGTCTCACTGGTGTGATTAGGACGTCAGTTATTGACAGAAGAATAAGGACATCAGCAATTAGCTCTGGCGCCAAATACTCTCATTAGCGAGAAAGAGTGTGTCCCTGGCCTGTTATTAAAACAAATGCATCCCCATGCACTGCTGGAAAATTAGCAACAGCAGTGTGATGCACATAAACACTTCCTGACCTCAAAGGTCACACTGATTAGAATATGTTATATAATTATCTAAAGCGATGGGTCCACATGCAGCTCACTTGTCCAACGAAGGAAGGGACACGACGACACTTTTGCGTCTGGCCCGTGTCAGCCCGGTTTACAGGAAGATGGTCTTAATGCTTCCGGACAGCAAGTCTGATCTGATTCCCTTTAGTCTGACTTGTTTGTGCTGCGTTCGCTGTCTGTTGGTCATGTTGGTGTTTACTGCTGGGGGGGGCCCTTCTTTGTTTATGCAGCAGAAAATACTTGTTAAAACTTGTTATTTCAGGGAATAAATAAATAATAATTCATGATCAAACTGGTGATTCAGCATTTATTTCAGTCCAGTCTCAGTGGCCTTTAGTAGAAATTCTTCCATATTGATATTTGAAAATAATTTATGGCTTTGTTGTTTGTTTATTCCATTTTTTTCCAAATGCCGACACTTACTTTAAACACCAGGCAGCTTAACAGCGATATTTTAAGTTACCGAAGAGCGTCAGTGATTTACGCGGTAAGTGAAACCAGAGTTTAGACTTGATATCACTTGATACCGGTCTTGCTCTGGATGACCCTCCTCCAATGCACAAAAGCACCGCAGGGATTGTGTAATGGGATACTTCTGATAGCCTTGTGGCTGCCGCCGGTGCAGAGTCCAACACTGCGGCGCACGCTACCACAAAATCTGCCAACACCTGCAAACGCGGGCCGAGTGAACCAGGAGCGTTTGCTAAAGCTGCAGGAAGGAGGAGGACGGAAGGGCGGCAGCAAAAGCCAAGAGGGGGGTTTTAGATCATGAGCAGCATTTCTGCATCACTATCATCACCTCAGTGTCAGAGTAAACAGAGCCAAGAGATGTTAAAACAGAACGCATTATGCAAATATTAGTAATGGAGAAAGATCAGGCCGCCTCTCCTGGCATCTCAAAAGGCATCTGCTTGACTCATTTGACTAATTTCCTGCACAGCAAATGTTAACTGAATCGCCCCAGCTGTGCAACACTGGACGCTATTCCAGCGTCATCTTTCTAAACAGTTGTTTACCTCTTACTGACAGCGTAGAAACAACACTGGCTGTTAGACGCCCGAAGCTTTGTCGTCTCACCGAGCAACGGGCGCCCCCCCGCCTCACCGGACCCCGTGCATTCTCATCTCCCTCCTCGGATATGTAGGTTGCCGGGGCTCGGCTAGCCTCCGCTCCTGTTGAGAGTGCAATCGCTATGGAAACCAAACACGTTGCTGTGGAAACGCGGGACAGCCTTTAAAGATTAGTGTTATGTAAGAACAGCTGTAGGCGCCCCCCCCCCCCCCCCAAAAAAAACATAAAAATGGTGCAAGCCAGTCCAGGTCCCAGCGGCGCACACAGTCAAACTGACGCGTTACTCATTTTACATCTGATCCAAAACATGTCAAGGTCAGACCTGCACATGCATTTCTAGAAATACATTAAAAATAGCATGTTTGGTTTAAATTAAGATGCAGACAAGCTGGGAATCAAATCATATTTTGTGTAGAACTGATCAATGAAGCAATATAAGCCCCAAAGTCAGAAACAATCTGACAGTGGCTAATGTGCAGGGAAACATCTGGGAGGAGAAACCACTCTGCTTGGAAATGCCACCGTGCATCAGAGGCTCCCATCATCGTGCATCAGTGAAAGGTGGAGTAGCTGCCAGGACAAGTCATGACAACCTTCAAACGTCCACCAGAACCTCCTTCAGGAGAGACAGAATGAGACCAAACGCTTTAATTGCGGTAAATTCGCAAATGAAACGTCTTGTGACGGCCTGTCTGTCTCCCTACAGGCAGATTCACCCTGGCTCACACACACACACACGTTAAATAACGTGTATTGGAAAGTACCCGGGCCTCACTGAGTGGAATCATGGGTGTGCCTGAAGCTGCAGCTCATGCACCGCCCTGCAAATGTTTGGGGAATTTATAGCGGCGCAGGCTGTTTGTGTCTGTAGCTGGCACTGGTTTCTGGTCTGAGAGTCGCAGTCAGGCACGAGGACACGGTCCAGAATTCATCTTCTGAGGATGACAAGTGATCATGTCAAGTAAGGGTGGAACCACCAGCAATACGCAACAGGCTGATTCATCGGTCCACTCAACGTGGGCTTAAATTCCAGGAACGTCACATTTCTGATGCTCCGAGCAGCACGTGGGTTAATAATGGATAATATCCTGTGTTGTAATACCATCAGCACCACACGGGTACAGTCTTTGACTAAAAAAACCCCAGATGAATCCAAATTTCCAATATTTTGTCCATTTTGTGGCTAAAGCTAGCTCCCAGGCTAAAGCCAGCTCGACTCGTTCATCGGCTCCCAGCCTCCGATGCCCCGTCGTGCCAGATGCACCGCGTTAAGATTCAGAGACGATAAAGCAGCTGCAGAGAGAATCTGATCAGAGGTGAATGGAACTGGTGTGTCTGCATGGTGCAATCACACACTGGGGCAGAAATCTGACTTCCTGCATTTGCATACAGGAGACTCGATGGCTCAGTCAACCACAGTTTGGGGAAACAAATCAAGTTGATGATGTTGAAACTGCGGGCAGAGAAACCTGATGCAGAGTTTCTCATGCACGTTCTCTCATCTTCTCTGAAACACACGTAACATTTAACAAGCCTGTGCGCGCCAAACGCTGCTATCTCTGCCTCCGTGGATGCGGAAAACCCTTTGACTGTATGCGTTCAAGGGTTTTCTCGTCTCCAGGCAACAGGAAAACGCTGCGGCGGCGAATCAAGCACCCCGTTCATACCGTACAGTGTGTGCCACCTGCTTCTGAGGGAAAAATGAGGAGACATTTTGATTCTGTCGGTGTCACAGTGAAGCATTTTAAACGGCGTGACGCTACAAAAGCAAGAACACATACGATGAGTAATGGCTGAAGCGGAGGTCTTAACAGAAAAAGCCTCAATACTTCTTGAGAGCTGCACAGTTAAAATTATAATGTACAACTATAATCTTTATAATTAATAATCCAGCTAACAGCTACAAAGTCATTTCACGTTGCCTCTAAGTGAAACAACGAAGGCTGCCAAGATCATGGAACGTCAGATGATTATTCTCATACTCAGCAACTGAAATTAATAAATTCATTGTGTTTTTCTGCTCATTTAATGTCACAAAAAAGACAAAAACATAGTCCCACATGAGCTGATGATGTTTTTTGATTAAAACAGTGAACTGAATACCTGATGAAACATGACGAGTCATTCGGATACTTTACAAATCCAAAAAATCTGAAGCCCATAACTCGTGAGCCAAAAAGGAAAATGAACAGGATGCTGTTGCATTAAACCAGCTATCGCATTTCCTGATTGGCTCAAACTGATGCTCTGAACTTGCTCTGACACCACTACATCAATACAGATGTTTCCATTCTCCAGAGGCTGCTGTGAGCCAGCGATGGGAAGACAGAAGCTTATAAAAGCTATATGAAGGGGTTAGCACCAGGCTATCTGCTCTCCCGCGGCGGCTGGCGGGACGTACACTGTACATAATTCAGTTTTTATCATAAGTCTTTGTCGAGAGACGGAAGCTTGGGCTAAAAACGTCTTTTCAGCGTGACTAAGCTGCCTGAAAAAGGAAAGAAACCCGAAAAAAGATCCATTTAGCTTGCTCCAAAAATACGCCAATCAAGCAATCGGCAGTGAAAAGATCATTATGATGTTAAAAAAAATGGCTTCAAAGTGTGTGTGTGTGTGTGTGTGTGTGCGCGTGCGTGCGTGCGTACAGTTGGCATTTGAAGCTGTTTGAGAGAAGCACTCAGACGCGGCTCTTTATATCTCAGCGCCGGATGCCTGTCATTACTGACGACGAAGACTCTACCGGCAACTGCTCTTTGGTGCGTTCGTGCATGCGTACGTGCGCGTGCATACCACAGACCCTAACTACGGTGACTGGCAGGAATGCACAAGGTGTCATATTAGCACCTCCCCATGTATGGGCTGGGTTCGCCGGACAGTAACTGACCTACACGGAGGGGAGACGTGGTGCACGCGTGCTGACGGCGGACACAGTGTTTCAGCTGCACAGGTGACTATTTATGACCTCCCTGCTCGAAACACATCGCTATGGGAAAGAAGGAAAGACAATCATGGGCTATTGTACTCTGAGACTTTCTCAGTATGAGCTTCATCACCATCACACTGCATGCAAAACAATGTAATCTTAAATTACACATAACCTTGATCATCAAATTAAGATGAAGTATCATATAACTAATCCAACAAGCAACACAGTGATAAGGATATGTTCTCAGGTAATGAACTGAAACGTTGAGTCTACAAAAATACTGAAAATATCAATCTGAATTTATTGAAACCCAACGTTATGTCTCCAAATTACTCCTCATCTAATCAACCTGTAACCTAAATATAAAAGACAAACAACGATTAGCATTGCTGCTTTGTGTGTTGTCCTTAAAACCTTAAAGTGCCAGATATTTCCCGTGGTTGAGACCAAAAATGGAGCTAAAAGAGAGCAGCTACTGCACTTAGACGTGCACAACAACAAGAAAGCGGTAATGTTGCTTTATGACAATAAAGTCTGTGGACAAGTTCACCGCATCTACTGGAAAAGGTGACCCAGAGAGGCCCAAACAAATCAGTTACTGCAGATTTAAAACGCAGCTGATTCTGCTTTGTTCAAATCACCACTGTCATGGCTCCTTTTCAAAGCTGTCCAAACCCTTTTCCACCCTAAAATCAAATGAATAATCGCCTGTTTAAAGAAAAAAAGCAAGAATGAAAAGCTCCTAAGACAAAGCCAAAAGCTGGCCCTGTGTTTAGGCCTCATCATCAGCGGGACGATCGGCATGGGAAAGGTATTATCTGTTGCTCCCTATCAAGGCCAGGCCAGACGCCGTGTTGTGTTAGCGTGTGAGCGTGGCGGCTCAGGGTTTATCTGCCTGTCGCATGTCATATGGGACAGAGCGGCGGAAGATTGCTCTCTGAAACAACACACCCCTCCCTGTACAGCTTCCCCCTGTCTCACGCTCTGGTCTGTGCCTTGATGTGTGCATCCGCAGAGCGCTGTGCTGGATACACGTCTGACCCAAACAGAGCTGCGTGTACTGACGCGATCTTCGGTGACCTGCGTGGTGTCAATCGGAGTTCAAGAGCAATTGTTTTCGTATTTTGGGAGGGAAAAAAAAGAAGTGTCCTGTAAACCCTGCTAAGTGATCACATATGTGGAGGAAGCAAGGAGAGGGTGAAATAGAGAGAACGGACTCGAAATGAGGAACACATTTTCAGCTGCACTGCAGTCGAGGGTGTGGGCGTGGGGAGTGGGAGTAAAACAAACACACTGTATCTAGCGTGAGTGTGCATGCGTGTGTGTAGTAGTGTAGTGTGCATGTGTGCGGGGAGGGTGGCAACATGGAGCCAGACTGACAGAGCTAAGCTCCCTCCTTTGGGAGTTTCACTCATTCTAGCAGAATTACCAAATCCAGGGAGTTACCATCCCTTAGCGCACAAACACACACTCGCAGGCAATTCATCTTGGCAGTTTGGCTTTGCTGATCCTCGAACAGTTCAAGGGGGAAGGGACTTCAGAAAGAAGCCAGACACAGCAACAACTCAGTGGTTACGGACTCCTGAAAACAAACTCTCAGGTTAACATCACATCTCGCACCCAACTGAGGCTCTTATTACAGCTGCACAACTGAAGCTGCAACCAACAATTATTCATTTACCGCAAACTTGGTTTTTTTGAATTGCTCCACTCGTCTTTAAGACTGGAAAATTGCGAAAAGCAGCTGCCCCCCCCCCCCAAACGCTTCGGGCCTGAAACTTGAAGATGAGCAATTCACAATTATTGAAAAACACGGAAAAGCATCAAATTGTCACATCTGAGAAGCCTGAAACAGCAAATATTTGGTGTTACCTTCTAGATGCTGATCCATTTCCTGTCAATCCACAATATCCTACTATAACTTTATTGTATTTTTAATATGTAATGTGAATATGCATTGCTATGCACTAATAGTGTATACTGTATGGTTCCACTTTTATATCCATCTCTAATAATAACTGCAGGTCTCTATGCGATGCTTTGCTCAGTGCATTTCACTTTGGCTACTGTAACAACAACGTTTTCCCTGAGGGATTAATGAAGTTCTGTATCCGATGCAGCGTATCACTGTGAAAGCCATTATGGAAAGTGAATGTGCACAGTTGTTATTATGCGGGACATGGTGCCAGCTGACCGACAGGAAACGGCTCCATCACCACGCAACTGAGTAACAGCCCAGTTTCCTCTGCTCCACAACACGCCCAGGCTGGAAACAGATCTACTACCCGGTGCAAAAAAACACCACATGAGCAAACACCATCGACCTGAGCTGCAACAAGAGTGTCCGTGTTAACCAGCAAAAGTAACCGTGCGCATGTGAAATGGAAAGGATTCAACCAGGGGCCTGCTCGGGCAGCGGGATAACGACACCTGGGGCAAAAACACACCAGTGGGGGGGGCACGTTTAGTGGCCCTGGGCTGTTGTGGTTCAACGCAGGAAACGGTCCGAGCGACTACAAGTAGATTCAATCTCACTAAAATGTAGAAATGCTTGATTGTTTGTTGAGTGGAAGCGTGCACCGCCGCCTCTCTGCAGACTGCACCGAGCAACATCTTAGCAAAAACAGTGAGAGCTCGCCACACTGAAACACAACGCGACTGTTGGAACAAACACTGCATGAACACATGGGACACCGTACAAACACCGCGGCTGAAACGCAAAACATGTCGACCGTGTCGCAGCTTACCCTCTCTTTGTTGAAGCGATGAAATATAAACAGTGCTCGGTGAAAGCGGGACGGCGGGTTTTACTAATTTTATCCCCGACCCCGGTGGTTTCAGAGTGGGTTTATCTCTCTGCGTTTGTCGTTCCTGCGTCGCTCCGCCCATCCACCATCATCCCACTTGGGTGCGGCAAACTGCTTAATCTGCGGCACGCCATTGGCCAGTGGGAGACACGTGACAGAACCGGGGCGCGTGATTGGAGAACGAGCTCTTTGCCCGCCCCGCTGACCGGGGGCTTTGGATATAATTCATGCATGGTTATTAATTCACTGCTAAAGCTAAAGCCTTGACGCTGATAAGAGCAAATCCTTGTGCAGAGTAAGAGGAGGTATTCAGATATATAATTTTAGGAAAAGTGCAAATACCGCACTGTTAGAATACTATATTACATTAGAAACTATGTAAGAATAATCAGGAAAATGTACTTTTTTATTAAAAATAAAAGTACTCAATGCAGAGAAAATACCCACTGTGTCTGCAATACTATTTTATTTTATATAATTAGAATATCATTGCTCATGCATTCATGTAAAGGCAGGATTTGGCTGCTGCTGCTGCCAGCTGAGGTGGAGCTATTTTGATTATAACTGCAACTATTCATTATTTTGTCACATATTAATTTGCATTATAACACAATTTATAACAATTTATTTTGCCATTAATTTACTGATTATTCTCTTGATTAACTGGTTGATGATTTTGTCTGTGGAAACTCTCAAAATAGGCTAATCAATGCAATATTAATTTACAGGAGACCAAAATTTCTTTAACTGCAGCCTCACAATCCTTGTTTTGTCTGACCAATAACATATAACCATTAAATCTAAAAAATAATTTTAATTTTAATTTTCTGTCAATTGAATAATAAAAGATCACTCTATCTAAATATTTTTATGTGGTTTTATGATCAAAAATCTTATTTTTTGACATAAATAGCAATTTGCACTAATTTTTTCAGCAAAATCACATGAGCAGTCAAATAGCAGCGCCTTATCCCTGTGCAAATGTGTAATATTAATAGTATCATGGGCTGCTAACCACAGCTAAACATGCAGCCATTTATTCAAATGTTTCTGTTTAACAGTTTTACTGTCGCAGATGAGGTCCTGTTGACTCTCTGGTGAAAGTCAGGTATGCTATTTAAAAACCTCTAGCCCTGGAGGTCAATTACATCATAATGTTAGCGTCCCCGGAGCGGCTTCGCAAAATGTGCACCACTGTAAAAAAAAATAAAAAATAAAAATAAAGTTGTAATTTCCCGCCAGGTGGCGCAGTTTATTGGTTTGTTGAGGATTTGAGGTGGGACTTCCGGTTGAGACAAACGAACGTCCCCTCTCTGACATTCACGAATAGCCTATAGTGCCCCCATAGTCTCTGCTGGATCAATGTAAAGATAAGTTGCACAAGCAAAAACATCATATGTTATAAGTGAACCAGAGGCCGCGCGGACAGGAACATCTATATGACCTGTGCACGCGCGAGGTACAAGCATGTGCGCGCGGAGGGCAATGGTTTAGTAACTACAAGGATGACATGTTCGGTATTCTGCCACTAGATGGTGCTGCCTTGCCACATTAGTTTAGTTTACTACTTAACTGAAAAATTATAATTTTATTCCTGAAGTCATTGAAGAATATGAAAAGTCCAGCAGTTACATATTAGTGGTTGAGGCAGACACAGTGGATAATAATTAAGCTTAGATATAAAAAATAAGTCATGCATGTCATTGCATGTACTCCAGGAAGTGCCAAGCTTTTTGTTTATGAACATATTTTGTATGAATGAGAATCAGATATGATTTGGTATGAATAACTAAATCTTATCATTATGGATGTAGTTCATAGTGGTACTGAAATGAACATTATATTCAGAGCTGTATTTTGTCAACCCCTTTTTACAGGCATACTCAATATTAAGATTAAGAAAAGTGTAAAAGCATACAGTATAAAGATACTACAATAGAATATACAAGAAAGTTGTATTAGCAATTGCACATATGATTGTTGAGATATTGCACAGATGAATGAAAGTGGAAGTGGGTTGTAAAGTTGTACATTGTAATAATATTGCACATGTCAGGAGCGTTCATTTTACAATCTGACAGCAGCAGGAAGGAAAGACCTTCAGGATCTCTCCTTCACACGCCGAGGGTGGAGCAGCCTGTCACTGAAGCTGCTCTCCAGTGCTGACCAGCCATCCTGCAGGGGGTGGAACTCATTGTCCAGCATAGATGACAGGTTTGCCAGGACCCTCCTGTCACCCACCTCAGAGAAGGACAGCCCAGGACAGAGCTGGACTTCCTGATGACCTTATCCAGCCACCTTCTTCCTCTCCCTTTCTGTGATGCTGCTGCACCAACAGACCGCACCGTACAGGATGGCTGATGCCACCACAGAGTCATAGACTTCAGGAGTGTTCCTTTCACTCCAAAAGGCAGCAGTCTCCTCAGAAGGGAGAGCCAGTCCTCTGTACCCCACATCGTCGCCGTCAGTGATGAAGCCGACAATAGCAGAGTCATCAGAGAACTTCTGCAGCGCACAGCTTAAGAGGAAGGGGGCCAAGACAGTCCCCTGGGGGGCACCCATGCTACACGCACTTGAGAAATCCAAAAAACGTGAGTCTCACAGAGCTGCCGGGCTTCTCCAGGTGAGCAAGAGCTCGATGTAGCAGGAAGATGATGGCATCCTCCACTCCAACATTAGGCCAGTAGGCGAACTGCAGCCGGTCCAAGGAGGAGCCCACCATGGAGTGGAGGTGTCCCAGGACTAATCTCTCCAGTGGGATGTCAGAGTCCTGGTCTGTAGCTGCTGAGGTCTTTAGGGTGCGGTGTTTCAGACACTGGTACCACACAGGAGGTCCTCCAGAGCTGTGGTACCACCCTCAGCTCGAGGTTCAGATTGAAGACGTGCTCCATAACGCCACACAGTTCATCTGCGCAGGACTTAAGGAGCCTGGAGCTGACACCATCTGGTCCAGCTGATATAATGCCCCCAAGTGATTTTTACTTTATTTAATTACTCAAGAAAAGTAACTAGTAACTACACATTACAACATTTCTACCAAAATGTAGCTTAGAGGTATTGTTTACCTAAAAAACTTAAAATTATTCACATAAGTAAGGTCCCACGACCTCAAAACTGTAGTGAGGTACTATTTTCAACCACTCAGCTGCCTGAGGATACACTGGTCTCTCTAGTGGTTAAACTAGTTAGTAGGTACGTTTACTCAAGTACTATTGTTAAGTACATTTTTGAGATCCTTTTAGTTTACTTGAGTATTTTTCATTCTCCTACTTCATACCTCTACATTTTGGAAGTATAAGTATTACTGTGGATGTAAATGATATACTTCTTACACTACTATTTACCATTTGACACCTGTAGTTTAAGACCTTCAGATAGAGTCTTGTATTAAAACCCCTTGATTTTACTGCATGTACTTTTGATGACCTCTGAGCCTTGTGGTGTTGCTCCTGTCCGGTACCAGTTGACACACAGACACACACACACTCCTCATGACTGATCTCAGACCAGTGCTGGCTCTTTCAGTGTTGTGAATGATTGTGGTCTGCCTTGTAGAGCATAGATACACCAGCTTGGGACTCTAAATATATCCAACTGGTGTGTCTGAGGAGCTCAGGCATGAAGTTCATATACTTACATTGGAAATCTACACCCAACTATTACTTCCTATTCTATTGTGTGTGTGTGTGTGTGTGTGTGTGTGTGTGTGCGTGTGTGTGTGTCTGCCTCTGTCACATTTACATATTGCGCATTTATCTGATAACTAGCAGCATTCAAATAAGCTTCACTGTGTGGTGTCTTTGTCTCTGTGTGTCAGTCTGCTCCTCTCTTCCTCTTTAACGTCCACAAATTAAGCATCTAAATGTCATTTGCATGCAGACCGACAGCAAATGCACCACCAACAAGTGGAGTTTATTAAATAGAAATAAGATAAATACATAAAATATATATTTAAAATATACAGATCTGCATAAGTGGCAACAAATCGTTTGAGCTGCGGTATTACGTTTGGGGTTTCAGCACACATTCCTCGGTCACCTGTTTTCTCTTAGCAGCACATGTCAAAGGGTGAGTGAAGATAAACCCAGCTGCTTTTCGTATTCATTTCAGGCAGCACTTACCATCCCCTTTTAACTCCGGCCAGCCTTCAACTCTAAGCTCTCAAATCACCGGGGGCTGATATGAAAATAAACAATTTGTAGTATGGCTGATGATGCCATGGGAGTGCGGGCATGTTTAAGGATACGGCCTAATTCCTCCGCGCCGCAGTGAAAGGGACATTATAGACTTACTGCGGCTCAACGCATGCAGGTAAACGTCTCGACATTTGTTATTCAGCGATCCCACAAAGCGGCCACAGTAGGTAGACTGCGACGCTGTTCTATCCGCCACCAGCAGCAATCTGTCTCTTACTCAAAGATGGTATTGTATTCGGCCCGCAGTGCCACGGAAAGCCCCTCTCCCTCCTCCTCTGCCCCCTGCACAATGAGACAAGGGTCAGCCTGTCTTTCCTCCACTGTGTTTTTGATTCACTCCTCCTTTAGGAAAATGTTGTATAAACTTTGACCTCCAGCAGTGACCTTTTAAACCCCCTGCCCCCACCTACACAGTCCCCGTCAGCCAAAGGTTTAAGGTAACCGATTCTTCACCGTGGCTGTAGCTAGCTACCACAGAGGACACTGAGGTCACGCCCTCGGTCATATTTCTGGTAATCTGTTGGGTTTGATGACGTGACAGAGAGTAAAAATAATAATTTGGTTACATGCGAGTTGTGTGAGGTTGATCTGATAAAACTTAATCCGCTAAAATGACTTGAAATGTGACTAAAAGGAGATAAAGAGAGTTATTCTTCACAAGATTACAAGCCTGTTAAACACGTAGAGGACTTAGACAATAATGTAGGGGGCTAAAAATATATATAATTAAATGTTTACCTTAAAAATAAAAAGTGAAATATTTGTGTGTTTGTGTTAAATATGTAGAAAACTTCTAAAAGGTGGGTTCTACAGGAAGCCAGAGGCTCATGACCTCAATACATGAAGGTCACTGGAACAAAACCACAAATTAAGATTGCAATGTAACAAACATATGCACTGAAGTCGTCGAACACGGTATCCGCAGCAGAATCATTCGGGTCCTTTAAAGAAGTAAAATGAAGATAGTTTATTTTGTTGAGCTGGAGTAATTCGTAGTAATTCATTTGTTCATTCTGTTTTTTGTTTAAATCATCTGAACCTGCAACTAACTAGTAACTATATATATTAAAATATACCTCAGCAGTATTATTATATGAGTAGTATAAAATGGGTCACTTGAATATATGAACTTTACTTGGATATTTACATTTTCTGCTGCTTTATACTTATTTTATAGCAAATACTGCGCCTTTTTACTCCACCACTATTCATTTGACACATTTTGTTACTAGTTACTTTGCGTTTTCTGATTAAATATGATCAAGACTGAATGATCCACACATCCAACAAAACAGTCTCTCATACTGTTAGATCATCTCCACCTTTAGCAACATGAAAGTGACAAACACATTCATGCATCAGTCCGATAATATGAAATGAGTCACTTTGCTCGATGAGTACTTTTACTTTTGTCACGTTACGTGCGCGTTGACGGCGTTACTTCGGTGGTTTTACTTGAGCGCGTTTGCGGTTGCAGGACTTTTACTCGTAACTGCGGTAAAGGATCTGAGTACGTCTTCCACCACCTCCCCCTGCACCCTCCCCCTGTCTGTTGATATCCCAGCCCGGAGAGGTTTGAATCCAGTCGGCCGCCATGCTGAGCTGAGAGAGAGCGACACGCCAAACTTTGTCACGCCGTCGCCGCTGCACCGACGCACATCTCCGTACGCACCGGGACAAAGAGGAAAACCTTTCCCCCCCAAAGGTGAGTTGCACCACACGGCTTCACCTCCACGTACGAGCCGCTGAAAGGTGCCGTCTGCTTCAAATCGCTGAGTTATTTCAGCCTGTGCCCCCGCTGCTCGTGCTCATACGCGCTGTCGCGGACTTCAAGCTCAGCTGCACTTGTTGCACTGCAGCCCCAAACCCCCAACTGAGGCACAAAGGAAGGCACGGGCGCCGCAAACCGTGCACGATCCATACATTTCCGAGCTCTCACGCGTTTTCACGACGCGTGAAACGTTTTGTACGACTTTCCCCGCGACGTTTCAGAGCCGCATCTAGAGATGTTAGCGGACGGTCTCGTTGCGCAAAGAGTCCACGCAGTCGCTGTCAACTGTCCTTGAAGCGCAAAATAACTCGTGAATATAATATTACTGCGCTCGCTCGCTCGCTCGCTCACTCACACACACACACCAATCTTTTTAAAGATTAAACTCCCCTTGCACTTTTAAAATACCATTCTGGCACCCGGGGGGTCATTCTGGGGTTTCTACCCTTGGCATGCATAAATCAAGGGTGCTCTTTCACCGCGGCAACAAAAGACTTTTTTATTGACAGCGCCGAAACGCGTATCCACGTAACCCCGGTTTAAACCAAGGCTGGTCGGAGCGCCCAGTGCCGACCAGAAGAAACAAACACCCGCGGCACGCACGGTTCAGTCTCTCAAGATGCTGTTTTTGTGGCTCTTGTGCCAAGACGGGAAGGGCAGCGCGGTGCAGCTGGGGCTCATCAGCGGATGCTCGTAAACCTTTCACCTGCCTGCATGTCTAGTCTTAGTCGGAGTGGAGATGTGTGGACTGGAGGGAGTAATAAGAAGTTATGGAGCTGCTCTCTGTCTCAGCATTTGCCCTCTGGCCTGGCTAGCTGTGACTCTGTGTGTGTGTGTGTGTGTGTGTGTGACTGTCTTGGCTCTTTGCAGTATAATTCAAACTGCACCATCATCACCGTGCTCCGTCTCTTGGCCTCCTCCAGACTTCAAACCAAGTGCAGACTTTTCAGCTACTGAAGCAGAGGCGGACTTGCACAAGCTCCAGATTAAACCCGAGATGAAACGGTGCATTCGTTAGACGATAGAGGAAAATGAATCTGCGTGAGGATTGTAACTTCTTGAGTGCAGGCATCGGTTGAATTATTAGTAGTTTGTGTGGTTTACAGGCCAAGCAACTCATCGATTCAGCAGTAAAGTCATCTACAAACGAGCAGAAGGATTTGTGAAATTGCAGATTCATTATTTTCCCCCCACATGCTCTTTAACATTTCAAGGAATTGCATGCATGAACGAATGAAGCCTGCTCACTTAAGAGTAAAGAAACGCCCCTCCACATTATATAGCTACAGGCTTGGTTTGCATTGCATAAGCACTGTGGCATTTCGGACCATGCCGGCTATTTAGCTTGTCACTAAATACAGCTGTTGTGTTCGCCTAAATCTGTTTTTCCACAGCTTCGTTAGTGACATTAGCCGCCCCGCCTCTCCCTCCTCTTCGCTCAGCGCTTCACCAAAATGCATTGGCTGTGACATCCCTTCCCTCGCGGCCTCAATAAGTAATTCTTCTGCCTCATCGAGTTTGATTCCACAGGTCCTTGGTTGGGTCATAGCAGGCATGAGGGCGGCTGCCCCGGATCTTGTCAATATGATAGGCTGGCTGGCGGTTCAGTGGCACCCGGGCAAGCCAGAATCATGTCAGCCAGACCCTCAGGGGGGCCCGGGGAACTGGCCAGAACAGGATATTGCTGTGTGATCATTCACCAGCAGCAGACAAATCATTAAACCAGCGGCTGCGTGCTGCTGCTGAGCCGTTCAGGCGTTTTCTGTCTGTCACTCTGACTTTCCCTCAGGTTACAGGCTGCGCTGTCGTGTTGTCACCGCTCCGTGCAGGTTTTGGAGATGGAAAGAAGGCTGGATGCGGTGTTATATCGTTTGAAAGCGGAGAGAATCGGCCTTTCCTGCACAGGAAATCTTTGCACACGTGCAGCTTTCCCATTTCAGGAAAGCAAATTAGTCTGCGTTTGGCACGTGTGTGTCTGTGTTTGATTAGCTCAGATTGTATTAGCGGAGAAACTGAACTGTCTTTAAGTTGCCCTTCTTCCCACACATTCATTGGAAGCACAGGATTCACATGTGCTAAATGAAATTACACAGGACGCCCTGGCTTGTTAATGATAACTGCGCATAAGCACGCAAGCCCGTCTTTAGACTCTTTTTTTTTTTTTTTTTTATCAATAATCAATTTAAAATGGGTGGGAAATGGGAACTCAGTCAGAAAGTGCGTTACTCAAAGAGAGCTTTGTTCGAAACTTGAACTTTGTGCAGAAATGGCACTTGTTTTGGATGACGGGTTATTTACTTGGATGCCTAGTTTGGGTTTCTGCACAAGCCCTGGATGGTTGTCAAGCGTGCCTGTTGTAAAAAGCTGGAAATTGGTTCTTACTGGAGCGTATCCAGCGTTGCATGTAGGAGCTCACATTGGGCACAAATGCAATCATTCGACCACCTGAAAGGAGACCCCCTGTTTGTAGACGGGGAGAGCCGTCGCGTTTCTTCGCATGCCTACAGAGAGCGACTGTCAGGTAATTGAATGAACCCTTAATGGATTTGACGGTGACCATTCATGAGCCTTCAGAGGCTTTCTTCCACGTCCCCTCCGCTGGGTTTGGTCGTCAGCCAGCTCGTCCAAGAGAAAGGGCTGGAATACCTGCAAATGGAGCGGGGCTGCAGCACTCCGCCTCCTGCTGTGGAGGTTACTGTAAAAGGTGCTACGTCTTTGACACAGACACATACGAGCCCGCATTGTTCCCTGCTGCTCATTAGCAATCCAATTATCAGGAATGTCCCGGCAGCCGAGTCAGCACGCAGGAAGCAAAATCATACGCGCCGCATACAAAAAAAGATGAGAGCCGATATGGCGGCGACCTTTTTCCATGCAAGGTTATTGGATTTCAAATAGTTTGATGTATGACCTGCAGCAGCCTCATTGTTTTGGTCCTGCAGGAGTTAAAGGCCAGAGGTCAGGGGCCAGTCTCTGCTGCTGTGATGTCGAGGTGTGCTGCGCCGGCTCTGTGCAGCAGACATCTGGGGGCAACCCCCCACCCTCCCTTTGAAACACACAGACCTCCCCTGCCACACCCAAGTACCCCACAGCACCCCTCAGGCTGGAATAATTTCCTATTGGCAGGGCGAGAAGCATCTGGCTCCATATCTGCAGCAGACAGTGGCATGTGGCGGCACTTTATGCGTGTGCTCGTGCGTTGGCGGCCATGCATAATGCACTGCCGCATTCCAGAGATGTCTCGACAAAATCGTCTCATGATTGACTGACGGTGGTGAATCAGTAAACACTGGATGTTCAGCTCGGTTTCCTGTTTTTCATCATGTCGATTGTTAGGTAACAATAAGGTGAGGAGCAGTCCGCGCCCTGCAAGGCTTAGGCGCTTTAATGCGTTTCATTGATTGGAGGTAGCCACGGCTCATTTATGTGTTTGGGAAACGTTGACAGCGCTTGCACGAATGAAAACAGCACCGGAAATCTGTGAATCCCAAGATGCTGCACCCCATAGCTGTGAGTGATTTTTGCTGAGCGTGCAGGAAGCGTATTGACAGCTTACTTGATGTTTTGAAAAGGTTCCCGGCGTTGTGTTGCTGAGAGCAGGGAGCTGGAAGGGAATGGAGCCGGGGGAGCGAGCCGACATACAGTACATTCTGTCACTGTGGAGGATATCACTGCGTGACACAGCTGAACGGAGAGAAGGTGCTCTCTGTCTTTGTGCGAGTTTCATCTGCGGCGGAGCGGTCCGGTGGTTGAATTGCTCGCTGGGATTTGTCTGCAGCCGAAAGAAAGTTGATTTGCAGTCTGCAGATTTTATGTCAGCTTGTTATCGCTCAGTGTGTTTGGTGTTTACATTGTGAAAAATGACACCCAACATCAACGATCCGTTGCCCGAGGATGCTAACTGTCCTTAGTGGTCAGCCTGTGCGTGCGTGTGTGTGTCTTGTGTTGGCACTTTTAGGGACAGTTAGGTAAACCTAATGCAACAGTCTGCAAAAAACATCATGAAGATCAAGTTAATTAACTTTTTACATTGAAACTGTTTGAAAAGTGTTGTTTTGGTGTTGTAGAGACAGGTGTTTCTGTCATTTACTCCACCTTTTATTGATAAAAAAGGCTGCAGAGCCATATGTGAAACATCAAGTGTGATGCAGCCATTCGGCAACTTCAACAAAAACTGAGCATTATGAACTTCACGAGGTCAGAGTTCGTTGCAGGACTGTCGTGCCAGGTTGCATTAGTTTTAGCCGGGTGTTCCTAATAAACTGGTGAGTGAGTGAACGTGGCACAGGGCTGAATGCAGCGCTGAGAGAGGGCGGCAGCTGGACCTGCATTCGATCCTTAAAGGAGAGGAAAAAAAAAAAACAAAACGTCACAACAATAGACCACCTCCCACCGACACACACACACACACTACCAACCTCAACCCCCTCCCCCAAATTCCCCCTCCCCCCCCTCCTCAGCAATTGTGTGCATTGACGCTTTCCAGAGGCGCGATCTCGGCGCTGTCGCTCTCCTCTGGCGAGCGGCGTTTTGACTGCTGTGACGGGAGGAAGGAGGACCGCGGCCGTCTGCCACTGACACGCGGTAAAGTGAAACAGCCCTTTAAGGCGCGCACTGTCTTTCCACCCTTTGCAGCCTCTTGGCTCTTTTTTTTAAAAGTGTTTATCCTGCAAGATAGAGAGAGAGAGAGAGAGAGGCAGAGGGAGATCGAAGGAGGGGAGTGTGCCTGAGAAGGAGCATGACCGGGGAGCAGGGAAGGGAGGAGGTGACAGACAAGCTGTGCTGGATGATCATATTCTGTGCTTTTTCTATTTTGTTGCATCTGTCATGCAAACCAGTTGTGACTCTCCCAGTAATAACAGTGTGCCTGGAGGAGCCTCTCTATCTCTGCCGGCGCTCTTCCCCCGCAGCCTGCAGGATCTTCCCACTCAGATCGTGGTAAGATTCACGTCGCAGGCAGCTCGCGTGGAGCGTGTTGACTGCTGGCATCTCGCAACGTCAACACCTTTTTGCCTCTGCCATAGCAATCAGATACGTGTTTATGTTTACTCTGCGCAGCGGAGGGGAGTCTCCGGTCCGGTGCGTGCTATTTTTACCCAAAATCTCATCAGGGAGGTAAATAATTCAGTGCTTCACGATGCAGCGAGTGGGACTCTGCGGGGTCTTTATCCAAGGAACTGGGTTCACTTGGATCAGCTGCATTTAGCTTCACTCTGGCCGTTTGAAACAGATTTAAATGTTTACAGAGAAGGACAGTTGAGGTGATTTAAGGCCCGATTTGGTTGGCGCTGACTCATATTCCAATTCAGAAATTCAGATTTTGCCAGATCACTCGTCATTTGAGGCGATCACAGCAGCTGATTAATTGCCTGAACGATCCGGCTTGCTGACGATCAAACTGTTGTCTTGCATATTGGATATTCTGCCGGGTTGTCTTGCAGTTTGAGCAGCTTCACGGTCCGATTTCCAGCATCCTTTCCGACACAACCCTGTTTTGATACTGCTGATTTTCCATGTTGCGGATAAAACTGCAATGTTGAGACTGAACTTTGCAGCAGAACTGAGAGATCAGACTGTCTGCAGCCACGTCAAGTCCGGTCAACCGATTTGCAAGGCTTGAGCGTCAGAGTCGCAGCTTCTGTTCGCGCAGAAAGGCAGATTCAAAAAACAAACTGAAGATCAATACAATAGCACAGCGTCTGCACAACCCTAGAGTTTGTCTTCCCCTGCTTGGCTGTTGTCAGGAGTTAATAAATCTTCTTTGAGAGGGGACAGAGTGCCTCTGCCCTCCAAGCTTTGAGGGGGACACGCCAACAATTTGCTCTCTTTCTGGGCACTGCAACACTTGGGGGAAAGATGCTGGGTTTGATTGTTTGTGAGCGCTGGGCTCAGGTAGATCAAAGCTAGCTAACATGTCTTTTCAAGCGCTATTGCTGCACTTCAAAGAGCACCGCTCTCCTGAGTCTGAGAAGGTCTCTATCTCAGCTGTGCCACCATCACCACCATCTGTTGTCGTTCACGTGGTCTTTTTTTTTTTTTTTTTAAAAAACCACCAGCTGCAAACTTGTTGCAGCAAAGTCGGGACTGCTCCTTATTGTTCACCGCGTTCATCCAGGCACTGCATCATTGTTTGTGTGAGAAGGCAGGAGTTTAATTTGGGGTTTGGGGTAAGGAGCTCCTGGCTTTGCAGGAAAAACACTTTATACATCATCACAGCAGCGAGCAGGGGGACATCTTTTCGTTGAAAGCTCTCATACTTGGGTGGTTTTGCCACATAGTGCAGAAGAATGGACTGCTGCATATTTGAACAATGCAGTAATGTAAGGAAATGTCATTTGGAAATGGACTTACTGTTCTTCCTGTGACATTTCATCCACCACATTCTGCTCTTTTCATTTCATTCGCCTTTTTTTTTTTAACTTAATTCAACATTTAATAAGTGACAGATGACCCTGCACCATCAGCCCCATTCATTCACATTTCTGTTGGGGCTTTCTTCCTTTTGAGAATACATTTCCATAAACACGGAGACTGGAGGACCAGAGGAAATGGAGCTAAACTGATTACCGCCGATTACTTGGGTGCATACGGTTAATGTCTGCTCCTGCACTGAAGATGGACACATGGGCCAAAGTTCAACGAACGCTCTGGTGCGTCAGCCCAAGTTCAGAATTTAGGGGTGAAGGGAAAGCGGGGAACCGGAGACACATCAGCCTGCTGAGCCACGTCCCACCCCCCCCACACACAGACAGACTGCCGCTGGCTGGCTCCGGGGCTGCTGGCTGGCTGGCTGGCTGGCTGTCTGGGTTTGGGGTTGATAGGATTGGGTGGGGTTGAAACCCTACTTCCTCTCCCCTGTCACCCTCCAGCTGTAGCTGACAGAGATAAAACCATTAAGTGCTCTTTTGGGTTTTGGATTATTAACTGAAGTAGATATGATTTAGAGGTAAAACATATGATTTTAAAAGCTTCAGGTCTGTGTACGTATACTTGACTGTCTGGTGAATTTGTGCCTAACCTCTTTTATCTGCTTATCGAACCAAAATCCCGCTCTGGCAGGTCACAATCTGCGTTATTCCACTGTGTTAACACGTAACAGGGTATAATCTATGAATCTAATGTCCTGCAGTCGTAATCCTTTAAGGGCCGATAAGCTGAAGAGCTAATGCCAGGTTTTGGAGGTTGCTCATCAGGCGGCAGGACGCAGGATGCGACTCATCTCATTGCCTCATTAAAATTTCAAAATCAGAGCGCAGGCAGTGAACATCTGCTGATTTAGGTGCAGTACCAAACATGCATGATTAGCAGAGGTGTTGGTTCCATGCAAACAATTCATTTCTTGCATCCTCTTGAGGTTTTTTTATGCAAATTTGGCACAGGACGATAATCAGCGGCACTGATCCACAACTGCCACCTCTGCGCCTCAGTCACACGGTGCAATCTTCTTCCTCCATTACTGGATTGGTGCTGTCTGCCGTCTACTCTGAGGATTTCTTGGTGCACTCTATTTATGCTAGCTGGCTGGCTGGCTGGTTGGTTGGCTGCCTTGGTAACTATGGTAACAGTATCCCCCAGAAAGTTGGAGAGACCGGGCCTTGCGAGGGGCTAATTGTGAGCAAGTGAAGCATGTCTGCAAAGTTAGCTGCGCAGTAGCAGCCAGGACGTCGGCCCTCACTGATTGACACGGTGCAGGAGCTGCTTGACCTACATATGTGCAGAACACAACAATGCATGTGATCAATGAATAAAAATTTGGGTTTAAATCACTTTTGCACTTTTTAATAATACGTTGTTCGCTAATTATCAGTATTTATCACCCTAGTAGTGTTTAAAATGGTGCAAACACTATTTTAATAATCAATTCCTTATTTTATACGTTTTATACGTTTCTCTGGTCATTGTGTCTCTTTTATGTTTTCCCTTTGTCATTTATTTATAATATAAGCTGAATATCTGTAGGTGATCTCATTCAATCAGCGGGCTAAAACTCAGACGAACTGCGCCCTTATGATTAATTAAAAACACGTGTTAGTCACAGCCTTAAATTATGTTGTTATGAGGTCTGTGTGGTATTAATTTGACAATCGTGGACATATTTGCATCATATCTGTGTCGGGAGGTGTGAACAGATGAACTAACTTTGCCTTTTCGCTCTCTCGCAGGCTGCTGCTGTGACGTTCGCCCCCGGGCCTCTCCCCTTAGCCGTTTCCAACCGTGTGAGGACGAGTAAAGCAGTTTTAATGAATCAGTTTTCGCTAGCCGATGCCATGACAGACAAGTAAGCCTGTTTATCTTTTTTTTTCTTGCGTCTGCTTGTGTGTGTGCGCGTGTGTTTGTGCGTGCTGGCGTAAGGAGCCCACCGTGCTCTGGCCCTTTTGTTCACTGCGAAGGAAGAAGATGATGCCGTCTCCTGTGATTACACTTCTCCCGCTCGGCACAAGATTGCCTCCTGGAAGTGTTTGCGCGAGCGCGTTTCAGCGCAGGACCAGAGGAGGGTCGGGGGGCTTCGGTAGCACAGAGAGGAGTGTGTTGTGTTGGGGGGTGGGTTTGGTATAAAGACAGTCTGTTTTGCCCCCGAAGACGTATGACATTTGCATCAGGGCTGATTTGCATTCTCGTTCACTGTGCTGGTATGTTGCTGCTGCTGTTAGCTGGTCTTTATTCGCCTGACAAAACACAGTCACTTAAAGGGTTTTGAGCCTTTGCCGTACTACCTCTTCCTCTTGCTCCCTCTCTGCGTTCTGCCCCTTTATTTCTTTTTATTGGGGTTCCTCCTTCATCTTTCCCCTTCCCCCTTTTCATTTTGGACCCGTTCTCTGCGCTCCCTATCTCTTTTCTCTTTTTGTCTCTTTTGTCAACCTTGTCTTTGACTCCCAGTCCCCTGTTTGTTGGATTTTTATCTATAGAGGTTGGAGAATTTGGGTGCAGTAAGCAAAATAATCTGCTGTCGGTGTTCATAATAAGCGGAATAAGTGGCGCAGGCCGGTCAGCTGAAAGGGATAGGCGCAAACCCGGCGAAGGCCAAACAAGGCCAGGCCTATTATGTGCTTGAGTTACAGAAAGAAACAAAGGGGGAGTTTAAAAAAAAAAGATTGTGCTCAGAATGATGAATCAAAGTGACCGTGGATACGTGTGCGAGCAGAGGGTTGCAGTGCGTGCACAGAGTTTCCAAGGCAATGTTGGAAGGTGAAATGAGGTTGAAGTGATTCACCGCGCTCATTCGGATTCACCTGTTGACCCATTTGGGGGGGGGGGGGGGCTGGTGTGATGAGTCACTCGGTCTTTCAATGAAACAGGCCTCAGGGTGGCTGACACCAGCGCACTATAATGCCAGTGTAAAATATCGTGCATCTAGTTTGTTAGTAGAGCCGGATAATGCTATATTTGCCCAGAGGGGAACTTCTCTTGCAAATTAGAAGGTTGCACCACTTCAGCCTTTGCCCTTTTAGGATGCGTTTCAATATTTTGCAGAGCCAGGCGTTTGGGCTTAGAAGTTTTTAAGTGCTTTGGATGCAACATGAAAGGAAAACAAGAAAAAGATGTTCTTGGAAACCTCCTTTTTTACTTTGAAAGAAAGTTGCAGCAGTATTTTTTTTTTTTTTTTAATAAGGCTCTGCTGGCCCGAATGAAAGCAAAGTCAAGTGAAGGCTGGGAGTTTCTAAGTAAGTGATGATGTTGTTGACAAGCTGTCCCATTGGATGAAAGGTATCCGAGCAACCGGGAAAAAGGGGGCGAGAAAAAGGGGGGAGGGCGGTCGGTGTATTGTGCTAGTCCATGTTGTAGGATGATTGTTCGTAGGGGAAGAATGATAAATGTTACGGCGAAAGGAAGTGAGGGGAGAAGTTGGAGGACGTGCCCCCCGACAGTGACAGTGAACAAAGCCCCCCTCAACATGGGACTACTTAAGATTCATACAAAGGCAGAAGAAGACAGCCACTTATTTTCTCTACACGCAGATACCCCCCCTTTTTTTTTTCCTCCAGCTCAAACATGAGCAAACATTTGCACATCGTGGGATATCAGTGGACATTCCTGTAGATATGCGCATTCCAACTGTTATTCCCAGATCCACTCGCGCCTGCAGTTTTCTGACATTTTCCAGCAAGTGCATATGACCCTCGAGTGCACAGTCTTCTCCATGCAGATGTTGCTACTGACGCAGGAGCTGATTATCAATCTGCAAGTGTACTTTCACCAAAAAAAAAAAAAAAATGAACATGTTTCATTTGCAGGATTTGAAGTTCAGCCTCCTATTGTACCAGGATGCTCCGGGATGAGGAAAGTTTCTAAAGCCAGATTTGCAGCGCAGTGCTTGTAGACGAGGGGATTCTTTCTGTTGAAATTCAAGCCTGCATAATCCTCTTCAGCGCGCTGCTTTGTGTGTGCATGTGCAAAAGTACAGAGTCCATGCGCCCTCCGTCCTGGATTTGAAAGGAAACAGGAATTTCACCTAGTTGTTCTGCATTCAGTATGATTTGCACCGGGGTTCACTGTATTGCATCACGTATGGAAAGTAGGCCAGAGAGACAATGCACCGCGTGCACAAAGAGAATGTAACTGCATGAAAATGTCTAATGGCAGTTAAAAATATATATATTATTTTGCCTTAAACATTTTCCCTAAGTGTAAAACTCTCTGCCGTGAAGCGTGTCTCCAACTGTGCTTCTGTTTTTAGGAAAAAAACAGAAAAACAACGCAAAGAATGTGTTGTTCTTTAAGCCCTCAAACCATACGTTCATATTTCTTTATGCAACGGTTCCTTCCTCCTCCTACTCATTTCTCCTCGCTCTTCTTTGTCCTCTCTCCTCAACCACTGTATGAATCTGCACGCTCGAATATCCTCTCTCATAGCAAACCTTGTTTTCTCTTCTCCGCCTCTGTCCCTCTCGTTTTCCTTCCCTCCCCCACCTGTGGTAGTGCATGCTGACAGCCCCGTCAGAGACTTGGGATGTTTATAGATGGCCAGTTAGGGTGGCTGCACAGACGAGAATGAGTGTGTGTGTGTGTGTGTGTGTGTGTATGTGGTGGAGTGGAGTGGGGTTGGGGGCTTTTACTGGAATGACCGCGCTGTCACAGAGAAGAGTGGCCTTTCCCAGCCTTCTGTATATCTGTTTGCTTTGTGTATCAGTATCAGTCAAAGTCCCAAGTGTGTGTGTGTGTGTGTGTGTGTGTGTGTGTGTGTGTTTGTGTGTATTCATGTCAGCCTCAGGGGAATAACCACTGAAAACCACCATCAGCAGCCGGTTAAGAGCTTTTCTGTCACTTACACAAAACTGCCGCACGTACATTTGTTGGAAACCTGCTTAAGTCCCACATGTGCAGGCAGAAGACACTTGAAAACCAAAGAGAGGTTTGTGACGAGTCCATGTTTAACTGCTGCTTAACTCCTGCTTTATAGAGAAATTGATTGCACTGATGCTGTTTTGCACCAAACACCTGAATGCTGTTTTATTTTTAATGGCATTAACTGCATCAGGAACAAGTCTGAGCCTGATTTCCTCAGGTGGCTATGTTGTATTTGATATTAAAATTAAATTAACTGCAGGACTTGATGGTCCTCAGGGGATGAATCTGACTGGTTTGTGTAAAACGCTAATCAGCAAACGTTAGCATGCTAACGTGCTAAACATCCAAAAGAAATATCATCGACAAGTCATCATCAAGCTAGTCAGACCATCTTTGCTGCTTCACACTACATCAAAACACAAAGTGCAGAGCCTGAAGTGAGGGATCTTGTCAACTACAGGAGGAGGAAACATTCCCTGAATGTACAAGCACTGATGTTGAGAAGGGCTTCGGGGGATTGACGTTAAGCCCATTTCTCAGGAAAGACTAAACTTTTAAGAATTCCTGGAACATTGCGGTTCAGGTTTGGGGGGCAAATGAAGATAAAACCGATTGTGCACTGATAGTTAAAATGAGAAACCTTCACCAGTGCTCTGAGACATATGCTACTGAGATGAAATGGAGTTGGTCATGAGATGCTGACAGAAGCTCGAGCTGAGGTCTTTTATGTGGGTAGGGAAAATCAGGTGTCACAGTGGAGTGAGCTCAATAGCCGTCCTGTCGGTATGTTTACCATAGGCTGGGCTTCTGAAGTGGGGCCTATTAATAAATTTGTTCTGGCTTGAAAAGTCTTCAGTTCTCATTCAAGTCCACTCATCAATTAAATAAAACCCAGACCCGTGACATCTCCACTTCCTCTCTGTGCCCTCTCCAGACCACAGTGTCACCAAGGGCGTGGTTTGGGGCACCGCTGGGCTCGCACCGAGGCTCGACACCCACTCGGGACATCTTGAATTGAGACGTGACGGCATGGTGACACTGGTGTCATTGGGATTCGTGGGTGCATGGTTAAAAACTCTGTATCAGCTGTCATAGGGTTTTGTGGGAGCCGAGGGAAGCCAAGTCAAAGTGCTTCCTAAGGATGTCGAGGGGGATGCACCCTTTGGCCTGGGGCTCATCAATCTTGCGCGACTGTCATCTTCTCCCAGCGCTCCATTGATGCTGACGGAGGAGGGCGAGAGGCTGGGACTCGTTGCGTCGTGTATATGCGCTCGCTTGCTTACATGCTCTTGTTTTCTTTGTGTGTCTGGAGGAAGATGGGAAAACACAGGGTGATGCATCGTGCACACTGAAGGACTGGGCTGTCTCAAAGTGGCCCCACGCTGCAACTATCAAGGCTTTTGACCTTGATCCACCTGACTTACCGCCCTCTGCGACTTTGGGGAAACTGATAGCAGCCGTGAAACTGATCCAATGTAATGCTATTAGTCAGTTAGCTAAAATCTATACTTGTTGACAGAAATGCAATAAGAAATGTTAATGTGGATAAATATTCCCCACCGCAACCAACTCAGAGCAGGAAACTGTGGTCGCAGGGTATTAATGTGAAACCAGAGGAAAGACGCTAACGCACGGCTAATGCTTGTGCACATCTAAACCTTTTTTTTGTGTGTGTGTGTGTGTGTGTGTTAATATGATCTGAACCGCCCACAGTTGTAGTCTGGTGTGTATCATCTCCGCTTAACATAATCTGATTATTCTTTTATACAGTAGAGCTCAGGGTGGGAGGGCAAGGGGGCTGCATTACAGTAGCTTACCCCACCAAGCAAATGCTAATGAATCTGCATATTTGGGTTGATTTGGTTGACCTGAATTCAGTTGTCTGGAAGATGTGTCTCCTTGTTCTGGGGTGGCATTTGTTGCTTTGCTGCCAGTGTCTAGTCTGTCATCTCGGGATTATACTGACTTATTTTATCTTTATCTCCACAAAACGTTTAATTTTTAAATAACCAGGCGTTGATTCTCGCAGGCTGAACCGTAATCAAGGTAAAGTAAATGTGTTAGTTAGCGTTTTCCAGTCAAACCCGGCTGGATTGAGGTGGACGGGGGGGGGGGGGGGTGAAGCTTGTGTGCTTGCGCGGGGAGAATGTATTCAGCCTCGTTGTAAAGGTTTTCATTTTGCTCAGGGAAGCAGTCTGAGGGAACCGACTGGAAAGTGTGGGTGAATGGAGGCCCAACCATCTGTCACGATGGCAATGAGATTTCTACTTTCCTTCTCTTTGACTTATGAAATCTTGTTTTGGTGCAGTGAAAAGGAAAAGATCTTCCACCCAGCTGACTGTTCTGTTAGTGCTGATTCAGGTTATTCCCACGAGCTTTTGTTCTTGTTTTAATTCATCAGTGACGCATGAGTCCAGTGCTGGAAGCTTGTTTTCAGTTGAACAGTGCGGCTTGACTGTGGTCACTTACTGGTTTTACACTAAAATCAACAGGAATATGCTGCGTCGACTTGTTTTTTTGTTTTTCATGTGAGGATTTGAAGGTTTTCTCTGTCACACATGACGACGAACTTGCATTTTGGACTCTTGTTCTGACATTTTGCACACAAAATGATTTGTCGTCCAATAAAATAATGCTCCCCAGGTGTAAATAACAAACATGGATGAATAATGCAACATGCCTCTGCATCATACCATCAAACTGATCATCTTATAAATTGTGCAACCTGTTCTGCTGAGTTTAAGGCCTGGCTGCGGCTGACCTCTCATGGGATTAGCCCACATAGAGCAGATATAACTCAACAGCGTTGAAGGGGAGAGGCCTTTCACTTTGTTCTGGTTGATCCATGGGACACGGCTGCCCACAGCCTTGCATTTACGCTCCCATAGGGCCCAGCGAACGGCCACTGTGAACGGCCAGACCTCTGCAGCGGACGGAGAAGTGGAAGAGGAAATGAATGCAGTGGTCAGAGACCTCAGGTTCCTCTGATGGTATTCACACAAGATAATGTTTATCATTTGACTGCTCACCATGTATTTGTCCTTGGTTATAAAAAGTTAGCACGGTATCCTGATAGACATCATATGATCTCACGGGCTTAGAGGTCAGAGGATATTTAAGTCACTATATAATTGTTTTGTCCTTCCTAGAATGCTTTTCTACCTCAGCTGTGTGTGTGTGTGTGTGTGTGTGTGTGTGTGTGTGTGGATGGATTATTGGGTCATTCATGTGTGTTCCTCCATGTAAATGTCATTTCATAACCGTTTTATTGTGCAAACCTGTGTTCGTCATTGATTCATCATATTTGTCTAACCATGGTCTAGACAACTAACCACACATGCGCACACACACACACACACAAGCTGCTTCTTCCTTCCTGTAACACACATGTACATACACCACACACTAACTACATAACTGTCATGTCTGATCTTTCTGTCTTCTCCCCCCCCTCCATAGCTTGAGGATTTTATAATTCTCTCCGGAGGAAGAGCGTCGCATCTTGTAAGGAGCCACAGGTCAGAAACTCTACTCCTCTCACTCCCTCCCCCCCCTTTTTTTGTTGCTCTGCAGACCTGCACTGAGCTGCTCACAGGCCCGCATGCTTCAACACGAATGCTGCATGCTTCTCCAATCCCCCTGATAGCCACCTCGGGGCTTTACTCCTTTTTTTTTTATTCCCCCTGCATGTCCACACCTGGGCAATCCAACTTTGATCTGAAGCCGCTTTGCTTTGGTGCTGTGGTGCCAGTTTTTCAGTTATTTTAACGATGCTTTCCTTTTTAACCAATCATTTGCCCTCAGGTTGTGATTTTGTCTTCCTTCCCTCATTTTAAGTTGTGATTCCCTTGTTTTCTACCTGCTTGAAGGCAAACTGACGTTCTGTGTTGTCTTGTTTATATCCAATGAGCGACACGCACAGTGTTGCCTTCACTTGCTTCTTGGACGGCCCAGCTTTGTTTTGTACCTTTGCTCTGCAAGTGACTGTTTGCTCAATCCCTCTTCCAAATCGTGATCCTCCAGGCATATCTAAGCACGCCTGCAAACGTTGGATTTCTCCAAATGCTGAAGAAGTGTGAATCAGAGTTGGCGGTTGAGATTTTGCAGGATGATTTCTTTTGTTATTGTCTTCTCAAAAACCAGAAATGCAAGTATGAGATCAAACTGTGTGTTCGTCAATGTTAGCACTCTGGCTAACCAGCAAGTATGATGGAAACATAATGTTACTTAAAATAGCAACGATGAATGAATGAATCTTTAGTATTGCAATGTTAAAACAAGGGGTTAAAGACATTATTATTATTATTAACACTTCCTTTTTCAAGAGCGACATTCACAATGTGAGAGCCAAGAAGCTAGTGTAACATCGGCAGCTCTGTCCTGATCTTTATTCTGTTCAGAGAGATTTACACTCCTACAACTTCATAACTTGTTAGAAAAATAGCATTACGTAATATATTACCAACTAGTTAAAAATATTATTTTTATTGCATACAAACTGGGTTGCAACCATGAGATTTGCATGAAAAAAATCTGAAATTTGAAGGATATAGTATAATATAATATAATATCTTTACTCTTTTTAATGTTTTATTTTCACTAACACTAATATAGTAGAATTTAATCATGTAGATAGGCAAATGTTAATGGTCTGCTAATGAATTTGCATACAATAGTATACAGTTACACTGCTGCAGCAGCTCCAAATACATATATTTATAATAAGAATAATACCTAACGAGCGCTACACTGCACTACATGACCATCCTAATACATGGCACTCATTGTAACACCCGTAACGGGGAGTTAATGATGGATAGCTAGCTACGGCAGACATCGGGTCAGCTCACAAAATTGGCAAAACAAAGCAGAAGCAGACTTTCCACGTCTTGCTCGTAACGGTGTAACATCGACGACTCTTTGTTTCAAAAGTTACCTTGAATTTTGTGCAAACCTGCCTGTTATTGTCCGCTGCACATGTGCTGCAGTGAGTAGAATGCTTATCACGCATAGCAACAGTAACCAAGGGAGGGGAGGGGCTTAGTAAAGTGTCAGCTGATGCCAACATCTGGTTCACAGGAACCAGCAGTTTCATAACTGCTGCCCATGCATTTTTTTCTTTTATGGTGGATTAAAGTTTGGAGTCATTTTGCTTATTCAGCTGCTTGAATTTGATCTAATTTTCTTAAACGCCTCCAATTATTTTCATCACCATGCCGACGGAAGCAGGGCCTGAATCTGGCCGCCGGATCACGATGGTATCTGTGTGCTTTAAAAGCGTTTTAAAGTTTCGGGCCTCGGCTTTGTGTTGCCCGACCCTCTCTGAGAAGGAAACGGTGAAATTGGCGTTTTATATCCTGGTATGCCAAGTTCAGGAGGACACACTGTTAAGAGTTGAGGCAGCCTGTGAGTTTTCACACAGCACTCCAAAGGAGGTTTTTGTCTTTGCCGGGCCAAAATTACCACCATGAAATCAGTGCCTGCTGAAGACCATGCTGAGAGAAAAGCAGAAGAGAAAGGAGTCCTTCTTAATGGCAGAAAGGAGAGGAGAAAATATAGCAGAGTGATGTTTACAGCCCTTTCAAATGTCCCCTGACTGGTGGGAAAGCCTAGTAACTGTTTTTGAATCCCGTATTCCTTCAGCAGTGCACCGAAACATCAGGAAAATGTTTGCAATGTAGCTAAGGGCAATCATATTTAGATATTTTCACTCCAAGTCAGTTGATTCGAAACCCAGACCTTGAGGTTTATTGCTCTCCGGGAGCTGAAGTCACCTGCCCTTGGATATTGCCGTTTAAAAAGTCTACCACCAATTCGACTACCATTCACCAGCTGGGGACCGCAAGGCCTTCAGCTGGGGACCACAAGACCTTCAGCTGGGCTTTCGCAGCTTCCCAAAATAGTCGCACATTATACGCCCCAAGGCCTGGCTGGCATCACAGTAGCCTCAAGGAAACTCCATCAAGTGAGAGGTTGGAAGTGACCGAACAAAAGGTTTCGGTAGAGTATTAGTGTCGCATTTAAAAGGCCAAATCACCTGCGCGCTCTGCTCACAGCAGCTCAGCTAAGTTTGGGAAATATTAATATTAGTATTTTTACTTCTAAGAGGGTTTTTATTATATAGACAGAGAGGAGAGGCTGTTTGTACAGGAGAGATGCTTCCATTGGCTTCAGGAAACTTGCACGCTGTCTGAGGACTGCACTGGATGACGACACAAAAGGCAATTTTTTAGATTTGTAAATGCAAAAGTGGCTTCCTGAAAAGTTCCTTTATTGTTATTTTTGCCGTCGCAGATGTCAATAGTAAAACTCCTCCACTTATTTCCTCCTTTTTAATTAAAAGAAAAGGCGCACGATGATTATGTTTTGACTGCAGAGGGACATTTGGTGCTTTGGACGGGGAACACCACACTGCAACGCTTGTTCCTCTAGTCAGCCTACTCCACTTGCCTGTGTGTTTATAGGGAAGTTTTTCAGATCTTCCAGAGCCATGTGACTCAGGGAAAGGGCGTGTTGTTTTTAAAAAGCTTGCCATCGGCAGACTAAATATACCCTTTACTGGACCTGACCCTTCATTTGCCTTTGCTGTGGCCACTTTAGGTCGACATGCTAGCTCAGCAGGGGCCCTACAACTAGTAATTATATAGGAGGGTTTCCATTTAACATCCCCCGTATAGTGTTGCCTTCACACAAGCTCTTTTCCTCAGTTTAGATGTTTGGGTTGTCATTGATGGTTTAACCACATTTTAATTCTACCTACCTCAGTTTCTGTGCCAGCTTCCGGCCTGTTAGGCATCAGAAAGGAGCATCGTGTGCTCCGCGCCATCACGCAGCCTTTTTAAATATGAATTAATGCTGTGAATGTAGCAGGTCATGCTGCTAATCCCGGATCCGGCTTTTTAAAAGTTGAACTTTTCCTCCCATCTGTCATCCATTGAGCTCACCATGGATAATGTGCGAGGACTGCTGCATCATCTGTTGCAGTTTTTAGACGATTTCCTCCATATGACCGAGAGTCAGCTGTGCAGCGGAGGTCCCACAGCTGCTCGCTGGCTTTCAGATGACTTTATGTTAACATGACACGGTGGCTTTGCACTTCACAAGCGAAGGCTGATGTCTATCTTCAGCGAATTGCACACGGTTTGGACACGGACCAGAGCAGCAGGCTGACCCGTTGTGTGTCCATTTTATCCAGATTACTTGTGAAACTGACTGATTGTTCTTGAAACTAGGGTGAACTACATGATGTGTGCAGCCTTGATCATCAGGCGGAAGTGTAATAGTCAGCTGGAGTTGTCATAGACAGTAAAGCCTCGGTTGTCCACACTCGAAATGTCAAAAACAGTTCATCAGCCGGTGGGGGAACGCAACCCAAAACTCTGCTGCAGCTGGCAGTATTTTAAGACGCGCTCTCGGTCCCTGTCTGGTCTCATAAGAGGGATTTGGTGCCTGCAGTTGGCATTATCATGTACAAATGTGAGCGTGCTGGAGCCTCTGCCACATCTATAGCCAAACGCCATTAATCTGCATATGACATTGGAGCGGACATCTGTCCCCATCAGTGTGTCATCCTCTGCCGTCCCAGTATTTTGTTTCAAGTGAAGGCTCTCTCGCTCGCTCACTTCCCCACACGGGCTTGGCTCCAAATAACCCACAATACCCCTGGAGAATATAAGAGCAAGCCTTAGTGCTGTTAGAGATAGACGCACTAACACTAACACACTGAGAAAGCTCGATTGCTAATCATTGACCTCAGTTTAATGGATGCAGATTTAACAGGTATTTCCAGTTTAAACTATTATTACAAATAATCTTCATATTTTCAGTTGATTAATTGTATAGAATAACAACAAATGCCCCCTGACAAGGCTCCTCAGACTCCAGTTACACTTCTAATGTTTGTTTTGTACCTGAGCAAACAGAAAGATGCGCTTTCGTCCAGCTCTGGATTCAATTAAGCAGTAATATCGACCTGCAGCCATGTTATCATTGCATTACTCCCGGATATGATGTCCAACTATATGATGGGGTTATTAGAGAGCCTTCAGCAAAGCACCCTAATTAGCATAAACTGTCAGTGCTGTTATCACCGTTCCCGCAGCTGGGTGGGTACTGTACAGATGGTCCGGTGGATTAAAGCCGTCAAGTCACAAGAAAATGTGGTGTATGCACTCTGTGCCCAGTTTATTAGGTACACTTAGGATTAGACTGTATTAGTTTTAGTGAACTTTACTACATTGATGAAGGTTATGATGCTCAGCGACTGTTAAAACTCTAAGAAAGGGGTTGAGTTACACTAAACGAGTCTGAGGTGTTTCTGTTATTTAGTCCACCCTTGTTTGCTTGAAATGAAGTTCAACAGCATCACAACCCACAGCCTCCTATGAAGCAACAAAACTCAACACTGTAGCCTTCATGAACCCGAGCCCGATGGAACCTGAACAAACATTTACTCATGATGTTCGGCTCGGCTTTGTTCGGGTTGCATTATTTAGGCTTTACTGCTACATTAGTTTTAGCAAATAAAGTCTGTCCTAGCTTGTCTCAATCAGGTACAAGGTGATAAATCCTGCAGGATGTAGATGAATGAAGCAACGACCTGTGATGGTTGCAGGTTGATCTTTTGCCAAAGAGAAGGTTGTACCTGAGCTGATAATACAATAAAAACTATCATTGAGGTGTGAAGCAGCAACTGGTAAACAGCAGAAGTCATTTTCAGAAGGAGAAAAGTTAGTGTGCAGCATGGAAACGTCAAAGCGAACTGCCAGCGGAGACTTTCTTGCCACAGAACGAACTACTTAAATTTTCCTATAGCGCTGTTTGTTTGTGCACGCTTAGGCCATTTGGTATTACAGCAAGAGACGGACCAGAAAAAGAAAACGAGGCGCGGCCTCTTGGCGCGCTGCAGCAGAAGGAAGAAGAGCATCTCTGTGCATTGATGCTGATGATGAGTGAGAACATGGAAAAGGGAGCCAGTGAGGGGGAAAAGAAGCGAGGGGTTGGAGTTGTTGGCAGGCACTGAATGTCCAACTCCCTCACGTCACCCTCAATCACACTCGGCGTATCCTCACATACTCTCTGCTCACAGGATGTGGAGCTTCTTTTAGCTCCGCATTGAAAATGAAGTGGCCACCGTGTGGTCTTATCAAATCGTCCCGCCATTTAATCGGGGAATTAGATCAGATACGGTCGGTTTACTTAATACAACTTCAGTCCACTTAAACTATTAGTTTGTTAGTCTTCTCTTTACTAAAACGCCAACATATGACACCCACCGCAAACAAAATCAAATGACTGGGTCACACAGTGGGGTGCAGCTCCAGGAAAACAATGCATGTTTGTCTGTAAGTAATATCCAGGCACACATTCCTGGTGGATTACTGTAACATTATTATCGGTGTGTTTTGCTGTTTATTTCTCAATCGTGAAAATAGTTGGCAGCGTGATAACTCTCCAGAGATGTAACATTTTTCTAATCATTGCAATGTGTTTTCAGCCCGAATCCCTGCTAAATCAGGATTTACGGTCAACACGAGCAGCAGATAGACTGAGCCTTTTTACGTCGGTGCAGCATACATTATATTTACAAAGCCTATGTCTGTAGGTATGTCAAGTTTTCCATGCAAATGTATAAATGAAGCTTTATTTCAGAGGTGCCTGCAGATATGACGCAAAGCAAAATTATTTCATACAGAATTGTACAAGTCAGGTTCCTGCCACCTCGTCTAACCAGCTTAAAATCAAAAGTTTGTGCTTGAGTGGTAGATTAGCCTTCACCGCAACTCTCACTTGCTTGCAAGCATCCTGCACTGCAGGCTTTTCATACTGTGTCCCAATCTTACATACACCCATCAGGGGAAGTGGTTTTTGTTATAATCCCACAGATCTGTCTTGCGCACCTTTTTAAACAAAGATTGTCAGTAGGCACAGATGCCACTCTGTATCTCTTATCAGTATTTATCACAAGTACACATTTCTACCTTCAGTAAGGCATGCAAACAATCAATGAAATGTTTTGTTTAACATTAAAAATGGCCACTTGAGGAAGAGTGAGGTGGCAGTCGGCCGCAGTGGTATTCAGCATCATGATCATGCTTGATTAGCTCAGTTTGTGCCAAAGTAAAAAAACAATACTCAAACAGTGAAGTGGCTGTGATTTGTTATGATGACCTGCTTCGGTCAAATGAAATGGTCAGCTCCCTCTTAATGATTTGTTTGTGTTGCATAAAGACATAAAAGCACCTTTACAATAAACTACATTTACATACGTCTCTCTTTCATGCTCACTGACACAGTCAAAGTGCTCGTGCACAGATAGGCAGAGCTCCAGCCCCCCCTCCCCCGTCTGTACCCTGTCCTCAGTGGGCAGCCTGCCAGTGTCTGTGCCCAGTTAACAGCACAGTGCTGGGAACCCTAAGGCCCCAAGCAGGTGTCAACCTCCCTGCCCAGCCAAAGGAGCTGAGAGGGGAACACAAAGGGCTCAAAGAGACCTGCCAGCATGGTAACCGTCTTAAATATCCCAGGCCAGTGTGGCCACTCCTCTAAATCTCCCAGCAGCATAGGGTAGCTGCCAGTTTGCTCTTTCTGCTACTGTAACGCCGACTCAAAGGCTGTTTTTTCTTCCTTTTCTCGCCCTTAAATGGGGTTCAGAGTGGTAAGATTGATGGAGTGCGTCAGCTGCTTGAAGATACAGGAGATGAGTCCTGTTTGAAGCTTTTTATTTATGCAGAGGATTTTTCAAAAGGTCAAAAACTGAGAGAAATTTTGTCCGTCTGAGTTTTTTTTTTCTCCGTGCATTCAGCATTGTTATCTCACGCTGTGCATACGTCACTCCCTTTCTTTGCCCCTCACTCTTTCTCTCTCCCTGATTAACAGTAGCAGCGTCGGCTGGCGTCATCAGGCAGTTTGTGGCGCATCTTTTTACGAGATGCTTGCAGATCCAGATCAGATCTCAGGGGCTTGTGCGATCTTTCAAAACAGACACACACAGGCTTGGCTAAGGGCTAAGCTGTCCTGGCATTTAAATTGGCAAGGCTGTAAAAGAAGTGGATCTGAGAGAAGAGAGAGAGAGAGAGAAGAGATGGCTTTCTCCCTCCTTCGCTCTCCATCCATTCTCTCTCTCTGTTCATTGTTGAATACTTTGCAGTGATGATGTGGATGTGATGGGGGTGGAGTGGAGTGGAGGCTACCCTCATCTTCAGTAAACAATAGGTCCTTGTGTATTTGACCCCCTCTTTAGCAGAGCGGAGTCCATGGCTAGAGCCGAAGCCGGGATGGAATTCCATCTTTGCCAGATTTAGTCGGTGGAAACCCTCGCAGACCCCCTCCCTCTCAAACAGTCCCAGTATTAGGAGGGTCATACCTCCAGGGCTATTTGTTCTTATTTACAACCACATCAATAATCAATTATCGTTCTCTCCCTTTTTTTCTGGAGCTGCGGTCGCCCCCATTGATTGTGTATACGTGCTGTGCCACATGATATATCTCCCCCTCGGCCGGTTAACTGATTACTAACCCACATTTGAGTGGAATGAGCCTGAATGGTGCTACTAGGTCATTAAAACGTGGTCGACAGTGATTTATCTGTCCCACGTTTCTGTCATTTTGGCTCTAAAATCTAAAATGAGGACAAATTAACTACACTTTCCCTCGTTGAGGCGGTGACTTGTACTCGTTTGTATCCACTAAATCGTCCTTCAACCACTTGATGGCAACTTTAAGCGTACAAAGCTCTCCTCGGTGCCTTTAAACGCTGCTTAAATCCATATAATCAGCAGACTGCCCGTTGGCTTCTTGTGACAGAACAGTTTTGTTATCTCGATCCTCGTCTCACAAGACACCTGATAACCTTTTATCCGCTTCTTGGCGTGACCGGCCCGCCCATTTTTGCGGAGGTGTGCTGCGGGTACTTCAGCTTCTTTCTGAGCAATGTCGTGGAAAACCAGAATAACCTGCTTCATGCCAGATCACTTTACTTTTTCTTGGAAGAGAGCACCACGCAGTCACCTGACCAACCTGACCCACCTACCTACAACAGCAACAGCTTTGGCCTCCATTAGAAACCCAGTAATGCAAACTTCATCCATGTTAAGAGCCGGGCTGACACGTTACTCCTTTCACATGATGAAAAGAAGAACTTGAGCTTTGCAATTGAATTATATCTGTTAATCACTCCGAGTTAAAACCGTGTCACTTGTTATACTTGCAGATAAAAAGTGGGTGATCAGTCCACGTCGGCTCAACTTTGGTTGACAGTCACCAAAACAGAACTCAAGATTACTTTGCCCGCGCCTCGGCATTGCAGTAAATTTGGCAAACATTGCATGTATTACAAGCAGGATTGAGAACAGATTTAGAGATTTATTTTAATATTTTACTTAAGCTTTAAAGCATGAGCTTTCATTCCCCCCGCAGCTTTCCCGCTGACCTAAAATGGGCAAGTTAAAATATGGTTTGTTCAATCGGAAGATGTGAGTCCCAACAAAATGAAAAACACATTAATATGATCGGTTTTATGTTGAAGACATTGCAACTAAAGTGAAATACGCAGCGTTTACTCGTTGTCATTATTGTGTGTGTTGAAAGGGAATAATTTATTTTTTTACCTGTCCATGATCTGATTTTAAAAGCGAGGGCGGGGTTATTGAACATATTGCCAGCACCAGTCTCCTGAGGTGAGTCTGGATAAGTTCAACACTTAGACAAATGGCCCAAAGCAGCCTAATGGAGTCCTAATCAGGCTCATCCTGAAGCGAATGCAGCAGGAGAGAGCTGTTAAACATCACGGCGCTCCGCAAATTGGCAAATGGAGAGCAGCACCCACATCTGATAAGGCGAGCAGGAACACTCTCATCGCCACAGTCATGATCATCGTCCGAGGCAAACGGATACACAGATTAGTGAAGTGTCATACAGCGGTCATAAGGCACACCACATCAACGTCACTGCTAACTGAACTTTAACACGAGCGGCGTGTGTGTGTGTGTGTGTCTGTGCGTGTGTAGTTTTGTGCGAATGTTTATCTGCTGCTGTAAGTCATATTAGTTCAGGTCCTCGTCATGTGCTCCCTCTGTGAGTCCTCCTCACTGCCACCCCTCCCTCTGTGAGTCCTCCTCATTCAGCTGGAGCTGCACATCTGTTTTCCTGCTTTGTCATTTAACCCCACTTCTCCTGAAGTTGTTCCACGTTTTAAAAAGCACCCGGCAATTTAAAAATCTGATAGCTGTAGCATCTTTTTCAGCCAGATGTCTTACTTTTGCTGAAACAGGAGGAAAAACAATCCACCTGACCTTTTTAAAGACATTACACAAACATTTGCATTAGACACTAGAGAAAATTTGTTTTTCTACTGGAGGCTGTGCCCAGAAATTTTATGCTATATGGCAACTATTTTTACCTGTATGACCACACTGCTGACCCCATATCATAATAGTATTTATTTATTTACAGCTTTTAATAATAGTTTTTCTTGCCACTCATTATTATTTCTGCGTTTCTAAATCAATTATTGTACGTTTTTAACTTTTATTTTATTATTTCTGCCTCACCTACACCTTTTTTAACCACTAAGTGGTACAATCAGACTATAACAGGGATAATAGCAGCAACACGGGGTGGAATATTTTGTTTATCCAACTGTATCTGTGAGTTATTGCATTTTCTGTTTCTTTAAATAGCAATAAAAAGACATTAAGTAAAGAAAAATGCAACCAGTAATTTAGAGAACAGCCTTTAACTTCCCTTTGGCTTGAAAGTATGAAAATTGCAAAGGTTAGAGTTTATTTTAAAACTCAAGCGAGAGTTTACTTCTTTTCTTTTGCTGCGTTTCGGACGTTATGACTGATTGATGAACCTGAAAGGCAAATGAGCAGCTTCAGTTCCTGATTTAAAGGTGACGGCAGTGGCGCTCAGCTGGCTTCTGTGTGCACAGCTTTTGTAAAAATCCATAAATAACAACGTTTACATGTGTCCACATCTTTAAAACTCACTTTATACTGTCACTCTGGGTTTTCTGGTGTTTCGCAGCAACTTACCAAACAAACAACGGTAATGTTCATCAGTGGTTAAACCCAAAGATATTTGAAGTGGCTGGTTTGTAAAAGCAATTTTCTTTACACTGACTCTTCGATTGATTGTGTGATCAATGCCAGAGAACCTTTTTACTTTTTACATGATTTATTTCATTTATTGCATGAGAGGAGACTTGTTTTTTTTAAATTTCTGTCAAAAATATCTTTTCATTCACTTTATTCAAAAGCATGTGACGTGCTGCACTAACCTCCTAAGCGATACAAAAGAGGATGAATCAGTCCTGGCAGCTTTCAGTGTGAGGGAAGTGGATTTGATGCCTGTCCCCTTTTAGCGTCTGTGCTGCATGATAACATCAGCCTGTGAGGAACTCGTTCATCTCTACATCCTGGTGCCTTTGTTTTTCTGTTTTGTTTTGGGTTTTTTTGGATAAACGGGTTTTTATTGTGTTGCTTTACTTCTGTCTTGCAGAGGAAACTTCACAGTTCCGAAGTTATCAGAGTCTAATATGGGATTTGGTGTGCTGGGAGTGTTTCTGGGGCTGCTCCTGGAGGTCTCCACCCATGGGCCCCACGCTGTGCCGCGGACCTCCTGGAGACACCAAGGTAAGGCGTGAATGTATAAGACATTATATAAACCTAATATGTCTGGATGTTTAATCAATCAGGTGTTTAGAAAAAGTGATTGCAGCTTTGAAAAGTAATCATTCCTTCAGTAAATCAATCATTCGTTGGTAAAAATACCAAAGAGTTGATTAAAATATATCAACAATTAACAGGGCACATTAGTTGTTATTAAGGGACCGTGCTAAAAACATTTCTGCACCCCTTTGTCTTTTACCATAAATCATTCTCAGAAGTATAAACCATCTCCGGTAAATGCCCTGATGAAACTGCTCTTCTGACTTAAACTGAAACTCTGCCTGAGGCACGCAGTCGCGGTCTGAATGCACTCATTTTGGAGAGTCATGCTTCTTAGTCAATCATCACTTCACAGGTTCATTCGTTCCATCAAACTCACATGCGACTAAAAACAATAGATAGTTTAGCGACAACTGTTTTCTCACTTCCATCTGAAGGGGCTGCTCTCTGTCTCACCACAGGCTCTTAAATTGGGGCACTTAGTTTCAGGCGGAAGTGCTGTTTGCATACTGTCGTTTACAGAAATAGCTGCAGTAACCCAGTCGCTCTGTGAGAACCGGCGAAGCTCACCCTCTAACAAAGTCAACTATCTCCTCTCGCTGCGGCGCAGTCACTGTTTCAGTCAATCAGTGAGGGTATTTGTTTTCATCATTGTGGTGTTTATGTCCAGGCACCTGTAACCCGAACCCGCCTGCACCTGGCGCAACCAAAGCACGGCACACACCAGCTCTCCGCTAGGTTTGCCATCAATCACAACACGGAGCATAGCCAGAGATACAGTCAACACAAGACTACTGTGTGTATCATAGAGAGGCAGAAACCTCTTCCTCTTCTGGAGTAATCAGAAGTTTTAGTGCATTACCTCCAGATATTTACCCGTTTACCTGAAACTAATACGCTCTCTTCTCAAAAACATGTTTGAATATTAATTTAGAGTTTACATGCACGATCTAGTCACGATGGTCATTTCTGCAGGGATTTCATAAAAAGCAGTGAAATGCTGGATGCTGGAAGGAATGTGATGATACGAAGAGACTTAGTCTTTAGACTAAGAGATTACTTGCTTATAGTATTGCTACATCTTGCAAAATATCAATTTCAACCCCTGTATTGTAATATGTAGCATGTGTGGAAAGTAGTGACAATAAAATGTGAAAATGTATTGTAAATAAATGTTATTTTAATGAAAGAGCTGTAAGGCTTTGTGTAACAAAACATCCCCCGATCGCCTTTACGAAGCTGTTGCAATGATGTTGTTGGACAATCAGGACATGCGAGGCGATTGGAAACCTGTTTCTGGCCACTCTTCGTTTAGCTTTGTGTCCTGTATTCACCAGCTCGCTGCTCACTGCTGTTTGGTGCAGAGCAGGTAGCGTACATTGGGGAAAACAGGTGACCGCTGGGACTGGTAACAACACTAATGGGAGCAGAGAGAGTGAACAAACGTAGCAGAGGAGCCTTGTGTTGTATGGAGCTGAGGGTTTGTCACCATGACGAGGCACGACGTGATCCATAAAATAACACTGAAAAGTAAAACTTAATCCTTAATTCTCTGCTCAGATTTAGATCTGATGGAGTTTTCCGAGCCCGATATCTTCAACTACTCCACCTTGTTGCTGAGCGAGAAAAAGGATGCGCTGTACGTGGGAGCCAGGGAGGCCATCTTCGAGCTCAGCAAGAAGAACGTCACGGTCCGAAACAACAAGGTAATAAGATACAAAAAGGGTTTGTGACAATGAGAGAGTAAAAAACACTATTACTTACTTTATGTTTTTTTAAACTATTTAAGGTTCAGTGGACGGTTGCAGAAAACCCCATGATGATGTGCACACAGAAAGGAAAGTCCAAAGAGGTCAGTGGCACAATCACGAGGATTATAGATGAACAGTGCTCAATAAATGATCAGAATTTAGCTTCTTCCTGACTTCCTGTTTGGTTTAAAATTGATTTTGAGATTTTACTGATCACATTTAAAGCCTGTCTGGGACTCGCCCCGAGCTCGCAGCCTTAGATCCTCAGGTGGGGCTTAAATCTAAATGTAACTGGACATTTGCCGTCAGGGCCCCTCGGCTTTGGAACGACCTGCCAAAGGAGATAAGGCTCGCAGATTCACCGACTTAAATCCCATTTTTATAGACTTTGTCGTTCTTTGATCCCTTCTGTTCTTTATATTGTATTTACTGCTTTTAGGCAAAAGCGTCTTTTTATTGCTTTAATCCTTTTATTTGTATTTATATTGACATTTTGCATGTCTCGTCCTCTTGTAAAGCTTTTCTGGTTTGCTTCTGTTTCTCCTTTCTGATAAAACACTATATAAAGTTGTACCACTTGTTGCTCTGCAGAGGGATTGTCTGAACTACATTCGAGTGCTCCAAGTCGTAGACGATGAGCGGCTGTATGTCTGCGGCACGCACGCCTTTCAGCCGCAGTGTGACTACTTGGTAGGTCAATGCATCGCGCCGCACAAATACACACGTGCTCGGGCTCGCCGGTCATAGCAGCAACGTTTTTAAACTGCAATTTAATCCTGAGCTTCTCTTCCAGAACCTCGCTGACTTCACGTTGTCTGGTCGACCTGAGGATGGCAGGGGGAAGTGCTCCTTTGACCCCTCACAAAGCTTTACTACTGTCATGGTTGGTGAGTTGAGGCCAGTTTGAAGTCATCTAACAAAGAGCTCTTTTGGTCATCAGCCCTGCGGTACAATGCATAATAATCCACAATAATCTGGGGTTTTTTTGGGAGGCAAATGCTGGACAATAAATTGCTTTTTTCTGTTTTATTCCCTGTTTTTCTATCAGACGGAGAGCTGTACTCGGGGACGGCTTATAACTTCTTAGGCAGTGAACCGATTATTTCCAGATACTCTCCATCCCAGTCCCTGCTGAGGACAGAGTACTCCACATCTTGGCTCAATGGTGAGGATCTGGCGTTAATTTAAAGATTGTTATGTGGTCAGGGGAGGATGTTTTTGCAATAAAGTCAGGCTTTCACAATAGCAAATCAATATTCCTTGTATTTGTCTCCTCAGCTTTCTTGTACTGACACCTTTGTCGCTCCCCCTCTCTCTTTGCTTTCCTTGCAGAGCCCAGTTTTGTTTTTGCTGACGTGATCAGGGAGGGGACAAACAGAGTAGATGGCGAGGACGATAAAATCTACTACTTCTTCACTGAGGTGTCGGTGGAGTACGAATTCTTTGGCAAGCTGCTCATCCCCAGGGTGGCGCGCGTCTGTAAGGTTGGTACACGTCACGGACCATCTGCACAAACCAGCAGCATCCCTCTGCAGCCCTTATGGTCCCTTATGTTAGAATTTAATTTAAAATGTAGTATAATAAAGAAATGACTTCCTCTGAAACTGCATTGTTGACGCACTCGCCCTCTTTAAACTCATTTATTTTTTTTGATAATATGAGAAATGTTTAATTTGCATCTTTACTACAAACAGCTCTGTACTTTACCATCTTGTTTTTAATTGATGGCAAGTTCTGGCACCTTTTAGGAAAACAACAAATCATAAATATAAATATTGCTCAGTGAATTTTGCATTACCGTTTTCAGCCCTGAGTCGTGTCTGCAGGTATTACTCAAGCCTCAGCAGCTTTCACCAGTAAGAAGTCAGTGTGTTGCCGAAGCATTGTAATGCATTGCTTTACAGTGGCTGGGCCGGCTTCCCCCACGTCTCTCCCTCGCCTCCCCGCTCGCCGCCTAATGTGCTGGTAATCGTCTCCTCCACAGGGTGACCTCGGGGGGCAGCGCACTCTGCAGAAGAAATGGACGTCCTTCCTGAAAGCCAAGCTGGTCTGCTCCATGCCCGAGCTCAACTTTGTCTTCAACGTAGTGCACGACGTCTTCATTCTGAAGGGGGCGGACTGGAGGGACACAGTCATCTACGGGGTCTTCACCTCCCAGTGGTCAGTGGTTTGATCTTGAGTAGGGGGATAGTAAAGTAGGATATTGCACAGGTCTGTTTTGAATTCACTCTTCCCATCACTTTCTCCCAACCTGACTCCATCATCATCATCATCCTCGTCCCCCAGGGGTAATGTGGGGTTGTCGGCAGTGTGTGCTTACAGCATGACGGCTGTGGAAGAGGTCTTCTCCAAGGGCAAGTACATGCAGAAGGCCACAGTGGAGCAGTCGCACACCAAGTGGGTCCGGTACAACGGCATCACTCCTTCTCCACGTCCTGGCGCAGTAAGCTCCGTTAAACACACTTTAATTATTCAGACTGAGCTCAGGTTTGTGTAGATGTTGGTGCAGGTTTTGTTTTTTCCTGCACAAGCCTTGGTCGCAAACATGGCAAACAACAATAAAATGTCCTTTGACCGTTTTCTCCCCTTCACCAGTGCATTAACAACCTGATGCGACAGCACAACATCAGCAGCTCTCTGCACCTGCCGGACAAGACCCTTCAGTTCGTGAGGGACCACCCTCTGCTGGAGGATCCCGTCCTGCCCATCGGCAACGGGCCTCGCCTCATCACCAAAGATGTCAACTACACTCAGATCGTCGTGGAGCGGGTCCGCGCGCTCGACAGGAACATTTACGATGTCATCTTTACAGGAACGGGTGAGAGCACATCAGTAAACACTTTACCAGATTTATTAGCCCCTGATGCTAATGAGTTATTGAAGCGTCTAAATGCAGATATAAAGCTCCAAACTAACACATACAAAGATAAGCTTCCTGCAAGACTGCTTACACTATATTGTAGATGTTGATAGAACTGTGTGAACTGATCATTCACAACATCCAGCTTTATGATCTTTGTTTTAAAGAGCCTATTTTCAGCCACTGATTGAGGTTTTTAACTGTTCTCACCTTTAGATAAAGGAGTCCTGCACAAGTCTGTTGTGTTCGAAGGCGAGGTGCACATTGTGGAGGAGATCCAGCTCCTGAAGAACTCTGAGTCCATCAAGAACCTGCAGCTGTCCTCTGAGGTCAGTGGCTTTACTGTAACGGGGAGGAACTGTACAAAGAAGCAAGTGTGAGATTTTAGAGAAAAGATTTTTGGTTTTATCTTCCCACCTAAGCTGCGAGACACGATGTGTCTCTGTCTCTCATATCTAAAGCGCTCTGCAGTTTCCTTTCTGCTGAATTATTAACAAACAGTGTCAGTAAATCTATTTGCGTTAAAGCCGAGTCATGTTGTTATTAACTCGGCATCTATCTTTCTGAGATCTGCACACGTCACCTCAGTTACAGAGAAAATGCATCTTCCTGAATTCGTGATGAGCTTTTTTTTTGGAAAAGAGGTTGTTGAAAAGTATTTTTCATCATAGTTTTGTTACTGAAATTAATTCTGACACATACACACCCACAAATATATATGTGTGTGTGTATATACACACACACTCCTCGGTTATGAGAAAGCTCACAACAGGAAGTTGCAGAGATGAGCAGCTCTCTACATCAGATGAAACTGTTTGTGGTTGTCAGGAGTCACACTGTCACAGCTTCATGATGCTGATTTTATCTGTTCGTGTTTGTAAGCGGTATTTAGAGTGTGTGTGGTTCATATTTGTGATATTTGAAAATGACATCATTAAGTTGTGTCTTTATGTTAAAGTGTAACGTTAAAGCGCCTTTTCTCTGGTATATTTATATAAACAAGCGTGTGTTTCCACAGACACGATCCCTGTACGCCGGCTCAGACTCAGGTGTGGTCCAGTCCCCGACAGCCTTCTGTAGCAGGTATCTGTCCTGTGACGACTGCGTCTTGGCTCGAGACCCCCACTGCGCCTGGGACCCTCACACCGCTTCCTGTGTCAACATCTTCGAAGTCCCAGGTCAACGGCATCGGTAAATCCCCATCAAGCAAGAATAACAACATTCATTCACCATTACTCTTTATCTTTTTGTACATACCGGTACTCCACTCATGCATTTATCACACGGGTTAACGATATCAAAACTTCCACTGAGAGTTATCTTTACTGAGGCTCCATCCAGTCTGACCTGCTTTACTGTCTCAGACTGGATGCGTCTTCACTTTTCGAACGTGTTTGTGTAGATCAGCATAAAAACGACGTTTTGTTTGTTTTTTCAGGAGGCTAATCCAGAGCCTGAATGGTGACGCAGACAAGTGTCCTTCAGGTACGGTGAGACGTGCTCACGCTGTGGCATCGATAAGAAGCTTTACAGCAGGAACGTTTAGCTAACAGCTACTCACTTCCTCACTCCACAGTGTCTGGAAATCACATTTCTCCCCAAAGTGCAGCTAAACAAAGTGTAAACTGAGCTGGGAGATGAATGTGATCCTTAATCTTGATTATCATAATTCTGTTTTCATCCTGAAGGCTTAATTTTATATTTTAAGCCACAAGTCATTGTTTTCTCTCTCTGGTTTGTCTTGTAGCGTCAGGTCGGTCTCTGAAGGACAACAAGAGTGTGACAGTGAAACCGGGGAGCTCAGCTGAGCTGCCGTGCCTCGTGCGCTCCAACCTAGCCCAGGTGATGTGGAAAGCCAACGGCTCGGTTCTCACTGAGGCGTCTCGGTTCCACCTCATAGGCGAACATGGTCTCCTTATTTACAGCGTGGCCCCGGAGGATCAAGGTCACTATGAGTGCTGGTCCGTCGAATGGGCCCCCGCCGCCGGGAAGAACTTCAGCCGCCTCCTGGCTGCGTACGTCCTCACTCTGGATCTCCCTCCCATGCCGCCACACCAGGCGGGCCACGTGACCCCCGCCACCCTAGGCAACCAGGAGACATCGGGCACACAGGAAGCTGAAGGTAATGTTAAGACAGACACAGCCCTGCTAACTTCGGCGCTCGCCCCTCCCAGCTTCACAGCCACAGTCCAATTCACCTCCCCACCCCAGACTGACTCATCACTAACCCCGCCCCCCAGTAGCACAATCAAGTTCCAGTCAAAGCACCACCTTCCCCCGAGCTCCAACACTCCTCGCCCAGAAACCCGGGACCCAGCGGCTGAGTATTTGCAGCACAACAACAGCATCGCCCTCCTCTTCCTCTTCCTCCTGTTTTTCCTCCTCTTCCTGGCTGCGCTGGCGTACAACTGCTACATGCAGTATCTTCCGGCGCCTTGCCTACGGCTGCGAGCTGCTCTGCTGGGCAGTCACAAGACGGCGCATCAGCCCGAGTATCTGGCCTGTGAGGCAGGTCTGATGGAGACGTCTGCGGCCGATAAAATCAACATGACGGAGCAGCCCACGCAAAACGGCAGCCAGGCCACTCAGAACCTGCGGGCGCTCCGTGACACCGGGTACGAGACCGAGCCGGAGTGCGGCAACGGTCGGATCCCGTCTCACAGCTTTGGAGACGACAACTCGTCCCAGGAGAAGCCCTTCGATGTGGACTGTGAATCTCAGCCCATCCAGTTTGCAGACGCAGATGAGCCTTACTGCTAGCAAGAGGCCCCGTGTCACTCCTCTCGGCGCAGAGACTGTTTTATATGCGGGTCGCGCCCCTCGCTGCAACTTCCCACGACTCACAAGTCTTAAGTGGTTTTTTCCTCCATTCTGAAAGTATGTTTAGTGTACAGCACCACATGAAGTTTAATCATTATAAGGCTTAAGTCAGGCCGCCCCACTCGCCTGTAGAGATTTAACTCCTGCTGTCTGATTTAGGACTTGTGATGATGAAGCAAAAAAACTGTATTTGCAGGAGCTGCACCCTCTCAGCTTAGTCCAGCAAGAAAAGCTATTTCTTAAATTCCAAATTGGAAACATTGTTTACCAAATTGGTAAGTTAGCCTGATGTTTTCCAAATTGGAGTCATGTTTTTGTACAGCCTGGGTGAGAAATACTCTCTTGAAGCTTTTTGCAATGTTTCTTTTCTCCTCAAAGCGACGTGTCGGCTGTGTGGACTGTGGGTAAATGCTTCAATGTTACAGTCATTTCTCAGGGAAGATTTGCTCAGTGCATCACAGCCTGGCTTTGTTGTACAGCGTTGCCATCTGCGGCACCTGGCATGTGGGCCTTAATCTCACCCGGTGTTGCGTTTGAAGGTCAGCAAAAAGGAGCGGACGAGCGACGACTCGCATTTTAGAAAAATGCTGGAATAAACCAGACCACTGTCTCGACTGACAGTGTTTGAGTTTCTCTCTGTGTTGTTTCGCTTTTGATCCGTGTGACGTCAGCGTTCCTACATGGATACAACTCAGATTGGTCCTGTGTATTAACCTCTAATAGTCTTCTTCTCTGTTGTGGTCTGTTAATAACATGTTCAGTTTGACGTGACGCTTGTTGTTGTTTTTTAAAAACAGCCCTGGAAACAATCTGAAAGTTGTTTTTTTTTTTTTTGGTAATTATTTTTAATGAAGCCTTCAGTTTTAGAACATTTTCAGAGGATTATTATTTAAGATGAGTCACATCTGTGGTAATGTCTTTTTTGTTTATGGTGTAAGTAGTCGTTATCTTCTTCATCTTTTATTTTATTTTATTTATTGCAGCCGATTTGTTTGGGTTTTTCCTCACTCATTGGTCTCCCTGTTGTTCTGCATGTCATCCCCTTGTTTAGACTTCCTGTCTTCCTCAATACTCTCTCTTTTTCCATCACTCCCTCCCTCACAGCCTCCTCTCCTGTCGACACCTCATCTTCCCTGTCCTCCTCTGGAAGTAGCACTCCTTCTGCCTTTCCTTCCTCCCCATCCTCCTCTTCCTCCACTTCTTCCACTTCCTCCTCCGCCAAGCCCCACAATGTGGAGGCCCGGGAGGCAGAGGTTAGACTACTGCCTCCTCTGCTGAAGGACCAGGCCTGGGGGGTTCATGCCCAGGAGGCCTTTCTGCTCTTCTGCCTGGCCTTGGGTGAGTGGTGCCTGTGACACTGAATCCGCTCACAACCCCTCGAACCGAAACTTTTCCTCCTGCACCGTTTGCAAAACCTATTTTTTAACCCCTCTTTTTCTCTGTGCCATTATTTTTTCTCACTCATATTCTTTTTTTTTTTTTTTTTTTTTTTACTTCTTGCATGTCACCGTTTCCCAAACATACCTAACCAGGAGCGTGTGTCTGTGTATGTGTGCGTGTGTGTGTGTGTGAGATTTGTTTAAAACAAGCCTCGCGGAGAACTGTTCATCTCAAATGTTAGGTGTCTCGTATATTGAGCGAATGTTTAAAAAGACAAAGCTGGGATTGGATACAAAAAACTGTCAGCCTCTCAGCGATCTGGTTCAATTGGATGTTATTGAAAGCGACAGTTTTGTGTTAATTACTGTGTAACAGCAGTCTGATGTGAAACTTGTAAGGTTTAGAAGTTGATCCTCTTTTTTTTTTTTAAATCCAGGGCTTCGCCTCAGAACAAATGATTATATGCTCAAATGTACTTATACTTTACCTGGATCATTTTTTGTGCCTGTAAACAAGTGTAAATATATCTGTATATATGGAAAAATACCTTTTGAAGATGTACATAAACCTAGGGGACGTTTCGGGACTATTGCTCTTGGTAGGCAGGCTAAATAAATCAAATGTTTTCAAACACTGGTTTGTTTTATTATGTTTTTTTACTTTAACAATGGGTTCATTGGCGAGGATAACGGCAAAAAGTACTGTAGAAAACAACTGCATGTGGCTAAAAATCAGGGTCCTGTTGCACGTACTAGAAATATAAACAGAAAAGCTGTTGGGAATGGTGGAAAACCTTGCTACTGACAACTAAGCTCATGTGCACAGCTCAGGAAATGTGGCTTCACCAGTGACTCCAACTCTAGAAGATGCACGTGCATTGTGCACACGTATACACTGCATGTACATACAGTCAAACATCTAGAAACCAAACACCACCACTGGGCTTTTCAAAGGCAAGTATTCCTTTTTGTGCACTGTGTGTGTAGTCAGCGGTGTGTCAGCGTCTCCACCATCTGGAGTCAAAGATCCCGATTCTGTCCCTCAGGTCCCAGCGATGTCCACATTCACTGGCTAATAAACGGGCACAGCCTGGACACCCCCATAATGGAGTACCGTCGGCCGCTGGGCCAGAGGGAGGTACTAGTGAGCAGCTGGCTCAGAGAGGGGCCGCTGATCAAAGACGCTCGTTACCACTGTGTTGCTGAGGCCAGCACGGGAAATGACATGTCTGAGGTGGACCTCCGCCTCACTATTGGAGGTATCTGGACTTGGCGTTGTGTGTCTGGGTTGTCTGGGTTGCAATTTAATCAATATATTAGTCCAGACACGGGCATTTGTGATGGTTTCTGCCTGTAAAAGCTGTTGTCATTCGACAGATGAGGAGAGCATTCCATCCAGGGATTTGAACCAATGGAGAGGTGCACTCACAGAACACGAGCAACTGCTAAAAAGATGGGAAAAGGCCTGGGTAGGTCTCTGTGCTTGCATGCGAGTGTGTTTTGTGTCAGAAAAGTTGTTGTGCAGTTGCCTGGGTCGACTTAACATCATGTGCACCAGTTTTAACCTGCTCTGCATGTTTGGCTTCGGGCAAGCGGTTTGAACTCTCTCTCTGCCAGTTTGGGTTTTTTTCCGCAGGAGCGAAAGTCCAGATTTATTGAGGCAGATAATTAGGGATGCAAAGCAAAAGCCAGCTGACTGATATCCCACGAAATAAACAGTTTGTGCTCTCTTTGTGGATCTTTTAAACTATTCGTCCCCGCAGCTTTTTTTTTGTTGACTACTCAAAGCTCATTACATTTAACTGCATTTCCTGTTCCACATGATCTATTAACATTCAGCTAATTGTGTGGCAGATAAGGAAACACTTGTACGTTCCTTCAGCAGGACTCCTTCAGAAATATATGTCCAAGGCCTAACTTACTGTTTTTGGAGGGTGCAAATCATTAGATCTATCAGCATACAGTTGATTTGTTTTGCATTGCACTAGTTTTTTTTTAAAATTCAGGCAGTGCTTTTCATATCAAATGGGTCTTGGCATTCATCTGCATTTGTAGCTTTACCAGCTGCATGAAAGTTTAGTCTGTTTGTATAGTTTTAATTCAGACTCCTCACTGCAAAACAGTTTGAAAGGCAGGTAAATAAGTTTAACTTAATATTCAGACTGAATTTCCATTTATTTTTACATATATTTAAATTACTGATAAGGTCAGATGTAGGCAGCAATTAAAGTCTAGTTCAACTTATTACTATTTAAAGTAATTTGCATTTCGCTGAACTGTCTCCTCTTGCACAGTACAACTCTATTCTCCCTCCGCAGGAAAGCTGTGATGGCCACTGAGCCGTGTGAAGATGTCACAGGCTTCACTTGCATTGGCTGAATCTGGTTGTGAACATGGTCCTCAGCCCAGGTGGACCACACCTTTGGCACTGAAACTATCCCAAACAGATGGAATACTCGATGTCCCTGTGTTCACCTCTTACACAGGAGTTTGATGGACCGTGCAGCAGAGAATTCACAACACCTGCCTTCTGCAGGGGCTCACCTGGTTGCGACGATGGTGTTGGGACTCCTTCCAAAACCGACGAGGAGATGAAGCTTATAGCTCGTTTCTATTTTTACCTATGATGATGAACATCCTGAGAGCAGTGCTTTTATGGAACAATAAAACTGATGGCGTGTGAGGAGCACTGTATTTTTAGGCGATGCAGCGTCTGTGACCTGTTTATTGTTCAGTTTATTTCACGAATGACTCTGATGTTTGCACCTTCACTGCCTTCCAAAGCCTTAGTACGGTCCCTCAAAGCTACACTGCAGTTTGACATCTTTCACTTGAGATTATACAGTGTCTTTAATCTATATTTCTACCTTCCAGGGGTGTTAAACCCCAAGCCTATTCAATGGAGTCTGTTACTGTGGGAAGAGGGGTTCTTTTCAACCACACTGTGCCTCATATGTTCGACTTAAGTCAAGATCATATCATCAAGAGTGAAACTTAGCATCCAAAATGCCAAGGATAGCACAGGTTGAATAATAGTCTGTACCACACTGCTTTCTGTCTGCAGTCAGCTTTGGTTCACGTTAAATCTCTGTCTACATATTTGCCTTTGAAGCAGAAATAAATGTAGTTTGTTTTATCTGCTGCGTACTTTGACTTAAACACTGACACTGTTAGCCATGTTTTAATAAAGCATGTTATTCCTTTTGAAATCTGATGATGATCAGCAATTTATAAACAGGTTATTACCCCTGCTGGATCAAACCGGAGTGTGACGGTAACACGTCAGCCTTTTCCACAGGAACGTTTTCCACCATCTGAATTATTAACCAACCTCCAGCACACACTTCTCCTTGGCATCCATTTATGACTTTTTCAGAGGACACAGTAAGACTTTTGAATAAATATCTCTTTACTTTACAGTTGTAGGAGGCCGATCAAATACTGAGATGCCTCTGCCCCACAGATTTACACACGAATGGACAATTTTTAACAATATAACCAGGAATAATAAGGAATCGATCTTAAATACCTATTTTAAATAAAAGATATTAATGTCTAAGAGTAATTGCAACTGCAAATGAGAACAATCCTAAATAATCTAAATATATTATTCCTAAGCAAAGTTTCTGTAGCTCAGCTTGACGCTGTTACCATCTTTTACTACTGGAGCCACAGCACCCTCTTGTGACCACGTAAAGAACCACGCGCAACAAAGGAAAACAACGTGATGTGGATCATCTGTCACTGCAGCAAAGTTAATTAAAACAATGTAAAGTAAATCATTGGGGAGAAATGGATGTTACAATATTTTCATACAATTAAACTGTTGATGTTTTCATACTATAACCAGGTGGAGTGGAGGAAGCTGGACACTCCAGCCATTTATTCATTTCCTTTAGTGATCTGTTTCAACAGTTTACCCACTATTTTAAACCCATTATTTAATTATGCCTTCTTTACTTTTAGCTATTTCCTTTCCTCTGTTTGCTTGTTGACTAGTTTTCATGAACACCTAATACAATGATGCACCCTGGTTAGGAGTCACTGACATGCAGTACCTGGTTCATGTATCATGTAGTGGATCCATCCTTGGGACTGCTGCACTCCGAGTTGTCTCCACATACATTCAGACATCAGGTGGAGGTAGTGCAACATGTCTGGTAATAAGAAATATATATATACATTTTAAATAGATATTTACTGGTGATGATTGATTACCATCCTTAATGCTAAATATGCATGTTCAAGCTTGTGTATATTTAACATTGCTTTAATGACATGCCTTTAAAACTACACAGGAGCAACAATTGTTAGAGACAATCAATGCAATTTAGCAATTAGGTTTATGCAGGTCAGCAGCACTGTATGACAATATTGCCTCTGCAACACACGCTGACTTTGTGAAGCTTGTGCCGTTTTGCGTTGACCTTGTCAGAAAGCTGCTGCATAGATTAGTCTTAGAGGTTATAGTTAACCTAGTTATTATTATAAGTTATTATTATTATCAGAAGTTGTAATTGCAGTGCTTCTAGTAGTAATATTAGTATTATTCTATAAAAGATACCTTATTATAGTCTCGGCTGGAAACCCAATAAGACGTTAAGGTGATTAATTAGTATATTTCCAACTAATGTTTTTGAGACTAAGTCTGGATTTGTGTCAAACCGCTACAGTTACTGCATTGACTGGTCCACATTACGGGGAAAGACATGGAAAGGATCAGAAAAGCGGCCTCGCGGGTGTTCATGCTGCGGTACAATCACCAGATTAGTCAGTAAGTTGTGGTCCTCTAAGTCTTTTCGCTCATTAAACTAAAACAAACGGCTCGAAACCGCTGCTGAATAAACATAACTATCATTTCTGTCGCTTCTGAATGGATAGTGTCTAGTGAGGCTTCTTCTTCTTCGCGTCCCGTGGCGCTCTCAGCCGCGAAGGGCCCATTACTGCCCCCCGAGGCCGGGAGGCGGAAGACACCCGCTTGTGACGTAACCTCGATAGCAGCGGCTGCTCTTTCGCTAATTTGCTAATTTTACACTTAAAACAAAACTTTGACACGCGACATCGATATTTATGCTTTTTAGAACATTTTTTTTGTTTTATATACGAAAAGTTATGGAGACCACAACTAAAAAAGCGTCAAACAAGTAAGCTAGCCTCCATGTTTGCGGTACGTTAACGATAGTAGCTTAACGTTATTGGATATTGCCCACCTGTTCTAATAGGGGTCGCCATTGTACCTGTCCGAGTAGTATATTCTTCTGAGAAACATATTTTCCATATAAAGTCCGGTTATTTACAAAACGTTTACGTCAAATTAACGTTTTAAAGTGACAACAACAAACTTAAATAGTGTTAAATTGCAAAAAGGCGCTAATTGGATGATTTAGGTCATGTGATCAAAATCTTGCTCTCGCGTCATCCAATCACAGGTGAGCAATTATGTGACTGTTTCATACTTATGTTGTCCAACTTGTGTATGCAAAGTGTGTTATTTCGGTTTCATCATGTATTCTAAAGATTTTAAATTGTACATTATACATTTGAGGGTAAAACAAAATGTCATACGGATGATGGTGATGCAATTAACAGTAACACAGATCTACAAAACTAACTACTATCAGATATTAAAATGTACAGGCTGGTCAGATAGTCACTGAATACATATTATGTAATAATTTAAATGTCACCAGTTGATATTGAATAACTCTGGCTCATCAGAATCAAATAGCAACCACTTCATTCATACACTTTTTTTTAGAAAGACTTGTACTGTGTGTAAGAGTTGTGCTTGACCCTCAGAGATTAAACAGAAAATGGCAATTACCAATTTGTTGAATTTGGTTGGTTGATTCATAGAAATAGCGTGGACAGTAAAAGGTTAATGTCCCTACAGGGCTACAGACCCATACAAGCATATGTGATCCTCTCGTGTGGTCTGCTGCTTCTGCTGCTTTTTTTAATGAACCATTCACAGAGAGCTCAAATGATGCCCCAGACATGGTTATGAAAATGAGCTCTCAAGGCTGTGGGTGTTATTGTCCACACAGGAAATTCTTACATCATCTCTGCATCTCTTCAAGTACCCTATCGACATTGTTCCCCTTTGCTATTCACTTTATTGTGTTTCATTGAGCTTTCAAGAAACATGACACACAATTGCATAACCACGGGCAATAATGCCATTGAAATATGGCCACAAATAGGCACATATTAGGTCGTGGATGTAGGGCAAGAAAATGATACTCCAGAAATTCCATTCAGCGTGAACATAATGCTAACCAAATGTTGTGTAACTTTTTATGTTTTCATCAAACACAGAGGTGTGTCTAGTTTCCAATCTTGCTGGCAGACTGACAGACCCCAACCAGTCAAGACCGGGTTCCTGACATGGAAATCTGGTTTTCAGTCTGCGCATTTGATTCGGCATAGGTTGCATTACACAACCCTCGCCGTTTTTCTCATATTCTGCTGTCATTTGTTCCTTGTGGTCATGCTTTGCTGTGAAAGAAGTCTCCCCCAACATAACAAACTCAGATCACGAGACAGCTCTCAGGAGTTCTTCATTGCTGGCGGTGAATGATGCATTTTTTTCAAAATAATAACAACAACAACAACAAAAAAAAGAGATGGTCACATTTTACCAGTTGCCTGCGTCTGCCCTTTCTGTAACGCTGGTTATTTTGCTTCTAGCTAGTCTGAAAATAACTCTTGCTTTTTTGAATGTTTTTGGTAACCTGGCAACAGTAGTCAAGTGGGGAAGTGTCTGCTGCTTTCCTCGCCAATGGATGCTCTTTTTCCTCCGTCTCTGCTTTCTCAGTCGCCCTTAATGTACGTCTACAAAACTGGATAGAAAACTGATATTATGGCTCAATTACAAAGTTATCAAGTGGTTGTTCTTGTGTTTATTAAATGCTATGAACCTCTGGTAATTATCTGGATGACTTGTATGTAGTTCTTGGTTAATGCACATGATTAATGGTACTGGTGGAAGAACCAGGTGTGTCGTCAGGGGTGCGCTCTTATTTTGAAAGCTTAACCTGTCGGTCTGCGGGCTGTTAAGATGCTAAAAGATTCAAAAAGAGGAGACAAGCCTGATTTTTATTTGTGCCTTCTTATTTTATTTTCTACCAGACTGTGAACTGTCCACAGATAGACCCCATCATACACTGCAGGAAGCTGCACACAGTGGCCTGTGATGCACCCGACTGCACCACCAACTCCTGCTGAGGGATGACCGGCTCCCTCGGCGTCTTCACGGCAACACTCAATGAGCAGGAAACGCCCCCAGTGACCAGCCGTCGTCGTTCGGTCCAGCAGCAGCTGATGCTCCCGCCTTTTCTTTTCAGCTCAGCCCCCTTGTGTTTCTCTCTGCAGTGGCAGGGAAAGGGTGGGTGGGCCCTCACTGTCTCAGGATCTGCCTTACTGGGCAGCTGCTCACAGGGCACTACAATGCGTGAGTATAGCTTTTTGTGCGCCTGTCCCAGTGGACACAGTGCTCTAAAAAAAGACTTTCTCATTTCCACATTCAGACACTGGTGCAAAAGCTGTTGTTGACATCTATAGCAGTGTATATGTCTGCTTTTACAGCCATGGTAGCAGCTTTGTGAGACCATATGGCCAAATGCTACTATAGGCACAGTGACAATGCTGACATGCTGATGTTTAGCACGCTACCATGCTAAAATAACTAAGCATGCCCCATGCACACTGCTTCAGTTAGACGAGAAATCATTTTGCTTCTCTTTCGTGCATCTAAAATAGCTTTTCGGTTTACAAACACATAAACTATATAGCATAAAAGTGAATCATACAAGGGATTATAATCTACCTTGTTTGCAGAATGAAGGGCTCATTTTATACTGCTGCTGTGGGATAAATGTTTTTAACTGCAGCTGCAGTACCGCAGATGGCCACAGCGCCAAAATGTCACCAAAGCTCAGTTGCTACCCTGTCTGCGGCTCTTTTAATACATCCGGGGGAGAAATCCAAAGCTTGCCATATCTGCTCTGCCTACATGTGGTTGCTAAGCTGTAATTGGACAATTGCTGTTTTTGGGGGAGGGGTTTCAAGAGACCGGGGTGTAACTGGGTGTAAGGTCCTGCTCTTATGTTTTAATGGTAGACGGATTTTAGAAAAACAAGACTCACAGAGTGCCAACATTATCCAACAAACCACCAAGATGCCATTTCCATTGAAAGTTTAATTTCACATTAGTTAAAATCATAATGTGTGGTTTGAATGAATAGACCACTTTGCATCCAGGTTGTGTTTACTAATTTGAAAATGTAATGTCCGTTTCACATGGCAATGTATTAAAAAAAATCCAACAGTGAAATACAGCAAAAAAAAAAGTTTAAATTAATACCAGAAAATTACATTTGAATTAATTTTATTCTTTTTAATCAAAATATTGACATCCCTGAGCCTCCGTATGGTACTGACTCAGCTTGCTTTGTTCACAGTGTATCATTAAATCATGCATTATTTTTGGTTTTAGAGCTGAAAGCCAATTTGCAGCACACATTAAAATTAATTACACAAGTATAACTGCAAGGATCGAGCATAAAACTCTCCTTTGTGTAATATCAAACTCTTATTTGTTTAAAATACACACAGATGACAAATTGTCTTACTTGACCAGAGATTGTTGATTAAAAGAAACCAATGCATTAGCTGATAAATACAGTGACTAACCACAAATAATAAAGGATTAAATGAAGAGCATTAATGGTCACTGCCTCAGAGGGTAATACAATTTCAAAAGCTAATAAAATTAAGGGCAACACTTTGGACGTAACCGCATATCATTATAATTCTCAGCTAAATCACACCAAACCTTGGCATAGGTAGATGATATTATTCTCATGGAAAAATCAAATAAGATGCTATTTATGTGTTTTCAAAAACCGTATCTGTCAACCCAAATTAATTTGTTGTTCTAGTGCATTTGTACTATCTGCTGTCGTTCATATAAACAGTAAATTACTAATTAAATGTGTAGGTGGTAACTGTTCACATGATTGTGGGGGGGGAGCTGATAATGGTGACAAACAAAAACACGGGGGTGTCATTTTTGCTTATTTTCTTTCTGCCTGGATATTGTCCCCTGTTTTTATTCTGCTAACTGAACATTATCTTAATAAATTATGCAAACGTCTCGTGTCCGATGATGCGCGCGTTATTTTTAAAGGGCGGTCGGGGGAAAACAAAATGCACACCTGCGCCTGGAATGGTCTCTTCCACTATTCTGCAAGCCTCCCCTGAATGAGTCATCCAGCTGGCTCCTCATTGGATAAGACCATGCCATCCCAAGGGATTGCCTTGCAGAGGCAGAAAGGCCTTGCTTCCATTCACAGAAACATTGGTATGCCAGCCTGCTATTTCATTCACATAAAAGACTAAATATTGCATGCTTTTTGTCCTCTGCGCCTGTCCTCCTTTGTCTTTTTGCCTCCTCTTTTGATTTGCGAGGGCCTGCCTTTTCTTCCCTGCTTTTGTGTTTGCCTTTTTCTTTTTTTTTCTTTTTTTTCCTGAGGAGAGAAGGCAGACGTGCTGTCTTTTTATTTTTTTTATTTTTTTCTATATTTGCCAGGGAGGAAAGAGAGATGTTGGGAGGGACTGCAGTGCGAAATCTGCAGCAGAGTGAGAGCGGAAGCTGCTTATGAATGAGTGTCAGTCTTTCGGCTTTGCTAGATGCTCCTGAGGACATTTTACATGAATGGTGTCTGGCTGTGTGCTTTCCGCTACCAGGGAGACAAAGATGCTTCATTGCTGCCGGTTTTAAGGAGACTCATGGGCTTTTTTCTGTTATCCTTTTGGTTGTTTCATTGACTCATCTGCCTGAGAAACGTGTCATTCATGTTGTGTTTTTTTTTTTCCAGTATCATTCATGTAGTTCAACCCGGACCAATTGCTGGCTATTTTAACACAAGCTGCGAGGTTGTATCTGCATCCTAGTCGCGAACTGAATGTTTTATTCCTTTGTTGCAGAAGACTGATGGAGGATTAGTGCTACACATAAAACAGATTTTTTTGAAAAAAGGAAAAAAAGCTTTATTCCCTTTTGCACCAATGCCTGCTTATAAACACATTGAGCAGTAACAACAAGTGTATTAACTCGTTCTGGTCTTTTAAGTGTTTAATTCAGAACCAGCAGTGATGTCTCTCCATATTCTGCAGCTATTATAAATTAACATGGACAATATATTAATGATGTTGCGTATTTACGGTCATGCTAAAATGCTACTGTATTGTTGATTTTAATGATTTTCACAGATTTGTCCACCGATTTAAGGAAAATGACATCATCATGAAACATTTAAATAGACATTTTATCCCCGAATCAGAGACGTCTGTATTTTGGGAGGCACTCTTGTAGCTGGCAGTGAAATGGATGCTAGTTTTCTGAAGTATTATCATATCTTTTATTAGTTTATCGTGCGCGTTATCCTTTTATCGCAACTTTCACCGGTGCATCCGTTTGGTCAAAAAGATAGCGATTGCGTTTAACATGAATTCGAGCAAATTATTCCGAATAATTCCGTTACTAAGTTAAAGGATCAGGCATCCTCTCGCTCTTCATTTCCCCTTTTTTCCCAGAAAAACAGCTAAGAAGGGAAGAATTACGGGGAATAAATATCAGACTGGGGAATTTAAAAAATTGATTGGTTCTAGTGTGCTGTAAGTGGGAGGTTTTTTTTTCTCCCTCCGACAGGAAGTGATTTGCAGTGTTCAGCAAGCCTTTTGTTGAGAAGGTTTTCTCAGATCAGTGAGTCATGCTTTAGCTCTGAGCCGGCAGGCAGGCAGGCAGGCAGGCAGCAGTCAGAAGAGAGTATTTGCTCTTCCCTTGCAGTATCCGTGATCATCGACAACACAGACCTTTCTCTGTCCTCTTACTTTTTGGATTTTTGAAGCTAGAAATCAGCAGCAGCAGCAGCAGCATCACCGCTGGAAACCAAACAAGCTGCACCACAACACTGGCAGCCTTTTAGAGACCTTTTTCTCTCCATCCTCTTCCTCCTCTGCTCCAGTGCTGTGTCTCCATGGATTGTGCCCGTGTATTTCTCTCTGACGGACTGGATTGCAGCTCTGGATTTCATTGAGAGCAGCTTTGGCGACAGCAGCAGCAGCAGCAGCAGCAGCAGCAGCAGCAGCTCAACACAACCACCACTGTAACCTCAATAGAGAAAATTACAGTCAGGTGGCCTGTGATTGCTAAAAGGCGTTTGCTGCCTGTACCGCTGCTGCTATGTTACAGGAGAGGGTAATCAGCACGGCTCAGCCACGTCTGCCAGCACGCTTGTGAAAGAGGCAGGCTGTGCGTGTCGGTTGGTGGAGAGAGGGGAGAGAGCAAGAGAGAGAAGGGTATGCTTCACCGTACCAAATACAACCGCTTCAGGAATGAGTCAGTAACATCCGTCGATGAGCTTCTCCACGGCCTGTCCATGAACCCCAAGGTCTCGGCCACCCCCCAGTCTGCAGCCGAGACATCTTACACACCCCCGACTGAGGTCCAGTCCTCCTCCGCCACCACTGCTTCCAGCACCCCCACCAGCCACGGCTCTGACCACCTGGAAGATGGAGGCACCACCCTCTGTACCCTCATCAACAAGGTGTCCAGCCTGAAATTCAGCAACTCAGGCAGCTTGCTGGGCATCAAGGGTCTGCCCTCAGCTGTCAAGGACCTGGCTGTGTCTAAGCTGCAGGTGGGTGGGGGATCGGGCTCAGGCAGCTCCAGTGGCCCGAGCCCCGGTGCAGCGACAGCAGCAGCAGCAGCAGCGGCGGCGGCAGCCTCTGGTGTGGGCAGCTCTTTGTGCAGCTCGGCCTCCCATTCAACCCCCTGCTCGCAGCTGGAGTCAGCCGCCAGCATGAGCAAGAAGAGCAGGCTGGACGAGCTCCAGCCTGGTAGAGAGGACTGGAATCCAGGTGGAGGTGGTGGACTGGTGAGCAAACCTTTGAGAGGATGGCTACACTCGAGCGAGAAGATCTCTGGTCCAGGGGTGACATACATCGTGAAGGTTGGTGAACTCTGTCTCATTTGTGTTTTTGTCCTGTCCCTCTTTAACCCATTCTCTCTTTTCCTTCAATGACTCAAGCTTAGGCTACCTGCAAGTGTGTTGGGTGGGGGGGGGTTTATAGGAGAGTTAATGTTGTTTCATTGGCACATCACAACATGCCCTTGAGTGGGTGTATGTAGGTTGGCTCCAGCAGAAGGCTGAGTGAAGGAGCAGCGACCAGAAAACAGTCATTGAATAATTCAGGAAATAGAGAAGGTCAACGTTGAAGGGGGGGCGGTGGAGGAAAAACCTATGACAGCGATAATCCGTGTTGTTTTGATCATGCTGTAGACATTTTAACCTTATTTCTGTCTGCCTTGTGTATGTGGAGCCGCGGCGTTTCGCTTTTGTAACCATGGTGACGTGTTATTTCTGTACATTGTGCATCCCTATGAGCCGTATGGCTGTTTTAGCTCGGAGGTAGTGAAATGGTGGAATAGGAAGGGGGGGGGGGAGAAAAGACACCCAGCGCATGTTTGTCTCATCACATCCGTATCACGCGTTGATGCCGCTCAGCCGCCATACATCATTTAAAGGCGCGCAAGTTGGCGCACAACTACGAGGGCTGCGAATGTCATCATGCCGGCAATGAGTCACTAGCATGAGGAGTGATGATGCTGTGCCCTGGCTCTTCAAGGTGTAAAGTGAATGGGGGGGGGGGGGGCGATGGGACGAACCATTTTGACAGAAATCATAACGTGGCAGCAAAGTGCGCATTTAAATCTTCCATCTTTTATTCAAGCAGCATTTTAAAACAAGATGCAATATCTAGTCTCAGCATTGCACTAAGCATTGTTTAGTGAAACGTGTTAGATCCCAAATCAAGTTGTGTGATCGCCATCATATGACACCTACCTACAACACAACCTACAGTGTCTGTGACCAGCGTGGCATTCCATTAACTGCATTAAGGACGGGAGCGCTCATTTGTCCAGTCAATGCTGCTGAAAGCATCCACACTGCGAGAGGGGAAATGGGTCCACCCCCCCACCCTCTGCTCTTCCTGTGGTTTGAATCCTGCGTGTATTGAGTTCAACGCGGTGTTATGCTCACAGCACTTTTAATTAACGTCATGTGGTCAGCGCTCGCACCATCATGCACCATTACTCTAAAGGGACATTGACTGACAGTGACACTGTTTACACTCACACTTTTAGCCCACGGTCGCCGCGTGTTTATGCAAACGAAAGCAGAAAAAAAACAAAAAACAAGATTTAGTCGAGATTTGGTCCAACGTGTGGCTAAAGTTAGCTCTAAACCACAATAAAATAGCTAAGTAGGGCTGAGGGGAGATACAGATTTGGGCAACAATCATTTTCTGTGGGTGCATCACTAAGAGTGGCCTCCTTCATGGGCGAATTGTCATGTAACCCTATTAGTTATTAAATTATTAAAAGCTATTAAGTAAAAGTAATTGGTTGGATTGGTATATTGTTGGGTTGTGTGTAATATAATGTCCATAAACTAACATTAGGGTACCACACTTTGTTACATCTTTAATCTGCAAAGCAACAAAATAATATGAAAGGCACATTTCGTATTTGTAAATAACTTAAATGCGAGCAGTTAGAGGCCGGCGTGATATATGACCTAATGTTTCCAGATGGTCTTTGCCTGTTATAAAGCCGGCGCTGTGTATGTAGCTTGGTTTTGCTAATGCACGTTACCCGTGATCACATTTGCGGGCTCTTCAGAGCTGGCCTCCCATTGATTTTCATAATTAATTTGAAGTTCAGCTTCACCGTGCGCACCGTGCACTTGTTTTGTTGTACAGCATGAGAGGGAAAAGTCTTTGTGTTGTGCTCAGAATAGGCCCGGACCAATTTTAGAACAGTTTGATATATTTTTGGACCCGCTGAATTGTGCACTTCAAACAACCGGTGCCCAAAATAGGTAACATTTAAAATTTGCAGACGTCATGTTGACAAAATGGTATCTTATGTGCTTGTACTTGCAGATATGCTCCCTGGAGAGACAGGCCCTTTCGTAATGTGAAAGTTATGATTCTAATAACTTACTTTTCTCCGTTAAACAGGTGGAAATAGAAACCTTAGTGTGTCTGGATGTCTGTTTTGTTTACAGCCGGATTATGAATGTGATCCTGATAGCGATAGGAACTCGTCAGCACAAAATGTTCCCGGTCTGTGCAATATTAATCAGAAGAGGTGTTGTAATGTGTGTAGGTGGCTGGTACTGAAGATGTTTTTATGGGATAGGAGGACTACAGTCACCTCATGTGGCATAGTAACACACTGATGCACAAGCCCTGACTTAATGTTTTATTCCAGCGTTGCATCAACTTGCTGGATCTTCAGCCAGAAAAGCAGAAAACCACAGTACCAGCAAGTTTACGACAACACATCTGCTGATGTAATGCCGGGTTAGATCATCTTGCAGCCATTATTCACATGTTTGCAAGCAGATGAGGGTGAGGTGAGGTTTTATTGGCTGGAATTGTAACTTTAATATTCAGTCCTTACACTCAGTGCGTCAACTTAAAGCTAGCGTGTGGAGTTTTATTGTAAACAAACACATTTATCTTGAGGTGTTTCTCATTAAAACGCCATGTATGTGTCCTAGAAGCCTAAGAACCGCAACAATTAACAAACGCTAAATGCGTTTCCATCCTCACGACGCATTTGCAAAGGATAAGTAGTTTGGATCCTGTATTGTTTACGTACAGGTTTTATAAGCCTTCTCCTTCATATTGCTTTTTCTTCTTTTTAAGATGCAGACAGATGAGGGGACATAAAAACAGTGCTCCGCAGCACCACCAGTGGTCACAAGTACCTTTACATCCGGGATTTTGTTGTTATAAAAACAAAGCTCTGGTTAAAAAAAAAAAAAAGAAGAAGAAATATAGAAAATTTGTGTCTGTTACTACGGCAACCGAAGCCCTGATGCCAATGGTTGTTTATGGCAGGTTAAATTGATCCAAACCTCTGGTGCCAGGCCAGTTTTCAGGCTCTAACTCTGAGCCGTGGAGCTCAAACCAGTGTTACAAAGTTAAGTATTTGCATATTTATAATCCAGTTGGAATTGTTATAAAACTAAATCCTGTAGAAAGATCCATATTTATATTTGGCTCTCATCTGAAACCCCAAACAAACTAAGTAGGATTTAAAAAAAATGGTAAAAGTAACAATGTTTAACATTTTCCTGAGAACATGAGTTGAAGAAACAAGACAAGAGGTCGTCGCCTCACCCATACTCTGACATAATCTCACCAAAACCACTGACCCAGCTCTTGAACTCATTATGTCATTGCACCGAGCTGACTACGGTAACCTGACACAATGCCTCCAGCTGCTTTTAAAAACCATGCACGTGCACAACTTTAAGGAGCTGCGTCTAGTCGGATGTTAAAGATATGTCCAGCCTTCATTTTTCCTTTGAAGGACTGCGGTTGTGTACATTTATGAAGTTTAGTTTGTATCGGTAACGTAAGATAATGTGTTTTTCTGTTACATCATGATGTTGAGCCACTGATGAAAATCTGAATGCTGCTCTTTAAATGTGTATTTCTAGGGATTTATGTGCTTTCTATGATTTTGTTTTCCAGTACCTGGGCTGTATAGAAGTCCTCCGATCGATGAGATCCCTGGATTTCACCACAAGATCACAGATTACAAGGTGTGGTCGTCTGGCTTTTCGCATTGAATTAGTAATTATTCCATCTTCTGCATTATTGATTATACTTGTTCAATAATGGCTCGATTTAATTCTCAGCTATGCAAAATATTAGTTTAGCAGGTGTCTTTGCTGAACACTGTCATTTTAACTGTCAAGTCAAATCATACCATTTTACTTTTGTTTTCACTATAAACACTCTGACTGTAACTTTATTAATGTGTGCGTGATTAGAAATGCAAACATCGTATTTGATGCAGAACCCACAAACTAATATTTATATGATATTCAAGAACTGGACTGAATTCAAAACTCACATTATAAAATTAAGACATTTCACTGTTTTAACTTTGTGAAAAGCCTTTTTACTATTAGCCGCCATGCAACCTTAGCTAACTTGTTAATTTTACAGTAGATTCATGCTTTTATTCTTTACAGAAGACATAAATCAATGCAAAACACTTATAGAGATTAAAGGTTTGGAGTTATTTGCTGGACATTTTGCTGATGGGATGATGACTCAACCTGCACCTCTCCAACAATGTTGATAAAACTGTTTTATCAAGTTTTATCAAGTTCTCTGCAAGAAGTTACAAACTTGTCATTTCAGGCGAAAACCTTGCTCCCAGGCCCCCTCTTTAAAAACAAATCCCATTTAAAACGGGATTTTGATGCCATATAGAGTACATTTAGGTTGCCTGTTATCACGGTTTGTTCGCATGGGATCTTCCGGGGGCTCCATGTGTACCTTTTGAAATCATTGACCAATGTGCAGTGAGGCAAAGGCCAACAGCGAATCGGTTTGTGTCATGTCCACTTTTATGCTTGACTTCCTGAAGTCAGTCCAGACCAACGTTAGCTCGCAAGGCCACGCAGCAGTAGGCTCTCTCACTGTGTGTATGTGTGTCTCTGTTTCTCTCTAATAAAGAGAGCGATAGGCAAACAGAGAGATAAAGCCGCCGTATGTCTCATGCTGTTGCTATTATTAGATTTCCCCTTTTCTAAAAGAACCTACTGCTGTGCGTGATTTATCCAGGTAGAAAGGATACAGAAATTAACGTTTCTGTTTCTGTCATGAAACCAACATTCACTGCGTCTCAGAGGGGAATTTGACTTTTCTGCATCCAAGCGGCTCTATCTTTAGCCGCTATTGAATCCACGCATTGCCGCCTTTTTCACACAAGCGCTAGCATGGCGATGGCCGCTGCGGATAAGACGGCTCACTTCACATCTTAAAGACAGTTTTAGATTTCACTCTGTGATGCGTGGCGCTGTATTACAGATACAGCTGCCTGGCTTCAAGAGGTGCAGTGCATTTGCACTATTCCCAGTGGCACTATATAAAACACTCTACGCTGCATATTGAATCTTGACTCTTGGTCTCTTGCGGCCAAAGTGATTTCATTTTAATGTACAACAACCTGTGGAGGTCGGGCGTGCTTCCATCCTTTTAGTTCTCCTTTTAATTCAGTTGTTTATTTACTTCTTTTTTGTTTCCTCTTCCATATATTTGTGGATAATCCCTGTGATTATCTGCAAGCCGAGCCAATCGCAGCTGTTTATATAACTTTTGATACTGTTTGATGCAGCGACTGAGAGTTTGCAGCGCGCAGCGACGTGAAACTCCGACCCAACTGTCCGACCACCAGCATATCGATCTTTCACTGCCCATCTGTCACCTCAAATGTTTTCAGGAAGATACTATAGTTTACTGTTTATCTGTAATTTGAGAAAGTATGTGACATGGCTGCCGTGTTGAATGCGAAGGTGAAACCAAAACGCATTTGCTGCTCGTTGCTCTTGGGACTTTTGTTAAAAGCAACATGTCACACAGGCTAAAATAATTGCTAATTCACCAATGTTACCATGCTTTACATAGCATATATAGTATGTGATGAATATCTCTATGTTAGCATTGTCATTGAGAGCGTGTAAGCATGCTGCGTTTTGAGCTCTGTGCACAGTCTCGCAGAGCTGCTAGCATGGCTGCACACTGGTGTCCCTTCCAAGATAACAAAATATTGTTTTCAGTCTCTTGGCATGAACCGGTAGCTGTAAATACGGTCTCACTTAATATCAAAATAACTGTGATTCTGCGGCTGTCTGTGGTCACCATCTTGGCTTCATCCTCCTCTCGCCCTCCCTCTAGGGAAGCCATCAGCCTGGTGTGCGAGGCTGTTCCAGGGACCAAAGGAGCTCTGCGGAAGAGAAAGGTACATGGATGGACAGAGAGGGAAGGAAGGAGGGAGGGAGATGGAGTGATCACGGGAGGAGTGATGCCCACACTGAGAGAGCTGAGAAAATGAATGTTAGTGAAAGGTACAGTAGAGAGAAAGAGAGGACACAGCATTAGATATTCATTTACTCTTCCACAGTCTAAATATAGCATCGCCTCTGTAAGTTCTTCTTCTCTCGTCCTTCCTTCATGTAAAAAGAGGGAAAACAGAAGATGGATAGAGAGAGGAAGACATGATGAGAGAGGGAGATTGTACTTAGAGAAGAGAGAGGCTGAGGAGAGAGAAGAGAGATGAAGAGGTATGGGACTGTATGTGCGTGGGCGTAGCTCCAGCCCACGATGCATTGCACACCGCGCGCAGTGCTTAGTGACTCATGTAGTGCACAATATCTGTGATCAGGAGGCCGTGCGTGCGTGCGTGTGTGCGTGCGCTCACGTCTGTCTTCCTGCGTGCGTGTGTGTGCGTGCATGTGCATGGTGTGTGTCCGCAGTGTGCGAGGAGACTGTGTCTGAATGTGGGGTGTGAAATGAAGCATTACTCTGCTCTCCGCAGCTCGTTCAAATGTCAGGGAAGAGTATGTAACACGAAATCAGCGCAGAACAGTTTCCCTCTCGGAATAGATGTAAGATATAAGATAATGTTGTTTTGGCTGTGCGGCAAAATGCACTGCGGGGACATCGGCTTCATACTGAGGACTTCTTTGGCTATCCAATGCTGACCCCAACCAATCAAGCTAACGTACAATAATGTTTCCTCTGCATTCATTTACTTGTTGAAATGCTCCATATAGCTCAACATTTGGGAAGTATGTTATCTTATACACAGATGTCATGCTGTAACCGGTTAGCATAGCTTAGCATACGGACAGGAAATGGGAAACAACCTGTGTGACTGTGACGGCAGAGACTGCAGGAAGTCACTGCACCTGTGGAAGGAATAGTTCAGAGATATAACAGTCACAGTCTTCATGCTAAGCTAAGCTAAATGTCTTTGTCTGCTAATTCATTCATTCTTTAATAAAAGTTTGTCGCTGTTATTTTATTTGTTTGTGTCCGTCTCTGCCCTCTGATCCTCTCAGCCGCCGTCCAAAGCTCTGTCCAGTATCCTGGGGAAGAGCAACATGCAGTTCGCCGGCATGTCCATCAACCTAAATATCTCCACCAGTAGCCTCAACCTGATGACCCCTGATGGCAAACAGGTCAGTGTGCAGCCTCTGCAAACAGCGAACTCATTCTGTGAGCCACGCACATGTGCTAAATATACTTTTAAGAGAAGGGCCCTGTTGTATCAGAGGGTCAGTGTAATACTGAGGACAGGTTGACTGTAGGAGGGCCATGGGATTCGCCGGAAAGCTCAGCAAATAGAGCAAGAATAGAGCAATCTGTCTTTAAAGTCAAGAATGAATTGTCCAACTAAAGTAAAAGTCATAAAAACATGGTTTAAGTAGTGAAAGAGCAGAGGAATACAAGCAAGAGTAGAAGACCTGTCCGCATGTTGCTAGAATTACAAGAGCAGGTCGGCGTCTTCCCCTGTGCACATCACGACATTCAGCCGCTCCTTTGTAGCAGGGATGATCACTGGGTGCATTATGTGTTGCTGTCTACGCCAGTGTCCTAAAAACCGCCAGCAGATGGCGCCAAAGTAAAAACAACCCCACAGAAACACAGCAACCCAAACAAAACAGGAACATTTTGATATGTTGAGGACCACTTCCTGTGGTGATAATGCACACCAAATCTGGTGACAGTATGTCCCCTGAAACCACCGCTCCCCCTGGACTTGAGAGACTAAATGTGTGTTTAGTCGACCAAATGCTATAGCTTTCTTGTTGCTGACGTATAAACAGAAAGGTACTCGTATGTATTATCGGTGAACACAGTAATATTAACGGCGCTTTATCAGTTCTGGTTGGAAATTTAAGCTCAGTCAAACCACAATCGTTCAAACTATGAATGTTAAAACTAGACACATTAAACAAACAAGACACAACGTGCACTTTAGAGGTAGGTGCATGTGCTGTATTACACTTTGAAGGTGACGAGGCTAGCTGTCTAGCCCTGCTTTCGCTATTTTAATGCTAAGCTAAGCTAATTGCCCTTTGTGGCCCCAGTATTGGTATCAGCTAACTGTCAGCAGGAAATCAAGTGTGTAGGATGCTGTTGTTTAACTAGTGGCTACAGAAATGAGCCAAACCCTTACACACATTTTAAAGTAGGTGTGTGTGTGTGTGTGTGTGTGTGTGTGTGTGTGTGTGCTGCATGAATGCATAGACATTTGTGTATTACTCTGCGTGTGAACCGATTCACATGTATTGTACGGTTTCGCTCTTGACAGATCATAGCCAACCATCACATGCAGTCGATCTCCTTTGCGTCGGGCGGAGACCCTGTAAGTAACTCGGTGTCTTCTGATAATGAGACATGTGACAGACTACTTCAGTATATAAGTATTTGAATTATCATATTTTATATTTAGAGATCACTGCAGCAGCTTTAATGCGTCTTGTTTTTGTTTTTGTTTAGGATACGACAGATTATGTCGCCTATGTAGCAAAGGACCCCGTTAACAGAAGAGGTACGTGTTCGTATCTTTAATGTTCCGCTGTGTGTTTTGTGTCTTCTCTTTAAAATGTGTTCGCTCTGCTCTCCGTCAGCGTGCCACATCCTGGAGTGCTCTGACGGGCTGGCCCAGGACGTCATCAGCACCATCGGCCAGGCCTTCGACCTTCGCTTCCAGCAGTACCTGCAGTGTCCCTCGAGCAAGCTGTCCTCCGCGCATGACAGGTGAGGCTCACTCGCAAACACAACACGCGCGCACGGACGGGCAGACGGAGGGAGGCGGAGTTTCGTGATCAAACCACGTTTTTTAACACCTCAGGGTATTAAACATGGAGGAACTGGCGTGGACAGAGGAAGAGGAGGAGTCAGCAGAGCATCCTTACTATAACAACATCCCTGGCAAGATGCCGCCACCTGGAGGCTTCATCGACGCCAGGCTGACCAATCAGAACGCAGCGCCGGATGGATGCCAGGTGGATCCATCTGAGGAACTTCTTTTGTTTCGTGTTGCAGCTTTTCTTTTAACATCAAACCCTGATCCCAGCGTCCTTGTCGAGTGGAATGACTGTGTGTCTGTTTGTCCTCAGCTGGGCCCAGGCTCGGTCGATCAGACGTATTACCAAGGGCGACACTGTGGAGAAAACTGGGGCGACGAAAGAAAGCCCGTATTCATACAACAGGGTAAGAAAACAAACTGCTTCCCACCACTTAAAACAGAGCCGCAGTGATTTTTTGATTATTTTTCAAACTCAAACTCACTAAAATCACTCGTTCCAGCTCTGTAAATGTAATGATTTGCTGTTTTTTGTTTTGTTTTGGAGTTTTTGACCACTTGTGTGGACAAAAGAAGCAATTTGAAGACATCACTTTTACAATTTTACAACTTTCTATATTTATTTAGACTCGGCTGTTGCTCAGGAACCAAATCTGCACATTAATTCATAATGAATTTAATTTTTTGTTGCGGCACTAACCTAAACATATAAGATTTCATCAATTAAACACTACTGCTATGGTTGTTTCTCCGCTGTAGGATCATTCGATATAAGCGGTCTGCCCGAGAGCAAAGGTCAGGCGCCAAAAACGGGAGAGATGCCGGCGTATGTGAACACTCAGCAGATCGACGCCCAGGTGCTCGCGGCGCTGCAGGCCGAGGCGGAAAACGTGACGAAGGGCATGGCGGCTGCAGCCAAAGAGAGCCCGCGGAAGGACCTGTTTGACATGAGTAAGTGACGTTTCTGTCGGTCGTGTGCTCTGAATAGTTTTGGCGGCACCTGTTGAAGCGTTACAGAGCGTCAGAGAGCAGGATCTCTTCCTCCTCTCGGAATAAAATACAAGACAACTTTTTAATCAGAGTTCTTAATTATAGGGTTTTCCCAGCCTTTGTTCCTCTGTGAGTACGGCACAGCGTTCTAATAACACCACATCAGCGTGAAGACAAAGGCAGGACAGAGTTAATGTCGGTGTGCAGCTTTACTCCTTCCTCCTCTCAACTTCAACCTTAGCCTCGCTATTATTATACATGAGGGTTCAGCTCCATATGGATGTGTGTAACTATGCATGAAGAATCCATGACGCAAATTACATGTGAGCGTTGAACTGAACTGTTGTTCAATGTGAAATCTAAGTTCAGGTGTCGTCGTCCGCCCACTGTAGCACATTTAACTTTGTTCCTCCAATAACAAGCTGCAGCCTTTATATGACAGGAAAGGGAATAAGTTGCATATATTTATTGCAATTAAACTGATTCTGAACGTTATTAAATGAGTAATTAGTTGCGGTTTTATATAATAGTGCTAAGAATGGAAGCGACTTAAACTCATAACTCGTAAAAGTGAGGATTTTGTGAGGAGATTCTCCACCCTGGATTTCATTTTAGGATTTATTTTTGGCGTTTAAGAGAAGAGAGTTTGCTTTGTTCATCACCAGCATCACAGAAAATGAATGCGAATAACAGAATGTGCATAAAAATATAGGACTAACGTTGAAACCATGCAGAGAGGTGTGTGTCTCATATCCAGAAGGTCCTGGGCTTCATTCTCCTGTAAGTTTGCATGTTTGCACGTACAGTAAGAAAGGAAGTTGTTGTTTGTTTGCTTTTATTTACCAGGAAGTGACACATTTAAAGGTGCCCTACACACAGACAAGAGATCTGTGGAATGTGTTGACTGCACACAGAGTTTTTAGCATTGGTATCCGTGTTTACTTGCCAGCAGTCTGTTTGTGCTGCCTCAGCCCTGTGTTTAATTCACAATGTCGGCACTGCCTTCACCTGTACCAGAGCCCTTCGAGGACGCCATTCAGTCGCAGTCGCACCCGCAGCCCCAGGGGCAGGCCCAGTCACAGGCCTCTGCTCTTCACAAGGCGGCGTCCGTGGACAACTCGAGTCCGCTTCTCGTGCGTTCGCTGGCCTTCCGGGCGCAGGAGGAGCTGGAGGGCCAGACGTGGTACCACGGCAAAATGAGCCGCCGCGACGCCGAAAAACTGCTGAGAGACGACGGGGACTTCCTGGTTCGTAAGAGCACCACCAACCCAGGGTCCTACGTACTGACGGGCATGCACAATGGACTTGCCAAACACCTACTGCTGGTGGACCCTGAAGGCACGGTAAGATGGAGGCCAGGGACGTACAGAGTGTGTTTAAGGAAGATGCCGTAGATAGAAATGACTGACGTGGGTGCAGAAAGAGAAATATTCTTCATCGTACACAAAAAAAAATGCAAATTGTCTAAAAAAATAAACTAAACTTTAAACATGTCTCTGTCTTTTCAAAGGTACGGACAAAAGACCATGTATTTGACAGCATTAGCCATCTCATTGGCCATCACCGTGACAACAATCTGCCAATTGTGTCAGCTGGGAGTGAACTGTGTCTCCTACAGCCCGTCGGAAGGAAACAGTGATGCTTGCAATGCCTGATGGGTAACAGGAAGCTCTGGACAGTCTCTCCAACCATCCTGAAACTTGAAGATGACAACACGAAGAGAAGATACTTAGAGGCTCTATGCGCTGACAGTGTTTTTGGGAAATTGGCCCGTGGTTACTTTGCTGGAGGCACTGAAAGACGCAAGATTTGTTTAAGATAAAAAAAAAAATATTTATAGAACTGTTATTATTTTGTTGTGATGACTGAAATGCTATATTTTTGAGAAGACATAGGTGCATTTGGACATAATATCTTGATTTGGTGTTTTAAAAGATGATTTAAAAAAAAGACAGTTGTTCTTGTAGTTTAGATGAAGTGCAAATCAAACCTCAAAGAGGTGTAAACAAGAGTATTTTAGAATAAAAACCTGAAATTTTAGTTTTGTCTGTCAAGCACAACCACATTTCTACAGGAACCGTTGGCTGAGAGGTCGGGGAAACCGGAGCAGTCTGGACGAAACAAACGCTGTTTGTAATGAATCACTTTAGGAAAAATGTCCTTTAATCTCACCAACGGCGGAAACCTGCTTTCACCGGGGATTAGACCTGAATGTGTTTTTGCTTTGCAGTAGTCACAAAGTGTCGGGGCGCAAACAGACATCCTCCATAGTGCTGTCGATGGCTTTAAAGATCAACTTTTTTTATGAAGTATTTTCTCGTGTCACTGCGGCCGCATGACTTAAAATCAACTGTTCTTGTGGACATTGTTCGTAGACCTTGATGCCCCTTTATTTGAAAGAGGTGCTTGTGTATGCTGACACTGTAAAATATTTATGCTTTTCAACCAGTGATTATTTCTGAATCGGTTTTTCTCTCTGGATTCTTCTTTTTTCGGTGTGTAGTCAATGATTAGTTTCTTGGGGCTTGAGTCATGCAGTGGATGTTCTCACGCTCTTAATTCACTTTTTTTTATTTTTTTTATTTTGGAAATCATTCGAAAGATCACAAGTGAATAGCACAATCAGAAAGTTAAGATCGGTTAGATCATCTGCGTCAGTTGTGCCGAGACAAATTACCGACGCGTCGACGCGTAATTCACATTTTTTTACTGAATCACACCGACGTTGAGTTCCCACGGGATGCTTAATATTAGATCACCGTCACTTAACGTGCGTGGATGTCTCGTGGCAAAACTACCTTGTTGCCACTAGATGTCACCCCCCCCCCCCCCTGTCAGTCACACTCACTTCAACTCTCTTGTGTTTTCACTTATTAGTGGCAAAGGATGCTGGCCGTGTATCGCTCTAAGCACTGCGGGGGTAAATCCAACTCTTGAGAGGCACGTTTTGTTTGTAACAGGTCAGAGTTCAGGTACAGTTCGCTGTGTCCAGCTCACACCGACTGCTTTTGTAGAGCGGGAGATCCAAATTTTCTGAAACGGCTCATAGAAACGGACTTTTTTTTTAAAATGCTCTCATCCTTACCGTTGTCAGTACTCCTGATGGATACCAAATGAATGGGGCATTGTATTTGATATGCACTGGACCACTTCAGTTGAACCAAAATCAGCATGCGTTCAATGGGTTTGACAAGACAGATGCAATGTAATATAAACGTGCCTGTAATTTGCTGCAAGAGGGAGTGTACAGTACATGCATCTCACAACAACAACAACAACAACACACGTTTTAAGAAAAGAGCAGTATTGGGATTAACGAATATCTACCCAGCAACACATTTCACTTTGATTTAAGCCAGTGAGGCTGCCTTTCATTCCTTGTGTCCCTTTAAACAGCCTCATGTGTCGGCGTTTATGAGACGGGCGAGAAGAAAAGGGGCACAAAGAATCAACGAGGAGCTTTTTTTTGGACACTTTCCATTATTAATTTTTACTTTGTCCAATTCTTTGTGACATAATTTCATCAAATCTAATATCTTGGAAGAAGGATTATTGTGCTAAATTGTTTTTTTTTGTTGTTGTTGTTTTTTTTTAAAAACCCCCAACTATGCTAACATAAGGAGATTTATTTCCCGAAGAGCAAATTTGGCAAAATGTGCAAAGTTTTGAACAAAAGCAGGAACGACTCCATACTTGAATCTCTCTGATAACGCGACGATTAAGCTGTGCGGCGTAAAGAAATTACACAACCAAACACACTGGGACACACACACACACACACACACACACATTAACAAAAAGAAAAGAACGTGGCTTCTTTCCAGATTTCTGTTGATGAAAATGTGCCTTTTATTTGTACAAATGGTATTTTTATTTCTCTCTCTCTCTCTCTCTCTCTCTTCAAAGTGCAATAGCTGATCTTCAATGGGGCATGCCTGTTCACTAGAGGTTGTGTTTTGCCCTGCTGCGTGTTGCTGCTTGAGACTACTGTTTTCTCTCTCTCTCTCTATCTGTCCCTTTCTCCCCCTCCCTCCCCTCCCTCTCTATTATATATTATAAATGTATCATTTCCAGATTCTAAATATAAATCTTTGTCGGAGGGAATCACACAGAAACTCACTATTTTGGAACAGGTATGGTTAAAAACAAAAAAAAAGGAAATAAAAACAAAGAACAAGTCCAAATGATGTTTACAGATTTAATCTTTTGGTTGTATGGGTTTATCATTATTCTGTATGACTGTTGGCAATAAAACCGTGAATGTGTAGAATCTCCTTCGTTGTCCCTGCTGTGGTAATGAGCACTTAGCCGCAGTGTCGTCACAGTTTCCTCCGAGGTTTTGATTTCAGCTGATCGAATTCATTAGAAGTTGTGTTTCTCTCATGCTCCTGGTGATACCTCGCCGTGTTTGAGCCCAAATTTTGAGATATTAGATATGCACGAGGCTCGCATGGAAACGCTTCACGCTCTGGCTTTTGCATAATCAAGAGTTTCAGCTGAATACTTTAATTCTAACTAACTAACACAAGTCAGCTAACCTCCATTGTATTGTATCGTGGCTGCAGAAATCGCACGGCTGGGCATCTCTAAACCATGCACAGTGAGAACTTGCTGCATGGCCGGGTACCAGGGCAAGCGACCGAGAAAATACCACGTGTTTATTTGATATTTGGGTCACTATTTAATGTTGTCTCAGAGGAATAAGTGACGACGCTGCACGCAACAAGGCACACGCTGACACGATCCAGGTGAGAGGTCCTTGCACAGTATCTTTACTCATTTATTTCTTCTTTAAATCACTGTTATGCCAACCCTAATGTTTTGCATTTCATAAATAACTGCATGTAGTACTTGTCTATTTCTGTTTCGCATGCTTCACCATCCACATGCCCCTTTTCTCCAGCCAACCAGCTTCATGCTTCTCAAGTTAATGACAAAACCTGCAGCATCCGGAAACAATGAGATATATAAAACAGCTGAAACGAAGATGGAAGACGTTCTGAACATGCAGCACGTTGTGAAAATAACTTAAGTCGGCACTGAGGATATTAACTACCATTAATAACCAGCAGATGGAGCTGCAGTACACACTCCTTACACTGCATCGGTTACAGATATGGCTTCGTGCATGATGCGGCCGATACAATGAGCAGGTTTAACTCTTGCATGTGTCGTCAGCTCATTTACATCACATATACAATTTATACTGCAGTTTTCATTACAGCAACTGCACAGAATACTGTACTATTACTGAGTAAATACAAAATTACAGAACCGACTGCATAGAATAATAAATAATTGCCGTGGTTTGTCACTGCACTGATAATCGTCTACAATCATTCTTCATTACATTGTTTTGCAGAACTATAATTGCACTTTAATTCATTGCAGGTGGATCTTTTCACTTCTTATTGGTCTGAGATGATCACACCTGTGACCACAGAGGTAAATGTTTTTTTTTTTCTCTCATGGGTAAGAGCACCAATCAGTCAAACAATGTCCTGCAGAAACCACGAATCTCCAAAACATCCACACACAAACGGTTTAACCTTCATTTTACTGTGAAATGACCAAATCTGGAGACGTGTGGTTCTTGCTGGACAGTGAAGATAATGGCAAGATTTTCATAAGCTTCCCAATAATGGATGGCTGCAGATATCTCAATATCAAAGCACAGGAGTGAAACTGCTGTCCTGCAGCCTCTGCTCCTTCACACTTAATCAATCACAACCAGATGAGTTAGTTTGTGAGGACCACCCTCAACTTCCTCCTTCTGTCTTTCAGTCTTTTCTGTCACTCTCAAGGACGGCCTGAGCAGCCCCTCCTGCCACCACTGACACCTCTCCATGGGCCGTGTCTATTTCCTGCTCCTTCTCCGGCTCTGCCTGCTTGGAGCTCCTCTGGCTCTGGTTGGGGTTGTTCTGGCTGCTCCACGACTTGCTCCTGCTGCGACTGGGCTCCAGAGACTGCTTGTTCCCGCTGCCGGTCACAGAGGCCTTCCCCCTGTAGCAGATGCCACACACCAGACCCAGGAAGGCCCGTCTCATCTCGCGGCTGGCCAGAGTGTAGATGACCGGGTTCATGGCTGAGTTGAGCACAGCCACGGCGATGAACCAGTCAGCCTTGTAGAGGATGGGACAACGCTTCTCGCATGCAACATCCAGCAGGAGCAGGATGAAGATGGGCGTCCAGCAGGCGATGAAGACTCCAACTACAATGATGACAGTGCGCAGCAGCGACATGGCATGCTCAGAGTTTCTGTGCTTGCTCACCTTTCGGCTGCTGGACTTCACCAGGATGTAGATGCGGGCGTACAGGACCGACATGGCTAAGAGCAAAAGCATGAAAACTATGATACAGAAAGCTACATATTTCTTAGTGTAGAGCGGGAGGACGGTGGAGCAATCAGGAAGGTTGTCCAGGCAGTTCCAGCCCAGAATAGGCAAAGCTCCAAGGGATATAGCGATCAGCCAGCAGGTTCCTATGAGCAGAAACACCCTGTAGTTCTTGTTGGCGTCATAAGGCCTCATTTTGATCATAGTCAGGTGTCTCTCTATAGCAATAGCCAGAAGACTAAAAATGGAGGCACCAAGTGCTACAAACATGCTCCCCTCTCTGACAAACCAGAGAGCAGGTGAGAGCTGCAGGGTCTTCTCTCCGGACAGGAGCAGGTTGACCAGGTAAGCGACGCCGGCCAGCATGTCGCACAGCGCCAGGTTGCCGATGAAGAAGTACATGCGGTTGTGGAATCTGTGGTTTCTCCATATGGCTACCAGCACGGTGAGGTTCTCCAGGACGATGAAGCTGCATATGACGAGGAACACGATGGTTTTGGTGTCCACGGTGCCCGGGCTCGTGCCGACGCCGGGCCGGTGGTCCAGCTTGCCCGTGTAGTTGTAGTGGAGGTATATCTGAGGGTTGACCATCTTCAAAGCGCCGGCCGCTGACACTGGACGTCAGAAATGAACAAGAGGTCCAGTGTGAGCAGGTCCACTGTGCTCAGCTGCAGTGGAAGATGTGAAGGACGTGAGTGTTTGTATTATCATCACCCAGTAACACAGACATATATAGTGTCTGATGGATTTTAGCTGCATATTCTAGTTTTCTCCACAAGAGCAAGAGGCTGTTAAGACCAAGTACCTGCAGAAAACTTTTAAAATCACGTGAAACCTTAAAATAAACCATGATGCGGTTTGTTTGTTTGTTTACATAGGAATATTGGACCATTGCCCAAACTATTACCTCACATTTAAAAACGTAAATTAACCTTTATCACGATTTTTTTTTTTTTTTTTTTTTTTTAGACATTAATCACATACGAACCACAGTCATAACCTGTGAACATAATCGATCTCGCAGTAAAGTAAATTAGATGCAGATGTAATTGGTCAATTCGTGCCGACTGGAGCCGTCTGTTGTAGTTTTTTCCCAAGCTGCCACACAACTCACCGTGGGATGCTCGCACTCCGGGTTTAGTTGAGAGTTGGACGCGGTCTGAGGGACGCACATTTCATTGCAAAGTTGCAGATTCTCCGCGTTTTCCAGATTAGACGCCGAACTTTAATTCCTTCTCCCCCGTCGCGCGGTGGAAGAGAGCAGCTCCTCATCTTTTACTGATCTCCGAGTCCGAGTCGACGACGGTTGGCTGGAAGTCACACCCCCCCCCCATCCCCTCCCCTCACTCACCCCGTGCAGGGAGAGCGGGGAGGCTGGGACGGCTGAGGGGGTCAGCTCGATCCGTCAAAGCCAGGAGGTATGTGCACGTGTGCAAAATATGTGTGCAGTGACTTATTCTCACTTTTTCATGATTTTATGATTTTAGATGCCCCAGGAAGATAAAACATATAAAAATAAGTCTTTAAAGCATGCATTTTATTTTAATTTAATTCACATTTCACTAAAATATCATCTTTGGTATGTTTGTAGGACACCATTGTCAGCTGACTGTTCAGATTTTGGTCAAAAATTGGCTTTTTGGGGCTTTTTGGTTTGCAAATTAATATAGTTAGCTTGCTTGAATGTCCGGTGCAACAGCTCAGGTACATATTTGACCAGTATGATGCTTACAAAGGCTAAACCTTTCTCTTCTTCTGTTAAATCAACTATATGTTTATAGCTAAGGTTGTAATCAGGGCTGTTGTTTGCAGGACTCACTTCTGCTTCCCCATAAAATGTAGCCCAGTGCTCTTAATAACAGGGTATTTTATTAACCCCAAATGGAAAACACAATAAAAATCAGTGTATAATGCAAAGTTATTAACAGGAAAAGAACACAGGACTCGTGTTATGCACAACGTCTGGGCAAATTTCATGTGAAAGCAATGCAGCAACATCCTCGTCCCTGCAGATTTACTTACACGTCACAACTATGGCTGACTCAAACAAAAGCCCAGTCTGTCGTGGCTGACTTTCCCTGCTGTGCTTCTCGCAACAAAAAAAAAAAAAAAAAGAGAGAGAAAGGGCGAGCGCACAATATGCTGTAAGAGTTTAAGTTAAGATGACTGCAGCCCATCCTTTGTTCTGGTCCTTCAGCTGTGACCTCATATCCAGGAAGGATGGGCAGGGCTGGCAGAAAGGAGAAGGACTCAGATGATGACTCTTGGAAATAGATGTGGCGAATGTGGGGAATCTACACTGCAGAGATTTTAAGACTTTCCTGACTAGGACTAAACCAGAATGTGACTGAAACAATAAACTTTATTTCCAAACAAAATCCAGAAATGGCACCGTGAATAATCAGGTCACGACCAAAGCGCACAGCGTGTACGTGACTCCAACGTTAAGAATCTTTGAGCTTTACTTGATACGGTGCCACACATTCAGCTGCTCGCCATTTTCCCCCAACGAAGCACATACTGTACTGTGTCGCAGACCAAATCATTAAATAGTAGACCCCGTCCAGTGTCTGTGGTTATTAACCCAGGGGAATGTTTTGTGCGGTTGAATAAACAGCCGTGGTCTGGCAGGGGTCCATCAGCATTGTTACAGTCACAATTCTCAATGGTTTCCTGCAGGTCGCACTGAGCCAGCAGCAATGGGAAAAAACTCAGGGAAAAAGCCAAATAGTTACTCTGGACCCGCAAGCAAATCTGGGACCAATCACCGAGTGGGTCTACGTAAAGGCAGCTGGATTAACAGAGCGGGAACATGGTTGGAAAAACCTTGGGTTTTTCAGCAAACTGCAGTGATGTTGGGCTCACATCTGCATTTACATAAACTTTGAGCCAAATATGAAACCATCAGCAAGTACAAACCCATAATATGTGGTTGGAGCGAGTCTACGTCTATGTGTATTCATAGACTACTGAAGAGGAGCCTGGGTGGAGGGTTTTTCACTTCTGCAGGACCACCCTCACTAAAACGTTCCTTTGCAGGCAGCCTCGTCTTTGGTCCAAGCGCGGCTGAATGTTTCCTGTCATCTTTGTCAGCAGGAGTGTAATTAAAGTTCACTTCTGCGGCCGGCCTCCAGCATCAGGAGCTGTACGCCCCCCCCCCCTAAATCATCAATACACCATATGTGTGATTTCCTGCCATTATAAAGCTATATCATTTAAGTATAAACCTACAAGCCTGCAGCCCCTCATTTGAAAGTCCTGCGCTGTATAACTGTCCTTCCCTGAGAGTAGCTTGGCCCCACAGCTGGTAAAACCATTCCTCAGGGAAAGTTTCCACTGCTCAACTACAGACCAGGATACTTATACAGCACGTGTGACAATGTGAGAAGTCTGGAAGAAGTGCACAAGCCCTTAATTTAAGTAAAAGTAGCCATAGCACACTGAAAACCTGCATTAAAAAGCAACTAAAATAAAACCGCAAAAGTATTATTTGCAAATTGTACAATCAAATCCCTGTCAGCGGTGTATTATTATGTATTACACCTAATATCCCTTTCACATTAATCTACAAGCAGCTGTTTAATGTTGCATGGAGTCAAGGTGGAGCTATAACTTCACATACAGATAAATATTTTACTTTGCAACTGTGCATTCTAATTTTTATTGGGATTATACGCTTTTAGTATTTTAAATATTTGCAGCTCTCCGGTGAACGCAGCGTAGTTAAAAACACAAGCCTCGCTTCTGAAATGTACTTTAAGTAGCATGAAATGGACACACTCAATTAAATAACAGGTCGATATACCTCAAAAGTTGTGCTTGAGTGAAAAATGATGGTAAAATACTGATACAGTGGAGATTAAAGGTGAGACATTTGGCGCAGAAATGCATCTGATTAATCTTATTATTTACAGAACATTGTGCAGGATCTGCCTGCCGTCTGCCCGACGTAAAGCATTTAACTAACTCTTGATTCGGAGCATAAACTTATCAGCATATTTATTATTAATCATAATGCAATATGTGAGGACTCACAATTGCCTACACATGTGTGTGGTATTTTAAGGACATTCATAATTGACTATAATGCAGTTTACGTGACCGGTAACATAAAAGCCTCTCATTCAAAGCAGAGGACTAATGGTTAAATGAGAATGGCCGGATAGGATAAAGATAAGGACCCTGCGCTTTAGTACTATAAGCACATTACAAAATCTATTTGGCCGGCATCGCTGCAGCCATTACTTTGCCGGAGTTTGCCCTGTTCAAGCTCTCAACCCTTCATTAGAGTGCAAGAGCTGGGGTCAGAGCCGTGGGCAGTGGGCACATCCACGGTGCAATTACATGACAGCCCTGCCTTTAATTTCACCCTCGCCATTTTGAGGCAAAAAAACACACCCCGTGAGTCTGGGCTGCAAATCTGAGGCGGCCAGTCCCCTCCTGCCCTGTGGCTTCTGTGGCGGCAGTATTTCGGGGCACGGCGGTCTCTCGCATGCAACTTAACTGAACGAGGCCTCGGAGATGTTGCTGAGGCATAATTTCAGCTGTGGCACAGTTTAGTCTAGGATCTGCCAGCTTTAGAAGCCCACACAAACAGAAATAGGTCTTTGGTTCTGTCACTTCCTGCTTCTGCAGGGATTATTTAGTGCTCTTACCTTTGGTTCTTTCACCATTAAGTGCAGCGCCTTTAATTTTCCAGCTCATTTGCTTCCAGCTGAGAGATTAATCGGAAAGGTTTTGGTTTGATTGTGCCAAAGGGTCTGACTTCAGTAATGCTGCACTGGCTCCTCAACAGACTATCTAGTGTCAGACTGGCTTGCCATTACCATCCAAGCATAAATGTAATGAGATCACTTAACACTGAACATGGGAAAAAAGGCCAGAAACCACAGTTTTTCTGTAGTAGACTCATTTTGAGGGCTTCCGTGATAATTGCACGGTGCCCGGCCAGAGCTCCTGCCTGCTCTGCTGCATGTGAGTGCACATTACGTGTTCCTCACCTTCGTGCACATGCGCAGGACAACAAAACATCAAGAAATACAGTTTCATGTCGCACCAGGCCAAACCGTCACCACGCCAGCCTGTAACATTTCATGGGTTTAATTGTTCGGTCATCGCGTCTTGAAATGACTCTGCCCAATAAGGCGTCAGCAGAGGTGTTATACGTTGTAAATAATGACTTTAATGATGTCTAATAAACAAATACTTACTTTGTTGATCATTTAAGTCTTTCAAAGTGGTTTTTAGTGTTTTCCCCTTCCTGTTTGCAGTTAATGACATAACTAGGCTTGAAAAACAGATGCATAGAAGTGGACAAATTAATGAAGTAATTTGATTAATTTGAAGACGATTTGATTAAACCGGTCGGGATATGATGGAAAACAGAGCCGTGTTTTATCATTTTCCCCGTCATACAGTCACTGTTTATCATTTGGAAGAGGAAAATTAGCATTTATCATATGAGGAGAGGGTGGGAGCAAAGCAAACAAATTGGAAAAAAGGGGATGAAACGTATTAAATTCAAAAATAGAGGAATGATTTGATAAACACTTGAAAACAATATTGCGGTGTGTGACTGTCTGCTATTCATTCACAGTATCCACCTACGACTGCTCCACTCTTGACTTTCTCAGAATAAAGTTGGTAGAAGAAATATGAAGTTTCTGCAGAACTGCAGAAAATCCCAGCCAAACGATGCAGATCGAGGCTGACGTCATTTTAAAATCCGGCGTCCGGTGTGACGTTCCCGCCCCGGCTCACTGGCAGCGATGCGTTTTATGTCGTTTTATGTTCGCTGGAGCTGAGCTGATTTTCCACCTCACATTCGTTTTTACCCTTTTATCAATTCATTTTCAGCATTTATAGCATTTGCAGATGACGTAAGAATCATTTCTGAAGCTTCTTGAAACTTACAAACCCTCAAATGCAACGAAATGCAAAGAGTCACCTTTTTTGTTTTTACCCTGCCCTCATGACGTTATTATCTTGAGTTAACAGAACGTAAAGGGAAGTGGTTTGTTAACAGTAAACACTTTGTGACGTGCACCGTGTGGAAGTTTTTGTAGTATATTTGGCAGCTTTCAGGGAAGTTAAGAAGCTGCACTTCCTGGTATTTATTTTAACACTGCCTTGATGTTTTTTTGTAGAGACTTTAATTTGATAAGTCATAAATCTGGGCTACTGCGCCACCGCTGCATTAGCCGTTAGCCGTTTCCTTTCCTTTTTGTTGAGTGCAATCGCATTGGTCTTCCAGACAGTTAATGTGAGTGCGCAGCAATATCCCATTTATCACAAGGTCGGACAATGCTTTTCTCTCTCAGGCCCATTAGGTCTTTCTCAGTACTCAGAGCTTGTTGTATTGACGTTCAGCAGTCATTGGTCATTGCCTGACTTACAGTACTGCTGAATGGATGGCTATTACGCTGTCGTTAACCTGGAGAGGAGCCTGGAGTCTGTGTTCATATTAAACCTCAAATGTCGCGTTCTTACGTGCATTATATCTATTGATCGTTCACTCAGCTGCACTCCTCACATCACTTTAATCCCACATAATCCAAGATATAATATATGAAGAAAAGAAGAGAATCCTCTTTTTTTTTAATGGTAAAGGAAAATTGTATTTTTATTCATCCTGGTTTCTGTTTTAATAGTTTTGGCTGTGAGTCAGCTCCCCCGTAATTCTTTAGAATAATCTAAACTGCTGGCAGTAGGTGAGGAATTAACATCCTTTGCAGTTTTTGCTGACACAAACAGAAAGTTGTTATATATAGTACAATATAGCTGTTATTTTTAAAAGCTGATGACTACGTATGTCAAAGCCTGAGCGTGATCACAAGAAATCCCATATGTTCAAACTAGGTGCAAAAATTAGGTCAACATACCTTTACAACCTTTATTAGGTTGTAAGATTAAACAGTTCCTCGTTTTGGATTAATTCAGTTCAATTCAATTTTATTTATATAGCGCCAATTCACAACAAAAGTCATCTCAGGGCACTTTACAAACAGAGCGGGTCTAGACCACACTCATTACTGTTAATTACACCCAACAGTTCCACCATGAGCAAGCACTTGGCAACAGTGGCAAGGAAAAACCTCCTTTAACAGGCAGAAACCTTGGGCAGATCCTGGCTCTAGGTGGACGGCCATCTGCCTTGACCGGTTGGGGGCTATGGCAACTATTTGCAGTACAATATAGAATAATGATAATAAGTTGCAGCAGAGGACACGGGGCAGGTCGGTGGAGCCACAGATCAGATGTTCAGCTCCGGAGCCACAGGTATCTGTAGAGAGGTACAGAGAGAGAGACCAGAGAGTTAATGGTTAATCTGTGATGGTTTAAATGAGTTTGAGGAGAGAGAGGGGAGAGGAGGAGTGTGGACACGATCATGGGATGTCCCCCAGCAGCCTCGGCCTACAGCAGCATAACTAAGGGATGGCATGGATGGTGTAGTTTTGACTAAGGGTGTAGTTGGCATGGTAACTAGAACTAACTGTAAGCTTTGTCGAACAAGAAGGTTTTAAGCTTTACTTTAAAAGTAGAGAGGGTGTCTGCCTCTCGGACCCAGACTGGCAGCTGGTTCCACAGGAGAGGAGCCTGATAGCTAAAGGCTCGGCCTCCCATTCTACTTTTGGAAATTCTGGGAACCACAAGCAAACCTGCACTCTGGGAGCGAAGTGATCTGTTGGGGTAATAGGGACTTAGCATCTCATTGATGTACAGTGGAGCTTGGCCATTAAGAGCCTTGTAAGTAAGAAGGAGGACTTTAAAATCTATTCTGGACTTTACAGGGAGCCAATGAAGAGAAGCTAAAACTGGAGAAATATGATCTCTCTTGCTAATTCCCATCAGAACCCTTGCTGCAGCGTTTTGGATGAGCTGGCGGCTTCGCAGTGAGCTAGTCGGACAACCTTACAGCAAGGAATTACAGTAGTCCAGCCTTGAGGTAACAAATGCGTGGACTAGCTTTTCGGCGTCACTTTTGGACAGGATACTCCTAATCTTAGCTATGTTGCGCAAGTGAAAGAAGGCAGTCCTAGTGACCTGCCTAATATGGGGCTGATAGGACATATCCTGGTCAAATATGACTCCCAGGTTCCTCATGGTAGAATTGGAGGCCAGGGTAACACCATCCAGAGTGACAGCAAGGTCAGATAATCTGTCATCCAGGCCTTAATGTCTGTCAGACATGTCTGAAGTCTGACTAATTGATCTGTTTCTTCTGGCTTCATAGATAAATATAGCTGTGTATCATCCGCGTAGCAGTGGAAATTTATGTTGTGCTTCCTAATAATGTTGCATGTATGGGGTGAACAGGAATGGTCCAAGCACAGAACCCTGTGGAACTCCATGATTAACCATTGTGTGCACGGACGAGTCGTTATTGACATGGACAAATTGGAATCTGTTGGATAGATAAGATTTAAACCAGCTTAGTGCTGTTCCTTTAACCCCAATGACATGTTCCAGTCTCTGTAGTAGGATACTGTGATCGATGGTGTCAGATGCAGCACTGAGGTCTAGCAGGACAAGTATAGAGACGAGGCCATTGTCAGATGCTATTAGGAGGTCGTTGCTAACCGTAACCAATGCTGTTTCTGTGCTGTGGTTTATTCTAAATCCTGACTGAAATGCTTCAAATAAACTGCTCCTCTGCAGGTGATCACATGACTGATCTGCCACGGCCTTTTCAAGGATTTTAGAAATAAAGGGGAGGTTGGATATCAGTCTGTAATGCGCTAAGACACCAGGGTCAAGAGAAGGCTTTTTGAGTAGAGGTTTAATGACAGCAACCTTAAAAGCCTGTGGAACATAACCTGTTAGTAATGACAGATTGATCTGGTCTAATATAAAAGTGCCAATCAGGGGCAAAACATCTTTGAGAAGACGAGTTGGGATGGGGTCCAAAAGACAGGTTGAGGGTTTGGATCTAATGATTGTTGAGGACAGTTCAGTGAGATCTATAAGAGAGAAATGGTCTAGAGATAAATCAGAGCCTGCAGACATTTCAGGGGCCGCTGCAGTTGACACACATGGATCTCTAACAGTTGAAGGGAACGCGTGATGAACTCTTTCTCTAATATCTTTGATTTTACTAGTAAAGGAATCCATAAAAGTCATTGCTGCTGAGAGCTGAGGGAATGGTTGGCTCAACAGAGCTGTGACTCTTTGTCAGCCTGGCTACGGTGCTGAACAGAAACCTGGGGTTGTTTCCTCTATTAATTTGGAGTAATAGGCAGTTCTTGTATGTTCTTGTATGTGTCACCGGCCGGGTTACAGGAGAGAGCAGGACCCAAATGCAGACACGAACAAGGGGGCCAAAGATATTTAAACAGTTTATTTTTAAGGGCACAGGCTTATGGGTAGTCACGGCAGGCAGGGTCGAAAACCAGGTAATCAGTCCAAACGGGACATGACAAGCAAAATCCAAAATCCAAAAACCAGAAACCCAAAATTCCAAGCACACACAGGGAAACACAAGGAATCGAGGCAGGAACATGGAGACTAACACAACAAACGAACCAACAGAGAACAAAGGCAATGACACAACTTAAATAGACAGGTGAGGGCAGGAAAACGAGACACAGGTGAGACCAATCAACCAATCAAGAAACCGGAAACAAGCAGACAGAAACATGCAAGAGAAAAACTTTTCAAAATAAAACAGGAAACAAAACAAACTCAACACAGAACCATGACAGTATGGCTGTTTTGTATGTTATAAGACTGTCTTTTCAGGAAAAGTGGAAGTCTTCTATGTTACTGGATTGCCACTTCCTCTCTAACTTTCGTGAGAACTGCGTTTAACTGTGTGTCAAACCACGGAGCTTACTTCCTCTGCTTGATGGCTTTCTTATTCTGTTTCATAGGGGCCACATTGCTCAGGGCTGTGTGCAGTGTAGCTGCAGTATTATCAACAAGATGATCTATATGTGCTGGACTAGTGGTTAGGTGGCTACCCTCTGCTGTAATGGCACATGGCATAGAAACCAAAAGAGACGGAATAACTTCCTTAAATTTGGACACAGCATTATCAGAGAGACACCGGCTGTAGGTAGCTTCCCTCCCAAATGCTGAGTAGTTCATAATTGTGAACTCAGATGTTATTAAAGTGGCAAGATAAAAGAGGGTTCTGGGGAAACACTGTTAAATGTTCATATGTCAAAACAAGATCGAGGGTTTGAGTAAAGCAGTGAGTCGGTTTGTTAACGTTTTGAGTCTAATACTGAGTTAAATCATTCCTAAGGCTGTCATTGCTGTCGTCTACATGAATGTTGAAGTCACCCACTATGATTACTTTATCCGAGCTGAGCACTAGTTGAGATTAGAAGTCAGAGAATTCAGATCAAAGCTCTGAATAAGCAGCAGGACGATCTCTGACCTATCGTTAGGGTGGTATAAGACTAAAGGTCAATGACTACTAATCCAACTAGTTCTCGCAGGTCTCATGGAGCAAATATGCAGGAGCAACATGAACTTGTTTACTTAGCTGTAAATGCATCACAAATCAATGTTTCCGTCATCACTGCTGTTCGTGTTTCATCCATTTCGCCTTGCCATAACCATAAGAGCATCTTTAAAATGAGTTAGGTCTGAAATATACCAACAAAAGCCTCTGTTAACATGTCCGTATTGCTTGTCTGCGCAAGTCAGACAACGTAAGTTTTATATAATCAGATTATCTAAAGTAGTTGTTCTGTTGGATCAATGTCCTGTAACCCCATTTGCATCCACTGGACACCGAGGTGTTAGGGCAAAAGCGTGGCAGGTGCAATTATACATTATAATAATGTTTTCACTTTTATTTTTCTGTGTTTGTGTCTGACAGGGATGCAGTTAGACTCCATATAATATCAGTTTTGCTTTTTTTTTTCATTTGAGATCACAGATGGACTCTTGGACGACTCTTCCCAAGAAAGAATCCGTCCACTTCCTGTCGGTGGAATCAATACCACTGCTCTTTAGCTACCTTAGAAATTACTAAGCGGCATAGTAAGTGTACAGGAAACCATTATACCTCGCCTGATTAAATGTAGGCGTACATTAGGCCATGCTACAAACTGCGACTGTGCACCCAGCATGCATGTCAGTTTGTGTACTTCACGGGCACGAGTTGAACATCGACTTGGCTCTGAGCGTATGAAAAACCCTAAAAATATAAGTAATAAGGCACTACGCAAAACCTGCACAAGAACTGTCAGGTGGTTTGGTGGTTTTGGCTCATACATGCACAGACCTGGAGCCGTATAAAAATGTATAACTGTAACTGTATAAACAACTGTGCAAATGGTGTCGTAACCGTGATGCCACCCACGGGTCTCCTGAAGAGTGGTTTCCAGCTCATTGTGGGCGACTCCCACATGGTGCACAGATGACCAAAAAATGGTCAAAGAGGTGGAACTAAGGTCGGCCAAGTGAATGACATCACCAACCTTTCACCCAAGGCAGCCACACCTTTAATTATGCATAACTTCATGCGTTAAATGGATTTGAATTCAGCCAGTGTACAGCTGTCACGAGCAGGGAAATGATAGAGATCAAGACTGTTTTTTTTTGGCTGCAAACCAGTTTACTTTTAGTTTTAGCAGAAACTTGGCGATTAAGAGGAACTCAAAACAAGACGGCAGTAATGCATGAAGTTTGATGCGCTGACTCAGAGAGTTTCACTGACGTCCTCAGCTGCCCTTGAGTGGTTTGTGAGTGTGCGCTGTTTCCAGCAAGAAGCGGCTCACGCAGGGGATGAAAACCTTTTACTTGTATTCTTTGAAATATCCAAATTTAGCCCCGCCCTCCAAGAAAATGGCAATACCTATTACCTAATATTTTGGCTTCATCGCTTCATTGTTAAAATAGTTCTGAATAAAGTCCTGGGACACTTTATTGTCTTTTAGATTCCTAAGCATTGTCTCTCACTTCCTGATTAGTTTAACGGGGGCTTACAGGTGAAAGGGAATTGTGTCATAAAGCATTCCAGCTGTTTGTATCCCTTTCCCAAACTGTATACATATTTTATTAAAGGATGTAGGACTGGTGCCTTCCTGACACTGGGCCTCTCTCTGAGCACACACACACACTTGAGTAAAGTCTGCTATTGGCGACTGCAGAAGGACCGTCTCGGAGTCAGAGTGATTGTCTGGTGCCACAAGAGGCTGAGAGAGCAGCTGACAAACTGTCTGCAGCTGAGAAGGATGCAGTACCTGAGGTAAGCTTCTCATAATATGCCTGATGTGTCGAGGTTGGAGGAGGATGGGGGGGGGGGGGCAATCTGCACTGTCTATTAATATAATGAAGGATCTTTCTGTGAAGTCAAAAAGCCACAAGAGACAGGAAGTTTAAACATGCACCATCCATTTGTCAGAACTTGATCTGTTCCTGCTCACGGCTGCAAGAAGGCGTTTCATAGACGCACCGCTGCAGGCAACTGCCGATGTAGTCAGCACCAATAATCTAATGGTGGTCAGAGGGCACGAAATCAGCACGATCTGGTCAAGCCAGGTCTGGAATGACAGCGTGCATAGGTTAGAGCTTGTCCATGTTAGGCTCACTTACATCAGCTATCAAATACGTGACAACTCACACTCATATTCACACTGAAGGCTCAGGAAGGAGAAGCAGACTCAAACACACATTGGCACATATAAAGCTTTTGTCTTTAATGTGAGCTGTTAAACCTAATTCAGTGTAGCTCAGAGCTGAGCTGCTTATAAGCTGATTTCTGATGATGTCAGGCATATTGTTCCCTGTGTTTGAGGCCTTGTCACAGGCAAACTGTTGCTTTTTCAAGGCCCTTTGTTTTAAAGGTGTTTCCTCATTGGTCCCGACAGAAACCCCCACAGAGAACATCAGATCGCCTTACCTCCAACAGTCCCTGCGGTCTAACTCGTAGCTGCATTGTGTAGCTGCATTGTCGCATGGTTTCCTCAGAGGATGTCCCACTACAAAAAATGCTTTGTGTGTGCGAGCATAACGCATACACACAGAGACGCAAACACACACACACACATAGCCAGACGCAGCTATGGCCACGGTGCATTCTGCACCGATCATGAGGGTGGTGGCGAAGTAATAACATGAGAGAGGAACACAGACAGGACCGCAGGTTAATGGGTCAGGATGTCACACCTCAGGGGGGGTTGAGGTTCAGGAAATCATGTATACGCAGACACACACGCACACATTTTACACCTTATATTTCCCACAGCTAACCTTTTGTCCTTTAACTTTCTGACTGTCAAGTGTCAAGTCATCAGACAGGGCCAGCTGTCGTCTGAATAATCTTTAAGTTTAATATGAATAACGATGACACAGACGCCCTGTCACAATGAAATCTTGACACGTCACGGGTGTGAATGTTAAAACCGATAATGAGTGAATCATAGCTGCATCAGGGTCCCGGTTTTGCTCACTGTCACACTGTTGTGACTTACTGGGACGCCGAAGTAGAAAGAAGCCATTGCTCTTAAAATAGTAACATATGTGTGTTTTTCTGTCTGTGACCTGAAGCGAAAACATCTGCTTTAAACGGATCAAATGTCCAAAATTCATATTTAGCCCTGAAATTACAAAACTTATTTTCCCTCTCTCTTTCACAGGTTAATGGGTCAGGAAGTCACACCTCGGGGGGGTGAGATTCAGGAAGTCATGTATACGCAGACACACACACACACACATTTTACACCTTATCTTGTCCTCTGAATAATCTTTCAATCGTTTAATACGAATAAAGATTAAAATATGTAATGACACAGACGCCCCGTCACAATGACCTCGTCAGTAATGAGTGAATCATAGTGAGCTGTAGTGTCCCCGGTAAACGGCCTCTCCTGCCCGGCCTGCTGCTGCTCCTCTTGGGGTCCTTCTCCAGCAGTCTGCCGCTCCATGCACGTTCAGAAAAACGCTAAACGCAGCCGGGGCTACATGGTTTCAGCACAACAGGGATCGAGGTGAAGCTACAGCTCACAATCTGGTGCATTAGCTCCGCCACTGGCTATTCTAAAAGCCCTGGATTTAACATTTCCCATCACTCAACCCTCTGACAAACAATGTTGGTCTGTTGTTCGGGCTCTCTATGTACATACACTTATCTTGTCCACGTAATTTCACCAAAACACGGGAAATTACATCTTGTGCCCACGCAGTGGCATTTAAGCACTGGTTTGAGGTAAAAACGTGACCTAAAAATTTTCAATAATTACCTCAAAACTTAAATTATATTCCTAACTTTCAACATTTAATCTGAATTTCCACTTCTTTTGTGCTGCCTGGAGCCATTCCTGCCCATATTTTCTCATTATGTTTGCACAGTCTTGGTGTACTCTCATGCACTCAGAGCAGCAACTAACCCAACAGGCACTTATGGCAGTGAAGACATTAAAAACACTGTGCAGAGAAAGTACTGACTGTCGGGACGGATGGGGTGAACATTTATCTGCAACACATCATTGAAAACGTGTTGCATACGGTACCAAAGTGGTGATCAGCCCGTGCATGTTGTTAATATTTGGTTATTTTTGCAGGTTTGACCGCGTTAGCAGCGTCCGAGCCTGCTGCAGGATGAAATGTCCTTGATTATATGGATAATGTACTTTATTCAACTGTAATATTACTTTATAGTCACAGATTAAACCACAGGAAATGCAATAAATCTAATTTATGTGTGCATGCATCCAGGACAGTCCTCCCATATAAAAATGGGAGGGTTAAAGCATGCATTTGGTATTTACCTTCTCACTTACTTACTTGTCCGCAATTCAACTCAACTCAAGCGCATGCAGCTGTAGTCGTGTGTCCTAACAGTGGATGATGATGATGATGATGTGACGATTATCACAGACACAAATCAGTTTGTCTCAGTCTGAGCTACTAATGTGACATTTTATGTGTCACTGCTCGCGCCGTTACTGCAGGTATGCACTTTATCACAACAGCCAGTCATTACTTCTATAAACCCTGGGCAAAGAAATAAGCGAAACCATCAGGAAGCAGCTGCTGCAGACCGTCTCGGCCCCACATGAAAGGATGTGGTTTGTGCTGTATGTGCGTCCTATAAAAAGCTGCCACCACAGTCTCTTTATTTTATGCCTTCCTCTTGTATGTGTCTATGATTTTAACAAAGAGAACAAAAATAGCCACGCAGTGCATATTTTTGCAGCTTTTCTTTTTTTTAGGTGATTGTGAATTAATAATTGCTTTTTAGTTTACAGCCTCTGTGGTTCACCATGAGGCTCTGAAATCTTTTTTTTTTTTTTTTTTTTTGACTTGCCAATCTGCAAAAGTCAGATTTAAATCTTTAGCGCCCTCCAGAGGAGCAGCGTCGTACCAGGATGAGCAGGGCGCTTCAAACAGCCAATGAGATTGTTTCTTTAATTAGCAACTTGGTAGAAAGTCTTTTAAAACTGTGAAAAACAGTCATGAACACTAGTTTTGAATGCATCTTACATGCAAACACGCATTTAACATTAATCTTAGACATTCACTCAATTTCTTTATAATTAAACGCAGTATATTCAGATAAACAGCACGAGCACGGTCCGTTGCAGTACCGCTCATGCGCCGCTAGAGGTCAGTGCGAAGAAACAGACGAGCGCTGTGCGGAGTGACATTACCGCTGACGGTCATGAAAAGACCTTTGTGAGGAAGACGCTTGTGTGTTGTAAACAAACAAACAAACAAACGGTCAGTCAGAAAACAAATAAACAGTCAAGCAGTCACAAACCTGCTCCACTCTGAATGATCTATAAGGGTTTTATTGGCACAGGTAGACGTTAAAGCCACTGGGTCAATATAATCAAACTGGACTAAAAGACTCTCAGCAGCACCATCACAAGTATTGAATTATTCATTGATCCATTAATCCACTTCTTTATAACATATTTAAAGAGATTTATGTCTCTGGTGGAAGCTGATCCTAGCGTCCCTCCACTTGAATGTGTAATTACTTTCCTGTATTTTTACAATAAAGGCATTTATAGCTCACACACGGTGTTTTGTTGCATTATCTCACTGTGCACACTTGCCTGAGTATTATCTGTCACTCACAGATTAACCATGCTAACCTAAAAAGAGTGACTTGGATTATAATTAGTTACATTTTATCTGATCGTCTGACTTGAGCATATCAGATGTGTCCCACTTCCTGTCTGTCGCTCCTCTGCATGTTTTCCGACTGCTGTATTTTATCATTGATTGGAAACCTCCACACATACCATTCGCGGCACAAACGCGGAGCCGTCCTTGAAAGGGATTTCATCTGCTGTGCGACCAAATGTCACAATAAATGCGACCTACCTGTTTAGCCTCCAGCTGGCACCTTCTGCGGTGTGTGTATGAACAATACATGGGCGAGTGGCAGGAAGTGTGCAGTACCCACTTTAACAAACCCACACTGAAGCTAATTTTACTCATCTTTTTATGGTAAAATGAGCATGTAAGCCTCTTAAGGTGATCCAGTATATTCAAGTTAAAGTTGTAGGATGTAAGGCCAATGAAACATTTTCTAGTTCAAATCTTAGTCATAAGCAACAAATACCTACGCTCCTGAGGTGCTTGGTGACTTGTAAAGTCTTTGTTTTTGTAAATCCTCCCCTTTCTAATAGGTTCACTGGATCAATATGTTAAAGAAATCAGCTGGGATCAGTTATGTAGTCAGGAAGGAGACTGGTATTTGTGATTTAAACCTGTCTTTGTTTGTCTTTTGTGCTGGTTTATTGTTGTTTTGTTGAGACATGTTGATTTTAAAGACCCATTCAAGGGCCGGGGATCACAAAAGTAGCATAGCTTAGCATGTAAATACAGCGGTATGTGGGACTGGCATATACCATTTCCTGTCCCAATTAAAATGATAATGAGTTAATGCAAAAACTTAAATATTTAAGACGTTTACAAACATCCACACACCAAAAATTCTGAATAACATCCGTGAACCTGGTGTTATTTTATAAATTACTGTCGGGATACCATTTCACTATACTATACTATGCACTATATGTATTCACATACAATGTAATATGTGTTTTTTAAATATTTCTGTACATGCTGTTTTTTGGATTTCCCTCCGTCCTCGCTGACGGTGTATTCCCTCGCTTCTAACCCGTAACCAGAACAAGTACATACCAAACCCCAACACATAACTCAACCTTAAAACCAAGCGGTCACCTCGAGCAACGCTTTGGAGAAGGGAACAGCGACCTCACTTTCCAAAAAAAAAAAAAACGTCCGAAAACCGTCGCCACACGTATTGGTCCTCGCAAGGATAGAAAACACAGACGCACACACACACACACACACACACTTTATGAAAATAATACTCCCAAACAAGAGCAAAGTTCAACATTTAGTGTCTTTATAAAACAGATTTGCAAAATATAGCCAAGGCTCATTCATTTAAATACGCATAAATAGCAAGAAAATACTTTCCCATTTCAATTCAAATCATTTTTTTTTTGAACTTCTTTATACACAAATCAGATGAACATTATATGAAAAACGGGGCCGAAAGCCTCTCGATTTGTCGCAGCAGAGAAAAAACAAGAAAAACAAAACAAAAACACAAGCATACTGTTGAGCTAAAGCGGCAGTTGATTAGTCAGAAATACACATCCTCTGAAGACACGTACTCATAAACATTAAAACAAAGTCTTATTCAAGTCTGTGAAATATCAAAGTACACATCTTTGGATGGATGCCTCAGAGTCTTTTAAGAGCAATATGTTTGTTGTTTTTACATCATCGGCGACCGTACTTAACACCACCATGGCCAAAGAGTTCGTGTCTATGTACAATAGTGCAGACGAGGAGCTGAAATCAGAACAAGGCAGTGGAAGGATAATAACACATTATCAAACATCCTGATTTATTAGGCTTCAAGTGGGTTCCCTTTAGTTTGTGAATATTATTAAATAACCATGTTTGAATCAAACGTACGTGCAGGACATGTGCCAGACTACGCCCCGCTGTAATAATGTTCTTTTTTTTTGCATTTTATTTCATTTTTTTTTTCTATTTTAACACTTCGACACAACTATTCATAGTCAAACTGTGCTTTGTTCGGGTGAATTCGTTTAAATCTTCTTTTGTCTCTTCACGACGACTCCGCCTCTCCTTTACTACGAGACTGAAATGTTATAAAAAGAGAAACCTTTCCTACAATAAATGCGTGATTATTTCTGTACATGTGATCATTTGTTTTACATTCATCAGAGTCACGAATTCATCATTGTTACAATTAAAATAGGTCCCGCTCCGGGTGTAGATTTATATATACGTTTGCATATGAATACTTTCCAGTATAAAAGCCTCAGCTCATCTCGCTTCGGAGGACACCGTAGGATTGCGCAGGTTTTGTTTTTTTTTATGAATTAATAGCATTTTAGACAACCCTGTCGATAAATAATGCAAATAAAATATATATATATAACAGCATTCCCGATATGTTTTCCTCATTAGCAGTGTCAAACTGTTTGCCTCTTCTTAAGAAATGCCATTCAGAGCATCTGTAAACATTCACAGGGCTGAAACAATTATCCAACATGACATCTGTGAAATTGAAATTATCTACTCAGACTGTGTTTTCCCCAAAAAGGCAGAGTCTGTTTTACTACAGCCACATCAGCAGGCTTCAAAAGGTTCATTGATCTCACTCTTTCACTCTTTAAAAAGGTGCTTTAGCTTCCTGGAGCAGAACAGACACAGAGATTAAAGAGACTTTCTTTCTTGTCTTTTTGTTGCTGTTGTATTTTTTTTTTTTCTTTCTTTCTTCTACAGACCACAGTTCATTTGGCCGGCTCAGGGATGGGTGGAGCTCGCTCCAGCCTCATGGTCCAGGGGTCAGAGGTCGAAGCGTAAAATGGCGAGTGGGTGAGCACTTCGTCTCCAGCCAGGGCGAAGGCAAACACCCCCCTCTGCCTCCCTGCTCCCGCCTTCTCCTCCTCTGCGACGTGCTTCCCCTCTGCTCGCCGTTCCTCCCTGCCCTCCCTGCCCGCACCGTCCCCGCTCTTAAATCCCAAACCCCTGCTGCCGAGGCCGAGCATCTCCCCGAGTCCGTGGTTCTTGACTCCCTGGTATGCAGGGCTTAACCCGTTCTCCTCAAACCGGTTGGTGGCAGCGGTGGGGGGGCACAGGAAGTTGCTGGTGGGCGTGGACCGCCAAGCAGCTGGCTTTCGTCCTCGCCTGGGGCGGGAGATGCGGCAGCTCTGCCTTTTGATGTGTCGATGTAGGTGGTCGGACCGTGTGAAACTCTTGTAGCAGTGCTCACACTGGTATGGACGGACGCCCGTGTGGATGCGCAGGTGGTTCTTCAGGTCGTAGTTGTGGACAAACTTGGAGTTGCAGTGGAGACAGATGTAGGGGCGCTCACCTGTGTGCTTCCTCATGTGGATCTTGAGTTTGTCTTGTCTGAGAAAAAGAACAAAACTGCATGTTTTCATACGTCACGCTGCAGGTGGAAAGGTTAACACATGAATTACAACACTGCATTTCTTTTCTCCTAAGTGCAAGTGAGTTTAAAAGACGCGATGAGTTGTCTCCACTGACAACACTAAAGTTCTGCTCTGAGGTACAGGTGGAAAATATGCCAAAGCAAGAGGATGTAGGTTAGTGAGATATCACTAATGCAAAGAAACCAGCGGAGGGGGCTTTCCACTTCAACCTCTTTGATATTCAGTTTTGGTGAAAACAGATCAACCTCAGTGAAAAGAGCATGGGGTACTTTTCCGCTAACCCTGCTGTTTTACATAACCTGGTGCTTTGCAGTCGAAACGCACAGGAACACAAAGACCTCAAGATAATCTCTGGGTGGCGTGTGAGTATGAACACTTGAAGTGAGGTAACGATGGGGTGATAAGAGGTGCAGCTTCACGTACCTGGTGAATCGCACTTCACAGATAGTGCACATGTACGGCTTCTCCCCCGTGTGCGTCCTCATGTGCCGCGGCAGTTTCCCGGCTCCTTGGATGACCTTGTTGCAGATCGGACACTGCTGCGACGCTTTGGGCTTCATCTTCCGCTCCTCCTCCAGCTGCCATGGGGGGAACAGCGCACCCAGGTGGGACGCGGAGCTCAGGAAGCTGAGGTACGACCGGAAGTCAGCTTCATCCTTTATCGGACCCAGAGCGTGACCCTCTGACGGCACTGACCCAGCGTTGATGGCGCTGCCCAGGCCTGAGCTGACAAAGTCCTTCAGGAAATTGCCGTGGAGCAGACTGAGCGGGACCTCCTCTTTCATCTCCTCTTTTATGATCTCTCTTTTCACAGCTAGATCGAGGGGCCTGGAGGCCTCGAGCGGCGCAGGGGTGGGGAAGGCGTGGGGTAGCCTGGTCTGAGGTGGGGCTCCTGCGTGGGGATGCTGCTGGTGGTGGTTTGGGTCTAGGAGCTGCTTGGGAAAGGCTGGGAACTCGGTGGCCCACATGGAGGGGTAGAAGCCTGGTAGGAGAGGGGAGAAGTTGGCCCTCCTGTCCAGCGTTGACATTCGGGGGTAGAGCCCCTCCTGGAGAAGAGACTCAATGGAGAAATCCTTCAGAGCTCGACTCTCCATACTCTCCTGCAACGCAAGACAGCATCGTCAGCCTTTTGAGCTAAAGATTCGTCATGTTAAAGGTTATTTTTTGCCTCAAAACACAGGATTATTGACAAAATAACCAAATAACCAATGAACTGTACCTGTTTTCCTCTCATAGTGTCTGGAGACTGCGACTGGGATGACAGGTCAAACTGCTGGTGGTACGCGGAGGTGCTGGGAGGCGATGACTCCCCTGTCCCTGGTGGCGTCTGCTCCCCCCTGCTCTCCGAGGACTGCAGTGACCTCTCGCTGACGTTGTCCTCCTCCTCCTCCTGCTCGTCCTTTCTCGAGCCCACGTCCTCCTCCTCGTCCTCCTCCTCCTCTTCTTCCTCCTCGTCTTCCTCCGCATCCTCCTCTTCCTCTTCATCCTCTTCTCCCTCCTCCATTCGCCTTCCTCCTCCACCGCCGCCGCCTCCGCCCCCGCTGTCCATGATCTCCAGGCAAACGTTGATGATGCAGGGGATCTCCAGCATCTGAGCAGCATTCAGGATCTCTTTGACGTTGGACGCCGTCACGGTCAGAGTCGAAGTGTAGGCAAACTCCAGGATGGCCGTTAGGGACTCCGGAGCCACAAAGTCGATTTCGTAGACGGCTGCGGTGTGATGGTGGTCGCCGGCTTCTGTGGTGGCCACGGTGAAGAGCTTTTTGAAGTACTGGCTGCAGGCGGCCAGGACGGAGCGGTGGGTGCGGTACTCCTGGTCGCGGACGATGAGGATGACATCGCAGAGCAGCCCGTCACGACGCTGCTCATTGAGGCTGCAGAGGACATCGCTGCTGTGATTCGGGAAGGGGATCCCAATCAGGTCCTCCTCTCTGTGATGAACCATTCTCCTCTGCGCGTCTCTGCCGATTATCTGGATAGAAGGCGATAACAATGAGCTGTTCAGTGACGCTCAAACAGAAAGGTCAAACTGAAAAAGGCATCGCTCTGCTGAACCAACATTTGGCTCTCAAAGCCTCCATTAAGCCCCACTTGTAATTTTATTTTTACTAATAGTCTTGTCTCCAGTGTTGTTCCTCTCCTGTAACGTCATTATGTTCCGGTCAGAGAGCTAAGCATCTGTTGTTCTCAAAGATAAACCCCTGTTAATCTCTCAAAAGCCAGTAGGGTCATTTAACACTTACAACACTTTTGAAGGTATTATGAGGATCATTTTAGAGCCTTTTGTCTGCCTGGATCCAAAAATATTCAGTCTGCCACAGGATAAAAATAAGCTTTTCAACACATTTCCCAAGTTGCAACTGTTTCCTAATCCAAATACTGATGACAGCGACGTCTCCTTGCTCATTTTTGTGCAACGCATAAATAAACGGCTCTACTATTATACAAGAAAACAAAACAAAACAACGTTAATTTATATAATTCATAACGAAACTTAAATGTTGCTCAGTTTGTTCTCGGCTCTCTCTTGCAAAGAAGAGATTTTGATCTCATTGTGACTTCCTGTATAAATAAAGCTTCACCAGCTAATTAACAAGGAGATATGTCACAAGGGTGCCATCTGGATTAGAAAATAGAGACACGACTTGGGAAGGGAGTAAAAAAACAGTTCTTATTGTGCAGCTGATGGAACATTTCTTGTTCCACATGGACAAAGGAGCCTATAAGAAATGCGAAAACAGCTGCGGATCGTTATATAAATGAATTGATTTAAACATATCCTCTTTCATTTCCTGTTTGTGTCTGATGCTCGGACACAAAGCAGTGAGTGACCCTCGTCTTAAATCCACGTGGTCGGTTTCCCGCTGCCTTTAACAAACAGAGAGTCGGCACCGCAAACATTTCAGCTGTCACAAGGATGGAGCGGCGCTTGATTTCGCAGCGGGGACTCTCCTGAGGAGGAAGGTGATGAGGGCGCGATAATGAAACAGGATCTAAAACTCTGATTTAAAGGCCGTGGTGGGAGCAGGCCGCAGCACACCTGCACCTCAGTTTCATGAAAAGCCGCATCCAAATAAGTGAAGGATTGGGAAAAAAAGCGTGTATTTGAATGGACGGAGGCTCTTAGCCGGAGCCGATATTGTTAACACAATGAGTGACAGTCTCACTTTATTAAAATATACTGTAGGCAAGCTTGTTTGTGTGCCATCTGTGCAGCAAAGGCAACAAGTGGTAAATACAGCATGTCTCATTTTGAGCAAACATCACATCGTTGGGTAATATTTATTCTTCACTGTGCTATTATGATTTCTTGTAGGAACGTGTTGCAACTCAGGGAAACCCATCATCCTGGTGAGATATTAGACTAAACCAATTTTTTTTTTATTTTTAAACGCGACACTTCCTGACGCTGTGATGTTTGATAAGGCGTGCGCGAGCGTTTCTGCGCCGTCTGCGCCCAGCGGCCATCCCCGTTGTCTCTCTCTGCCAGAAATGAGCACAGTGTAAGACGATACCCTCATTTGAACAATACGGTGCGTGATTGGGATGTGGTGAGAAATGTAGAGAGCGACAAAAGAGGTCAGATTGTACCCTAGATACTGTATCCTGTCAAAATGCTTACTCTGCAGCCTGCCCTCTCCACACTTGATTTACAGTGCAGTGACTAAGAGCTCAATACAGCACGTATCGCCCTGATGCACAGACAAAATCTCTATTCGTGCTCCTTTAAACCTTCATTCCCTACAGCTGCCTAGCAAGAGCTCCTACCTGTTGATTCACTGTGCTGTTGTTTACAGTCACCGTGATAAAAACCTCCTCTGGCAGCGCGCTCATTCATTCACATCTATGAATAGAGCTTAAACTTAGCCGTCCACACTTGGTGGTCACTGGAGGCATGTGTAGATAAATACTTTGAAGCGGGGCCCGCTCACCGCAAATGCATTGTTGACTGGCTCTAAATGGGCCAGGGCTGAAGCCACACCGACTTGCACACACACACACGCACACACACACACAGTGTCTTGCTTTCTCTTTTGTGCTGCAGCAGATCTCGCCACAGGAGAAAAAAAAAAAAAAAAAGAAACAATTTCAGAAAATCCCTCAGTTCACCTGCAGGTATACAACTTGGATACCAATCTTACATTTAGTTTATTCTTGTCGATCTTGTTGCTAGGTAACTGTTGCTATGTTCGTGCCATTGATACTGCGTGGACATAATTAAAATGTCTATAGAGGGGGTGGTGCTATAGGATATAGGCCCGCAGACCTACTACACAGAGCCACCTCGGACTACCTCAGTGGGAAAACTGGAACAAAACAAGCTGCAGAGAAAGTTGCAGTGGGCAGGCCGGAGGACGAAATAATAGTTTTCAACTAAAAATAATGAATCGTGAAAGGAGAAGAGGTTCTACCTGTATTACATTTCCTACAAATCCTGTATTGTAAACTCTGGTAACACACACCACATTGAAACTTCTGTCACTGATTCGGTCGCGTCCTCTGCAGGCCACAGAGACAAAACCGATATCCTTTTTCTATTATACTCCACACCACAACATCCATAAAAGTAATAGCCTGGGTAAAAGGTGAGAGAAGCTCCAGTGAGAGAGCGAGGGAGAGATCAGATGGCCCTAAAAGTTCCCTAACAGGTTGCACAAACACCAGCGGAGGGGCCCCTCCCTGTAACAGCCTGCCAAGGCAAACAATAGTGCAGAGCTTGGAACAACACCGAGTGGATAAGAGGGAGAGAGAAAGAGTCTGACTGGGAGGGCTTGGCGAACCCGCTGTCATTCGTTTGCTCTCGATCCATCCCACCCACTCCTGGAACTATGGGACACGTGCTGCTGTTGCTGTTTGTTCGACTGGTGCCCCGGCGAGCACCACTCCCCTCGGTTCCCACTGTTTGCCTGCCACTAGCTAGCGCTAGCTCTTAGCGGCCGGCCCCTAATTACAATGTGGAGAGGATCTAAGGAGGATGTGCCACATAGACAGGGAGGGGAGGAGGGCACAGCTTTCCCACCGCAAGGTCCTGGAGCGACATTTCATCAGCCAAACATCCTTAACCCTTTACACACACACACACGCGCGCGCGCACACACACCCCTCCACCCGTCAGAGCAGCCAGGGTGGGGACGCCTTGTGAAAGGGCTCTGATAATTACTGTTTAAGTCATGTGGCTCTTTATCCATCTGACTGTTGCAGCAGAGTCACGGAAGGACAATCCAACTTTTCTTTTTTTTTTTTTATTGAACCCTTTAATGGTTCAATAAAACAGGCTGCCATTATTAGGTGATACCATTTTTGAACAAATCAGTAGTGAAAGTCATATTTCGCTGCCGTCATCAGCTGCAGCGCCTATTTCTGTTTATCGCACGCGCATCGCTGAATTAATTTAACCTTAACGGGAATTTTGTTTTCGCGCTTGAAAACTATTCGTGCCAAACTCATCTCGATTATTAAACTGACCTCTAACGGACAGTCTTGCCTCTCTGTCTGTCTCTCTTTCCGCCTGCCTGTACCGGCCACGTCTCCTCTCATGCCTCACTTAGTCACTAACACTTTCAACTCAGCACTCCCACCCCAAATTATGTGTCACCTCCATTCAGTGTCGTCTTTCTCCCAAGAACTTCATCTGCTTTCCGGGCTCTGACCACCGCCATCGCCACCTCCGCCACCTCCTAATCATTCTCCTCTTCCTCCTCTTCTCCTCCTCCTCCTCCTCTCTGCCCCTGTTGCAGCTGTATCATCATTATACCCAGAGTAGAGCGGCTAACTTGTCCCCAGCCCTGACCGCTCAGGCCACAAATCAGCAGCTAATGTCCATCTCAACCCTTGTCACGAGCAGACACTCATTTGGCCTGTAAGCTACAACACCCAAAGCCTAGTTTATCCCTGTCAGGCCAGTGCATCCACCTGACCCACATGCTAAATCACCAGCAGCCAAAGTTTACCCCTGTCACCAACTGCCCATAGCAAACACCTGCTAAACAACTGTCACAGACGGACAATTGCACAGCCAATAATTTATAGTATTGACAGCCAAAAGTCACCCCCTTATTAGGAGGAGACATTCATTTGACCTACTGTGTAAGGTAGTCCATTATCACCAGTAAAACACTGGTGCACCTGTTTCTTCCAGGAGACACTTCCTCGGTTGGTGTTGTCTGGAGCCTATAGGCCGCATAGGGAGAGGGTTTTTTTTTTTTTTAAAGTGTATCTTAATTGCTGTCAGTCTGAGCAGGTGGGCAGTATATAATGCCAGTTTCACCACGCGGGTGTTTATCTTTACAATAATGATGAAATGTCAGGGCCAAATTTGAGCATTTAGCTGCACAAGTTTCGCTTAAAAGTGGGAAACTGGCCTATTTATGGCAAGTTTGGTGCACGTTCATGGGGCGTTTTAGAACAAATGCGCTCTAAGGCAATACTTGTTCAGGTGTACACATTATTAAAGTAAGAATAAATGGACTTTTTAAAAAATATTATCAGACTGCGGGTTTAAAATTTCTCTTTAAAGAAAACAGGTTTTTATTAAAATGTTTCAGCTGGTGCACCATATTTTATTGTTTACTACAATCACAAATAAGCAACAGTGCACGCTGTTAATTCAAGTGTAATTTGTATTTATTAGAGGTATGATAAAATGGGATGATTCGAAGCAAACCCTGGGCCTGGTCTCAAAGGAGATCTGGAGGCCAGTTCAACTCGCTCGGCTCCTTAAAGAGCCTGTTTGCACCGAGTGTCATCTCTCGAGCCTTCAGGGGGGCCCACAGCTACGCGCCATTATCGCTCTCACCCCCCCCAAAAGTAAACAAAAGTTTATGGATCCGCTGCTGAACATCAGCTCAGTGATAATAATGTCGGCTTTTTCTTTTCGCTGTGAAACGAAGGGCAGATTATTTCTCACCCCGCACCACCTTGTGTTTCTCTACGTCTTTGTTTGGTCTGAATAAAAACCATCAAATCGACCAAACATGGTTACATTCAGTACCAAAAGTGAGAAGAGGTACAATATCAATTCATTCTGTTTAACAAATCTACTTTTTGAAGCAGGTTTTATCGTTTAGCCTTGGTTAAAAATGCACACTTTATTTTATTTTTTTTTTTCTGGAGGAAAAAGCTCAGCTTTCATAAACATCTTTTAAATTTAATCATTTAAAAAAGCTTCAAGAACAAAAGTTAAAAGCCTTTATTACGCGCTGGCAGGTATAGGTTAAAATCTGTCTGCAGCTAATGAGATTTAATCAGAGTGACAATATGTGATTAGGCAAACATGTCATTGGTGTGACACTGATCTGCAATACATTTCCTGACACAGTTGGTGAGCCTGTTGAGTAGGTGTTTAACTACAGGTGCTCTTTTAAAGCGACTTCATAAACGCTCCAGTGTCTGATAAACCAATACAACAAATCCATATTTTGCATTTTCATATGCACTTTCTGTGTCTTGCAGCGCTTGTAACCCCGAATTTTGAACAATTACTGTTTTTTTTTTTCCTGCGCTGGGTTTAGTGAGTGCTAACAGATCTTATTAAGAGAATGAAAAACAACAGCCCGTAAACAATTTAAATAGTAATACTGGTCATGGCATTTTGTAACTACATGAGGTAAGAGGTCTTATAAGCCGGCTGACAACAAGCCTGTAGTAAACAGTAATTTACAGCTAAGCCTCCAATCCATAACATGTTTTTATTTTGTCCTCACTCACAAACATCGCATTTAACTTTATGAATTACCTGAGTATTCATGCTGAATGTAAAGGAGAGTGCTGTATAGATATGGGATATCTAAAACTGAAATGTATAATTACCGCTGGAGGCAAAACACATACTTAAGTCCACTAAAACTACCATGTTTGACATTTCCAAGACGTGCTGTGATGCTATAAACGCTCCGGCTATTTCCAGAATCTTATAGCACAATATTTACACCACAGCCTAAATAATTACGGGAGTCATTAAGTGACTTTATTGACCTGTTTGCACCTTGTCAGGCCTTCACGATCTATCGCTGTAGGCTCATATAAACACTCTGTAAATAGGGGACGCTGAGTGATGCACGTGTGCACGCTGGAGCACAAAGCACAAGTGCAAGCTTGCTCACACACACGCACGCACTCTGTAACGGTGTGACAAATTATTACGGACACATACGCGCAGACACACACCCATGTGCGTGCTCCAAAACTCTGGCATCCACATAAATTCACACATGTCTTGATACGTTCCCTGGCATTCCACAGCTTTCAGCAGCCATCACCTACCGTACCTTCAGTTTCACGATTCCCCTCACGTGCCTTTGTATTTCCAGACTACTAAGAGGCTCTGTTGCTCCTCGCTTGACCTCTCAGCATTGCCCTTTTTAACTGAAACACAGCTGCCTCTCTCTTTGCCAGTCTGTCAATCAGTCGGCCGGGCAGTCAGTCCATTCACAAGCTCCCCACACCGGCCACGGATGCCCATTCACAAAAAAAAAATGAAGAAAAAAACCCAGAAAGAACCACCCAGGGAGGAATATCCAATGGAGAGAAGCAAAAGCAGCGCAACAGAGGAGAGCAGAGTGTGATTCTTGGGTCTGTCTGTGTAGCAGAGTGGCTAGTGTGGAGTTAAGAGTCAGGCTCACTGTTGTGTGTGGCTCATGTAGGACGAGCGAGAGAGTGAGAGGAAGGGAGGGAGGGCAGCAGCACTGCGCTGTGGAGATGTCGCACCACTAGTTTTTATAGCAGGGTGGGTAGCTGGAAGATAATAATACCCCATCCTCCTCCACAACACAAGTTTAAGCGCACTGTGTAATAAGCCCATGGCGCAGACACCCTCTGATTTAGGTCAGACAAAATGAATTTTTAGTTGTGTTAGAGTGGATTTTGGTATAAAGGGACCGGGGCAAAGAAACTCGAAGGGGTTGTTTGGGGAGACTGAGGGAGGGTAAAAAAAGGAAGGGAGAAAGAGAGGGAAAAGTTGGAGAACTATTTTGTGCACCTCTGTTGGTTTGTCTCAAGCTGCGATGAAGAGATGCACGGGACTAAAAGTAGTCACACGGAGGCAGAAACGCACAACTGCAACTTAGAGCCGGTTGGTTTCAGTTTTACACCTGTTTCAAATGGAGTCCTGCTGTTATCTCGTCAAACTAACATTTAGCGAGCTCCCTGAGAACCTCCGTGCGTGTGCTCAGGCATTTTAGGGTCGCATGTAAGATATAATTCAGTCAATGGCGTCGATTCTGACAGAAATATTACACAAAAGCTAAGGCAGACTCAAACCACAAGCCACATCGCGCAGACTCATTTTCCTTTTAGCTGAAACGTCTCTTTTCAACCAAGGTTTCAAAAACCAGGTTGAGGAGAGCAGGCGGCCACCGTCAGACTCCCGTTTTGAGTCAGAAAGCGCCAAAGCAACATAACTGTTGGTGAGCCAGCCACCACCTCAGTCTGTGGAGAGGAGGAGGAAGTTCATGCAATAAGGTGTAGCAATAAGCCATTCTGTAAAGACTGTGCAGTGTGGAAGAGGAAACCTGTTTAGCAGGAGTTTGGGGGGGAGATATTCAAACGTCAAGAAAATGTGGAGGGTGTGGAGAGAAAGAGACGAGTTTGCTGTAAAGAGTTCATGTCAACACAACTCATAGGCGCAGTGCCGCTTCTTCGGACCGTGTCGAAATGTGTGTGTTCGTGACGCAGCGAGAAGCAGAAAGAAAAAAGGTTTTAAAGCCGTTTGCGTCGCGTTCACGCGCAGGCCGAATGTAATGACGTAGCACATTCACAGGATCCGAAGCAGCCGCCGGGCTTTCCTGTGTGACATCATCAAACCGAGCCCTCTGTAATACTTTTTCAATTAAATATGCTGACAGCAGGAAGTCCTCGCTGCCTGATTGATGTCTTGTGCGCTGAGGCTTTTCTTTCCAAACAGCCGCCGCAGTAATCACACGTGAAATTAAGAACAAACCCCGGTAGTCTCGCGAAGGTGAAACGTGCAGTCAGCCATTGTTATCTTTGTGGTTCCTGGACCTTCAAATCTACCAAAATATTCCCAAACATCCATAAATCATAACCGACAATCATGCTGTGAAAGCAGTCAAATTGTGTTGCGTTAACCTCCATAAACAAGTAGACATCAGAGTGTACATCAGACTGCTATGCCCACTTCCCCCTGGGGAAAACACGGACCGAAGCAAACCACAGCCCATGCCCTGGTGGTTTACACTGTTTTGTACAGGGTGAGAGCTGAGGTCAGCTCACATTGGCATCTAGTATATATAAACAGGGTTAGCCACTAACTGCAAGCAGGCCAGCCAGACGGCCAGGAAAACAACATTTGCCATCCTATAAGATCGGCTATCTATTCTGAACGCGCCGCTGCCGTCGTGCGCTGTAAGTGGCACCTGCGTGGACTGCTTTGTCCTGAACTGCAGGTTATTGCACTACATGTTCACAACGGACACATACCGGCGCTCTAATGGTGTGATGTGATGGTTTAACTGGCACGAATGAGCCTTTTCATGCCGTTTGAAAACGTGTGCACACGGTAAAAAATGGCTAAAGGGCAGATTTACGCCGCGTTATGATTACGCTTGCATGCATACTGTAACACAAGCGTGAAATCAATTGTCTTTTTGTCTAAAGAGCAAGAAAAATGATCTTCAGTGGTTTATATTTCTGTAGCATAACCATCAGGCTAAATATTGATTCCTACCCCTGCTCCCCCCTCTGTCCGTCGGGGGTGTTAGGCTTCACCAAGAAGTGGTGAGTCTTGTCGCTCAGTCTGAGTGCTAACAGTCACAAGACACGAGGAATTCGAGGGGCTGAGCAAGAGTCATCTGTTTTGTCTGTCTGTATGTCTGTCTGGCGTCTCAACGTACCTGTTTACTGCCACCTGCTGAGCCCAGCAAGATGCACGTACCAGGGCACCAGATTGGCACTTTGGAGGGGGGATGGGGTGTGAAGCCTCATTACATAAAGTTGATCTCACGGAGACTTTGAAGCTGCACTCGGCTTGGCTTACTCTACAGTATCACAAACACAGTAAGCAGTCGTCTAACAGAGAAAAAGAGTATCTCGAATCTGCACTTGACTAAAATTGGCTCTCGCAAAAAGTAAGAACTCATTGGAATATGTGCAGCAGCAACACATATCGCGACTAAAGGACTCACACCCAGCGTCGTTGTTGCTGCTGCGATGAATTCAGTTCATTAAAGGATTAAAGAAATATAATTTAATATAATGTCTTTCACTTGTGTCGTGGCTGTTTGACGCGCAGCAACCACGTCGCTGCTGTTTAGATCCATCGCTTTTTCCGCACACGTAACCAGAACCACCAATTCAAAATCACTAGTTTTCGGTGCCCCTCTCTTTTATTCTGCACAGTGTGGGACCACTTTCCAAACGGCATCAGAAGCAGCCACTCAGCTGGTGGCGGAGGGTTGACGCCGACTGAACGGGGAGAGTTTGAGATTAAAAACAGTTGATCGCAGCGTTTGGCCCTAAAACTGCAGTCATCACATGCAGCACCACCTTGCTTGCTTTTGAGTGCGTGTTTGCATGTCAGGCTGCAGCGCTGCAGGATGTCATACGATGGGGGCAGCGCAGAAGTGACGACAAGCTGCTCTGCTGGACCGACTGTGATGTGCGGCACCTTCTCCCACTGATCTGATCCATCAACAAAATCGTGTTTAATACTTTATATATGGTGAGTTCTCCAATTTGCCCTCTAGTGGTAAACCCCAGAGCTATGCATTGTACACAAATGTGTGAACAATTAAAGTCAAGGTGGTCACGACGAAGAATGCACGATGGCCTTATCATCAAGGAGATAGGAGATAGCTTGCCAAGCTACGCTACATAGGGCGTGTTGTGTGACTGCATTGGAAGTGTCTTGTGCCACACTCTGATGCACCGTGAGCAGCTGACTGAGGAAGGGGTTTAAATATGGGGCCGCGGTAATAAAGACTTTCATCTGTCCGGAGCAAAGCAGGAAGTCAGGTGATCGATGTAATCTGCAAACGCTTGTTTTCAAAAGACGTCGCCACAATCGTCCCCCAACCTCAGCCACGTGTTTACTCTCGTAGCCATGATGACGAAGGTCCTTTAGCCTTCACAGAGGAGTCATTTCAAACCAAACCATGATGTTTCCCCAAACCTAACCGAGTCGCTTTTGTGCCTAAACCAAACCGTAACCATAGCGTTGAGATCAGAGCAGATCAGAAAAGGGCTTATATGCGTCGCTCCCAAAGGGAACAGACAAAAGTCGTATTTTGGCGTTTAATCTGGAGGATCTGTTCGCACAGATTCACAAACTCTTGCATGGAGGGCGTGCATGCTGCTGCTGGAGCTGTTGGTGCACATCAAAAGCGGTTGAAGAAAGCAAAAAGAGAGAGCCGCAGTTCAAACTCTGCTCGCGTTCTCACGTGATGTGCATGAACGTTGGAATTAAATTGCTGCGCGCGGCCCACCCAAGTCTGAGATGAGGCTCGCTGGCTGCTTTAATCCCAGGTTGTTGTCAGCTAGAACAGGTCTCTGGCCAACTGTACACAGCAAGTTTTAAAATTACGTGGAATCTGGCAAAATAAACATGGGGATGGGAGTTCAGGGACGTGTTTAGCAGACGTTCCCTGGATTAATAACTGCAGACACTGACACAACACAACCAGGCCGACTTATGCCCTTTACCCCGGTGTCGCGGACGCCAGGTGTGGCCTGGTGTGGGAGAGAAGCAGGAAAGGGAGGCAATCATCCCCCCACAGTCCAGAGATAGAGCATCGCAGCAGCCTCCCAGGTCTACACCCCCTGTCTCCAAGGACACACAGACGCAGTGTTGCTCAAACGCAAACGGAGGCCGGCGTGAGTGCAAACCTGCAGCGCTCAATCACAGGCAAATGTTCACAGGGATGCACACACACCTATCTGTCATTGCACTGAGGTCATTAGAGCTCGCCTTGGAGCACGCCGTTCGGGTGAGTGAGGTGAGGGCGTTTGCTTTCTGCTGACCTGTCTGTTTGCGTTTTTGTTTTTTGTTTTTTTGCTTCCTTGTGTTTTGTCTTCTTTTCAAACATCCTAATCAGTATCGGACGCTTTGCCAGAAGGGAGGTAAAGTACACAAGCTGCATATTTAGGAGGAGACGGAGTTACAGTGTTTCGCAGGTGGCCACCGTGCGTTATGTGAACCCACTGCTGAGGATGACTTGAATGCCGGTGCTGATGTTTGCTGAAAACAAATGATGCTTCATTATGTTTAAGGCCACTTTTATTATTATTATTATTTTAGATATGAAATTGAATTTCGACCGGAAAACTGCAAACAAGGAGTGGAACCTGCCCACCAAGTCGTCCGTGCTGCAGCCTCTGAACGTGTTTTGTTCATTTGATTTGCTTGGTGTGAATATTTGTGTGTCTGCGTGCAGGGAGGGTCGTGGGGTGAATGAGGACAACTCCTTATGGTGATAACGAGAAGGAGGCCAGCCTTGGCGGGACAGCCTCTGTCTGCCCTCGGGTAGTGTGTGTATGTGTGTGTGTATGCATGTTTGCGTGTGTGCGCGCACGTGTGTTTGTGTGTGTGTGTGTGTGCGTGTCAGCAGGAGAGCCCTCGGGCACTCTGGCACCTCCTAATTAAAACCAGTCAGGCTGCAGGGCAGGGGAGACAGATGCCTGTCACGGCACACACATACATACACACACGCGCGCGCACACACATGCACGAGGTGGCGGGCCGCATTCAACCACATGCACACTCGCAAACACACAAGTGTGATGCGTAGGTCAGCTATTTTTGGACCGCACACCCAATCTCATCCCACCCACTCAGGTATCACACAGGTAACTAATCTGTGTCCGACCCGAAAGAGAAGCAGTGGAATCGACGCGGCTGCAACATAAATCGTGCTAACAAAGCTGCTAATCATCACGAGACAAAGGACATTTTTAACATACGTGAATGTTTTTGTTACCAGACCAGACCATTACCTATTGTCAGGTGGTTAGCCTTAGGTTAAAACAAATCGGACTAATTTGCTTTAAAAATCAGTCGATGAACTCTCATTAGGGTTTTCGTTCGACCTGAAACCTGCTGGATTACGGCCAACGTGTTCACCGCTGACACACATCGAGCGTGCACACACACCCGCACGCGCACACACACACACTCTCTTGGATGCAGTCGTGACCCACAGTAGCTTCCAGATTGACACATCTCTCTTTCTCCCCTGCACAGAATGAGACATAATTGTGCTGAATGTCTGTTACCTGTAGACTCTGTCACATTTTGTCTCTGTTCCACCGTGTTTCGGCCCAGAGCTGCAGGCGACCACATATAGTACTTAGCAGGCTAACTGCTGTTTGTCTGGGGTGGGTGGGTGGATCAAGGCATGCTGTTCTCCTTTCTCTCCCAGTGATTAGATAGCATAAGCAGGCCAGCTAGCCTAACCCACACACTCATGTCTCTAAAACTGCCATCCAGCCCTGCTTTCTCTCTCGCTGCCTCTCACACACAGGTGGGTGGACCCACTTATTCAACCCAGATCTTTCTTTTAGACATTATGAAATCGTGCTCTTTTTTTTCCTTCCCTTTCTTCTTTTCTTCACCTAACTCCCTGACGCTGAATGACATTCAAGTCTATGCTTCCTGCAACGTCTTTGCAGCTCTGTTCTGTGAAGCAGATCTTTAATTCTCTACTTTATCTGGTGATAATTTGGCCTGATTGCCACGCTGAGAATCATATCTCTTTGCGCTTGTCACAAGGCTGTGGCTCGGTGGGTTGCCAGTGGTTACTGGGGCCTATTTTCTATTATCTAGGCAGCATTCAGGAAACACCCACAATTTGTATGTAAAATGCTTCACTGCGCCACCACATTAGAAACTGTGGCTGTCGCTGACATTTCAGAAATGTGTGACAAATTAAACTTCTGTGATGTCAGGGACCACTACAAGACGCGCTCCCACTGTGATTCGGTGGATATAATGATAATATACATGTTGTAGGGATTAAAACAGTATTTTTAGGATTTCACGGACAGAAAAGTTGTTAATGGTGTGTCACAATTAAGGAAGGCTTTACATTTTGTGGGCGGAAGGGGAAATACCAAACAAAGGAGTGTCGATTTATTCATTTTAGAAATGGCGTTAGTCTGTTTTTGAAGATAAACTCTTCACATATACTTCAAAAATAATGTTATGCACTGATGCCATTAACAGGGATTCTCCAAAGGTCAAGAATAATACAAACAAATACAAAATACAAAATGCATTTCTCTCAGTAATGTATAAGTCCGTGAACATAATGAAGCACCTAATTAAAGAAACGTACTGAAACGTGATGGAAAGCAGCGGCAGCAGGAGGGGGCAGAGCGAGAAGAAGAGAGGAGAATGGTGGAAACCGAGAAATTGTAAACGGAAAGAAAGAATATATCTTGAAAAGTGGAGAGGGTGCGATCGAGCCGACCTCTGGGAGTGCGAGTGCCTGCCTCCCTGGCTGCTTTGTCGTTTGAGCCAGGCGCTGCGTTTCGTGAGGAACGCAAAAGTACACAAATCCCACAGAAGGAGCTTTTTTGGCAGGGCTCGGGCCTCCCACCCACGGCAGCCTCTTCAAGCCTCCTCCCATCCTCTATTCATCTGTGAGGGGCGGCTTACTCACCCAGCCCAACTCCACACACACACACACACACAAAACAAAACCTGGACCTCGATCCTACGGAGGAGGGCGGACATGCACGCATGCACACACAAATGGCTGCTCGGGCCACTGTGGACATACGTGATGCGTATCCATAACCTGAGTACAAGTGGGGTTTTTGAGGGCAGCAAGTTGGATGACAGTTTTTATGGGGCGCAGATTCAGTTTTAGCTGCCTGAGCAGGATTTGAAAACACCGAATGTGAACTGTGACAAGATGACATGTGTGTCACAGGAGGTTAAAATCAGATCGTGCATCCCCGTGTAAATGCTGTTACATGGGCATGCCCACACGCTGTCAGGTGGGAAGAAGGCGTGTGGACTCATTCACTCTGTCAGGCTCATAATGAACACATTGCATCATTTTGCAATTATGAAACTACATCCTCATTCACTTGACACATTCGTCCGCGACACTCAAGTCTCTCTTTCTCTCAATCGGGCACTTTGGCGCTCTCAGGCACTTTTACACGGCCGGCTCCATTGTGCAGTTGCTTGAATATACCGGCTTATCGTATGCGGCGTAGGTGAGATTGTGCAAACGTGAATGAAATCTGCCTCAGGGAATGTTTGTTAAACTCTCAGAGGCTCTGCAACAAAAGACCAAAAGGATCGGGTTCAATTCAGATAATCCTGGAGAGAGATAGAGGCAGACAGAGGGCTGTATCAGGGTGTGTGATGAGAGTAGGCGTGGTGGTGTCTGCTTGACTTTATCCCCGTGTAACCCCCACCACGACAGGAAGAGCGCTCTATAGGTTCTTGTTTTCTCGTCATTAATGATGGAGGCCGATAAAGGCTACAGGCTGAAGCCCCATTTTCCACGACTTGTCCATCAGGTGTTTGATAACAGAGACAAAAGCCTGCGTGAACCGCTTGTCACTAATGTGGTTCGCCCGTTGAGAGGCTGCATTAATTTCTTTTTTTATTTTTTTTTAAAACCGTTTTTAGACCACAACCGCGAGCCGAAGTGACTTGTGAATAGTTCATGTAAAATATTAAATGCACGGTAATTGCAAGTTTCTTTGAAATTAACAACCAAAGCCCTAATTGTCTTTCTCACAAGCAGGAAAACGCAGGACCCCTGAGATAAAGCAAATTTCGCTAATTCCACTCTAATTCTACTTGTCATCCAGTTAAAGTATCTCATAGAGCTAGTATTGTACACTTATACTCTTAAAGGTTAACGGTTACTCATGCTATTTAAGGGGAGGGGGGCAGGAAGAGTGAAATAATTTTGAATGTCACACCTCTGCCCCCACATCTGTTGCGCCGAGAAACTCAATCTGAAGTTAAAATTGATCTCTAACTGTTTATGAATTTCTCGTCTGAGAATGAAAGTAACGCTCAGAATAGATTCCCGTGGGAGCCAGATGTCAGCCTGTTTGTCAAATTATCGGCTCATTACTGCTGTGTCAATTAAGAGGCGTCTCAGAATGAATCACGTTTGGGTCGTTCGACTTCTTCTCGGCAGACACCTTTGAGGATCACAGTCGGAAATGCCGTGCAGAGATCTAAATCGCGCACCATAAATCGTCGCGTTGTTACACGAGCTGCTGCTAACGATAACAAATAAAAGTAAAAAGTGCTATCAGTCAGTCAATCTGTTCCAGCTTTGTCATGCTTTCACTTGCTTCCTCCTCACTAGCTGTTAGAGCTAAGGGGGAGGCTTTCATTGTGTGCACATCTGTTGCACGACCCACACACACACAGGAAAGTTTGTGGAAGCACTGAGAATAACTGGACATCCCTTCTTCTTCTTCTTCTTCTTCTTCTTCTGCTTCTTCTTTTCTTTTTTCTCCCCACTGTATGTCCCATTATAAAAAGTTTGAGACAGAGAGCAATTTGCAACTTAAAATGGGAACACAGAGGAACCTGATTCTGCAAAAGGTCAGCCATCCTTTAGTCTGATTCTGGTGCTCAGCGGGTAGCCGACAGCTCTTGCATGCTTTGAGATTTTGCCACAACACACAGAAAATATGAACCTCTCATTATGACTTTTTTAGAATACGCGAAATAGTAGTAGACCGAGCTGCAAAGAAAAGAGAGTGAGTGAGACAGTTAGATGTTACTGACCTTTTAAGAAGGGAAGTTTTGATTTCAGTTCCTCTCTCGCGCACTCAGTCCCTGTCAGGAAACTCAACCCTGTCTCAGCACTGGCAGACTTGTGAAAGTGAGAGCAGGCGAGATAGAAGCTCAAATTTGCTCTGAAGGTGTGTCAGTGATTTGGAGGAGTGAAAAGGTGCCGTACCACGAAACGGTTATCTAAGAAACACAACAAAACAAAAACTGCTACACCCACCAGCCTCAGCCAACACCCCTCCCTCCCCCTAAACCAAAAGTATTTGGCAGCGTTCCCTACAAGTCCACCTGTGCTTAGGGGAGGGGAGTGACACACACTCACACTCGCTGGGCCAAGCCTAAAAACCTGCTTGCGAGCTTGGACTGGGTGGTATGGCAATGCCTGGGAATAGACAGAGCCGAGCCGTGGTGCTGGGGCTGGAGGACAGAGGAGGTGGAGGTTTGAATGAGTGCTGGTAAGCCTGAGCAGGGCCTGGAGGTATGGAGCCAGAGATGAGGCTGGAGAGCTGGGGCAAAGGCCAAGCCGGGAGCGAGTGCTGGGAAACTGGAGCTCTGAGACAGCGGCTGGTAATAAAACAGCCAAACTGAGGCTGATGTGCAGCTGGACGACTGCACGGAGATTTCAAACAGAGGGCAGAGGGGGAAAAAAAACATAAAAAACCTGGGGAGGAGGAGGTTGTTGCAGAATAATGAAGGGTTGAACCTGTGGGTGGGTCTAATGCTTGTGCCAAACAGGAGCTAGAGGGGTTCATATCAGGTATCGAACAAAAGACATATCAGGGGAGAAATGAAAAGAGTCTTGTGATAGAGTCTGTGACAGTATCTGAGTGCATTTGGGTGTGTGCTCCGGTGTACCAGCTCGTACCTGGCACGACGTAAGAACCATTGTGCTGCTGTGAAGCCCATAATGCAGCGTAATGGGAATATAATAAGAGGGTGTAATCACTGATGTAAATACTGCTGAAAGTCGTATTAGGAGATAGGAGGGAAAAGGACACCACGGGGTCTAATGACTCTCATGCACGCTCCGGAGGAAAGGATTGTGATTTTGTGACATTCGGCCAATAAAGCAACACACAATAGCAAAACTATCGACTGTGTTCGTTAGCAGCATCTGTGTTTGAGGTTTTAGGGCTTTCCTTTCCATTTTACTAAATGACAGTGTTACAGGAAATGCTGAAATGAATCAAAACAGTATTACAGCATTTGCAGCTTCCCCTCGGCTTAGTGGAGCTTTACAGTGAGTGCTCTTTATTCTGCTGTCCAGCCAGCAACTTTGATATTGCGTCTCACTCTCATTGCTCTCTTATACCCTTTTTAATAGCCAAATTAGCAATATGTGGGGTTTTTAAACCTGCTGATTGACTCATCGTCACATTGCCGGTAGTAGAAGTATTTGCCCTACAGTGTTTTGTTTTGTTTTTGTTTTGTTTTTTTTTGTGGTGCATTACATTGCACACCAGAAAAGGCGGTTACAGTAGAACGTAATACGGCAATATTGCCGTCATGCCAGCGCATGCGCTCGCACGATACGAAGCGCAAAATCGCCTGTTATTCCAAAAGACTGTAAAGAGCAGTGCTCTTCCCGGCTATAGACCTGATTGCACGGCAACATCCGCACATATCATAGCGCCGTGCTGGAAAAAGGGGCAGAAATGAACGCGTCTAACCAGGTGTTGTGTTTCCATCACCGCCGATCGAGGCAATCTCATTGGTTCTGCAGATATTTGGTTACTTTGCACCACTGGAGGAGGAAACGCATTCGTGCTACCTTGAGTTTTCTCAGACGTCATTAAAACTACTGGATACTATACAAGACACAAATTCATTCGCTCTGCAGTTTTGTACTAGACTTTACCTTGAGCTTCACCTTGAGGATAATTAATTCCAAGTTTCCCGAGCAATGAGCAGATAGATTAGCATTCGTACAAGCTAAATTTAGGCCTTAGCACATACCGATGTGAGTCAAGAATACAATAGCCCTGCCTTCTTTTCTTGATTTGTCTTTTGCAGGATCTCGGAGCGCCGCCTCAAGTAGTCTGCTTCTGTTTACTGATATACACACCCAGCAGACGTTTTGATCATTTTGTGTCCTGAGACTTATTATTTGCTCAGTCAAAATATTGTTTGAACCGAGTCACACAGGGTCACCGCGGGACGGAGAAGCAAGTGCAAGACATGCTGCGCTGTGCTTTTCAGTCTGAGCTGAAACCTTGATAATCCAGAGTCTGTTTTAATCTGGAAAAGTTACTTGAGATTATGCATTACTAAACCAAATGTACTGCTCTCACCTGTGAGAACTCAAACTGTTAAACCCTAAACACAGATCCCCAAACTGTGATTATCTTCTTCTTCTTTAAATGTACCTCCACAGTGTGAAGCTTTTAGCAAAGTTTCAGGAGCAGGACCACAGCTCAATTTTCACTTCCAGCTTCTTTGTATATATTCCTGCCTAACCCTCTCCTCTCATTCGCTCGTATTCTGCACCCCTTCCCCCCCACCCCTTTTCTCTTTCGTCTCTATCCTTTATCCGTAGGGCCCTAGGGGGGTCCCTATTCCCTGCCGGAGATTCCCCAAACTCGACTTCAATCCGATGGAACACAACGGACAACGCACAATTTCACCAAGCTTGTCAACAATAAATCTTTCAACATATTTCATTGATGGTGTGGTCCTTGCTCGTGAAAAAGACTACCGACGTTGAAGACTTCTTCAGTTTGCTAAGGGCTGCCTCACCTTCTCCAGAGTCATACAGGGGAAAACCGTCTTAACATTGAAAAAGAGTTAATTTATTGTGTCAATAAATCATTTTCCAGAATGAATGGTTCACGTTTTGTGGACTCGCTCATTCGCCTTCTTGCTGAGAGTTAGATGAGAAGATCAAATGTGAGTAAAACATGGCGTTAGCTTAGATTAGCATAAAGACCAGACACAGTCAGCAACAACTGGTCTGGCTCTATTAAAAGCTGACTAATTAATATGTAATATCTTGTATGCTTATTTAGTCTTAAAACTAAGCTAAGCTAAAACGCTAATGGCTGTAGCTTCAAATTTAGCTTACAGATATAAGAGTTAAACTTCTCATCTAACTGTTGCAACAAACCAAATAAGTTCAACAGGTCATAAGTTTGTTTTAACACTTTACCAGTTGTATTTTTTAATGTAAAATAATATATTTTTTTCTGCAAACTGCATCATTTTAATAAGAATACCCTAGAGGGAGTAATTATAAGATCTTTATAAGGGCACACACAAACACAAGGCCTTAGCACTTGAGGTTTAAATCAAAGTTCACACAAAGTCCAGTCATGAATCTTTAAGATTGTACAAAACTTCTTCTCCCGGCTCCCCGCAACAACACGGTGGGGTGGTTCACAATCATTAGCATAAATCCGTTGGCAAGGTTTACCACCCTGTTAATTACTGCGGCTTTTCAGAAACTTAAGCAAAAGGAGACACATCAAGGGCAGTGCAGCGGAGCAAAGGCAGAGTTTTGAGAATTTTGAATTTCTTGCCAAATTAAAAGCGAATAATGTGCAAATTCTGTTTATGTATAAACACCTTTTCTCCATTTCATGCATAAATATCAACTCCAACACTGATTAGAACTAGGAATTTTTAGTTATGTCTCTGAGTGTGAACTAACCCGCTTTTTTGTCTTTTATAGTGTACATGAAGCGGGGGTCCATGGTACAATACTACCCCCTTTAAATGCGGCAAAGACCAAAAAACGGCTTGCTGTACACAAAGCAACAACTCTAAGTTACACCCACATGCTGCTGTTGCTTTCATCCTGCCACCTGTGGAGTGGGTGTGACCATCCTATCCACCAAATCTGTCAGATAGACCTGTTTCTGCTCACAGGCCATGTTTTGGGTGATGGAATCTGTTTTATGAATAGCTTTTGTTGTGTTGCGAGAGCGTGTGTTATACTGTGGGCTCTCATCCTCTTCCCACACAGTGATAAGAACAGTACATGTGGTTATATGGACTATCGTTAAGTCGTGGTCATTTAGTAGTGTGCTTTGATGGAGACTTGTGAAAGACATAATGACAAAGAAGTCGGTAGATAGGCAGACGTAAGTATGTTGCTTTTGATTGAATTGAATAGAAATGGTATTTCTGGCATCCAACCAAAGGTTTATCATTTGAAATAGCTCAAGTCACAGTTCTTTCAAGGTGACTCAGCAGAGCTGTGTGGAGATCAGATGGATGACATGAAGGAAAGTATAAATACTTTGCTAAGTATGTCAACAGAGAGGTAAGGAATATATAGAGAAAGCACAGTGAAAGGAAGAAACTGATGATAAGATGGTGAAATATTACAAAACAAACATGTGCAGCACACCAACCTTTGCGTCCCTGTATTGCTTTTTTTCAGCCATGGATCGCAATGAAGCTGTTAAGTGAATGCATTAAATGACAGCATATAATCAGTGTTGATATGAACAATGCAAAAAAGCACAAAACAACAAATCCTGCTGATCGCCACTAACGTGAGCACAAACCGTTCCAACTTTATTATTTTAAAGGTCCTGTGGGATGAAAGAGATATTTTCCATGATATATTCTCTCTGTGTATCGTTCGTCTACCTGTTAGATGCCAAATATACCGTACCTCCACCCTTCTTTCTTCATGTAAACAGTAAACTTTGGTCCATCAAGCTAACTAGAACTAGAGGCAGTAACATGGGTCAGAGGTGTGTAGGTGTGTGTGGGAGGTGTCAGTTTGCAACAACATCTCCAACATTTTCGGCAGCACTCTTTGCTTACAAAGGTTCAAACCAGGCCACAGATGCCGGATACCCAAGATACAAACATCTACCACCTCTTTGTCCTCTTCCAGCTCGTCTGGAGAGTGTCCAAAACCAATGATCCTCAATAATCACATTCAGCATCCACATTTCAGGCTTGATTTTAAATTCTCACGTCTCTTTAAATGCTCCAAAAAGTCCATCCGTGGCAATATCTTACACGAAGCTGCCATTGTTTGTTAGTAACCAACTTGTGGTTGGTCAGTTTTAGGGAAGGGACGCAAGGGAAAGAGATGCCCATTGTCCTAGATGCTTTTTTCAATTTCCTGTGGTTGAATATGCATCAATGAATGTATATGTTCTCCAGAATAATGAAAGTTATGTCAGTTTCATTTGATGTGCCCTCAGGCGTTGCTACATCAACCAAGTATTACATCGGCCCAAAGAGTTAGCACATTAAACAACATCCCCCTGATGTAAGCTTAGACAGTACTGGCATTAGTTGTTGCCCATGACACTGTGCTGAATATCCAAAGTAGACCAGAACAGGCAGATCAAGTCTTAAGCGTACGGTAGACACACAGACAGACCTGAGTGCACGCCCAGGGGTGTGAGTGGTGGAATTAGCTAAGGCAGGTGTAAGTTGGTTAAGGGTCTAACACACGGCAATTCATCAGCAGTTCAAAATGACACCAAGAAACCTTCCCATAGGTGCAACCATAAATGGGCTACTTAAGATCATCATAAAACCAGTTTGACATGCCTTACCGACGCAGAAACCAGAAATGGGGAGGAAGCCAACATTGCTCGAGAGAAATAGGTGAAGACAGAGAAAGGGAAAGGCTGATTAAAAGAGATATTATGTCGGATACAAACAGCTCAACTATGTTGGTCTGATTTACTGATTTTTACCAACCTAAACAAGCGAGCGAGTTCTCAGAATTCAGAGTTTTTAGGTACCCCTCAAACTTTGCAGCGCAATTCAAAACTCTGAATTTTAAGTCCTGACCTTGAGGAAGACAAACTACAATAGAGGTGGACTCATCATTATCTCGCTGTCCTCACAATGTGCTCAAAGAAAATTCAGCTTTAAAGGTGGTACTGGAACCTTTTCCTGAATAGGTGTGCTCTTCGCTCAACCCCTCGGTGGCCATGGTCACCATGGAGACTGTGGAGGACTTTACTGCCTTAACTGATGATCACGATGACTGATGATATAGTTAGTTTAATTTTGGTGTTTACGAGTAAATTTGGGGGTTTTTTCTCTTTAAATATAAATATCTTAGCTGTGACAACAGGCGTCCTGTATTAATCAGTGGAACAAACATTTTTCAAGGCTTATCTCTGCTGTTTGGAGGTCAATAAAGACTGGAGGCTGTCTTTAAAATATGCATTTCCACACGTTTACAATACCAGTTCAACTTTTTGGGAAGTATTTGTTGTAGCATCATTACTACTCTCTCAATTGAGCTTAGACTGAGACTAAAATCATGCAAAATTGGGACGTGACATTCAGTTAAAGGTGCACGTGTCTTTGTCAAACTGTTTCTAAATCTGAGTATTCACAGCCAAAGCCAAAAAGGATGATACTGTCATCTGGCCTTGGAAACTTGCTTTCAGCAATGAATAATGTACTGGGGCCTTCGAAAATCATTCACTTCATCAATATGCACCGGCTGAGGTTACGACCTTATGGTACAGCGACGACTGGAACACAGACTTGCCCATGCTCTGATTTGGTCGATACTGTCTAGATTGAATTAAAGACAATCTGAACCTTGATCTCATTCTAACGAGACTCTAAGCTTTAGGTAAACCAGTTGGAGGGATCATGGGAGTGGAGACAGCAGGAATCTGGATTGAGTTGTGGGTGGCCCAGACTAGTGCTTCTGCATTCTGATGTTTCGATATGATGCTGTCCCATTGAACTGTACTACAGAAAGAGCGTTATCTTGATCCCAAAGTGTCCTGGCAACTTATTTTGACTCTACAGCGCAATGCAAACTAGAGAGTTTGTACAACTTTTAATCCTGCAGGCAGGCATGAGGTCCTCAAAGACCACCAGGAGAGTCAGTCTCAACAAACTAACATCAGGTCATATGTGGAGGTACTGCTGAGCCTACAGAGACTGCATAGGCTCCTCTGTCTTTGGTGTGGATTACCATTTGCTGTACCAGGGCCTTCATATTAAATCTGACACCACACTGGCAACCCTCCACTCAGTGACTGCACATACCCTGCCAAGTACACCAAATGCAGGGAACGCAGATATATTTCACAACAAAATGCAGCAATAAAGAAGCTTGGACGTTTAGATACAGGAGAATTTGCATTCAGCCTCATCCGTGGCGGAAAAACAATCTAATTCAGGATTGTCTTTCCCCTGGAAGTGGAGATGAGACCTCAATCCTCCAAACCATACATTTTAACGCTATATCCGACCTGCAATTGCTGCTTGACTCAATACAGAAGCTACATACTCCAAATGTTCAACTCGACTTTAATGTAAACAGCAGAGTATGCACAAGACTAAGTTTCCACAGCCATGCTGGTGGCTTTTTAGACTAGTAGAGGTACCGTACTAGGCCAAAGCAATGCTACATGCTAACAGAAACTTAACAGTTTTGCAGGACAAAACTTATTACAACTCATCCTGGGCAGAACGCAAAAGTCCGTTTCACATCTCACAGTAAGCCGCCTATTAGCTGTTGCAACATTTCACCTAAAAACCACCAACAATGTAAACTTCATGGTGGCTCTGGATGAAAGGTCATTTCGTGTTTGAAGCTGTGAACATCTCTTTCAAATATTGTGGTGATTCATAGTTGTAGGCAATAGTTGTTAAAGACTAAAGTTGTCGACCAGGTGGTAAGCAACATATAGCCATGGTAATACCGTGGCTAAAAATATCTTCAAAGTTACCACATGTATTTAGTCATCTGCAAAAAGTCCCCGTGTGTGCCACAGTACCTGTAGCAGAATACGAACAAAGTGTTGCCACAGACTGAGAAACTCTGGGTAATTACACAGATTTCTGCCAACTTTTAAGTGCCCGTCAGCGTGACAGGTTTCATTTGGGTATTGTCAGGTTTCTTTTTCTAAATTATCCAACTTGTGTCAAACAACAAAAAGCATCTAATTAGTTAACAAGTGGGAGAAAGAGTGAGAGTGAAAGAGACGCACGGCGAGAGAGAGGAAGGGATAGAAGAGAAAGGTGAAGAAGAGCTCGTGTGAACCAGTCTTGCCACTTCAGGGGCGTAACGCTGGTGCCGCTTTAGTGAGAACCGGCGGCACTGCCCATCTCTCAACCTCCCCCCCCCGTCCGCCCCCACCCCTCCACCCGTCTTTCACCATATCCATTCCAGCTTCCCCCACCTCTCTTCCTCTTTCTGCTCTCTCTGTCTTTCGCCGTCTCTCCATCCCCTCCCTTTCTTCCAGCCAGCCCCGCCACAAGGCCCCACCCACAGCATGAGAAGACAGGGAGAGGAATATGATCTAACCACACTCCCAGAGATATTACCTCAGCAGCCACCCCCACCCCCTACACGCACATGCACACACACACACACACAAACATACACTCCTACCTTCCCCTCCGTCATACCCCTCGCCCCCCTCCCACCAGCCTTTCCTTTCCCTTGCTCCCCCTGATCTCCTCGTCGTCCTCCACTCCCTACAACGCTGCTGCCAGGCCGTAATGTTTTTCTTAGCCTCTCCTACACAGTTTTCACACAGTTTCCCTCTCCCTCAACATACAGCAACATCCCACACACCCTGGGCCCAGCTGACCCACTGAGAGAGGAGGTGGGAGAGATTTGGGTGGGCAATAACGCCATCACTGAGGGACAGGCAGCGTGGCTGTTTCCGCTAAAAAGACAACCGACCGATTTGTTTTTTTCTATTCGGCAGGAAATGTGAACATGATTCTCTGCGCTTTGCTTTCAATGAATTATAAAAAAAAAAAAAAAAAGAAATGCGGGCTTTCACAAATCATCATCATTTTGAGGTTTCAATCCTCCTGCTGGCCCACATTTTTTCTGCTCCGCTTATTATTGCGTGCTGTTTTTGCAGCAGTCTAGTCGACGATGTGGGGTTGACAGGATGTGGTGTAGGATTCATTTCTCTCCACAGAGAGAGGGGGAGCGAGAGAGAGAGAGAGCAGAGAGAGAGACGTCTTTAAAGGTTAAGGTGTCTGTTATCAGCGGGCCTTGATACCTGCCATCGGTTTGTTGTGGTTTACTCGGTAGGGCCCTTGAACAGGAACAGCATCCATCTGTGGGTCTCAGCAGATGCACCCCCCTGGTGGAGGTGAGACAACAACTCTTCAGAACGAAGGTGAGAGATAAAGTCGGTTGCCGCAACTCCGCCGTCTTCCCATTGGCCCACGAGAAAGAATCAAGTTTGTCTGCTCTGATTTTTGGTGTCACGCTACACGCTGAGCAAATCCACACATCTGCACGGAAGTAACATGTTCCTGTGTTCAATTTCAGATATTTCATGTGTGAATAGCAAACAGTGAAGAGTCTATAGCCACACCAGCCTCTCCCTGAAGCTGTTAGGCGCAGTGGTGCTTTGAGCTAAACGCTCAACTTTCCATGCTACCATGCAATTAGCATGGTAGCATGCTAACATTCCCCTGTTGGCGATATAAGATGCGTCATTTTGCAGGTGTTTGTGGTCAAAAACACGGTTATTGGACCAAGTGAGACATCATTGCACTCAAAACCCTAAATGTGAACCTCACTGTGCGGCTGGAGAAACCATCAACACGGGTGCCGGTCCAACTTGTTGATGTAGATGTTTCACTAGAGAAGTTAAAATGTGAAAATGTGGTTTCACAGAAAATGAAATCTGCATGTCCTTCTCCAGAATAACAGACCTTGTCCAGTTTTAACACCCAGCTGCGTTATTTTACACTTAACTACGAATCTTGAATGGATTTTAAACATATACTGGGATATTTTCCTATTATGCAGCATGCGGTGTTGGTTCATCAGAGGTCAGATTCCAACTCACAGCTGTCTAATTAACCGCTGGGCCAAACACTACAGCCGAGCGTGGCTGTATTTAAAAAAAAAAAAAACAAGCTTTATTTAAATTCCCCAAAAATGTGATGTTTTGCTGTCCAAACAAAAGTGCACAGCGCTGACCTCTAATCCATGCAGTGGCCAATTTGGGCAGCTGATTTTATTAACTTAGTACTCTGAAGTGAGAGCAAAGCAAATGGAAAATAGATTCATGATACATACATTTATTTCCCTGTCTTTTGGCCATGAATGACCTTCACTGATGATTTTTCTGCATTTCCTAACACTGTCCATCACATTACTTGGATTGTTTAGATTTGTTTTGACTGCTTTGGCTGGTTATCACCGGGTGTTTCAGTATAGCCGCACATTCTTCAGCTAAAATACTCTGAATGTACATACTGTAGGGCAACCTCAGGGCCCAGGGGAATGCAACAGGAAAAAAAGAGCGAGAGGAAGACGAGTGTGAGAGAAGGATACGACTTTCCTTCGTGATTACTTGTTTACTGTTTTCCAGATTGAGCCAGTCACATGCGGGACAATATAAAAGTACATTCAGTGAATGATAATAATCCCCCTGGTCTATCAATATCCACATAATCATTATGGCCAGCAGAGAGGAGAGGGCGCTGGTCAGTAGAGGATTGTGGGTTTTGCAGTTCAGAGCAGCTAAAATAGCCATGCCACTGGTGGGGCATGTGACTACAGGGACCAGCGGAGCTCGAGAGCATCCTGGCAGGGTTGATGAAACCACACGCTGACACAAATGACTGGCCTCGGTGCCTTTCATCTCAACAGGGAATCAGAGGCCCTGGTCGGAGACAAGCAGGCAGTTATAGGCCACAAAAGCACAAGTTACGGGTGTCAAGCCGTGCTAGTGAGAGGGAAAAACACACACCGCTGAAAGGACAGGAAATGTTTTATTTAAACGTCTTCATGGTAGCTTGATTGAGGAAGATACTTGACTTTTGTTGGGCAGTGCAGCACGGTGCCTCATTGTATCACCTGTCAGTTACATGCAGTTGGGATTATACACCCTGTACCTCCCTAATCACTTCTAGATGCTCTGAGAATCTGAGATGACAGGTTGTGAGTCTTATTTTAATAACGATTGAATTTAAACGTTCCCAGCCACTGCAGGGGACCGTCGCTCTCTGCGGAAGCCAGTATTTATCAAATAACTGGTTTAAGTGCCGAGTTAAACGGGACAAACAACTGATAAAGAGGTGATTGTCTTGCACACCTGCAGGTGTTTGTGCGTTGTGTGTATCAGCATGTGCTTTTGCATGTGCGTGCTGCCTTGCGCTGGAGCCCCCTCACTGGGCGGCAACAAGGTTGAGGTAACATCACACGTTTCTGTCTTTCTCTCTTTCTATTTCTTTTTTTTTTTTTGATAATATATATAGCTGGAAGTAAAAAGCTCTCATAACTGCTGTGGTTTTTAGTGTTGCCAGGTCAACCTGCCCACTCTACACTCAACAGCGCTGGGATGGGATGGGTTGAGCAGGGGAAGAGGTGAGAGAGGAGAAGTGGGAATGATAGAAAGAATTTGTGGAGGGGGGAGAAATGGTGGCAAGCAGGTGGTCTCAGGGAGAGTGAGGGAGGGAAAGTAAGAGGGAGGAAGGCATATGGGGGAAGAGGGGGAGGAGGAGACGATGGATGGATGAAGTAAAAGAGTGAAACGCGGAGAGGTGAAATAATCAAAGCAGGAGAGAACTGGTGCATTAAGGTGAATAATGATGATGAGGAAGAGACTGAGGAGGATGATGAAGGCCGAGGTGAGATCGATGATGATGATGATGATGATGATGAGTATTCTCTGCTCCATGTTGGCCTTCAGCTTTTCAGCCTCCCCTGTCCTGGCATACCCTCTCGCTGCCTGTTTTACATGAGATGAAATGTGTGTCTGCGTGCACGCGTCTCTGCATGTCACTGTGCATGTCTGCATGTGTGTGTGTGTGCATGTGTGCATGTGTGCATGTGTGTGCGTGTGTGTGTGTTTGCAGTGCCCCGGCCCTGCCAGCTGCCAGTGTGTAGCACTCAATCCAGCAAAGGCGAAGCCTAATTACAGACGCATGGCTACAGATTTAGCCGGCATGCTAACCATAACGGAGGAGGCAGCAGGGAGGGGATCGCTTGGAAAAGTCACGGCTGGACGGGAGCTTCACAAGAGCGGACCACAGGGACAAGGGAGGAGGGTGGGGTGGGGGTGGTGGTGGTGCTGGGGGAGGTACTCTATTTCAGGATCTGCTGCTCTCATTATTTATCATAGTAGAAGTCTGGCCAAGAAGAAGCAACCTACAATTGACTGCACACATCGGCGCAAATGGGCGGAAGCTGAGCGAACCCCCACCCATACCCTACCCCACCCACACCCTCCCACCCCGGTCATGTATGTCCCTGCGGGCTACAGCAACTGTTCAAAACATCAAACGAAGCAAGCGCGCAACAGAATTCCCCCTCATTTCCCTGGAGCGACATTGCCATAACTGTAGCTATAACGCGCTTGTCTCAGCCAGGGTAGCACCCAGTGTGAGCGGGGCGACGCGGAGAGAGCACACCACTCATTACAGGGATGGATTCCTCTCGTGTCTAGCAAAGTTTTCCAGGTTGTCAAGCTAAAACTCCGCATGCAAGCGTGTGTATGTATGTGCGTGTGAGCATGTATGTATGTTTGCAAGTGTGTGCGTGTGTGTGTGTGTGTGTGTGACGGACAGTTTGTGAAACCAGGGAGGGTTGGCAGTTAAACTCTGAGCTCACCCACGACTCTACCACTTCCACCCACAGTGTCCTCTATACAGCTGCTCTCACTGAGCCAAACTCACACTTCATCCTCATCCCTCTCTCTTTTTCTCTTTGTGCTTCTCTCCATCGCTCCCTCCCTGCCTCCCCCTCCATCCCTCTCCCCCTCAATCCATCCATCCATCCATCTCTTCTTAATTTACTCTCCTCTCTGCAGCTAATATTTCCTTCTCCTTCCCTCCATCTGTCTCTATTTTTCTCAGTTGCTACCCTCTACCCACCTCTTTCAGCGTGTTCATTTTTATGCAACATCTTATCACTGGCAAGTCTTTTGCTTACTATTTTCAAACTTTTGGACTTTTGACACCAACCTATCCCCCGTACACGGTCTCAGCGTGGGAAGAGCCGTTTCACACACGGATGAAGCATCAATTTGAGGGTCTGCTCAGCTGAGCCGAAGATCGAGAGGGGTCGCGGTTCGGCTTAAAAAAACAAAAATGAAACAAGCGTGCGTCTGCAGAGGTTCAGTCACAGTCACAATCAGACCCCACTGCCGTCATTAGAGGGCAAAGTTACGGTATTTTGAAGTCGAGAACTTCGCAGAATTCATATTTAGCACGTCCTGTGTTCATTCAATTACTGTATAAATAATCCATCAGCCATTTGTACGAAAAAGATGACTCAGCGATGAAAAAGAAAAAGTCATCCACAAGAACAGAGGAGTTGACTCACACAACAACAGCTCATACTCAAAACCAACTCAGTGTTTGTGCTCTGCTCATCGGGGATTAGCTAACCAGGAGTCGCACAGCGTTATCGTGATCGGCCTTTCATTGACAACGGGAGGAACTTGTTCTTAGACTTGCGCACGTTTCTCCGAGACTCCCGAAACTCGATCCGCTGACACAGCTTCGACACTCCCCCATCAGCTTTATAATAAATGTCCGTGAAGTAGCAGCTGTCCTCCTGAAGCTGCCAAACAAAATTGACAAAATTGGCTCTTTTTAGGATATGGCAAGAACAATTGTGGTGATAGCGGCGGGTGCCAATTTTGTTGTGTGCCCTTAAAGCAATTTTCGTCATTTAAAAATAGGCTTAGCGCTCCCCTTCAACCTGCACACACAGGTACACACACACACACAGACTACATCCACACACTCAAGTACACACATGCAGAGACACCGAGGCCGATTAAAGGTTTACATGATGTATAATGGTTTTGTGCTTTGCACTCAGTGAACTGAACTCCTACTAACAAAGTGCAGAAGGGTCCGACCCGTTTAAAACAGACAGCGCTGCAGCGGCGACTTTTAGCTCCTTTAAACTGACGACAGCATGTTTTCTGTGTCTGACGCTGTTCTGCGTCTTGAGAAGTGTAACGAGCCTGTCCGAGGACCCTTTGCTGTGCTACATCACACTGATGAATACGAGTGTTTCACAGTGGTGGGAGAACTACTCAGACCCTTTAATGAAAATTATCAACACAACAATCTAAGAAAATACTCAATTACAAACTGGGAATACTCTGATGGTCACTGTAACTGTTACTATAGGTAACATTAGATTATTAATATTTCAGCAGCAACAGGAGCTACTTTTACGTTCTGGATATATATTTAAGTAGTTTAGTTCAGCGGTTTCCAAACTATGGGTCGGGTCCTCCTCCAACAGTCAGCATATAACATTTATAGGTCGTGAGATGATCAGTGTGATAGGAAAGCCACACAAACCGCAACACAACATGCAGAATGAGAGAGGTTCAAACTGCCAACAACTCACAGGCACGTAAAGGCTCTCCGAACTACAAGCTGCTTTTTGTTTGAGCTTACAAGCAAGAAAAAGTTGAATTGCTGCAGAAGTCAATAACAGCGAGTTGTACTTTATAAAATGGTCACTTCTTTTTTTTTTTTTTTTTTTTTACTTCTATGTAAAATAGCTGTCAGATAAGTTCAGCGCTGGAAAAAAAGTATAATATTTTCCTCTGAAATGCAGCGGAGCAGAGGTAAAAGGAGCATAAAATGAAATTACAAGTAACGTCAAGCTACCTGATGCCCCTCAAATGTACTCAACTACAGCTCTTGAGTAAGTATACATAGTTACTTTCCACCAGTGGTTCATCACCTGCAGAAATACTGAGAGAAATGCAAGCTTGGTTTAAAAATAAGCGTTTATTTGTGAATCAAGGTGTAGCATATATGTGTAAATATCAGTATATGCATGTGGTGAGACACTATGTGGCGCATACACTGTATGGCAGTGATATATTTATTGAAGTTATATGTAGACACTTGCAGGTTGCAAGGAAAAGCCTGCAGGGAGTTCAATGCAACGTCTGAGGGAGTCATTTGTTTTTATAACACACACAGTCACGTTAACTTTGTCCCCCATCCCCGCTTTCTTAGTACTCTGGTGTTGCTGACAATATGTGAAACACAGCCACGGCAAAAACACATACATTTAAGCAAATATATATACATATATAAAAACTGAAACTGATAAGTTGCAGATAACGAATATCAGTCTTAACCCCAAAACCTCACCTTGAAAAGCAACGCCCACCACTGGTTTGAGCTCTACCATGTCAGCAGTGCAGTATGGGAAATGAGGAGTGGGTGGGTGTGTGACCCGACGACCTATCAACAACTCGCTCAGGGCCGTGCCGCACACCATCAACATCTCCCTGCGCTCGGGCTCCAGCTCAATCGATCGCCCTCATTTTCACATATACAGAAGGAAGTTGCAAGACGCGTGTGAACTGGGGGAGGTGGAGAGGAAACTGCATCGCAGATGGTTGTTGTGTTTCTTGAACACTCAACAGTTTACTCACCTTCTGGGCTTGTTATCAGTTTTTACATGATAATTTTATGAGAGAGAGAGGACGTGAGCTTATGGCTCGTTAGTGCACATCATATTTAACCTTATGGTTGACGTGGTCGGCGGCGTCTGATGAGCACATTTCTGCATTTAAATCATGCAGTGTTTTGTTATGTTTTACCTAGTGGGCTTCACATTAGAATTCAGTTTTAACATTCAGCAGCTCGTGACTCCAAGTACAAGTACATTGCCCACACATCATTAGAATTAGATGAGTATTGATATTAATGATGGTAGTCTAGTATTGTTACATCATCAGGCCTAGGCCTAGGTGAGCTTTGTCGTCACTCCAGGCATTTAGGCGTGACTTAAATGCATTTTCTTCTAATGTAGCTCTGCACATGCAAATGGCAGCATTGCAGTTGGTTGTACATAGAGCGATATTGTTTTTGTTTTTACTGGTTTCTGCTTTTTTATTTATTATTTTGCACAATATGACGTGAAATGCAACGGTTTGAGTGCAGTGACAAGTAATGTTTGTGCTCTGACAAAGCAGAGTGAAGTGAAACCTCAGCTGCGCACCAAGGTTATGCTGAAAACCCCCAAAGAGGTTCGCAAACATGATCAAACCTCCCATCCTTCACCGCTCAAGGTCACATGCAGCGAGATCCGCTCCCTGGACAGGTCAGCGGTCCATCGCTGCTCTCCAACAAGCGTGTGATCGTCAACACGCTCGACTGAAATGCCCCGAAGATGTCAGCCCACGATCACAGACGTCATGTGCTGTCAGGTAGCTTGGCAGTTCGACAGATGGTACTGGTATTTCACTCTTGCTAATCACAAAACTCGCACTCAGCAGGGTGGCGCTGTGTTCGCAGAGATGATCCTTCAACCGGAGTTCAAGAAGCCTCGGCTGAGCCTGACGATGATTATATCTGGAGCATGGTAAGAAATAAGTGCGTTTCACTATGCTTCGACGATGAACAATATACTATCAAACTGCATGCAGGTCGTGCTGAGCAAATATGTAGACGTGACACCATCTTTTTCTGCAAGCTGGGTGATGTTGGGCACGGATAGAAAGATAAGAACTGCTCAGAAATGTCACCCATGAGTCACGGGCAACTGACGAGATTCGACAGGTGCGGCGCCTTTCACGGCAAAAACAAAACTTTGGCGTCCAGTGTGTGAAATGTTATTTAACGTCCGCCTGCAGGGGAACAGCCCTGTTCTAAAAATGTCTCATTCATTTTAATAAAAGCACAATTCATCGCACGTCCAGGTCTTCGTCTGTTTCACCTACAATTTTGATTTGAGATACACTTTTATTTTTACTCCGGATCATTTATATAATGGCTGCAAATTAATATGTAAGAAGAGGCAGTTAATTAAAGACGCTAATATTTTCCCAGCAGAACTGTGAGCTGTCAACATCGTGCATGAGTCTTAGAGTCAGTACTTCCCCTATTGGCCCTGAGGTTAGGCCTCGCTCTTATCAGATGTTAGCATCTCCAGTGACAGACTGAAAATGAGAGGAGTCAGTGATGCACTTTCCTTGACTTGTGACTGATAATGGCATTATCACGACGGGCAAAGACAATACGTGCTTACAGTGCACGGAGGAGTTTTTTCTCTGATTAGGGTGCAAGATAGAAGTAGAGGCAGTGAAAAGACACGTGTGGTGCACGATTTCACAAGCATTAATTAAGCAAATGTATAATTTAAGTCGTGCATTAATGTTACACAGATAAGTGCTTTTTGAAGGTCTTCATGGAAACATCTAGATGCATCAGTAAAATAAGCTAAATGCGTCCTACTGTAAACCTGCTCCATCCCCCCTCAGGTCTCCAACAGGTTGACTGCGGTCTGGACCCAGACCCTGTCCTATCCAGAGCCAAACCTCTGATCAGTAATTCATCGAGGAGCATTTCTAGCCTTTGCAGCGAGTCGGAGTAAAAATCATTTTACATGATGCGCGCTAAAAAGAGAAAAAGTAGAAAATGAAAACAGCTCTGATATGTTCAAATCCAGCACGCCGCATATGCAAATTGTGGCAATTGTTAAAAATGTGAATCAGCTCAAAGAGACGAAACATAGATCGCAATTTGGACGTTATGATGTTCTCGACCTTTGTGTGTGTTGTGTTTTTCTGTTTGGGGGGGGTGTCTGGAGGTGAACAGGAAACACGACAGCATCATTAGTTTCAGCACATGCATCGGAAAACCAACGTTAGATTTAAAGTCTATTGAAAAAAACCTTCCAGAGGTCATAAGATTATATTTGGAGAAAAGGAGGCGACCTTGTTACGGAGCCGCTACACACTGAAGAGGTCGGAGTTAGAATAAACGTTATTTTAGTTGTTTAATTTTTTTATATATCACAATTTTTTATATTTGGTGAGAAATTTATTAAAATGATGTTTAAATGGGACGTAAAAACTTTAAAAATCACAGGGAATGAGTGTAGTTTGCACGGAGAAGCTGGGCCGGGATCTTTTACGTGTGCATGAGGAGAAGAAGGAGCAGGAGGAAGCTGTGGACAAAAGGAAAGAAGGAAGGATTGGAGGAAGGAAGGAAGACTGTGGGAAAGAGCTGCAGCCAGTGTGCACAGCTCATGTGTCGCAGAAAAACATGGTGGCTGGTGGCTGCTTATAAAAAAAGTATTTTTGGGGGGTTGCACACGAATTCTAAACTAATGCATCTCATAAAACGCTGTTATAGATACTGCAGCTACTGACTGTTTTACACAAAAATCAAAGATAAAGATGGGTTTGAGGCCTTTTGAAGGCATGTATAGGAAATTACAAGAATTTTAATTTAACCTAATCAACGAGCACATGTGTATCTCAGAGGTGCCAACGTGAATCTCTCACATAGGCCGGTTCCAGCACACCACACTGCCTACACTGCTGAGATTTACACCCCTGGGAGGCACCTCAAGGACTGTGGCCATGTTTGACAGCGTGGAGCACAGCAGACGAGCTCACATTAAAGGAGGTAAAAATCTGTACTTTGACGTAACATATAGTTAAAAACATATGACGGGTTCATAAAATATCATTTATCGTTATGGATTAAACTTAATCTTAGTCTCACCACCAGCTACAACATTAAAATCCACTTTACACAGCACCTCAATCATAATCACGAGCCAGTTTCACAATGCAGTTCTAACTTAAACGTAGTGATTCTGTCTTTCCTGCACAGTTTATTTGAAACCTGATGCATGCACATGTTATTTCAATGCATTTTTCATGTTGCATGTAATATTTTTCACCAATCAATGCATTATTTTTTTTTTTTTGCTGATAATACTTTTATTTAATGCATATTTGTTTACTGACTGAATGAATACAACCAGTTGCTCATTTTATTATAACTCACATGCTGACCTGCATACACATGAGATTGAGCAAACACACAGTTAGCACCACGCATGTAACTGCTTACTCTGATGAATTGGTTTTAAGAACCTGGCCTAAATAAATATGAGTGACAGGTGAAAGAGTTTTGCTCAGCTGGTAACAAGTAAACATGAAATCGAACAGCAGAGGAATGGCGGCATACTGCAGGTCTGCAGGGTTTAAAAGAGCCAGATCCTTTGAGATACACAGACTTTAAAAGGTTTAGAGAGTTTTGCTGGTAGTTTATGGTAGATAAGTCTTAAGGCATGTGTATTTCCCAGCCAGTCCATACATTTTACCGGTACACACACCTCCTCTGTGCCTGCGCTGGTCATGGCTGCTGTTTTGTGTGGCGCGAACAAGCTCTAATCAGCTCACTTCCTTGGGCACCAGCCTCTGGCCGACGGCACAAAAGGCCGCACTGGGACCACCAGAATCCTTCCTGGGCCTCTCGCTACCCCATTAAATACTGCAAACACATCAACCGACACACACACACACACACACACACACACACACACAACAATGCATGCTCACACACACACATTTTGGGATCGGATACCAGTGGACCCAGAGTGACAGGTCAGGTCATACTGTGAAATGGAGAGCGTAAAGAAACATAAAGCGTCTTCCTTTAACCTCCAATCGGTTGGTTACACATTCATCCAAATCCAAATGTGGGGCACTTTCACCGTTTCACTGTCTGACATGTTGTGATTCCACTCAGGTAGTTGCATTTTAAAGGATAATATTGTACCGCTCGTCACAAATTAAGATTTTTGCATGCAAAACAAATAAAAAGCTCATAAAATCTGATGTTTCGTTATAAATCAGACACCCATCAGCTTCTTCTAACAGCTGAAACAACTGGTCTATCAATAAAATGACTAAAAGTGAACTTGCAGCCGGTCTGATAACCATAGGAGCTGTTTTTATACTCAAAAACATCTCAAGCATGTAGGTTTTTCAGATGTTTTTAACCAAATAATCAATAATTTCAGTTAAAAAAAATCCATAATGAAATGAATCAATAGCTGCTGTCCCATAGGAAAATTCACCTCTAACAGTAAAAACCTGCTTTTAAATAATAATAATAATAATAATATTAATCTAATATTTGATAGATTTTATAGCACCAACAGAGGCTGATTTTCTGCATTGAATACTTTTACCTTGAAGTACAATATTCTGATTAGAAACATGTTTAGTTTGAGGTGTTTGGTGACGGCCGTCTCCGAGATTCAAAGGCTTTAAGTCCTGAGTACAGGAGGGTTCGTTCCTTCAGCTCCACAGCATTCAGATGCCGTCACCAGACAGTCCACCTCACCGGACCTAAATGTGCCTTTACTTCGGAGAAGAGGTCTGATAAGTGTTCTACGTTCTGTCCTGCACAAGGTGTGGAAGCTGTCACCAGGAAGTCCCTGAACCACTTGCAGATTTTGCAGATTTTTTCATAAAACTGAGATAAGTGTTTGTTCTTTTTCTGAGAAGAAGTTAGAGAAGGGGACCTCTCTGCTATCTGCTGCGTTTCTTGCAGACAGATGAAAAGGGATTAAAGTTTCTGGGTCAGTGTTGTGGGTAGACCGTGTCAGGCCACTCCGAGGTTGGCCTTTCCACTTCATGTCTGAGTCACACACTGATGGCAGAGATGAGAAGGATGCGTATAAGATGACCCTTTTAGATCTAGACGCATTGTGTTTGCCTGTAAGTTTGGTTCTTTTAGTGTTGTACTGATGATTTAATGCCTTTTTACTAAATAAAATAAGTTTTTGACTGCATATTGTAATTATTGAATCATCTTATTTCCCAAAACAATGTTGAACCCGTAATTTAACCCATGCAATATGTGGGTGTTCAGCTTGTAATATCACTTCATTTGGGAAACTGGTGTTGTTCAGTGACATCTACAATGCCAGCACTCTGTATACTATCCCGTGTCTGCATGTTAGTCATTGCGATTTGAATCATGCGTGAAGTCTGTGAGTTTTAACAGTGGATCAACACATTTAGAGCCCATTAAGCGAGACAAAAGCTCTGGTCGGATCCCCGTCCTCTCTATAACACGTAGCAAACACGACCCAGCAGGTGTAGACAGACGCTGGCATGCTAAGCTAAGTAGCCCCCCCCCCCTCTGAAAAATACATTAACAGAAAATGCAGGAAAGAGAAAACCCACATAAAGTCAACACAGTGCACGTTCTCCTGGCCTCTGGCGGAGCGCTCAGTGGACCTGATAATTTAATAACTTAATAACCTGCATCGTGGCACTAATAAATAAAGCAGCAGAGCTCTGGAAAATGTTCAATATATATGCACTATAGCACTACAGCAAACAAAAAGTGATTAAGCTTTTAAACTGTTTCTAAACTATTTTGCACACAAATAAATGGCCTTATAATCAGCGTCATAACCTGAAATGTGCAGTGGATGTCAAGACTTTTGACTTGGGTTTACTATAGCCAGGAACGGCGGCTGGAAATTAAGAGACAGCACCGGAAACGGAGCAAACAAAAGAATAGGTGGGCCGCATGAGGTCAGGGGAGGGAAATGATGTCATCCAATTAGCAGCCCACGGCTAGCGCAACTAGCAGTGACGAATCTGTAATGTTTCCACGAAATAAACAGTGTTCTTCTCTTTTGGGAAAGTCAAAATATGCACAGTATCTGCTGCGTCATTGAATTTTGTATTTTCTTACACACAAACTGAGGAGAAACTAACATTACGATGCCTTGCTTGGAGTAATTGATTAAGAATGTCTGATTTTGGCTGTAGGACATTTCTCTGGTTGCCATGGTGCACATGGAACTAAGATCTGATCAGGGTTATCGCCATGGTGACGCAGAAGCGCTTCCCCTCGTGTGTCACGTGTATATGGGGAAACTTCATAGCAGACAACTGAAAATATGCGTGTGTGTGTGCGTACGTGTGTGTGTGTGTGTGTGTGTGTGTGTGTGTGTGTGCAGGTGTATCCAAGTGTGTGCGCAGCAGCCTGCGCTCTCACACACTCTCACCAGTTTCCTTTTACTCTTTCCATGTCCTCATCCCTCCACCCCGCCGTCCACCCCTCCTCTTCCAATGCCTTTCCTGCCCGCCTGAGAAGCAGAGGCACGGCCTGGTGGCGTTGACCTCACCCTCGGACCCCCAGGAGACGCTGACCATTACTGCGCCTCCCGGCTGTCTCACAGTCCAGCCAGTTATCCCTGCTCGGACTAAAATAGCATCAGCTACTCAGCCGCACATCCTCTGCCTATTAGCAGTCACATATGCCCTCACCGCTGTCCCTGTCATTGTTTCATAGGAGGACTGGTTGTAGAGTGTTAATGGTACAGCACAGGCTTCACCAAAGGTATTCAGTACAAACCAAACAGGAACAGGAAACACAGAGGTGTGATGGTTACCGTATTCATTCTCTCATCCATTGTTTTTGTTTTATTACTTTTAATCACTTCGTCTTCATTCCAATACAGTAATGCAAAAAAATCTATTTCAATGGCAAGTCATTGCATCAAAATCCCATTTAGGCAAAAGCTGAACGTGATAAGGTACATTTACTGAAATACTGTATTGTACCCCACTGTGTTTTAATAAATTTAGTATACTTGGCAGATACAGATTAACAATTAACAATATTTAAAACATCAATTCTTGGACCTTCTCTTTGCTCTTTTGTAATAAATTGAATACGTGTATTTGAGACCTTTATTATAACTATCATCTATGTTTGACGATGCGACATGTTTAGAGGCACATGAAAGCCAAACAACTGTTTTAACCTGCAGTGGGTTGTATTTTATGACTGTGTGTGCATGTGTGTGTGTGTGTTTTTTTCTTGTTAAATCCTAAAACTACCCACTTCATATGACATATTAATGTAGCGCAGCGATATGTGTTACAGTTCCCTCTGAAACGTAATGGGGTAGACGTGCAACCTCACAAATTACAGTACTGATACTGTGCTGGAGTAAAAGCCCCGGGTTTAACAAATGAAATGGTGCACATCTGCGTGCAAATCTCAGCCCCTGACACAGTGGAATGAGGTCACCTCTGAGTTCAGCTGATCCGTTACTGACATAACTGAAGAGGAGGGTGATGTTATGGAGTCACGTGGGAAAAGGACTGGGAGGAGACGGCAGCAGAAGCAAGCGCTGACATAATAATAGACCTATAGCTGAGTGTTTCAGGCAGTAATCTGTAGATTTCCACTCGCCTGCCAGGATATGACTGCAGCGTAAGATATTTCCTCAGTGGGATCAAAGTCCCATAATGACCAAAAAATGTGTTGCTCAGGTGTTGGTGCACCTTGTCAGCTACAGGCAACAGGCAACCCTGTGAGAACACTGGAAAATATGGTTGGTAAATATTGTGAAGGAGATAAAGATCTGTGTTGTCGAGAAGCGGATGCACCGACATTGTTGGTTAAATGTCTGAGTAGCCTTGTGGGGCCGGAGGGTACGTGCGTGATGTGCGACAACAGTTTCAGCTGGTCGTACCCAGACGTGTATTCTTAGAGCAGAACGTGACAGAATCACGTCCGACTGTGTGACATTTGCATCTGCGAAGAGCTGCTTGTTGTATGGAAGTCGCAGGTGGTGAGGATAACAGTGATGCACAGAGGAGGGGGTGTCCAGAGTTTCATTCTCGAGTCGCCTTGAGCAGAGCACAGAACTGTAGGAGCTGAACATCTGCTGTGCAGCCAGGACCAATCGATCTGAAAACTGATCTTTAATGATAAAAACTATCGTGTGTCTTCTTTTTCGCTGTGTTGGACTTTTAAAAAAATACGTTTTTGTCCCCAGTTGTGCGTCTGAATCTGATCTGTGTGTCTAAAATCAACATGTTTGCTCCCTCCCCAGCGTCGATTGAATAAGTAGGTCAACGTGGTTTAGTTCTAAGAGAATAAATGTCACACTTAAAATGGTAAAAAAGTTACAAGACACACACACACTCACTGATTTTCAGTATCACACACCAAATTACGTTGATGTTTTCCCCTACACCTAGAACATGCACAGGAAGTGACTGCGCTATGAAAACATGTCACAAGTGATATACAACGGGGACTACTAAGACGAAAAGGGCAAAGCCGTATTTTAAATCGTTAACTTTTAGGACTGAAAATTGATATGGTTCTGACCTCTTGCTGTTTTATAGTTTCTATGCTTCCAGTAGCAAAACAGCAGTTTATTTTGGAGCAAACCAAATAGGAACCTGGTAGTTAGCATGAGCGGAGCGAGCACACAAGACAGAGGAGGAACTGCCACCCACAGAAACTTCATTAAAGGAAATGAGTGCATCAGAGGTGTCCTTTCACTCAGGCAAACAGTGCCCTTTGTTTTACGGGTTAAAGGTGATGAAATAAAAACAACTGGCCGGTTTTTCTCATGACGCAGCCACGCCGTGCTCGTTTCACCGCCTGTACTTTTAATTGAACAGCAGATTAACTTTAGCTACAGTTGTAGAAACTCACTGCTACACTGACTACCTGCCTCAGCCGACTCTCACAGTAAAATTTAACAAACACCTACTGAGACAAACATAACGATTTGAAAACTGAGCCATTAGTAACTCAGCGGGACTAATGACAAATGCAGGAAAGACTTTTTTTTTTTTTTTTTGCTGCAGTTAGCGGGTCCCTCTAAATCATTCATTGTGAGCCCCGCACCCTAAACCCTCCCAAAAATGAATTGAACCAAAACTGTTTATGTATTCACTCCATACACTCTGTGGCACATTATGTTCTGCATTGCAAATTGGGGGTGCAGGTAATGAAGCTTATGCAGTGTGAAAAGGCCAATTACTCTAGTGTGTGGTGGCTGGGACTAGAGTGAGCTTGGGCTCCCTCCAGGCTAGAGACAGAACCTAGTAAACACCTCATCAGCTGATGAGACACACACACACACACAAGGCTGAAGATCCTCATAGTAGGACTACGGTGAGAGCCACACAAAAACACACACCCAAGTGAACATGTGTGTACCTTAGCATGCATAAGTGCACATGTACACGTGTGCATGAAAAAACATAAATGCACAAATGCATTCGAGTGATATTAAGAACGTGCACGTGCATGAAGCAGCGTTGCAACACTGTTTATACAAATGACAAAATAACTCCTACTATCTGCATATTCACAACAGTAACCTTGCCAGGGGATGAGTTGGGAGGAGAGGGAGGCGGAGAAAGACATGAGCCAAAAAACAAAAAAATCCCTTCATTGTGTCTTCTAATACTTTGAATGTTCGCTTCCCGTTTGCCATAATGCTTCGCAGCCCTGAATGAGGGCTTGTTGCATCTTGTCTCCTGATGAGACACGATCAAAATCTATAGCTGCGAAAAGTCAAGAAGACGAGGATGAGGGAAAATTGAAGAGGCCAGGAACAAGGGGGCAGACGGGAGAGGAGAAAAACAGCAGAGGCGTGCAGCAGGAGGCCACTTGTGTCACCAGTTGCAGAGGGTCATGGTGGGGGAGGTGAAAATTAAAGCACGCAGGCGGCGTCTTGCACCTCAACCCAGACTGAACCCCCTCCCTTGCCCTCAGTGGTGTTGGTGACCTGTGTGTGTGTGCGTAGGATGGGTTTAGAGGGGTGGGGGGGCGAAGGGTGAGGGATGTCTCAGGTGTAGCCGCTGTCAGACGCGCTGCATATTTCAGGAGTATCATCACGGGGCGGAGAGGCACTTGAGCGTGGGGCGCGCCATGAGCCTCCCTGCTCGTCAGACAAATTATTCTGATGTCTCATTGTGTAGAGCAGGGAGTGTGGACTGGAATTAAGCATAGAAGAGAGACCTGTTGGTTGTGTTGAGAGACTCGTGTGCAAAGGAAAGAAGTTGTAATCGTGCCTCAAAAGAAGAGGGTGGGTCGAACTTTCAGCAGCCGCCTTTACACCCATGTGAAAATGATCCCAGCAGGTTGTGTTTGGGCTCATGAAGTGTAAGGAAGTTGAAGGAAAGGGGAAACAAATGTTAAATTACATGCAGGAAGTTTCAGAACACCCCGTTTAGACTCTACCATAGTTAGGGACCTATGGTATAAACACAAACGTTACAGATCTGGGTGAGAGCACAGCAGGGCTTTGAGCTAAATGCTAACATCACCATGCTAACACTCCCATACTGACCACTCCACAGTGTTTCCATGTAGCAGGAACAGTAGTTATTGTGTTCACCATCCCAGTTTAGCATGTTAGCATGCTAACATTAGCACTAAACACAAACTCGGAAATTTTGCAAAACGTAATTTTTTACAAGTGAGCAAGCTCTGATTTGCTCACGAGGATTTATGCAAACTAAGCAAAAATGAAATGAAACTTTTATTAAAACCATAATATCAGCATCATTAGTCAACATATTGCTTGGCCACACTGTTGCTCTGCTGGACGTTAGTGTGCTCACAGCGAACACGTGAATGGGAGGCTAATTAATTCCTCTAAATAATGTGAGAGAGTGAAAATATTCCATGTGGTAAAATTATCACTGGGGATGTTTTGCTCTGTGTGTGTGTGTGTGTGTGTTTGTTTCATTCACATCCTATCTTGACCTATGTGACTCAGCATGGGTTTCTGTGGTCATATAATCGGGATGCCCTAGCACATAAACCATAATCATCTCCCTTTCCATCTCTCGACATTAAAGGCCACTCTTTTTTTTTTTCTACCATGTAATAATAGGGAACTTCCAATTCATGTCCTACAACGGCTGGTAACTTTGTACAAATCACATGCCCATCAAAAAGCTGGCGCTTCCCCCCGCTGGTGTTTATTTCACTTGCTCTGGAGGCAACAAAAAAAAAAAAAAACTTGAACAGAATTCGAAAGATTTGGTTTGGTTTGAGAGCGAGGAGGAGGAGGAGGAGGAGGGGGAAGAGAGGGAGACAGATAAAAACGGAGACGATGAAGGTCAGCGCTGCAGACAGAAGGAGTGACAGGACACGAATCTCTGAGAAACACTCCAAATAAAGCAGCAAGAGGGGAGGGAGGAGGGAGTAATCTCTCTGCCTCACCAGAGGGGAGGAGGGTGGGGAGAGCTTGGACCTCACTGCACACACACACACACACACACACATATGCACACACAGAGACGTGTTTCCATGCAAACAACTTGGCCATGCCGGGCGGTTAGGTGGGAGGATGTAAGGGAGAGGGCTACACCCTTGTGCGAAGCTTTGTTGTGTGACACATAGACAGCCCACCCTAGCATTCCCACCCCTATATTTGGCCTTGAATACAATTGCAGGTTTGAGAGTGACAAATCGGACTGGGGCAGGCAGGCAGGCAGGCAGGCAGGCTCAGCCGAGGACAAGGGCAAAATTACATGAGTAGAAGGGGGAAAACGCTGCGGCGGAGTCGCTGTTTTGCAGCAGCATTAGAGATAATGTGGTGAAAACTCATTCAGATTAATTATAATCAACAAGGTCCTGAATTTAAATCACGCTCCCGGTCCCGTCTGAGCGGACAGCGCTCATCAATAGGTGTGAATGGGAGCTTTCTGCGTGTGCTCATCTGATGACGGGTTGTTGTTTTGGTTTGTTTATTCTGTTAACCTGTTATAACACAAGGTGCATGATGGGAAAGGCTACATACACCTGTGGTACTCAGGAATACAAATAAGATGACATAGAAAAACAATGTGGATTAAAAAAAGAGTGGAACTGTGATATAAGTGCATTTTTTCTGGATGTGTGTCAACCTATGGGCTTTATTATTTCACTTTTCACAGCATTTTTATTTATGGCCTCATCAGATCAGCATCTTTTATGATTCTGAGTTCATTTCTGTGAAACGTTTGACAAATCCAACGTTGACCAACCTGATTTTTTTTTGGCTCGGTCTGAATTTTGAGTCCTGGAAATTGTGGATGTTCAGAAACTTAAATGCCGTTTTTTTTTTTTTTGAATACTGGAGTTTTTATATCTGACTTTTAGGAACCTTCAAAAAAATTTAATTGCCCCCTTAAAAAAAAAAAATCAAGGCAATTAAGACAACCTAAAATTTTAAAATAAAATATTTAAATGCTATAAACGCAATGCTTGAATTACTGTAGTGATTAAATTCCACAGTTTTTCAGTTTTCAGAATTATCTTATTCTATTTCCTGAATATGAAACTAAATTAAATGTAACTGACGTGTTTTTTGCAGCACAGACAGACGCAGAAATGCTTAATTTTCCATTTAACCAGATTTGAACAATTAAAAAAAGCTAAAAAAAAATAAAATTAAATTAAAATTAAATACTAAAATAGTTGAACTGCTACTTGAATTCACACGTGCACAGAGAGCAACAGTAATTAAAGCCTGTAAATTAGGACCAGAAAAACAACCCAGGGGTTTGTGTCGGTGTCGCTGCCATGTTTGTCCATGCGTTGTTTTTTGTTTGTTTTTCCAGCCTTGTGTTACACGTTTTATCCATGTGTGTACATATGAGTGAACAGTAAGTCCGTGCTTGTGCTGTGTGACTGCGTGTGTAATTATGTGTGTGTAATTCTGTGCCTATACGCGCATGTGTGTGTGTGTGTGTGCGTGTGTGTGTTAGGGTAATTATACAGTAGTGGACTGGTGGTGGGACAGTAAATCAACTGTAGAATGACTTGGATTGGTCCACTTTGCCGGCAGCACTCCTTACCCTAACCGGTCATCAGGGAGGGATACACTCTTAGAATAAATACTGTGCGTGTGTCTACAGTGTGTGTGTGTGTGTGTGTGTGTGTGTGTGTGCTGGCGTCGCTGGGCGTGCATGCGTGTCTGTGTACATCAATGCATACGGTGGATTCACTGTATATTTTTGTGCACATCTACACACACGTCCTGTCACTACGAAGCGGTGTGTGCATCACCCTGTGTGCGCGTGTCTCCGTGTGTGTGTGTGTGTGTGTGTGTGTGCACATGCAGTATGGGCGTGACCGAGCATGAGTGTATTTGTATGCACATAAATGTTGGTTGTGTGTCAGCAGAGTTCCTCACCCAAACAGGTCATGAAAAAAGGACTCTTGACTGCTGCCTTCCCACCGCAGCAGCCACTCGGCCTGCAGCCACACGGTTAACTGCGAATTAAAAACACTCTCCACAAACCCAGAGTGAAAGAAATATTTCAGTGCGTCACTCACAATCTAAAAGCATTTCTCAAATTTTATGAGACGGCCCTGCCTTCAGATGTGTAACCACTTACACTATATATCTCTTTTTTTTGTTGTTGTTGTTGTCGTAATCGTAAAAGAGTCAGTTTGCTAAAAAAAATAGCACAAAATAACAACGCGTCTCCTCACTCACCTCTTTCTCACTGCCCAACCATGCAGATAGTTTGGGTTTTATGTGTCCAGGTTTTGAGATACTTCAGTGTCTAGTGGTGGAGCAATGAAGCAATACTGCAATATCAAAAACACTGAATTCATTATCATACCTGAGTACAAATCCAGAAGTATCGTTCATAACTACATTAAAAGCAGTGTTATATCATTGATTATTCTGTTATTGGCTCATTTCTACTGATGTTTTAGCATTTTACTGTCATATTTAGCACATTTAGAGGTCATTTTTATTATTTTCTGTACAGCAATATTTCATGTTTACGTCGGTATTACGCTCAATTACCAATTACCTGCCAAATTACTGCAGGTTTAAATGTATGTAGTGAAGTCAAATATACCATATTTATATCTGAAATGTAATGAGGTAGAAATCTGACAAATATATGACATATACTGTATTTACACCCACTTTTAAATTAGCTTTTGTACACTCTTTTAGGTACACTATTATTATGAGTGATAAAGCTCAAACTTAATTTTAAAAAAAATGCTTATATGTAGGAAAATCTGTGAATCTTATTATTGCAATAAAAAAAATTAAGTTGAATAATTATGTACGGGACGTAAATCAGAAGGATTTTCATTTTTAATGTTCTTTATTACTTAAAAAAAATGTGCTCCTAACATTTTAAATTTAGATTCTCTCATCTTTTTCTGTAGGTTTACATTTGCTGGGGTAAACTCGAGATATTGTGTTTGAATTTCAGAGATATAAATATGTTACGTAAGAGTTTTCCACTCACTTTGCCTCTTTAACTCTTAAAATGCAGCAGGTTGATTCGTGAAAATATAAACTGCATGGCATATGCTCAGTGGGTTTGGTAGTTTTGTAAAATATGGGCCCCCGACGTTTTTTACAGGGCCCCCCGAGGAGCGAGGTACGGCCCTGGCTCACAACGTCGAAATACATTTAAAGACAGCAGCGCGTCTCTCTCCTGAGATAAAGCCTTGTTTACTGTGGATACTCTTGAGACCTCACTGTGATCAGCTCCCATATAGAGCCTTTGTTCTCAGAAGAAAACAGTTTCATTGAAGTTTCTTCACTGTGGGAGATAGATGCGACTTTCTCGGCGCACACTGAGAGGTATATACATAGTCTCATTTAAACCCGATGACTGTGCTTGTATGTTTGTGTATGTGTATGTATTCGTGATGGTGATGAAGCTGCCACTTCTGCCAGCAAACAGAACGTGACTGACGAGAAAACTCAGAAATCTGAAACGCAGGCATGTTCCAGCATGAGTCACAGCCACACACACACGCACACACACACACACACACACACAGACTGTCCAAATTATTGGAACCGGCGATTATTGGCAATAAACACCCAATCAGCTTGCTTGCGCGTCTTGTCAGCGTGCGTTCACCTCTTCCTTTACAAAGCTAAAATGTGAAACTTGGATGCATGTTGCCGTCTCCCTCCACATTATCTGTCTTTCTGTATCCTTTGCTCACAATAACAAGAAACCCACAACCTGTCCGTGCTGCACAAAGCACCATGCGTTACTGTACGGGGGCAAAGTCCACTAAATCCAGAGATGCAGTGTATGTCAGCACACTGAAGCTCTGTACTCTTCAGCAAATCTTTAGTTAGTACAGCACAGCCCCCAACCTCCCTTCACCATGACCAACCACAGACACACATGCACACTTCTCTTGTGTCTGCAGGGCTGTTATTTGGGGTCTGGATTTGAGTTGACGCCCCACAGGTGGTGAATGTACTTCGAGCTCTGTCCAGACGTAATAACAGCTGCCATGCTTATTGAATGGAAACCCCAAGTGTTTGATATTAAATAAACACATGAGCGGTTGGGACACAAATGTAGGAATGAATTGTGAATTGATTTAAGAACTGATCATTTATGCTACTTCCCCATTTTTATTCATAATGACATTTTCCCCAGTAACACTTTTATTACATGTCACTTCATTTTCATCATGTGATCACTTATCAAAGCAATCAAGCTTAACTGATCCGGACCAGTTAGCTCTTGTTTGATGCGTGGCAACTATTTTCAGCTACATTACATTACTTAAGTCTTTCATAGCTGGCTGATTCAGAATAGTGTTAGCATCGCTGTTGCTGTTGCAGATGCTAACTGGCTAAGTTGACCTTGCTAGCTTAACATAGGCGGGTGGTATGTGACTGGGTGAAAGATCAACAATATATAATGAAAGACTTGTAAAATGAAATTTAAAATGAAACACTTTTTATTATTAATTATTTCTTCAATTAAATATTTTTTGCTACATTTAAATACTTTTCACACTTATTCATATTTATTATTATTATTATTATTATTATTATTATTTAATAGTGAACACTGTAGGGTTACACATAAACTTTGGTGAAATTCCTTGTTTTGTTCAAACCAGGGGTACCAAACATAGGGCCCGTGGGCCAAAACTAGGCCACTGAAGGTCATCTGTTTTATAAATGATGCTTCGTTAATTGTTCAGCTCATACTCGCAGCATGCTTTTTGCACTAAAATAAGGGACAAAGTTGACTGAGGTGTTGTTGTTTTTTGGCTTTACAGGTCTGATCAACACAAGATCACGTTGGACTGTATGTGACCCATGAAAAACAGCGAGTTCGACGCCTCATGTTTAATCCAAGTTATTTTACTGCTTTTCAAAATTAGCGCACACAGAAAATAGAAGGATTATTCAAATCTAATTTGAAACATATTTGAATTTAATTGCCTTTTAACTGACTTATGAACACGTGTGTCTTACATTGACGCAGAGAAGGTTTTAAAAATAACTCAGACTTCAGTAACTAAGGGTAAGTGCAAGCGAATGCCATAGCAACTCTCAGCCGAGAGCTCACCTGTGCAAGACAACCATCTGATGACACCGCTTGATCCATAACTTTTATATGCGTTAGTTTGAGAAGTTCAGCCCACAATAAAATATAAAGTGTTATAGAATAGTTGATCTTAGAAAGAGAGTGAGAGAGAGAATAATGTCAAAAGATAACCGGGTGATGTTTAAGGCGTTGGCTGGCTGAATGGAACAAAACTTGACCGTCAGGATCCTCTCGAGTGTGAAGATACAAAATAAATGAAATAAGACAATATTATCTTAAATCCTTTCAGTCTATTGGTCAGGTCTATTAATTGTATTGTAAGACATGACCCTGGCAGCTGATTCTGTACTTTTATATATGTGTTTTTTTATTAAAAATGAAAAGATTTGACTCCAGTACAGATCACGCACGCATGCCTGTGTTCAAGACGCCTGGAAAATAAACACGTTTAAGCATCCGTGAGAGCTGAATGCATTAAAATGATGGCAGCCATGACACATACACATGTTCACACACAGAGACACACACACAGAGAAGAAAGTGAGGAGTTTTAATTAAAAAAAGGTCCAGAGGAGCCCACAGTCTCCCAGCCTTGTGTGGGATGCAGTTTGGCTGGGCATGAACGCAGTATAACCAGACACACTACTTTCATCCCCCCCTTCCCCTACAACCTTCCAGACAGGACGCAAACAAGCACACACACACACACACACACACACACACAGATGTTATGTTGGGTAATTTTAACACCCTATTCCGACCCGAAGGCACCTCATGCTATCACTATGTGCACTGTACAGTTCAGACAAGGTCAGTCAGTGGGCTGAGATTTCAGTTTTAACACCCCTAGTTGGAGTCCTCCTGCTCAGCACACATGCACACACACACTCAGTGTCCTCACATGCACACACACACACACACCCATACACACGAGGAAAGGAGTGAATGTGAAACCATGTAGCCGCGTCATGCAAAGAAATATGCATGGGAAAGCAAGTTACTGTAAGACAGAAAAAAGGGAAACACAAGATAAAACCAGACCAAGATTATAAAGAATGGGTTATTTCCAATTAATGTATGCAAATAAATATAATAGTTATGTTTAAGTAATAACAGAAGAGTATTATAACTTTTCTTTTGTCTCCAAATGGCTGAAATTAGTCCAGTACTTGCTCATGCCCAGACAGGACAATGCCCTTACAGAGCCCGTAAACGAGAGAGACTAGACTACGTTGAACTCTGACACGGGGGATAATGAGAAATCCCTGAGGGCTGACGTAAGTGAACAGGAAGCGCGTCAGTGACATCTGTCACAAATGTTCAGACGAAAAAAAAAAGTTGGTTAAACAGATTTGAGCAAACACATTACATCGTGCTGGGCAGTGTCTGCTTTTGAGTTACACGAGGAGGCAGATCCCAAAGATGTTTTATGGTTAAGTGCTTTGACGGACGCTGAGCATGTCGCAGGGCTGGGATCAGCTTCTCATTTCACTCAGAGTGCAGAAATATTTCATCATCGTCGTGTTTAAAGGTGGCAGAGAAGCTGTGGGTAGAACTGTATCCACCCATGACGGAGTGTATAGACACTGTGGGATGAAGGGGATGGCCGAGATGGAGCAGAGGAGGGGTCGCGGCGATGACATGACAGCAGCAGGGAGGAGATCAGATTTAAAGCTTGACAGCAGAGATTTGATTGGCCAATTGAGATCACGGCAAAACAGGGGCAGTGGTGGGCTAAAGGCGCCGACCTCTTCAAACCCCCGGACTGGCAGATTAAATCTGGGCAGGGAGGCCCCTCCCTCATCACCACCACTTAAGTGCCTCTGAGCAAGGCCCTCGACCCACTGTGGCTGTACTGGGCAGAGTTATGAAGCCAATGTGCCACTCGCACGAGTATATGGGAGTTTTCTGTGAGGGCGGGGGAGTTTCATACGCAGCGGTAAAACATTTGAACTTATAAATAGAAATATTAAGAATCTTTAATTGGCTAATTGAACTTTTTAATGAAAATACATCAGACATAATTATCTAAATTATTATCGTTATGATTAGCAGAAATAGAGGTAATGTATTAGTATAATTGTTGATTATTATTACTGATGTTATTATTATCATACGCTAATTTATTTAATGTCTTTTTATATTTCTATATCTGAAAACGTGTCTGGAGCAGATCATTAAAATATGTTTTAAACTGTATTTCAGTTTGTATACTTGAATGTCAATAGTGATTATAACTGGGTTTCTAAGTGTTGGAAAGTACCTTATTCTCTAAATATCATATAAATATCATATAATATCAATATATTATAATATATATTAAAGTATTTCAAGTTGTCCAGTAGGATACAATGACTCCATGAATTAACAGTGCTGTGTTTAAAGACAAATATATGTGTGTGTATGTTATTTTAACACAATAAGAGTATTATAAGAATAAGAACATTTAAATGACTTTGTCGGTTGCGAAACAATCACGAAACAATCAAACTGTTGTTGAAGGTCACAGATGTACACCTCTCCCTCCCTCCTGTCCGTCCACCATCCACCCACCCCACTACCCTCCCACACCTGACATCATTATCACCCCCCAACTCCTCCACCCTCCATCCCTACCTGTCACCCTCCCTCCTACCCCTGCTGCTCGTCGCGCCTCTCTCACCTCTCCCTCTGGTACCTGACACATCTCTCACCTCTCCAGCTCCACTCTCCATCCTTTACTCCGCCTTCCATCATCCTCTCGCCACCCGCCACCCTTGTTTCTCTCTCTGCATATCTGTCCCCTCCTTCCCTCGGTTTTGCCTCCTCTACCTCTCTCCGGACCCCCTCCCTCTCCGTCCCTCTCCACTTTTCTGACACACTACGTGTCGCTGGTGAACTTCCTTCTGTGTTCCATCTGCCCCTTTCCCACCTCTCCCACTCCCTTCCAGCAGACCCACCTACTCAACGGGTGCTCACCATACATGCAGGCGGGCGCACACACGGCCCGGAGCTGTCAACGCGCTCCTCAGACGGTCCGCGCTCTACCGCGGTTCAACAGCAGGGGGAGCGTCAGGCTGCCGGGGACAGGACAGGAGGGGAGGGGAGGGAGGGGAGGGGTGAGACCAGGGCGGACCCTCTGCTCCCGGAGAGGAAAGATGAAGGACAAAGTAAAGAACAAATAAGTTGAGTTTGATCTATTTTTGTACTGAATTATCATGCGAAAGTGTGCGTTTATGTGTGCGATCCAGGGTGTAGAAGTCTGAAAACTGCAATTATCAAAAGCTGCAACAAGAGGTCAGTTAAGAAAATGAATCTGCAACTTTTTAAATAATCAACTTATCATTTATGTCAACATTCAAGCAAAAAAAAGCCAATAATTAGACGGGGGCGGGTTCACAAATAAGAGATTTTACTGCTTTTCTTAATAAATACAACAGCAAATTAAGCATCATGGTGTTGCTTGGATAAGAAAAGAGGTATTCAGCGATGTCAGCTTGTGCTCAAGGCTACTATTGAACCCATATGACATTTTATACTGCGTTATCGATTAATTACTGGCAGATTAATCAATAATGAAAATAACTGCCCGTCTTACTCTTGTGATTGTGGTTAACTGACAAAAAAAAAAAATCATAAATGATTCTGAATCAAATTTACAAGAACATGTTTTTTTTCCTCACTGTTTTATTTATTTATTTATTTATTTATTTATTTTTCTTTTGCTGCTCTGGTATGTCCTGCTCTTACAGAATAAGCAACCGTTGTCACTTTGATTTGGTGATCTTGAAACAGTTCACACAGCAGATAAGACTTGTGAGGCTTTCAAATGAGCTGTAATTGTTGGGTGAGGATTTATCCCAGTGAGGAAATGTTCAGATTAATAGATATATAAAGTATTTTTTTTTTAATTTAAATATTGTTTTTTTTTTAATTAAAAAGTCTCAAAAGATCAGGCTGTTAATAATATCAGTTTAACAATTTTTCATTGCAGGAATATGGTGATCGCATTAGATTAAGTGTGTCATGATTTTCTTTCCGCCCCCTGTGTATGTAGGTAACAGCAGATCCATGACTATCAGCACATTATAATAGCGCTGCTCAGTGTACTGCAGTCCTGTGATCTGTCTACTGCCCCCACCTGCTGGTTAGAAAGCTATCATGTTTTTGTTACTCAACAAATTGAACCCCGGCCAATACCAGTGTGTTTATTTGTCTGAGCGTTAACGTGCGTGTGTGTGTGTTCGTGTGTGTGTGTGTGAGAGAGAGAGAGAGAGAGAGAGAGACTGTGTGTGTTTTACACAAAGAGATGTTCAGTCACTTCCACCCACTTAGTTTCTCTCTATCTAGTTCACAGTGATCTTTCTCCCACACCTATCTCCTGCACCCGTTCGACCTAACAACAAAAGAGCAGAGCCGCAGCGGACCGTTGCATCAGGGCCGCCGGCCTAATGAACTTCACATAGCCTACTGACAAGCACAAATAATCAGCCACCCCTGTTATAAAACCCAACGTACTGTAATAACCGGCCTGTGTTGTTTATATCACACCGTTGCTCTCACAAGCCGCAGGAGGGGAGAGTCTGTGACCTTAAGAGCTGTGGGGCCTGTACTGTCTAATTCCATGTTTATGGTTTTGCCTTTTATAACACACAGACGGAGCTGCCCAGGCCACAAGCACACGGAAATATCATCATGCGCCCTCTCCACTGCTAATTGGTGCCTTGGTACCATCCCTCTGGTGGGGATTCAGCTTTGTGCAGGGCGACCTGAGGAGCAAGGCCAATTTTCAGCCTTTGCTTCCCTTTCACTTCTCTTTCTTTGGCTCCCCTGAATTTACTGTACGACTGTTTTAGACCAAAGTTCACTTCACCAAAAGCAAAACTGACAAAAATAAAACTTCCAACGTGATTTATGTCCATATACGCATATAATGTAAGGTTTCTGTGACCTCGCTTGCTCGAATCCTATAGGTTTCTGATTAAAGACATTAAAGATTTCCCAAGAAAACATTTAGATCTCTTCTCCTCTGTGGGTGTCTTTAATATCATCTGATACGTTACAGGCAGGTGGGGAAAAGATGTAGAAGAAATAATAAAAACATGTTAAATGGCTTGATTTTTTCGGAAGCAAGTATTGCGTGCGCCGCAATAAGTGCTGACATTTTTAGATCATTGAAATTATATAGCAGTTCGACATTATGGTTCCCTTGGCAACAGTGCAAATTACTTTGAATCTCACCAACTTTTACATCTTCGTTTCAAACAAGCCCCACATCTGCAGCTCAGCACTCATTGATTTACACCACATTTGATTCGCAAGACAAGCGTGTTCAATGTGTTGCTGCACAAACTCCTGTTTTCTGACACTTCTGGCTTTCACGACACATCAAAGGTTTTATTTTTTTCCAGGCTCATATCAAAAGAAGAAAGACATAGGTGAGTTCACAAGCGAGGAGATGACAGGGAATGCAGCATCTGCGCGGAGAAGACGCACAGCAGTATGGGAGGGGAAATGGAGCCATGAATGGCGGGCGGTGCTGCGGGTGATGTGAAGAGGACAACAAAGTAATTATGGGACGACTAAGGATAGACACCGAGCTGTGCTAGGGAGAGGGGAGGAAAGGGAGGCTGAGAAGAAGAAGAAGAAGAAGAAGGAAAAGAAGAGGGGAGTTGGGGGTGTAGTAACCTGCTGGAGCCTCCATCACACCATGGTAGTTAATTAGCCTCTGACTGTGGTGGTGAACATATTCTGTAGCCATCTGGAGCAGGAGGGAAGTTTTTCCACTCAGCTGTCTGTCTACCGGTCCACTTTTCAGACGTATCAGTCTGTCTTTAAATCCAGAGTTTAGTTCATCTGTCTGCATTTCGTGCCATTCTGTCTGTTTTCATTGCCCGGCTGACTACTGGAAACTCTCTGTCATGTTTACAGGCAGGTCTATCTGTCAGTCAATCTGCCTGAGCTCTATCTTCCAGCTGTCTGCCATACTGGCTAAGGACCCTGATAAATCCCAGTGGTATATTCATGATTTGTACACATCCACGCAACCTCAGAATCACACACTAACACTTGGAAATAGAAAGGCGGATGCACCTTTTCTGATCAACCACAAGGGGTCGCGAGTACACTGAAAGGACTCTCCTGCAGGTTTTAACCGTGACCTGCAGTCGTTTGTGTTTAGAGGTGGAACCAGACTGCGGCTTTCATTCGTAATCGAGTTGTGGTTCAAACATGTGCATGTGGGATTTTATAGGAGTCGTTACTGTGGGGGTTTGTTTTCGTTATTTTGTCAAAATATCACATTCACTGCTAAAATCTGACATATATTCTCTGTGTTCTGCAAGCCAACTACCCTATTACCTCAGTTAATTACTCTAATTACTTACATTAAATCGTTTGCTGTGGAGGTTATTTAGAGAAAAACATGTTAAATGCGCAGTCACACACATGGTAGCTGTGGGTGTGACTAGCATAAGATGATCGAACTATACCAATACTAGCTGTCAAAGCTGACAAAACTTCAACTGAAACATCGCTTTTAGTTATTTTAACAAAAGTGCAGAAAATATTAGAAATGTTCAGCGATCATAGAACCTCAATATTTGTCATTTAAAGATAATTAACATTTTTTTATGATGTAATTAAAATGTCTGTTTTGCATTAAAAATGTAACAATTATAATTGTGTCCGTAATTATACTCCAGTTTATTCAAATTAAAACAGTCAACAATGCTGGTAAACAACAGTGCGACACGTCAAACCTGATCGTCTCCATAAAGCTGAATCCTGAACCACATTTCCCACGATGCTTTACTTCCTAGTGCACGTGTCAACGCTGCCAGCGAACCGGACTGAACGTCACATTCCAGCATTCCCCTTTTTCCTCAGTGTGGGACGTCGGAGTTAGCTACGAGTAGACGGCTAATCCTCTCCCCCGCTTCTCTTTTGGAGAAACGCACCCATGACACGGCGGATTTGATCTCAGGAGGTGATCCCGGGTTCCCCCAGGAGTCAGAATCTCACTTCGGGTGAGGATTTATCCCATTTTAAGCCGGCGAAGGTGTTTGTCGGTGGGTGTGCTACAACCGTTGTAACCAGATAACAGTTTAATAAGATGCGGCTGGGTTTGCTGCTAGTTGTCGCTTTGTGTGACCTGGTTAAGCTTTGAGTTCAACCAGCAGACCTGTTGATATAGCCCAGAGGACGCAGGTTGGGTTGAATTCATTATATATGGCCTGTTGTTTACTGTTGTGCTTAAGAGCTAGCTAATGCTAGCCGGCTGGTTAGCCGCAAATCTTGCGTCACCATTGTTACCGGTGACACGCGGGCAACAGGGTGTGGAGGTGCCTCCAGATGTGGCTTTGTCACTTTGACAGGGACATAATGGCGCACTCACTTGGATAATGATGCCACAAACGTCCTGTCAAGATACACCAGCGGGCTAACGGATACATGCAGAACTAGCATCCCAGACAGCATGGGCGTGGTTTTAGGATTGTTAAACAAGGGGGGCAAACTGGAGCGTTATGGCGATGATTGAGTCGTTATGGTTAGCTTTGCACCCTGCTTGGTTTCAGTAACGTAATGTTTTACATGCGGGGCTGGAAAGGCAGGAGTTGCGGTTCAAAATGTTCAAATGCCAGTCAGCTCCGGAAAGGAGCACACCGTTTCAGCTGTTGACCCCAAGAACAAAGAGGGGATCACAGGTGCTGATAGTGTACAACAGAGGGAAAACATTGAGCTTGAAGGTAACGTAGGATATGTCATCTTTAGTAAAAAGTAAAGCACGTGCAGCAGATGTTCATGGTTGTTGGTTTGCATGATGTTTAATTAACGGACCGGATGAATTAACTTTTCCCTTGCACCTCAGACATCAGTGCAATTATGTAATATTATTCACAACGTGTGAGTTTGCATTTATAAAGTAATCTGTCCTATGGGAGGCTGGACTGCTGTTTTTAACTTACTCTAACTTACGTCCAGTTTGCTTGTAACATTCCTGAGATTCCTGCTGTTCACAGACTGATTGGATCACAGTGACTTTATTGAGGTAAAGGAATGTTTGCATGCCACCACAAGTCACACAACACAGACCCTTCTGCCTTAAATGACAGGATTTGCGGCGCTTTGATGCAGAAACACAAGGCCAAATCAGCATGACTTTTTCGTCAACAGTCTTTTCAATGCACAATGAATAAAAGAGTTGATAATCAAATTTGTACAGCCTCGCTGTGAGGATAACGCGTTCCTTTGATTAGAAGATATCTCCACAATGTATGATCCCTCCCTGAGTTGTGTGCCGCCTCAAGTAGAAGCACATGCTAAATCATCTGGCTAGTTGCAAGTCAGGTTTGCCAAGTGTCTCATCCTGAACCCTGTCTCTATTGCATTATCATTTAACTTGGCTTAGTGCCTGGCATTAAAGTCTGCACAGACTGATGAAGTCACTTGTTAGCTTTTTCACCACTGTCAATAATCAAACTTAAGTATATGCATTAAAATACTAGTATTTACTCATTAGATGTCTGTGGACAGAATATAAACATAGACCTGTTCTGATTTCACGTGGCACTTGACATACTTTGCCAAAGTTATATCCTATATGCAGAAGAAAGTGCTCAAGCTTGGCCCGCTAAACCACTTAACAGGTATTCATCTGATCACACAGCTTGACAACTAACTAAGCAAGGAACATAAATAATGTGATCATACAATTGATAGTAGGTATCACAGGATAAAGCAAAGATCTTGTACTCAATATTTGACCTGTTGCATAGTTACAGTCAAGAAATATGCGGCATAGATTAGGACGTACTGATTCTCATTCAGTCTAATGATTGCTGTCAGTGCAGACTTATCCACGTACAAATGAATTATACCTTGTAACCTAGTAATTGCATGTTGGTGTGTGCTTGGTGACTGACCTACTTAATCACCTCACAACGTAAATGACACCTGAAATGTTCTTGTCACTTTAATAGAGTAAGACATGGGAACATTTGTAATGCTGATGTTCAAACTTGAGGCACAGCTTGGTTTAGACCATCCACCAGTGAGTGCAGTGTCATCACCCCAGTGATCCGCAGTCCCAGCGCTTGTCAATGGCGCATTGACGTGATGAACTGATGAATGAATGAGGCTGTGAACTCTGCCCTCAGAGGTCAAATGGTGACAGGAAATAAAAGAATGATCCCGGAGTAGCAGCAACAAATAATCATGCCAGTGTTCATTTAGGTAGCTTGCATGCAACTCTTAACTCGCCTCAGAAATGGGGTATTGTTTTGGCCTGTGACACACCTAGATATATGCATGCAGCGTTTTGAAGAATGTGGAGGAGTGCGCACAGCCGCATGTTATGGAGAGAGTGGGAGTAGCCTGCAGAAAACTGGAACACCCTGACTCAGCCTGCGTAGCACAGAGCTAGCCTGGTTTCAGTGGGAACTGCTGCTCATTATGCCTCCTGAAGTGTATGGATGAGTGAGTGGGGAAAAGAGAAAATGAGGAGAGGAGAGATCACACGGCTCGTGGTTGAGGGAAACATACAGTGGCTTTGTAAGAGGAGAGCTATCAGGTGATGCTGAAGGAAAGAAGGCCATTAGCTTGCACTGCAGGAATGCAGAGTGGCTCTCTAGCAAATTACATAGCCTGTGTTTTTTGGAAAGAAGCGACTGCAGGACCATTGTAATATGTGGCCATTCTTTAGCCAACCCTTTGTTCTCACAGTTACTTGTTTTGCCATTCTCATGGTGTTCATCCCTAACCAATGATGGCCACGGCTCTTTTGCAGACTAACCTTTGTTGCCTCTCTTTTCACGTTTGTTGCTGTTCAGCTTTGAGGCCTCAGAACTTCTATCCACACTCCATACATGATGTGAAGCCCATACACTGAATTACACACCCTCACTTGTTCGCTGGGATTCTGTATTTGTGTGCGTGGATCTGGACAGAAAAGCATTGTTGTAGCATTGTCCCAGCAGCTCCACGGTACTGCACATGCCCAACCCTCTCCCATTAGGTCACTACAGGGGCACAGCGGGACAATGAGGCTATTGTTTTAAGTGTACACGCACATGCACATACCCATACTCTTGGACCCCCCTCTGTGGCATGTGCAGGCTATCTTCTGCTGGTCTGCTCCTCTAGGCCACCGGGCCATTCAGCTTACACCGTATGAGTAAACACATTTACTCACAGCAGCTTGTTTCTGTGAATGGGAGGCGGGAACTGGAACAGACTTCTTTGAAGTTGGTTTGTAATTTTCTCTCAATGAGCAGTGCAGCGATCAACAACCTTTTACAACTTCCTGTAAATACAGTTTTTTTAAGGTTTATGACTGCTATGTGTTTCTGATTGCATCTTCCTTACTGCCTGAGTTTCCCTATGCGTCGTCAGTGCGATTGGTGAAAACCTGCATTTGATTTTCCTTGATTGATTGTTAATGGTTTGATGAAACGTTTTCCATTTTTTTCTATATTTTTTAATTCCCAGCCTCATATTAATTAAACAGCACTGTGAGTGAGCAAAGCAGCTTAGTTTGAAACAGTGGACAAATTGAGTCAAAACTATATAACTCAAAATTTCCATTCTGTTTTATTACATCAGTATTTGCATTTCACACTGTGTCACTGAACGCACCATACAGATAAAGTGCGTATGGAATATTCCTTTTGTGTCACTGCACACACTGACCTGAAATGCAAATGGCTTGATAATGAATAGTGTTGGAAAACTTACTTTACAGTTATTCCTATTTTTATTCGTGCCGATTGAATTTTATTTTTCTGCAATGTCATTCCACATCCATGCATCCGTATGCAAATGCAGCATATTATATCAACAGATGAACAGTGTGAGTGCAAGTCACAACAGTTTTGTGATGCTTTGCTGTTTGCAAACAGTCAAAGTGCCGCAGAAGCTGTTTGTTGCCCCACCTAACCTATCTGCAAACACACATACTCACATTTACATGTAAGTATTTCAACTGAATGAGTAGAATCAAGTCTCTATGCTGCTATCCTCCTCTCAAAACTAGATTACTCCAAATTAGATTTAAACCCAAGTGTGAGTTTGTTAATCCCGCCAGTCAGTAGTAGACCAGATTAGACGTATTAGCAGCTCTCCCTGCGTGGGGCGAGAACACTGATTTGGACTCCAGCTGGGGAGCCTGGGTCTCATGTTCTGCTCTGTTTGGGTTGTGTGGATTATGATATTTACCATTTGGTTGTTGTATAATCATATCAAAGGCTGCAAATCACTGACGGCTCGCCACTCCTTTTACTTTCTCTACGATACACAGCGGGTTGTTTTACTATGCCACGATACAGCCTGTGTGATTTATCAGGGCACTCATTTGTTGAGTATTTGGACATGGTCGTTGTGCTTTATGTGTCAGTTCCATCGAAATCATATTATGCATATGCAGGCAGTATATACGCATTATTTAAAAACACAGTGTTCTTGCATTTACTATATATTTTCAGATCCAACTTAAATTTATGCATTTTGACAAATGAGTGTGAGTGTAGTCAGGAAGGAAATCTGTGAATTCATCCCATCACCATACCTTCTGTGTCATGCAGTTCAGTTTCTCTAGTTTCTGTACAAGCTTCCTGTTTCATGCACCAGGCTGCGTGTCAAGCATGTGTAGACAGGGCCTAAATTACCACCATCCATCATCCAAACACTTGATAAAATATGCAATTGGCTTGAGTTAACTTTGCTCTGGGTGGAGATTAGTTGACCAGCGAGGGATATTGCCCACTGTATCATGATTTTACGATCAATCAATCTGCCCCCTGCTGTTTGATGTGTCTTATCATGATGCACGGATGTAGCTCGGCATTTGTCTCAGCTTATCAAACAAAGAAACAGTGTGCTGCCCAGTGCCACGCTGTGTCTGTCTGGACAGTTTTAGTGTCTGCCAGAATGGCGCTGGGCTTCGGAGCAGAGCCGTCTGCTTGGTTATACTGTAGTACATGCTGCTTTGCGTTTTATAGCCTTGATCTGTCTCCGCTGGCCTGCGGTGTCACTGGCTTTCACATGTTTCCCAGCACCAAGTTTTAGTACACCATTCAGTCAACTCAGTAATCCACTCTGTATGTTCTTAGCCTGCATTACGGAAACCAACAGTCTATCTGTAAATTCTATTATGCGGAAGTTTATAGTGATAAATCTGTGTTGAAAGAGGTGCTGATGCAATTTTATGCTCATTTTGTGATAGTGCTGATGAATAACGCCACATTTAGGAGTTTTTAATAAGTTAATAAACCTATTTATATTAATAAGCGTGGAATTAATATGAGAAACTCCATTCATACAGTTCGACAGCGTGTTACAACCATTGTGTAGCAGGACTGTTCGATTAGACTGTGTTAGTCAAAGTAAACGTTGATTGGTGGATACGGGTCTGCCAGCTCTTTATCTACAGTACAACAACGAAGCTGCACGCGTGGCCAGGACAGTGTGGCCGGCAGTGCTTTGTTGGAGCAGCTGGTAGAATTGAAGGAGGGAGAGCGTAAGGGTGGAGACAGGAAGGAGCAGGAGGAGGAGGAGCAGTCAGGGTGTGCGTAACGTGGGACTGAAAGATGTAGGGGGAGGAGAGTGGGGGGAAAGGGGCCGAAAGGCCAACGATGCAACCCGCAAACAACCCACATGAAAGTCTGGACAGAGGAATGAACACTGTGACATGTTGCTTCATCAGACAGGACTGCACTCCACAGTTTGAGTTAGGCTTTGGAACGACTGACAGATCATTACTACTGCTGCTGCTAAGTGAAAATGCAAACACGTTTTATGAATGCAATTGAAATGTAAGCACCCATATCATTACTTTGTCTTGAGGTGTGTATTGGCAGGACGGGAGCTGTCTGCGCGATGTTGCGTGTTGCTGTTTGTGCTCCCGACCTTGCAGAGTCAGCTTTGCTGTTAAGTCAGAGGGGCCGCCGGCCTGCTGTCCTCATTTGTGTTTTGCTTTTCTCATGCACGCTTAAAACAGTAGGCTTTTCTTTGGCTGGCTCAGATGAAATCCCCCAACTCCCTGCCTCCATCTTGCCCCCTGCAGGGACGACTGTAGTTTGGGTTGTTGACTCTCACATGCCTGCAACATCAAACTGATGCAACGCTAGGAAGGAAAACTTGTTTCTCCCTCACCAGAAGAACATTGATGTTATTGTTGCTAAGCTAAAAGGTAAATTGTTAAATGTAAACTGAAAGCGCACTGCAGGTTTAGAGTGACATGTTGTGAAATGCAGCAGGACGGACAGGACTTTGAGTCAGCTCTGCGATAAAGGCACAGAACCAGTGTTTACTTTGGATATTGATAATAATGTTATTTGGAGGGACTGTAATGCATGCACAGGGGAGGCGATCGGTCAGTCCTGCACATGAGCCGCTGTGAATGTATCACACAAATGCAAAAATCATAGATACCAAGGCACAAAGAGGGCGAACAGGATGAGAGCTGCATTAACGGTCAGGTCAATAGTTGTTGGCAGCAGTTTCCCCTTAGGCGGTAATTCTATACAACATGTCAAGGACAAGAGTAGGACGTCTGACTGAGGTGCAGCCACTACCAGTATGCATCAGTGTGTTGTAAACATCCAGACGGCTATTATCGAATGATTCTCCATTCATCAACTGTAGCCATGCTCTGGACCTCAGTAATATAAATAAATTATGGAAAATGAAATTAGCTGGCAGTTCAGTCTGAACTGGACAGTGGCACGACGTGAACGACTGGGTGAGATCTCTCGTTCACGAGCTGAGCTGAGCTGGGGCAGACGTCGGCGTTGCGACATGTATGGTCTGTTTTTGGGGCAGTGCATGTTCCAGGAGGACACAGCACGCAGAAACTAGGGCAGTAGTTCAATGAAGTCTCCTGTGATCGAACTTACATACTCAAATGACATTTCAGATACATTAGACGAAGATGATGATGGTTAGATGATGGATTAGATCTAATGTGATCCAATACAACAGCTCTGCAATCAGTCCTGCCTTTTAGACAGATTACTGTGTTCAGTTTCCGTAATGATGACTTTTACATGTGCAAATGGACATACAGCAATAATACGTTTATGCATCACACATGCGGTTTGTTGTTTTAACTTCCTGAGGGTTAAGTGTGCCCTCAAGGCAGCCAGCCTGAGCGTTGATGCTTCTGTAAGCTGCTAACTGCAAATCACCGGGCTAATCAAAGCCCCGGCATCAACGTATGTATGGATGGATGGATTATACTATTGACACATATGGATTATGCTACTGACACTACAGTAGGTCAGATTAGGACATGTTGACCCCGCTTCATAGTATGAAGAGATTAAGGCATTAGTCATAAATGTCCGTAAACAAAAGCAGCAGGGTGGTGATGAGTCGGGAGGTTTTGATGAACTAAAATGTCCTTCAGCCTGAGACTGGTTCAGGTTCCGGTCTCTACCTCCACAGGGGTGCTGTCCTCTAGTTGACCCTAAGGTGTGATCTTCCAGTGATTGCTTCCCTCATGGTTTCAGTAGTTGTAAAACCAGTTTTTTGTGTTGTTTGTACTCAGAATGAGTCTGAAGATGACATTTCTTTTCTTCGTTGTCGTCGTCAGATAAGATACTAAACTGTGCAGCAGTTGATCAGCGTTGATGAAATAAATAGAGACTACAGGAAGTGTCTAGGATGCAGCTCTCTTTATTCCGGCGTAATGAGATAGCCCCACGGTCAAAACCAAAACAAAGGGTTTCAACGTTGTGCGGCTGACTTGTTGGCTGCAAATGCACCGGGCTCCCCTGCGAGTCCCCAGGGCTCAGCAGATACCATTCTGCGTGCTCCAGGGCCATAAATCCTCTTTGCATGGCTGGTGATCAAGCCGTGATGTAAAGGAGCTTAGGAGCAATAGACAGACAGGCAGGAAGCCGCTTCCCTGTTGGCCAGGGGTCAGGTGATCACACACACAACACTGACAGGAGAGAGAGACAGCAGGGAAGAGGTGGAAAAACAAAGAGTGGAAATGGACGTGTGGAGGTGAATGAATGGTGACACCAGAGGGCGTGTGGACAGAGGAATTAACATTAGATGAGTCAAAAGATGGATTTGATGTAATCTGGGTGGAGAACACAACCTGGGCCTGCTGCCTCGCTGTTGGACGCAGAGGGGAGTGTATATATTTGGACCCATTTGTTGACAGCTGTGAGGTCATGTGCCTTCTTTGAGTGCTGGGAAGGTGAGGGGGACCAAGGTGAGAGAAATGCCTATTGTTAGAGCTGCAGCCACTGACAGTTCTCTGTCCTTGTCTGTTCAGTCACAACAGTTCAAAACCTAAAGAGCTGCAGTTTACGGTCTGATGCCAAACAAAAGCACACAGTTGTTTTTGCTTGAAAAAATGTGTTAGCCAGATGGTCACTGATGCGTTTTTAATTAATCAACAAATAGATTAATCCAAAGGTTTGTCGCTGCCATCACAATGTTGGCAAAATAAACGGTAAACAACTTACTCCATCCTCTTCGGCCCGCCGTTTGTCTGTTTGACAATCACGTCGTCGCTGTGATTAGAAAAGCGACCGCAAATTCGTCGCTCGATTTAAAATTAATTGGCATCAGTTAAAATTGATTAGCTGTTTTAGCCACGATGGCAAGAGTCTTTCTGGGCCGTTGGTTGGACCAAAGCAGCGATCTGAAGACATCACCTCGGGTCCTGAGGAACTGTGATGACCAATTTTATAGGCTTTCTAATCATGGAACACAAAAAGCTCCACGTCATGTTGATTTCTTAACTGACTGTTTTTCTCTTCCTCCCTGCACAGGTCACTTTCCTCCCTCCCTCCCTCCCCCTCCTCCCCCTGCCACCCATCACAGCGCCGGTTGCCATGGAGAACTCCTCGGTGGCGTCTGCGTCGTCTGAGGCTGGGAGCACGCGCTCGCAGGAGATCGAAGAGCTGGAGCGCTTCATCGACAGCTACGTGCTGGAGTACCAGGTGCAGGGGCTTCTGGGAGACAAGGCAGATGGAGATTTGGACTTGGACAATGGCGGCAAGGTGCCACAGGTCAGAGCCTTAATACTTAAATGGATGCTCTCATTAGTCCCATACCTGTTAGGAGTGTTTACTTAGTTCAGGCTCTCGTGGTGTCTCTGGTTTGTGTCTCCTAAAGCAATCCCATTTCTCCCCTCCAGTGGACCGACGACTGCAACAACAAGAAAGACGGCAGCTGGACGTCTTCACGAGGGAGAGGCTCGTTCAAGCCAGTAAGTGTGTGTCAGCGTTTCGCCTGCTTGAACAGATTTGGAGTTTACCTTCAGTAATCACATACGGTCTCGTTATACATGACACAGTTGTGATGTGGAGGTCATCGTGTTTTTTTGCACTCAAGCAAGTGAACAGTTGAGATTCCCGACAGTTTCAACCGATTTGGTGGCAGGAAGGACTGACTCACCCACCCAATCTTCCAGGTTTAGTTGACTGAAACAAACAGTTACGAGTTGACAGCTTTGTCAGGTATCAGCCAGGTGCTCTAACACGACAAGCTGACAGCGTTATGGCACAGAGCTCTGGATTGAGCGGGAAAAAGTGAATCAGAGCATTTTAAATCTCATTTTGGTGCAAACTCACCAAACTTATAAAGTTTTTTTTAATAGATTTGACTGATTCTAGTGATTGTTATGTTCAGGGACGCTGAAAGTGAAGTTACAGGTCTCTCCTGTGTTGTTTAGATAGGGGCCTGGTCTTCTTGGCCTGAAATAACTGTCCCATTGCCAAGATGGCTGCCAAGTGGCGAGACTTGCTTGCAAGGGGTTTGATAAAGCATACACTGTCATCCATCACAAGGGCCTAAGTGAATAGAAAGGTCTGTCTAAAGACAAGCATCTGGACAGTTAGAGAAACAACAAAGTAACCGATGGGTTACTTGAGTTTGGCACGTCGACCAGTGTCTTGGTCATCACTGAAACTACGCCTGCTGTGCTGCTGTGTGTGCTTACATTACTGATGCTAAGTGCATTGCAAAGCTGCTGTGTGCGTCTCTGTATTTGTATTTGTCAGCTGTTTCACAGCAGGTTCCAGTCTTGCCTTCTGAATTTTGTTAGATTATAATGTTTTTAAAACTTTTTTCCGCCTTCTCAGAATCTGTGCTCCGTCACCTGACTCCAGAGCTGTTTCTGAAATGAGTTTCTATCTCATCCCCTCCTTTTCTCTCTGTATAATTACAGTGGTTTCATATTAACAATACAAAGTCGTAATACAGATTGTAACCGATGCAGCTGAAGATATTAAGGCCTATCAACGGTCTACATAAACTGGACTTGTTTTTATCATTTGATGCTGCACATTTCAGACAAAATCTGAAATCCTCTGAGGTCAGGTTCATTCGTCTGACCTTCACTGGCTTCACTGTGGAGGGTTTGCTGGTTCTGATGAGCACAAACCAGTGGTCGCTGGTCTGCAGACACTATTAGTTTCACCTCACCTTCCGTGTCTGTCTTCTTCTGTGCTCATCCAGATCCTCTGGTCACTGGAGCGCCACGACGCTCAAAACAATGGCTTGCTCTGCCCTCAACTCTCTTCATCAGCTGCTCGAGTATATAATTAGAGGAGACTGCAACACCTGCTTTGAGTGATGCAAAGCTCGGCGGCTCGCTTGCGGTTGCTGCACACAAAATATGTTCTTAATGACTGACGTGGGATACCGTGAGGCTACAGTCAGTAATTGAATTACCCTAAATTAATTATCTGTCAGTTAGTCTGCGAAATTTCTGTGTGAATGTGTGTGTGTGTGTGTGTGTGTGTGTGTGTGTGTGTGCGCGCACGCATCACAGACTGCAGTGATTTAGAGTATTATCCCTCCCCTGAGATTCACTGGTATGATTCAGCAGGAAGTGAGTGGTGAGGGAGAAGCAGCATGGGTGAGAGGTTCAGAGAGAGCAGAGAGGGATCCAGACTATGAGGGAGGTAAACAGAGACAGTAATGTCAGCATTTATATCAATACATCAAATTCACGTTAACCGCAGCGCGCTTTGTTTTAAAGCTCGGCTCCTGAAAGTATCGCAACCGAGCTTTGGCAGTGAACCGAGACTTTTGACGACCCCTGTGGTTTGGCTTCCCTCGCAGCATTAAGAGGAAGTCAGGAACAACCAGCAACAATTAGAATCAAATGAAGAAGCAAATGTGGGCACCGCATACTCCTGCAACACACACGAAACAAGTGCAGAAGCAGGAGAAATAGCACAGCAGCAGCCAGTGACATTTTTAACTGGACGATCCATCCTCTGTTCTTCGTTTTCTCGTGTCCTTTAATGTTGTCCGACCAGTAGCTTTGACACGCTCTGTGCTCTCCCCCTCGATTAACTGCGACACATATTAAAGCTCACTGAATTATGAATTTGACTACTTCTCACCTCCGCAGGACGAGTGGGAACACAGCAGTAACGGCAGCACAGGCTCCAGGCCCAGCTCAGGTTCTAGACCAGGGTCCGGCTCACGCTCCGGCAGCAGAGGCAGAAACAACCAGTTCAAAGGCCCTGCCAAGGTGATACACGTGTGTGTGTGTGTGTGTGTGTGTGTGTGTGTGTGTGTGTGTGTGTGTGTGTGTGTGTGTGTTTTATGCTGTCTGCTGTCTGTTGACTGAAGAGTCAAAGAAGAGTCTCTGTCCTCTTTGACCACAAGCATGCACCAAACACCACCCGCACCACAAGCACCACCTCAACATGTCACCATCATTAAATATTAAAGGGGCAGTCCACTGATTTTACACATGAATATCAATTTGTTATTCATGAGGAGCTCTGTTCAGTGAACTGTGGGAACAGTATAATGCAGGACCAAAGGAATAACATCAGACTAGACAGCAGTGTGAGGTGTTTTGTAATGAGGCTGAAACTTACTGACACACTGTCCCTGTCTTTGTGTTCTCTGTAGAACGGGAACAGAGACGGCTCCTTTGACATCCTGGGGACGGACATATGGGCTGCCAACACAATGGACTCACATGGGTACGTGCCTCGCTGTTTCATAACCGTAATATGTTCTCCAGTCGACCGGGTCTGAATTCCAGCCATGCCTTCTGGAGGGTCATAAGACCGATTAGACACGCGGCGAGTCTCTTTGAGCCTCATACTTTGTAACACTCTCTGGCATCCTGTTTGACTCTGATTGGCCTAAAACTTTATTTTGTAGTTTTCATTGTTTTTATCATTAGAAAGCAAAGGGTTATTACCTGTAGCTGTCTTTACCTTCTTTACCAGTCTGTCAAGTAAATGTGAATACAGAAGCAACACCAGCAAGTAATGCAAGGCAGAAGTGGCTTCTGTACAGCAGCAAAGCTAATGCTAGCTGAGCCAGCACTGAAGCGTAAAGTCAAATCAACAGAAAAGCCAGTTACCAGCATACAACCCACCGCTTAACGGCTTAATGTTTGTCTTCCCTATATATTACGAGTCCAACGTCACCCCAGCCTCGTTAGCCAGGCAGCATGGTAACGACAAGTTCAGCAGGCTGACCAACCAAGCACATAAAACATGGCAGTCTTCACAACTTTAAAGCCAACTGCTGGGAACTACAGTTATACAGTTAGAGTCATTTCCATCAAAAACAAAGTTCGGGACATCCTCAGTCGGCGTGCGTAGATGCAGATTTGTATTGGTTCTTGCAGAGCAGAGACTTGTTCGGTCTCCGCCAGCCATATCCTCTTGCACAGCTCCCGGTGAAATGCAACCCCAGCCTAAGACTAATGACTAAATACAAACTGAAATAGCTTGTAGATCTTCCCGAACACCGACTGTGTCACTGTTGCTGGGAGAAGAGAGGATTTTCAGCAGGAGAACTCAGCCCTCGTGCTTTTTCACTCCAATTGGCTACAATTACCATCAGCGCCGGCTGAACGCTGATGTGGCATCAATCAGCCAAGAAGCTGCACTGCTAAACTGTGGAGTTTATATTACAGGCACCGGACCTGAAACTTTATGGAGAAACAAAAAAAAAAAAACCCCAGAAAGAAAGGGAGTAAATGAGTGAGACATGAATCAGTTACACTGGGGGGGGGGGTGTTGCCATGGTAACAGCTGGCATGGCAGCCTCATTTGCCTAAGTTCCGGCCACGCTGGCACATCTGAGCACGCAGCGAAGGAGCCGGCACAGTCGGATGATGTCAACAAGTCTTCCTGCATGAAAGCAGAGGTGAAGCATAGCGTGGATTCAGTCTGAGTAATAAAGGGCGTTAATGGGTCGTCTCTGGCCTCTTGCTAAAAGCTGTGTGAACTGCTGTGGCCTGGGGTCTCAAAGCAGGATAATGTTATGCGTAGGTTCAGATTTAACTCAGTTTTCAGAGTCGGTTGGTGCTGTGAGGCTCGGCTCTTTCACTATTTTTAGATGAACTGTCGTTATTTGTTTATACTTGTTTATACTTTGTTGTTCCCTAACTGTTAAACATTATACGCCACAAAATCTGAGCATCTGAACCAAGTCAGATTAGATCCAGCATCACGTTCAACAGAAGTGTGTCAAGCTGACCCAACACAGAAGAATCCAGGCCAGACCTGCTGTGTGTGTGATGTCACTGAAAATCAATGAGAAAGCCACACCGGCTAATTCAATGATGGCTAGTTCCCTTTCACTGCTCAGACACTGCGTTACACGTACTCTGATACAATACAAGACAGCTGAGATGGTTAGCAAATAACATGCACGCCCTGTGTGTGTGTCTTCTCCCAGGTTGCCCCTTTGGTAGTCATGTAAAACCAGGTTTGTGCAGTTAAAGAGTCACTGTGTTGAACTAATGATTATGAAAATCATGTTTGACAATGAGTTACTTCATTATGAATGATGAGGTCCTACGTAAACAAGAAGTTTCTGAATTTGCGGGTTTTGTATGTGCTCTTACTGGTATGAGGTGAGCCCCACCTTGCACCAGCCAGTCAAACCAGTCGCAATCATCCATTCAGGATTCAGTGACAGTGATTTGCTGTCGGTGAAATCTGGTCGAACCGCACCCGCACGGTCTCGATGAGGCAGATTAACTGAGCTTTCGGGTGTTAATCTCTAAATAAATGACAGGACGTCTTTTTATCTCACTTTAAACGAGATGGAGCTCATTTAGTCCTGACCCTTACTTACAAAAATCATCAGTGTGTTTAAAAGCACGAGGTTTAGGACTTGAAGTTATGCATTTTCCGTATCTCCTTGTTGCACGTGCATGGATGCCGGCTACCTCGAACCTCTAAATGATTTGCTGTGTCTCTCGCTTGCAGAGGTGCAGGTTGGGACGTGCAGCCGGAGAAGCTGGATTTCAGCCACTTCCACAGGAAACACTTAAGAGGGACGCCAAAGCACCTGCCACACATCGACAGAGAGGGGTAATTCTCCCAAGGCTCTGTGTCCGCGTTGTTTTGTTTCCCTTTACTGTCTCAGTTAAAGTCTTTTTTGGCCCCCTGTTAATTATCGATCCTCTGGTAGTTACAATCCGTTAATTGCCTCCGTCTCGCTCACATCTTCTTCTCTCTCAGGATGAACAAGAACAAGTTTGAGGAAGATGACGGCATCGACATGAATGACATTGAGAGGTTCCTACCACACCTGCGCTCTGTAAGTGACTTGTTTGTGAAACTCGATGCTTTTTCCTCACATATAACCTAAATTACAACAATGCAACATGTCATAATATACATATTTTTACTGCACGGGCAACATCATGTAACTGAGCAGAACAGTTACTGCGGCGACGATATACAGTAGTGACATTATTAGCAGACAGAGTCTCACCAAGACGTCAACCTACGAGTGTATTAGTTGTAAGAGAGCGACCTCTGCTGGCGTCACAGAAAAGTAACAGGTGCAGTGAACAGGAAACTGCTGTAGTCCAAAAAACACAAAAAAGATGAGACCGGTTGACTGATGGATTATAAATGGACCTTTGGTGACACCTCGTGGTCCTACGCTGCAATGAGCTGCAGCGCGAGCTCACTCAAAGTGGATTAAAATGCTACACTGACCCCTGGTGGTTAAATGTGTGTATAACAATACAGATGGAGTCTGAGATGCAGTTTTTCCCCCAACACACACACACACACAGACACACACAGACACACACACACACATATAACTGATGGGGGGGAGTCACATTTGTCTTTTAGTGCACAAACGTATCTTACAGTTCAGCTGAAGTTTATATGGGAGGCTTAGTGAGTCAAATCAAAGAAGTTCTTCTTTTCTGGAGAAAGCTTCTTTGTTTCTGCCTCTCTGCTTCTTTGTTTCTGCCTCTCTGCTTCTTTGTTTCTGCCTCTCTGCTTCTTTGTTTCTGCCGCTCTGCTTCTTTGTTAAACGGAGAGATAAATCAAATTAATCAAAATCAAAATGAACGTACTCAAAAGACCAAAACAATTCTCCAAGTCTTGCTAATTCAGACTTGAAGGGACTGTCTGATGAATGTAAATGCCTCTCCAGGATGATGTATCCCATCTGCACTGTATTTATAGCTAAAGGCTAAAGGCTAAAGGTGTCTCTGAAGATGTTTGGTGTCAACAAAGGAAAAATAATCTGTACAATTAATTTTGCAGCTGTATGTAACAATGCGGGCCACGAGTTATTAAGCATTGTGTTTTCCAAGGTGATTTGTGATTCACTGGGGCGGCAGAGTTCACTCTCGGTCACCTGTGTCACCCTCCGCTCTTCCTTCCCAGCCCTCTGAGCCAAAATGTCTTCCATCTTTCATAGCGTTAGAGCCACAGTGTCTTCCTCTTTCCTTCCCCTCTTGGCTTCTGGGCCCGAGCTGCGCTGCGCCTCTCACAGTGTTTCAGCCAAGTCGGGCCTAGCTGCGTTACCAAGATGGCTTCCTCATTGTATAGTTTTCCAAGCCAAGATTTGCTGTTTCCGTTCATTCAGTCGCGGCCAAAAGAAAGATGGGGTCAACTGCGTTTGTCTGGTGTGCTTGGGATCGGATATGTGTGTTGGCACTGGGACGCATCAAGGTCAGAGACACAGAGCTGGGGAGTGATTGGCACATTTTTCTCTCTTTGTCTCCCTCACATTCCTTTGGCCATGTACACACATTCTCATCCACATTATGTGTAGCGCCGGTTATCAAGCCTGTCAAGTTCATCCCGAAGCTCTGCCAGGTGGCGTCGTGCATCACGCGGTGATGTCAGACCGCTGATGCCCAATAACCTCTCATTCTAATGAGGCCCTCGCTGTTTCAGGATAGCCCCCGAGACAGCTGAGAGTTCACTCGCGTCTCCGTTTTCCACTCACAGCGCCAGTTGTTTGAGAGAGACCACGCTGTAACGTAAAACACTCGCACCACAATCACCGTAAACTTCAGCTGAACTGCAGCGGAGCGGTTTGCAATCAAGAGTCTGAACCAGCTCCAGTATTTTTATTTATTTATTTATTTATTTTTGCCTCCGAGTTTCAAAGCTAATCATTACCAATATCAGTATCAAATGGATGAAACATTAAATGCATTTTAAATCATTAGCTAACGTTTCACCCTAAAGAGCCAGTCTAATGTGATTGCGACACTGTTTACTGCTTTTTATTAAAAGTCCAAAGGGCACCAGTGTAATTTAGGAAAATATTAGTATTGGATTAAGACTCTGTGCGGGGAGATACTTGATAGTAAATGATTTAGATCAGGGGTAAAACTCACACGCACATCACACTAAAGCAGAATATACTGCGGAGTTTGTCTCTGTGTGTGGTTTTGTGTTAGAAATTGTTTGTGCTATGGTTTGCTGCTTTGAATTGAAGCTGAGAAAGCTGGCTGTGTGTGTGTGTGTGTGTGTGTGTGTGTGTGTGGATCTCTTCTCCTTCCTTCTGGCACTTTCAGTTCTGTTGCACAAACGCGTCCATTTTTCGGTACTGCAGCCAGAGCAGCATTGTGTGGCGGGGGGGATTTTTAATTTGTTTCTATTAAAACACGTGACTCGCCGTCGTGTCTCGCATGTTTTTCATGGCAGCAGTGAAATGAAACAAAGCGCGTTTACTCAAGTACTAACTGCGACGTACTTTACTTCATTTATTCATTTTATTTCCATTTAATGCTACTAAATGCTTCTTTCCCACCATATTTCAGAAGGAAGTAATTTAGTTGAACTCCACAACATGTCTATACATACATATAATAAAAAGTAAGGAGTATTAAATTATCCAATGCTTCACAATATAGATTTTTCAAAAAATAGAAGATTAAACATATTAAATAAAAGATGTGTAACCTAGCGACAACAATAAGACGTCTCTGTTCCCCCAGTCAACACCTCCAGCTACTGTACGTCGGGGCTACATCATCCAAAGTCCCCGTCTGCGTTCCACACGTCCAGCCAACATTCACTTCCCCTTTCCAGGAGCCAGAATAGACTTACAAATAGCTCTGGGATGTGGAAAACATCTCGTTTGTGTGTGTGTGTGTGTGTGTGCGTGGACGGGCGTGTGGGCGTGCGAGCGAGCGGCTCGGTGAGAAAGGGCTTCCTCCTCTCTGCCCTGAGATTCTGCTGCACCTCTGCTGGCCTCTCTGGAATGTCAACCTGCGCACACAGCGACCCCGCGTTCACGTCCAGTGTCAGGTTGTAACGACAGAAACATCCAGGGGTCAGCGGGGGTCAGCGGGGGTCGCCAAACATGAAAACACAAACATAAAAGAACACAGTTTATTGTTGTAGTGTAAAACGCTGACTCTGTGGAGCTGACCACTTCTCCAAAACACAGAATCAAATTTGATCCATTTTATGTTTCGTCGCCCCGGAGACGTGAGATTTTTATTCCCCCCCCCCGTTCCCCATTCCTCCTCTCACAAGACACGCTGTACTGTGGCGTGGACACTCGATCTCACTCACATGCCGTTTGGCTCATCAGCGTGTTCATGTCAGCGTGATCCTCCGTGTTGTGACAGCCACAACTCCTGTGCATGTGCGTGGGTACGTGTGGGCGTCCCACTGTATCCGAACTGTTGCCAGCAAACATTTGGTTTGTCCGCGCATCAACAGCTTTTTCGTGAGTACGTGCTAAAGGCGTGACATTGATTTTGACGAAACTGCAGCGAAGTCATGCTTGTGACAAATATGTTGCACACATGTCTTTATAAACCCGTTTTACTGAAATGTTGTCTTCGGCCGCGACACTCTCACCTGTGGGAGCTCTGTGTTGAAAGTCTTCGCTTCTGTTTCTGCACAACTGTGAGCCGGTGCTCTCCATGACGTGATGCATCGGCCAGCACTAGGCATGATGGGAAATGAGGGCTGTTGTACGTCACTTCACATTCACACAGAAGTCACAACCCCTGAGAGGCTGATGGACTGGCGAGCTCCCTGCACTAAGTGGGGCATCTTCAACAGAGACCTGAGTAACAAGGTCACTACAAACTATTTCAGTTTCTGCATAAATGCCTCTATACCATTAAAATCAATAAAGAAACATCCCAAATCCAAAAACTGGATTACTCCTCAAAAAAAAAAAGAAAGAAAAGCTGAGCCTGAAAGAGACGCAGCATAAATCTGCCAGGTTCAAAGACCAGGCTGGTCCCAGGACAGCAAACCACAACATCAAAAACAAGGTTCTTAAAGCAAAAACTGAAATTTAAGGACAAACTGGAGCGTGAATTTGGCAACACGAGCACCAAACAAGCTTTCCAGATGGTGAAAACTCTTGACTGGATGCAAAACCCAAACACAGTCCATCAGCGTCAACTGATGCAGAACCTTTCAGCGCCGAACTCGAGTTTCAGCCTCATGTAACCTCGTGCGTTGTACCACTACAAGTAATTACCATCATCATCGTCATCGTCATCTGTTTTAATACCGCCAATTATCCAAACCTAGGTATCAGAGTCCGATCAGAGCATCTCTAGAGTGAATCAGTTTCTAGCAGGATACAGATATGTACTGCACATTATTATTCTGCATCCTTATTGCGAGCGTTTCATTCTCAAAATGAAAAGAGAGTTTCGTTTCCACAAAATTCAAAATTTCTCCAAGGCCGGAGGGCACCAGAGAGGGAGCAGAAACGAGGAGGGGGGGGGGGGAGAAAACGGCGAGTCATTTGGGACACATCCGGTCTCTGGTCTGTGAACAAAGCCGTCCAGCAGGGGAACAAAGCAGGAGTCTGGAGCTGAGATATTACAGACTGGTTGGCCCCTCCGTCTGGAAGTGTACGTGCCGCAGAGCAGGACTCCGGTTGAGAGGGGACACCGAGGGGGGCGGGGAGGGGGGCTTTTTAGGCGGTCTGTCTGTCAGCTGTCAGTTTGCCTGCATTCCACTCATAGTATTTACTGACACTGTTACTGTTCCTGCAGGTCTGTGCTCAGATTCACTCCTCTGCCTTCTCCGTGTCTGTTCTGTCATCTTTTACCTCGTCTCCCTTCGCTTCTTCCTATTTGCTGTTTCCTCTTTCCTTTTCTCCTCTGACCGCCATCATCACACGTCGTCCTCCTCCTCCCCTCTTCTCCTCCTGCCGCCCTTCACTCCTCCCCTCCATCCTTCAAATGTTGGTGGGCAGCAGAACAATATCCAGGGGGTCACGGTGACCGGCAGCCCCCTCCCTGCGGCCTCTTCCTGCCATTGTCCCCGGTCCTACTGCTGCTTGGCTCCTACACTCCATTAACCGCACACAAACCGGCTTAATCAACTCCGCACACTGCTTCTGCTCTGGCCCCAGTCATGGGAGAAACACCTTGTCACATCTGAATTGCAGCCGGATTATGTAAACGTGTGCTAACAAACAAGATTCACCAAATTTATTCTATTACAAATACATTTTAATAAACCGTGCATCATAAAACAGCAGATAACTTCATTTGTGGCCCTTTTTTCTTTTTCCTCTTTAATTATTGAGCTGATTTATAAACACTACTGCACTAAATCCCAAGAAACAAGGTAACCTCCAGCCCGCGCCATAATGAAATTCATTTTCCGTCCCTTGCGTCTGCTCACCATAGGTTGACTGCTGCCTACGGTGCTGATTTATGGCGGCGGCGTGTTACTAGAATCAGCTTTCATCGTGAGGAGCGGCTAAAATGTCCTCACAAGGATCGGCCCTCGCGAATATAATGCAGAGCAGACCACAGAGACATCAGGCGTGATCCTGCTGAGCAGATAAGGTGACTCTCAGCGTAATGTAACACAGAGCGCACGTATGATTGAAGTCCTTTTTATCATACAGAGAGATGGCTACAACAACTGTAAGCACGTGAAACCTGCTGCTGCAGCAGTGGTTGTCGCATGATTACATTTCTATAGGGTCCTACAGGGTTTTTCTCTTTTTCTCCGACACTTTGATCCCACAATGGCTCCATCTCCTCCTGTAGCTAGACCCCCCCCCCGAGCTCTTTGATGTACCTGTCTATCTGTCGGTGCTCCGCTGTGGCCCTGGCCTCAGATCGCTTATTAAGTGAGACACGGATGTCAGGACCTCACGTTTGCCTCTTATCACCGATCACCCACTGTACCTGGCTGCGGCAGCTTTAAACCTCTGCTTTTTGTGTTTGCCGCAGAGGAAGTTACATGAAAGGCCTAAAGTAGGGATCATGAAACACTGAGCAAATCCTTTACTACAGGGACTCGACGGAAAAACAAGTGGAGAAATCCGAGATGCTAACTTGATCGCTGACATGAGAGAGTTAGACGCATCCAGGATCACGACAGCAGCGTGTCAGAGCCAATATCTAATGGTGTAGCACTTCCTGTCACTTAATCCTCATGGGAAAACAGATCTTATTACGGCACGTAGCGCTTACAAATCCCAAAATGTCACTTGTGATTTTCAGTTTTGAGTCGTTACAGGGCACAAATATCATTTTAGCACCCTGAAATGCGTAGTGGCAATATCTGAAGAGCCTGTTTTGACCCACACCTTAAAAGTGTAGCAAAGATAATAAACACTGAGCTGATTCATTACTAAATCACAAATGTAGCTCGTGTCAGTTATTTAAAAAAAAATAAATGAAATTTTACAATTGTAATTTGACCAATCTCAACATCACACAAAGCTAATTTTCATATGGACTCTGAAAACAGAAATCTGAGTCTGCGGAGGCGTCACAATGGGCAAAACATTGAAGCGATCGCAGGCTGTGCGTTCCAGCCTCCCTCTCTGTATTTTATGTGCTCGCTATCTTGTATTTACAGTCCTCCTTGTTGTCATACTCGCTCGCTCTCTCGCCCTCTCTCTCCTGCTCTCAACAACCTGTCCTGTAATGCCACCCCTGGGGCAGTTTTAAATTTATTGCTTTTGGCCGAGGGCCCTCGCAGTATAAATAAGCTGTGGAGAAACAATGGACTGACTGAATGAGCATCATACCAGAATTGTTATATACTAGAAGGGACAGGAAGACGCGCACTTCACTTTCTATGCTATTGCAGCGAAAGTTCTGTAATCGTTCTTCTCCATTTCTATTCTTCACATTTCCATCCCCGTTCACTTCTCTCATTTCCTTACTTTCCTTCCTTGTTACTTATACCCCTCCTTTCGCACTAGAGCAACGTCATTGTTATGAATGGGTCAACAATGGTATCTGACCCAGGTCAATGACCCCTCTGGCAATACCCACAGAAAAATTAAAACTTTCTTTGTAGATGCCACCGAGGCGAAGGCGTGAAATTTGCAGTAGCGCAGTTGGTTTCAGAAGCTAAATGATGCATTAGCTTCAGCGAGAATGTGCTGTTGCTGCTTGGGGGCTACGTGGCTACGTGGAGTGGTTGTAAAAGGGACACATCCTCTTTGTTAGCATCCCAGGTAGCCTCTCCCATTGACCTGTGACTTTTCTCCTGGAATGCAACGGGGTATGTCAACTTCCTCTCAAGGCCGACGCGCACGCCCAAGCGCGTAATACAATGCGCACACAAACACTCTCCTCAATCAGGGTTGTAAAGTTTCAGCCTGACAGCAAATCTTTGGTTGTTGGCTGAGCTCTGGGCGGTAACTGAGACTCGGTTGGCGAGTTAGTTAAACGCATGTGTTCCAGTCGCCACCTTTTCAGACGAGTGCCTCACTTTGTTGCGTCACGTTCAGAATTAGTAAGACTCTACTCACTAACCCATCTGACAAACACCACCCGCTCCGTCATCGCCAGCTGTCTAAAGGGTTTAAGAACCTGGATGGCACCGCCTCCTGTCACTCAGCCGTCATGAATCCTTCGTGCAGCGCATGCAAAGCTGCAGTGTTGGCAGTTTCCGTCATTTCTCTTTTTGCATTTTTGATCAAACCTCACATGAATCGCACTGTCAAAACTGCCTTTTTTTCACCAAAAATAAAATATCTCCATCTATCCCTTCCAGTTTCTGCTCCCACGACTTTCATCCGCTCATTAATCTCCTCTGCCGCCTTTGTTCGGGATCTCCTCCACATTCGCGCCTGCTGACGACCAATTAAATACCTGCAAACACGCGTCGATGGTAGATTGCTTTGTAGCTCTAATGAGGTAATTCTGGTGTTTAGATTGTGATTGTGGAGATAACGTGGTTGTGGCTGTGATTGCTTTCTGGATTTAGAAAGTTCTAACATGCTGCGCAGCATTTTGCACATTTTAAATCTGTAGCAACACATTTACGTCAGATCACAGTCTGAAGCGGCGTTTTCCTGCCTTCGCCACCTTCTGCATCACTCAAACGTACTCTTTTGAACAAAAGACACTTCTGCTGGCCTCTTGATAATCTGTACTGTCTCTACTCTTCACACTTGTCCTGCAAACATACGCATATTTAAACAAAGGATAAACTCTCTTTCTGTTCCCGTCTGCGCTCAACCAGCCCCCCCCTCCCACCATCCCTGTCACGTCCGCAGGGCTCACACTGCCCGCCGCGAGGTGAGAGGTCCTCTGGCTGGGGACCAGGACAGCACACGCCTGTCTTTGATCTACCCCGCGCTGGCTGCTACCTGCAGATAGCATTATTCACACACACACACGCACACACACACACAGCGCTCTGCCTTTCAGCCACAAAGACAGTTCTGTGTTTCTCGCTTCCTCCCCCTGCGTTTCTGTCGGACGCATCAAAAACCTGTGCGCAGGAGCTACCGCTGTTACTTATAAACGCCATCCAATCAAAGTGCATTACACTACATGTCAGCATTTACCCATTCACACCCATAATGATGGTATAGGGGTATACAGGCGCAGTTTTACCTTCTGTGTGTTGCTCAAGGACACTTCAGCATGCAGCCCAGAGAAGCCGGAGCTCGAACCACCAATCATCTGATTAGTGGGTGACCCGCTCCGCCTCTGAGCCACAGCCTAAAGTCCTACATAAGAATATATTGTGCCCTAGCCTGCCATCATGTTTAGAGACAGAAGTATGTGCCCCGCTTATAGTTACGCTGTAAAACACCAGCGCACCGTGGAGCGTCTGCAGAAGAAGTTGTGCATCCATCTGGTTCAAAAGTAGCCGACGTTACTGAGCGTTCACAAAAAACAAAAAGAGTTGATTGATCCGACTGACGAATGATGATTCTTCAGTGGCAGCTCTAATTTGAGCAGTTCAAGAAGAAAGCACCTCTTCAGTGACAGCAGAAATCTGAGGTGCTTTGATGCAATCTGAAATCGTGATGGAAAAATACTACAGAGAGTACAACTTAAAGAGTTCTGGTAGAAATGTGTGGTGCGCCGTGTGTGTGTTTGTGTGTGTGTGTGTGTGTGTGTGCGCACTCTGTCATCTGGTTACCATTTGAAGGCAGAATTACAGCTAATGATATCCTAGAGGAAAACTACAGTAGCTAAACATGCAACAGTTCCTCCGTTTCTTTCTTTTTCTTTCTCCACCTACTTTTTCTCCCTGTCAGGCGGCTCTGCAGGCCAGCAGTCGAGGTCGGGGAAGAAAGCTGAATTTCATAGATGCTAATACATTTATATGTGAAGCCTTTTAAACGGCGCTGGTCAGACTGAAGCTCTGTACCCACAGACAGTTAAAGTATGTTTGTCTGCCTTTTTTGGATGTTGCTTTACTGTGATATTACATGTTACCGTGCCCCCCCCCCCCCGCGCTTCTCCTCTTTCTGCCTCTCACATCTGGATTCAATCAAAACCCAACGATCCCCCAGCAGCCTCTCTAAGAGAGAAGTAGGTTAGAGCAGTGTCAAATATCAAGCGAACTCATTTGAATATCTCCAGTATTTCTAAAAGGTCTGAATGTACAGTTTGTTTGTGCAAAACGGAAAATGGGAGAAATCTACAGACCCCTGCAGGCAGCGGGTTTTTACTCAAGTGTGCGTTTGTGTTCGCGCATAACCGTGATGATGCTGTGCAGGGTCGGTGTACAGGCAGCACGTAAACACGAGAGCTGTCCATGCAGATTAGCAACAGGCCTCAGAGCAGTTTGCAAGCGTTTTCCTCCCGCTTTCATTTTCTTCTTTCTCTTTCTATATTTAACTGTAAGCCTAGAAAAACAGCCTTTTCCTTGTGACTGTACAGAATTCACCACAAACTTGTTGTTACTTCTATATACAGTGGAAAACCAAAAATGCAAGCAAAAAACAAAAGCACCATGCAACTGGAGAGCAAATAAGGAGAGCGAGTTGTGGGGGTATCAAAGATTGTGCAAATATGCATAGCAACTGCTTCTAAATTCAACAAAAAGGATTGGACAATTATGTCGTTATGTGGTGATAAATGGTCTCAGGTCTTGAGACAAGATGCGCTCGAATCAGACTCCTTGGTTCCCTGTTTTTTGTCGTACTTTTGTGGAGAAAACAAAACAGGAAGGAGTGAATGATGCCGTACCGTGAGGCAAAGAGCATGCAGAGCCCCACCTCCACTCTCGCAGACTGCGGTCACCTTCTTGCACAATGCATTTCGGTTAAGAGTTTAGGGAAATCTGGGGCTTTTTGTTTTGCATCAGCCTGCAACTATTTGTTCCACAACACACACACACACACACACACACACTCCTGCATCCACGATCTCCGACTGACACTGACACTAACCGGCTTTGGTTGTTGCTGGGGCAGGTGGACGATCAGCAGTAACTGCTTGTAACATGTCTTGGACTACTTATGCACACAGCACCAGATACATAGGCATGCATGTTTATCTAATGTTGCATGTTGTATGCATGCATGACAGCGCTGGTCCCAGGCCACCTATAACCATGGTAACAGCAGCACATAATGATGCTGAGCGAAGGGAGAAGGCTGTTTGATTGACAGGCCTGATGTTTAATGGATGACAGATGGTTTTAGTTACTTTTCACACAAAGTGGGAAGTTGTGCATCCAATGATCATATCATATACTGCAGCCACATGCCAACAAGATGTCATTTCTAATCAGATTGAATGTATCTCCTGTGTTATTCATCTGAGCAACTCATTTTAACATCGGTAAACATGGTTCTTGTCTCTGCCAACGTTTGCATCGCTAGGCGACATCTAGTTAAACAGGAAGGAGTACCTTTCACAAGGCAGTGCCAAGAGTTTAAAGTCACATTTAAATCAGGACAGAAAGGAGTTTCTCTGATTCCCTGAAGTCTCAAACGTACTTTGCCGTGTTGGCTGAAAGAACCAACGTTTTCTGGTTCAAGCTGGTCAAACGTGAATTTGCCACTTTTGTCAGTTTCACACTATTGCAAACAGAAATATCTTAACGTTTTCATTTATCGGTCAACTAAAAGATTTAAAGATGAAAACTAGGTTGAACGTTTCACATCAGGTCCAGACCAGACGCCTCAGAAACTGTTCCTGGCTCAGTGTCACTAAACTGTTAGTTTGGTGACTTCGATTTTGATGTGCAAACAACACAACAAACAAAATTGTTGTCATTGTTCTGTAAGAAGGCATTAATCATTATAACCATAAATGGAAAGAAAAATGTGTTTTTATTACAAAGACGCTTCCACTCATTTCTTAGATGCTTTGCACAGAGTGATCAGTTTTGCAGCCATCACTTCCTCTATGATTTGTCTCCAACAGGTCTTCCCACCCCTTCCTAATGAGGCTGAGATCGCACATACCAAAAAGCTCTTCCGACGCAGGAGGAATGACCGACGGTAATTACGCATGCACGCTCCACGTGCACAAACACACACACACACACACACACACACACACTCAGCACCCGTACCCACCTCAGTGAGAGGGAATGTTTCTTTCTGTTGATGTAAGACGTCAGCGCGCAGCCAGTCCTATAGCCTTAACATCTCTCCCCAGCCAAAGCAATGTCAAGACAGGAATGCAGGCTCCACACTTCACTGCAGACAGGAAAAAGAAAAAAAACACCACCAAGGAGACATTCAAGGTTTTTTCAAGTTTAATAGGTCACTCATCAAACTTTAAGCCAGTTATTCAGTCACCCATTGAGCGTGTGCCTACAATACTCAAGCTTTCTCTTTTTTTTCCCTGTTATGAATTCACTTGTTATGCTTTGCAACATTTAACCTATCACCCGATCCCAAACCTCCCAACTCTGCCACCCTGGCACTACATTCTTTACTGGCACATCTGCTCCAGTTGTATACACTCTGAAATCTAATTTCGCCCGAGTCTGACTTCATTGAAACCAGGTCCTTAAGAGAAAAGAGAGAAAGAAAAAAAAAACACATCTCTCTCTCTCGTTCTCTCGCTCCCTGCCCTGATGTCACTGGAAAACTGCTCTTCAGTTGCTAAGAGACAGGCGAAGAGAAAATATTTGGGTTGTATTTGTAGTTGAAAAGAGGAAAATTTAGCTATTCCAAATGGACAAAAGCACTTTCATCCTTGTTTTTAAGCACAGAGAGTAATAGGTTCTGTCCAGAGCTATTGTGTTTATGTGCGATGGGCGCAGCGTTGGCCTGGCAAAAAGAAAAGAACAAAAATATAAACTTGGACCAACAGCAGTTTGCTTAGGTTTCAGTCTGTTTGTTTGGTGAGCTGGAAATATTAACAGGAGACCATCCTGCAGCTTCCACGCGCAGTTGCCGTTGCTTTAAAGCCAAGTTTTACATATGTGTGTGTCATGTTTGTGTACACATACAGGATGTCTGGTGAGTGCATGCGCGTGCAAATGTGTAGGAACAGGCCTCTAGCAAGAACAGTTCGACCCAACAGTGAAGCGTTGTGCTGAGATATGAATATGAGTGTTTCACCGGTGTCAGACTCAGTGATTTTTGAGGTTTTTACAGGCTTTTTATTGGCCGACGTGCAGCCGGAGTCAAAGCTGGAATCAAACCCCAGCTGCTCCAGTAACAACGTACCCATGCTGCACGGGACAAGCAGCTATGAAAAAGGTTCTGTCTTGCATGACTTTCCCTCCACAGGCATCCCAGATTAACCCTTTTTGTAAAATTGGGAATGATTGCACAGGAAGATGTGTAGGATGCAGTAATAGTAATAATGAAATAGGGGAAATGATTCAACCTGTGTTTAATGCAAAATGAATGTCTACGCTTTTCTTGCAAACCTTAAACTTTGCTTCACTGGTGAATAAATGTAACTTTAATGTTAACATTAGCATTGCATTGGCATTTATCTCTCATGTGGTTATGTCGACATACAGCCGGGGCAAATCTGTTTGCATTGCAGAGATGGAGAAGGCAGGATGAGGGTGGGGATGAAAACTATCAAAGGAGAGATGAGGTGGAGGATAAGGAGACTGGACAGACATGAGAAGGGGATCAGTACAACTCTATGAGCAGACTTTTATAATGCAAATGTCAACAACTGGCTGAATCGTGCATCAGAGAGACCGCTGCAGGAATTCAAGATTTTTAGTTTTTCAGACAAGTGAGGAGAGGAGAATAGAATACAACCTTATTGTCCACAAAGGCAAAATGGATTAGATCCATCTGGCAGGTCATTTAACATTAAAACATATGTATAGTATATAGCAAAAGAACAACTTTAGATTGTCATTGATAGCGTGGTTGCATTAGGGGTTTGGTGTATTACCTGTTTCCGTGGACTCCAAATCCACCAGACCCCATTGACAAAAACAACAATTTTAGCTCGCAGAACGCAAGAGTCTGCTCGTCTGCCGCCGCCCGATCTGTTAGTTTGTTTGTGTTATTGTGCGACTTTGGTAAATCCGAAGTAAACCATCAAAAAGCAGAAGTGCCAGGTGACCCTGCTGCAGATTAGAGTTTAAGAGCCCAGGTACGACGGCGCAGCAACAGGTTAGTGTAGAAAAGAGCGGCCAGCTGGCGCCGAGAGTGACCGTCGCATCTGTCATTGCTCCGCTCTGTCTTTCGTGTAGCTTAGCATGTTTGCAAATCAAATACTATACATTAATTGTATATGTTTGTCCGTCAAACACGCTAATCCTCTTATATTGATACTGTCCGAGTTTCCTGACAGAATAGCCTGTGGCCATAAATATTCATCATGACGAGAAAACACGCGGACGTTACATTTGCGTTCATACTCTTTATTGTGTCGCGCGTGGTGTATAAACACAGCCGGGTGAAGACGAGGAAACATAAACTTATTGTAAGTGAACTTGCTGGAGGGCGATCACGACAAACACGCAGGGATGAATATTGATCACTCGACACTGTGCGTAGCCTGAGTGCCGTGTTGAGCAAAGAAGCAGGAAAGACGGTGTGCGGCCGAGAGATTGGGTAAAGGAAAAGTGCAGGCTGGCTGTGGCAGGAAGGAAAAGAAAGGGGAGGTAGTGCATGTGTTTCTACTTTAGTATGCACGTCAAGCAGGGCTGAAATTAGTTGTGATTTACTGGAATGTGCTGCTTACCGCTCCCCGCTCCAAAACAGAAAAGGGGCAAGGAAGGCGCTAATATCCTCCCTCATCGTCCCATTTCGCCCTTTCATCGATGATCTCGACTCGATTCTGTCCGTCCTGCTATTGAGGAAAGGTGATTTTTAGTACCAGCTGTGAGCGTCCAGTTTCCACACGCTGGCGTTTGGAAGTGATAAGCAGAATAAACAAGTGCCTCAGTGTCGTCGGAGCTGTGGAGAGGGAGCGTTCTTCAAAGAGTTCGTGTGGCATTAAATGTCACCACATGGAGCTCCAGTTCCAGGTTTAATGATCAAGATGACGTCTGGTGTGTGTGTGTGTGTGTGTGTGTGTGTGTGTGTGTGTGTGCGTGTGTGTGTGCGCGCACTCGAGGAAAAGAACACAGCAGGTCTGCCTGTTTCCCTGCACCTCTGATGAACCGCACGCTTTCCAGCTTGTGTCCCCTGGCCCTGATGACTCAAAGTTATCGACTGTAATCTCCAGTTTATGCACACATTCAGTATGTTCCTGACTTTTGGATCCCAAACAAACAAAAAAACAAAACCAGTTTAAATAGTGAAGTAAATGTGCAGTCAAGCAGTCAAAACCTCTCCCCACAGTCCATTAAACCAGTGTGTTGTGGCCCGTGTGAAGCTCTGGCCGTGTTATTGACCGTCTCGCCTGCAGGCTTCTCCCCCTCCTCCCTGGGCTAATTGATTTGCTAGTCTGGGTCAGCCAATGCTCCAGCGGGCCCGCGGGTCCTCCATCCACATATATCCACAGCAGCAGCCGTGATCGATCATCAGCATCCTACCTCCTCCCGTGATCATGTCTGCCGATTCATTTCACCTTTTTAGTTATCACTTCCTGTAGTTCTGTGCATGTTGTTTGAATGACGTAGATATCAACCTGTAGTTTTTTTGTTTGTTTGTTTGTTTTCCTCTTTGCTTCCTTGCTTTTTTCCCCCTTTCACTCTCCTTTAATCTGCCGTCTCCTCCTTCGTGTCATCTACGAAAATTGCCCGCCATTTCCTCCAAATTGTTCCGCCACCTCTCATCTCTCCAACCGTCTCTCCGTCCTCCTAATCACCTGCATTGCGGCGCACCCTCCTCTCCTGCTTGTAGAGCGATTGATCAGTTCACCCGAGACCAGTTAACCATACTTCTGCCTTCTGGCCCTGGGGGAAAGCGACAAGTCTCAGCCAGGTCAGTGACAACACGAGCCAGGTCCTGAGTGGGGGAGAAAATGGGACCTGAATACCTTTCATCGACATGTGACACAGGGATGTGGGTTTTTGTACAACGCCAACGTTAAATGTCAGCCAACAACACAAAGGTTATTCTTTGGTATTTTCTAGATTTTTCATGAAATAATAAGAAAATAAGAAGTAAGTTAGAAGAAAATAGAGGGATTTAAACAGAGGAGGGGGAAGGAGACCCAGCCAGGCAACATCAAACACTAATTTATCTGATTAATACCGTGGTCCTACCAGACTCATCACCTTATCCCAAAGAAATAGCACTTTCTCATTCGATTACATGATCGATCGCGCCAGAGATGATGAAATTTCATAAGCGGCCCCCGTCATTTATCCTCAACGCAAACATCTCCCTGGATAGTCAGTCCCAGCAATGCTCAAGCTGCTGCAAAGCTCGCAGTCATTAAATATGATTAACATTTTATTACTGTCTCGCTTTCGCCTCGCCGCGTCACCAGTAGATCAGGAGACGGGCTTATTAGGGCTGAGTCTAAACTAACAGCAAGCGCAGAGATCAGATTAATCATCAGATGAGCGGATGTGTGCTTGAGAGAGAGGCTCCTGGTGTCTCTGAGCAGTCTGCGGCTTTGCAGAAGATTAGGAAGTCTCACCCTCTGCAGGCATATTAAATGGGATCTCACCGTTTCTGTCAGTTAGTTGAGCTACTACACTTTATTTTATGATTGGGTAAAACAAGATACGCAGCCACGTAGTAATTAAATGATTTCTGAGGAGAAAAAACAGTTGAAGGATGCCGATGGGTGTTGCCTGACAAGAGGGTGTTCCCCGATCGTCGTGTACTACACGGCAGAGGGGCGCGTGATTAAAAACGTTTGCCAGGCTGACGAACCGACTCAAAACGCCGCCGAGCATATCTGTGCGGAGTCTGAGGCATGCTGCTGCAGAGCGGCGAGTCAGGAAGATGAACTGTCTCTCAAACTCCCAGAGAGAGTGGAGCCGAGGGGCCAAGGCGACACATAAACCAAATGAACACACACACACGCAAAATAAGACTATAAATATGCCTGATGGACTCGTTCACTTTCTGCCCGCTCCTGCTCACACACACACATTTTTCTGTGCGGATGGGCGACAGTTTCGAGGATCAAACAACTGGGTCAACTTCAGCTCATCAGTTTTTTTATTACTGATCAATCTGCGGATTACTTTAACAGGCAGAGTGGCGTCTGTTGCACAGCAAACTGTCAATGGCTGGCGTCTTTACCTGCAGATATGACCCCTGACAGTAACTGTGTTGCTTTATTATCAAAATAAATAGGTATTTGATTGATCGACTAATCTTTGCACCTCAAAGACCAACATCAAGCGCATTAACTGTACTGAAGGGATGGAGCACTTCCTCCTCATGTTGGGTTCACTGTGGGTCCACAGAGTTTATATTTACCCCAAGACCAGCAGTAAATCTTGGGCTTTGGAACATCAAAACACCGATTGTGTATGAAAAAACAACCTGAGCTGAGCCAGTCATTAACTGATGACGTGTTACGGTCCGAGAAATATGTCAGTTCTTTCTAAATGTTGACAGCCGCTCCAAATCAAGCACCTGTTGCTGCTTCTGGGATCTACTTCTTATGACTGTAGTTCAGTAGCAAGCTAGCGGTAGCGTGGTTGGGAACGTCCAACTTCCAGAGCTCACCTGCTAAGCTCTGACTGGTCGACTGTTAATAGCTGTTAAGGGGCACGACGGCAGTCTGGTCCAAAATCTGCTGTAGGTTAAGAGTCACCAGGCTAATATAATGATTTATTGCTTAAAATGCTTTTAAATAATCAAAATGTCCAAGTTTAATAGCTATCTAATAGCTTGTTTCAACTCAGGGAAGCGACACCGTGTGCAGGCCTCTCTCTTAACGGTTTAACATTAAACATTTTGATATGTATTAGGTTGCTCTTCTTCTTATGGTTTCAGAAGTAAGTGTTGGATCCTTCCCACTGGTTTTGTTGGTGTATTTAATGGCTTAATCGTCTCTCTGTCCCATCATTTCACATCAGCGCTCACAGCCCAGCCCAGTTCCCTTTGTTGTGTTCCTGTGCGCCTGCTTCATTGTCTGGAACCTTGTTTTTTTTTTTTTTTTAAAGTGATGCTCCCCAGCACCTAGCTGACTGTTTTCCTCCCGTCTGCACACTCCCTGTCAGGTGAAATGAAGTGAACGAAGTTCGCGGTGAACTGCAGTTTCTGGCTGTATCGTAACAAAAGTGTAAAAGTGTGCAGGATGCTGCAAGATTGTTGTTTTTTTGTTTGTGTGTGTGTGTGTGTAAGTTTACCAGCTCAGGCAGATAATAGGTAGCCTCCTAGGTGCCAGGGTGACTAATCCCCTGGACCATATGTCAGCGGCTTGACAAGCCCGGAGCCAGTGCAGCAGCAACAGGACAGAGCTATGCAGGACAGGAAGGCACAGACACGCTGTGCAGCCACATGTAAGCTGTCACTGGGCTTTCTGAATTTTGGGTTACTTAAAGATTGTATCAGTAGGTGATAGGTTTGCTGTTGCCATTTAAAGAAGGGCATAGGTTAGTCACTGAGTTAAGATAAAATAGGAAATCGATCCATTTTACTAAACTTATAATGAGTTGTTGGAAGTTTTGAGGTGGGGGCAGCAGAGGGACTAGAAGGAAGAGGATGTAGACCGTCATGGTGTAACACAGAGGGCTGGCCAGGGTGAAACAGAGCAGTTGCAGGTTCAAGCCAGCTGCGGCGGCATCACCGTGTAGCTAACTGACCCCCCCTGCTCTCGTTCCAGGAGACAGCAGCGGCCCCAGGGTGGCGGCGGCGGAGGGAAGAACCAACCTCAGCTGATCCAGCAGCAGTCGCCACAGCACCAGAGGGATCAAGTCCAGCAGCAGTCTCCAAACCAGCAGCAGCAGCAGAATTTAACAGAACTGGGAGACAACAGAAACAGCAGCGCCGGGCGGCCGCCTCGCCAGTATCAAGGAGGACATGGGCAGCGCCAAGGAGGACCGCCACACCACGGATACAGCCAGAACCGGCGTTGGCACCACAATCAGAAAGGTCAGGGGCATGGACAGACAAACGCTACAGGTGATAAAGGAGTGCCCCCAAGAACAACCAAAGATAAAGAGACTGAGAACGTGAGACCGGGTGACGAGCAGATCAGACCACCTCAAGACTTCGGCAGCAAGGGTCCAAATGAGTCGGCGCAGCCTGAGTCGACGCCCGCCACAAATGCTTTCCCAGGTCAGACGGTTAGTAAGGAATCTCCCAACCCACCAGGAAGCAGAAAGGCAAGCAGGGGTCAGTCGGAGCAGCCCAAAATCAGCTTGCTGCAGTCGTCGAAGGAGCGGCTGAGGAGGAGACTAAAGGACAAGGTACCGAAAAGCTGCTTAGGGCCTGTCAGCACGTATTAAGGCAATCAGGACCAATGTGTATGTGTATGCACACGCTACCGTTCAGTCTTATAATTACTTTCTTTATGTCACACACACACTGTCATGTAGACACACACCGACACTGCATTCATCTGCTCAGCGACGTAGCTTACAGATTGACACACGCTAGCTTAACGGTTTTTGATGTTTTCCGCTGTGCGCGCTAAACTGGCGAGCCAGCCGACTGCGCCGCCGCCCTCAGCTTCCTCTCTCTGCAAGCTAACTCGTTACCGCCAGGGGTGGTTTGATCTGACAGCGCACGACTCCCCAGCAGGGAGGCAAGGCAGGAATTAATAAACACATCCTCGGTGACACCAGTGAATCAGTGGCTCCAGCCTAAGAGGAAGCGTTTTCTTGATTAGGGCGCAGCGAACTCGAGGAAATCATACATTTAATATTTACTTTGCATCTTAAAGTGTCACGTGCCATTGATTGTGTTTCGTGTCATGTCGATCAGATCACGTGCAAAGTGAGTGTCATTTCTCATGTCGGCGCGTGCATTAGTGCCATGATTCCTTGGTTCCTTGGTTGTTCTGCAGTTGCCAGGGGATACGTGGAGAGATTGTAAACACCTGAACGCCACGTGTGATAATTAAGAAACGAAACGTAAACGCTTGCTGTTAAATAAGCCAAAAACAAACAGCAACGGTTGGAATAGTGGTTGTTTAGCAGAAGCAAACTGATCTCAACGTTAGCACTTTAATCGCGATCTCATCGCGATTAAAGTGCTAACGTTGAGATCAGTTTAGTGTAAATAAGTGAAAATATATAAATGAAATGCACACACGTCTCGTTGTGGTCAAGCCTGTGCTGAAGTCGAATACTTTACTGCAGGAAGAGGCTCGGGTGGAGGCGTCGGGCTCCGGCTCGCAGAACATGGACCGGCTGGTGGACCTTCTCAACAGCATGCGGAGCAACAGCAGCGGCGTGGAGCAGCAGCTGGCCTCTTTCATGGAGGAAGCGCAGTGTTCGGCGCGGTCCGAGGAGACCCTGGCCCAGGTGGTCAGCACCATCTACTCAAAGGCCGTGTCGGACAGGAGCTTCGCCGCCACGGCCGCCAAGCTCTGCGACAAGATGGCGCTGTTCATGGTGGAGGGGACCAAGTTCAGATCGCTGCTCCTCAACATGTTGCAGGTGAGAGAGCTGGCAGTTGATTGGTTAACAGGTCAGGCTGTCCTCTTCGGTACTCTCCTTTCTTTTCAACTAAGTTTCATGTATCTGTGGTTGACTCTTGATTGTGGGCGGCTCAGAGATAAAGCGCGTTGTCCGGCAGATCGATCCCCGGCCCACCCAGGCCGCACTCCCGATGGCTGCTCCATCTGTGTATGAATGAGTATGAATGGTTAGTTAATAGAGTGGGTGTGTGGGTGGATGCCAACGTGTAGCGCAACATGCTCTGAGACTATAAAGATGGTATGTAAGTATATTTACCGTTACCGTTCGGTGAGTAGATCCTGCAGATGTAGATTTAGAAAGTTTGGGTGCAATAAATATGATAAATAGTCAGGGTATTTGTAAAAACCCTGAGATCATTTAGAAACGTGTCAGTTCCATATTAATATCAACAGTTTTGACAGAGCAGCTGCGACGTAGTTAGAACAGGAGCGCGGTGACGTGACGTCCCCGCTCCCGTCTGCGTGGACCTTGTTCAGAGTCCGTTTTGCATTAGGAAGACGGCGCTCCGATTCATTCCCAAAGCCATTTTTCGAACACGGTGTGTTTGCTCCATTACAGCTCTGTGTGCACGTAAACCGTCAGCAACATCTGATTCACAATTAAGTCACAGTTAGTCCTGAAACGCTAAGTCAATCAAGAGAAAATGAATCGCCTAACGAATCGTTTTTTGGTAACTTATTGAGCAGAAGGGTCAAACATGCTCATTTGTCCTTAATTGCGAGCGATTACTGCTTTTCGATTTTTATGACTGAAAATGAAATAACTTTGGGTTTGGACTGCTGGTTGGATAAATCAGAAATCAATTTGAAGGCATCAGTCTCAGGCTCTGGGAGGCAAAGTGAGCGATCGATTCGTTAAAGCAACATTAAAGGTCTAATCATCTCGTGCTACCAGGGGTGTCTCCATCAAAACGGTAGCAGAAGATGCGGTGCAGTGATGTCGTGAAGTAGCTGCAGAGTGGATGTGATGACTCCACCGTCCGGCGATCAAACGGAACCAACGATACAGTTATTTTGATTAAAATTACAAGTTTTTGTTGTTTTGAAAATTGTTAGAACCATTGAGGACAATATGAGGAATCGGCTCAATGCAGACTTGTTACATGTTGTAATTTTAGGCAAAACGGACCCTGAAAATATTTGTTCTTTGTGGATGTTGTTCGTGTTTTACTGAAATCCTTTCACTTTTCGTTTCAGCACGCGTTACTGTGAGCAAAATGCTCGTTCGAAGCTGTCGGCACGTGTTTGTTTGTTCGGGCGAACGGGTTTTCTCTCATTCTCTACGTTTTAACAAAATCCTCTGAAATTTCAACAGTTTCATTCAACCTTGTGAGAACGCTGCGTGTGTGTGTGTGTGTGTGATGGTGTACAGTAAATGTCAGTGGGCAGAGTAGCTAATCTGAACACCCAGGGGAGAGAGAGCACCCCTCCACCCTCCATCCCTCACTTAACTGCACAGTTCCAGTCTTGCGCCCATGATGAAAACATCCTCTCAGCCATTGTGTATGTGACTGCCTCTCCCCACCACACACACACACACACACACACACACACACACACACACACACACAGAGTCCTCGTCCCTCATGAGCTCTCTATTACCACGCTCCCCTCTCCGTCTTATCGCCTCCCCTCACCCAGAACGACACGGGCCAGTGCACCGCTACTTCTCCCGCACACCTCCCCCCTCCCTCCCTCCCCCCCCTCCTGAGCGTCTAGGAGAAGCCAAACACGGCGCGCACGCCGTCTCGTGATGGCATTCAAAGTCTAAATGTTAACCCACCTGCTGCTTGGCCGCGTCTCCTCCTTTTCCCTCCCTTGCCTCCTACTCCCGTCTCCTTCAGCCGCTCTTTTCAACTTCACTCCTGCACTTTTCCTCTTTCTCTTCCCTTCTGTTTCGGTGTTTTTCCACCAAAACACCTTAGATGGTGATATTTTCACCCCGTACCCGGCAGTGGCGGATCCTGCCTTAATCCTTTTACCACATTCAGCCGCGCGGTCCCTCCTCTTCTGTTATTTCTCACCTTAATTCCCGCTTCCCGCCCAGCTCGGACCCCCTCCTCGCCTCTGACATTTTGGCTTTTTCGCTTTTAAAACATTTTAAATGTCATAAGTGGCCTCATGAAGGCTGTTATTACCGACCGCTGCTTCCAGACCCCTGGATCTCCATGTGGGGGCAATTAGACCGCGACCGCTCTGCTTATTAACAGCAAGCGTTGCTGTTTGTTGTTGCTTTGATTAAAACGTAGCCGGGCTGTTACCTATGAAAGACGCTGTTTATTCAGCACGGCGGAGAAGAAGCATGTGGCCTTGCTAATGGCGTTGGCGCCTTCCTCATCATCTTCCTTTCTTCTCCGTTGCTTAGCTTCAGCCTTTTTGTCTGCGTCTCTATACGGGTCTGCGTTGCTGTTTTTGCTGGCTTGTTGTTTAAGTGTCAGATACCACGCCGATGTCCTTGTAGCTGCCGCACGAGAGTCGCGTGTAGATGTTTTCGAGGTTTGTTTTCGACAGCGAGTGAGTTGGATCCATTCAAGGCTGCGTATTCAGCGTAGGTCTGCACACAGGCAGGCCTTCGGGGTGGGAGAACTCTGAGAATATCGTGTTTTCAGCGAGCTTCAGTCGGCAGCAGCGGGCAGACAGAGAGAGGAGCAGAGTGAGTCGATGCGACTGTTAATAAAGTTTCAGTTTAACCTGCCGTGTAACATCTTTACAAGTGCGCATTAAGCATTAACCCATATTAACCCCAGCACTTTCACAGCCCCGGCACAGTTCACTACCCTTCACTTTCAAACCAAATTAACATATTCTCCCCCCACTTCTGGCAGATAAAAGAAATTCGTGAATTTGTTAAATGTGTTTTTCAACAGCTTTTTGGCTTTAAGTACTTTAAGCTGCGAGGTTAATACGCGAGCCACCTACAAAAACTCCCATCGCAGGGATAGCGGAGATGTTAATGGCGATTACCGGCACTGCTGATGAATCTATGAAACACTTAAATATCCTCTCACCTGCCGCCTACTTAGAACTTGTGTTTTGCATTTACAAAAGCCGGATAGACTGTGGCGCTTCAGTGCGTTTTCAAAGCCTAATCTGTATGTTTGTTGTTTTTCTCCACCTCCCCACAGAGGGACTTCTCCCGTCGAGAGGAGCTCCAGCAGTCGGACGTGGAGAGGTGGTTGGGTTTCATCACCTTCCTGTGCGAGGTGTTTGGCACCATGAGGAGCAGCTCCGGGGAGCCGTTCAGGGTGCTGGTCTGTCCCATCTACACCTGCCTGCGAGAGGTCTGTATCCAGGTCCACACACTGTTTTTAATCAATGGGAGTGTCAATAACCGGTCGATCAACCTCATCCACGTGCTCCAGTGAGAGGAGAGCGTCCAGCTGCGTCTGTGTATCCTGTCCGCTCAGATCGATGCGCGCGTCAGGCCAGTTTCCTGTTTTTGGCCAGACGTAGTCTAGACTCCAGACACCACAGCAGGGTTTGGTTAGTGGTGCAACCGGTCGGGACACCATCAGTTCCAGGAAAACGCGTGACCCCAGGTTCGGTTCTCATCAGCCGGTCATGCTCTCTTACACACACATTCCCATGATCACCATGGAAACCATATAGGATAGCCACAGCAGACGCACCGCGATACAGAAGTGGTTAACAACAGATGGGATATTGAAAGGGGAAGCGAGTGAGGAGTGGGGGGTGGGGAGGGGAGAGGTGAGAGGAAGCAGAGGAGACTGTGGTCAGGTCGACAGTTGCTGCAGAGGAAGTTCTCTCGTGGCATGACAGGCTGAAGAGAAGAGAGGAGGCAGATGACAGATCCCGGGAGTGGAGATCGGTTTTAATGTGCAGTTTGAGAGGCAGCGAAGGAATAATGGCAGGTTTGAGGCACGTGCCAGGTAGTTTTACCTCCCACGTCCACACCTCTGCCGGTCTGGCACTCAGCACACACGCCCCGCGTCTCTCGCAAAACAAACACGACAAACAACTAATGCCATCCACACCCTGTCTGAGCGTACGCCCGTGGCGCTACCTCAGCTTGTTAGAAGGCCCGGCAGCGCGACCGGGGGTGTGGAGGCACAGCGCGAACCGGCCGGGGGTAGACACACAAACACGCCTCCGTATTCCAGCATCAGCAGCGTCGCATTTAACCTGATGATGCTCCAGGTCAGAACGCACCTGGGAACAATGTCAAAATATTTGTGTAATTGTGTGTGTGTGTGTGTGTGTGTGTGTGTGCGCGCGCGAGCACATGTGCTTAATCGACAGTCTCTACCTCCCAGAGCCATTGTTCCTGATTTTTATCCATCTGCTGTTTTGTCTGTCCTGTTGTAACATGTAGTTGTTGGATTGCGTCTGATGTGTGTGTGCATATGAAACCATATGTGCCAGCGTGTGTGCGTGTGTGCGTGTGTGTGTGTGTGTGCGTGTGCGTGTGTGTGGCAATGCATGTTTCAGCAGCTGCCTTCTGCATTTGTAGCTCGCGAAACTGGATTAGGTAACAAGTGAGGTGTGTTAGGCAGTGTTTTTGGCCATACGTGACGGTTCTACATATAGACGGGGCGCGTTAATGAGCCGTGATCTCACTCATGACTCACACGGCCCATCGCTGCTCTTTAAGATACAGTCCACACAGATGCACCAAGTTAGATAATCCCAGGCCGAGTCCGCATCAGAGCACACAGCGCGCTCGCTCGGGAGAAATCTTAATTCTACATTTATTAAATTATTTTATTGTAGCTCAGCGCGCGGAGCTGTAAACCGCTCTGAACGTTACACTAAACTGTGAAGTTGTTGGCTGCACAGTGAGAAGAAATGCATAATGTATTGTGCCACATATCAATAAAGCACACTTTAACATGAAACTTCACTGGTGTATGAAATTGGCCAAGCAAATCTTGCTCCTTCTGTTTCACTGTGCCTGCTGCTGCTTCAGTGTGTTACTGTGGTTGTTTTAGAACAGCGATCGAGCCAAACGACACAGTTTAAACACACCTAATCTGGCGAACCTCTTTTTTTTTTAACGGATATTTCTTTTGTAAGCGCGAAGTCTCCTGCAGAGCGTAGTGGGAAACAAGGAGGCGTGTTGCAGGGCGCTAGAATTGACAAATGAAACCACCCTTTATTGAAGCAAATGACCTGCATGTGGCCCAAAGAGGCTTTCATCAGGATATTGGTTTGCAGTTGCACACTGCAGAAAGCATGCGCGCGCACCGTGTCTGGCGGTGACCTCAGGGGCTATTTATACTGTGCCTTGGTATCCATCTTTAAAAGTCAGCGTTGGCTCCCGGAGTCAGAGACAATCAACTCAATATACTCATCTATAACATAAATGTTGTGCGTTATATATTGGGCAATAACTGATTGTACCTGTGTTAGATTTGACATTTTATTATTTTTTCTTGAAGTACAGCGTTGATGCGATAGAAATAGAGTAATATTATGTAATGTAACTAAGGGAAGTGCTGGTCCTGACGCTAGAGATGCTGTTGCTATGCAACCAGTGGAAACCCAGTCAAAGTTGAAGCAGTTGTAATTTTAACTTTGAGTGCTCTGCGTGTCATTAGTATCGCGATGACACATGCTTTTCTCACATCCACAGTCCTGTTCTGTGGCCACCGGCGCCATGACAGATTTCAGCATATGCAAACATACATGCCTTTGAGCGGTGAGGTCAAACGGAGAGAGCTGGATGATTGCATGTTTACGTCCGGACGAGTGTGTTAAGACGCATTTCTTCTGTCCCGCGTCACACGAAGGCGACAGCTGTCCTAGCTTTCATCGCGTTCCGTGCTCCTGATCAGATATCTTTTGAACGAAAACACTGTAAACGGAAATGAGGAAGAGTCCCAAGGATTCCCGGTTCAGCGAGTCTTGTTTCTTGATGATGTAACTAAGCAGAGATCTGGCTGTTTTCAGCCTCGCCGTGCGTGCGTCGGGCTGTCTCGCTGAGCCAGTTTTTTCCCTGCGTGTTATGGTGCAGGAGCGACAGAGAAGAGCTATCGACGCACCGGAGAACAGAACAGACACAGAACAGCTATCGCAGCGGATCGGGGGAACTGATTATAGATGAGTATAGATTAGACCGTTTTAAACGCGCCGAGCAAAAACTTCTTCCCGGGCTCCCCAGAGAACTCATTATGAGCTTATCCTGCTTGTCACATCGCTCTCCTTCTCCGGGGACGACGAGACTTGAGTTCCCACATCAAACAGCCACACTGTCACCACACCCATCTAAGCATACTGAGGAGCTGACGTGTGCACAACTGCAGAGCCTGAGACGATAGGTGGAATAGCATTAAGCTCACAGAGAGGAAATGACAGGCCAGCTGGTGCTGGCCGTGGACCGCAGCATCAGACGGCGGAGATCTGTGTTTCCTTCTCAGATGTGAAGCTTCAGGTGTTTCCCTTTTTGTGCATCAGCTGACTGAGCTTCCTTTAGTTTGCGCGTGGTTGGAACTTTATTTAAGTGTTTAAATGAAGCAGATTTTGTTTATTTACGCATGTTTTATGCAACAGTCGCTCAAAACAACACCAAACAGACACAGCATTAACCCCCGCGACTGCTCAGCTCTCAGAGAGTTCAATCTAAATCACTAGTGACATATTTTGCAGTTCCAACCAGACGCCACACGCAAAATACACAGATGAGCCACATCGTTGTTTGACTGCTGCGGTTGATCGGTGTACATTACGCCATGCAAACTGGTTTTTGCTCCACAAACCAGCTCCTGGGCGAAATATCTGTCTGTTTAGCCGCTGAATGTTCAGCCTTACGGTCTCTTCTCAGACATTTATCATAAAAAGTATTGATTATAGCTGCGTTAAGTCACGTCACAGTTGACTTCCTGTACCTCAGAACCTTATTTTGCTCACTTTGCAGCAGGTCTGCACTTCTGTGGTTTAATCAGACTTCCCTCCAGCTCTCTGTCATTCGCCTCCCTTTGTCACCTTCCCCTCCTGCATTGTTTGAAAGTACCAGTCGTATGCCCATCTGTGCATGGGGCCAGTGTTGTGGAGTGGGGGTGGGGGGGGGGAGCCAGCTAGCATGTTTACCAGCTCCATGGTTTGTTTTTCACTATACTGTGTGTGTGTGTGTGTGGATGCGTATATACAGCGTGCACAAAGCGAGCCTTGGTGTGCGCCAGGATGAAAGCCCGCCGTGTTGACTTCCAAGATTTAAAATGTTAATGTAGAAAATATTTACAGTCGGGATTAGCTCCTTTTTCTTTTTTCTCCTTCTCTTGTGAACTGATTAACACACAAACACTTGCATTTGGTTAATCTCCCCACCCGTGTGGCCTCCATCCAAATATACACATATTTATTCATCTGCAGGCTTTGTTTGGGTTTTGCGCGCTCCCTGTTATTCACACGGTGTCTGTTCTTGTCCCTTTTAGCTGCTAGAGTCCACAGACGTTAAGGAAGATGCGGTCCTCTGCTGCTCTATGGAGGTAGGGACCACACACACACACACACACACACACACACACACACACACACAGATAATGCTTGTGTTTTTTAAATTTGTAAGAGCCAGGCAACAAAATGAAACACAGTAAAACAAATTCTATCAGCAGCTGAAACCCATAATGCCCTCAGTCTGATTTTACTGCAGCAACAGTGTTTGTAACCTCACACACACACACACACATTCTCAAACTGACTCCTGAGGCTCGTGAATACTGAAGTACAGGTAAATTTAACTGCAGCCGGGCAGACTTTGGTCACCGCACGGGAGCAGAACGCTCCCAGCCGCCAGCGATGAGACGCAGAGGTGAGACAGCAGAGAGAGCAAAGACAGGTGAGCGCTGGTCGGCAAACAGTTCCCAGATGCTCACAAACAACCACATCCTCTGCAGGCTTGATTACTTACCAGCAGGCTCACACACACACACACACAGCTCTCTGGCCAGAGGGCGTGTGAACCTCTGCTGTCTGACTGTATCCGCAGTAACAAGGTGCCAGACGTTGTGTTTTGCTCTCGGTGAGGGACACACACACCTTCTCTGACCTCCTGCCCCCTCACACCCTCCCTCCTGCAGTTGCAGAGCATGGGGCGCCTCTTGGAGGAGCAGCTCCCCGAGATGATGATCGAGCTCCTCGCGGCCGTCAGAGACAAGATGCTTTGCCCGGCCGAGTCCCAGCTGACCCGCTCCCTCCTCATGGAGGTCATCGAGCTGCATGCACACCGCTGGAGCCCCCTGGAGGCCCTCACCACCCAGTACTACAACCGCACCATCCAAAAGCTCACCACCACTGCCTAGGTGCCAGCTCCACCAGGAGGAGAGGAGACAAGCCCCCCCACCCACCCTGACGCCCAGAGGAAATGATTTGAGCATCAGTCTTCTTATTTCACCAAAACATAGGAATTAAATGATCGCGCCGCTCTCCAGCCGAAATAAATACAAGCATTACGTGGTTAAAATACTGCTTCTCCACCACTGCCACCAACAAACCACACTATTCTCCACACAGGTGACACTACATGAGGCGCTCAAACAATGAAAAGCGTATCTGACACAGATTTGAGACAACTGTAACGTATATGTGGCCAGTAGGGGCGTGCTTGGCTACACGGAGCGCGGGGGTCTCGTCTGGCTGCCGGGGGATAAAGGAGGGAGCAGACAAGAGAAGGGGTCACACAGGGGAGAGGAGGAGAGGGCAGCAGCCTGCCCGTGGGGAATAGAGAGATCCGAGATCCAAAGATGAATGGAGGGGGAGAGGGTAGTCCGTGTCAGTCTCTTCATTGTGCTCATTTGCCCACCACCCTCCCCTCCCCTCTGTCTCTTTCTCCCTCCCCCTCCTCTGTCTCTCCGTCAACCCCTGGGGTCTGTGTGGCTGATAAAAGAGAGAGGAGGAGGAGGAGGAGGAGGAGGCGGCAGCGGGGAGTAGACACGATGCTGTCTGTCTGGGCCGTCTGCCCCGCCGGGCCAGGGACCAGGTCAAAGGGCCTCGCTGTGGAGCTCCCCAGCTCCCACAGCTCCTCGCCTGCCTTTGTCTCCCCAGCTCCTCCCCACCGCCAGCACCACACCCCCCAGCAGGAAGCCTTTTTTAGTGGGGACCAGACAGCGGGCCTGCTGGGCCGGGCTGGACTGAGGATAAGGATCAGCCTGGCTAGAGTTAGGGTGGCAGATGGCTGCTTGAGCCCATGTGAGACGACACACTCCTAACACACCCCTCTGGCACCCCAGCTCACCGCTCCCCGAGCTCGGGCCGGCGTCGCCAACAGAGGCGGGAGAAATATTGCAGTGGTGGTGGGGAGGGGGGGGGGGGGGCAGCATTAGAAAAGCATTAAAACACAAACTGCTGTCTGGTAATTCTTTTGTTTTCGTCCTCCAGGGGAATGTCTCTTCTCCGCTGTTAAGCCGTGCATGTCGACGCTTTGTTAACCACACCGTTGATATTACATTATTTTTTTAATCACTTAGTGTTTTTATCGTCGTCGTTTCGTTCCGAAGTCTCGTTTTTACGATAACCCGTATGTATGAGGTGTTAGTGGTAGGCCTTATTGCACAGGTTTGATTTGTTTTGCACTGGTTTGAGGCGATTTGCTTTAAAATTTAAAAAGAAAAAAAGCAAAAAGTTTTGGATTTGAATCAGTGCTCGAGGATTAAAGATCTCAGCAGCGGGAGAAGCTGGGCTGAGCGTAGCGAGGCGTTTTAGGATGTTTTAACGGACTGGTGGCCTTGTCAATTAAACATTATTTTATAGGAGCTCTCTTGCGCCGGAGGCAGCGGGGGGCGAGCTGAGGACCGAACCGTTGGACTCGTTCACGTCGTTCTGTTGCTGAAGAAAAAAGGAATAAAACACATTTGAAGAGAAAAACAAAGCGACGTGACCAGAAACCAAGCACGGCACGCAGACACGGAGGCGAAGCGCTTCTGCGAGACGCTCGTACTCAAGCCATTCTTTGCGGTGGACGTTTTGCAAGTGTTAAATAGCGACTGTATTTGATCTTGCTTTGTTTCTGAGGAAGAAAAACCAACTATTAACCTGTGTATTTGAAGATGACAATGATGAAAAAGAAGAATTCTTATTGTATGACCTCAGTAGCTAGTCATATGTGACCCTTACTCCAGCTAACGTGTGAACTATGATATCGACGTACCAAGCCAATCATGTACCATTTGTAAATGGGCTCTATATATAATCTGCATACAGTATATTTACAAGTATTTAAAGACATTGAAATAGGAGGAGGAGGGGTTTAGTGCAACGGCGAGGCAACACACAGGAAGAGCGTGGCGGCGTGGCTGGAGGCCGGCCTTCCCGTGCGTTTCTATCAGGAACTAGCTCGTTGTTTGGGAGTAGTCGCGCGCACACACATGCACATATGCACACACATGCTTAGTTTCCCCACTGAATCCTGTGGGCAGTTTTAAGTGTTTTTTTTATATTATTTTCTCTGTCTTGCATCAAGAATTAAGATCCTGTGTGGTAGAAACACAACCCAGAAGATTAGCCAGATGAGACGGGTGATTTAAAGCTCACACATGGTTCCTGAGGTGCAGCCTAATCGTCTGTAACTGCGTGTCTGCTTAAGAAGTGATTTTGTTTTATTGTTCTGTTTTGTTGTCTTTATTTTATGTCTAGGTTTCTATTTAAATTATATATAGCTCATATATATATATATATTTTCCCGTCTGGTGGGTTTTCAAGACATCTGAAGCAGTTGTGATACCTAGCTTGCTGGCAAGTGTGTAAGTGTGGTATTACCGTGTTTTAGTTCGCGAAAAGAGGAAAAACAGAAAAGCCCATCGGTGAGTTTCCATTATGCAAAGAGCGACTCGCTCTCACAGCAGATGGGGGCAGGTGGGGATCGCCCCCTCCTTTCATTACACTGGTGGCACTGGAGTCCCCCCCCCGCCCCCACCCCGCGTGCCCTTAGACCCCTCTGCTCGGGTCACATGACTCACTCGACGATTGAATGAGACGCACCTTCATTTGCATACTCATAAATTTTGAAAAAAAAACAACAACAAAGCTCCGGTCGGCGCACGGACACGCTGTACATTGGCGATAGTGGGTCATCTGTGAGCTCTGGTTTGTTTTGTTTTTCTAAGCAACTGAAAAATAAACTAACGGGAGAAAAAAAAAAAGATGTGACGGAACAAACTTTTGTGCTGTTGTGTTGTTTTGTCTTCTTTCTGCATGAAGTTGGCGAGGCGTCGTGAAGACAGTCGCACGACTGGGGAAACACAATGGCCCGCACAGCCGCTTCCTGCGCCGCGACCAGACGCGCTGCGTAGCTAATCGCAGCACCGCAGTAGGTCATTATACTAACAGTCCGTACGTGTGCATGCTGGAGCTGCTCATCTGCACGACTTCGCCTCTACATCGTCACACATTAAACGCGGCACGCTTCAGGAGTGCGACAGCTCCGCGTGCTGCGCCGTGTCCTTGGCCAGCGATTTGCCTTTGGTTAGCCTCGACATGTGCCTGGGGCTCCCCGACTGTGGGCGCCCCGACGGGAGCTCTCTGTGTTGGGGGTCGCCTCCCCACCGAGGGCCCCTGTCCCTACAACCAACAGGACGTCCTTCAGCACTCGTCCACATCAGGAGGAGCTTTGTTTTCCCATCATCTGCGGCAGAGGTGGATCGGTGATGACATTTTATGTGTGATCCAAACACAAAATACAAACAGGGACAGTCGGGTGGGAGGGGGGGGGTGTTGTACAGTAATGGAGCCACTGAGCAGCTGCTGTAGCGGAAGAAGAGATGGAGGAAAGAAGTAAGTGGGAAGAAGTGGTGACAGACAAAGTGAAATAAATGTAGGAGGACGTGAAGCGAGGAAACGTATAGATATGGTGTATATATAGCCCCGGCTGAATCGTCGGACTGTATGGGAGCGAGCCTGATGAGGAATAGATGCAAATGGCGGAAGGAAGACAGAGCCAGCCCTGGCTGACAATTAACATCACGGTTAATTTGGCTCTGCGCGGTGAAAACAGACAGTTGAACGGACTCGTTAGCCCCCGAGGGATAATGTCTCGCTGGCTGACGGTGGCCCGGGAGCCCGAGACGCTGAGATACAGTTAGCCGTGTCTCTAATTTAGAATCAGATCACATTACAACAAGATGGTGTTATTCGTCTGCGAGCAAAGTGACACAATGAGGGGAAGTTAAGAGAGAGTGAGAAGAGACTGCAGGCTGTTTTTTTAAGAGTTGTGTGAGGGTCAGGTTCGTCCATAATGACAACGTATTGAGCAAAAACATCAAATATCGACTCCTTTAGCAGATTAGATTATTTCAGCTTTGCATTTCTGAAAAATCCCGTTTTGTGCATGGTTTTGACCCAGTGCTCTATAAGTACTACAGTACCCATGAGCCTTAGCTGAAGAGGCAAACCAGCGTGGCTCAAAACGTCCCGCCATTAAATTTGTGGATAAAACACGTCGCCGTTGTCGCCAAATTCATCCTAAACCGACTAAATCAATGTGTCGGCGTTTTTGCCAGAGATGCATCTTGGGAGTCAAAGTCTAAAACAAACTTTTAAAGCATTCGGGCTCGTAGCTCTGAGTCTTTAATCAAAGAACCAGATATTTTCCTGTTATTAATCTTTATTCTTTATTTATTCATCTTTAATATTTTCCCAAATATTATGACGTTTCATAGACTTATTGATGATAATATTGATATCTGTAAACAATCTAATCGTGCGTTCTTCGTGGTGACATCACGACTTGAGCTTTTCCTGCTCTTTCCGCCGGCATCGATGGGTGAATGGATTTGTCTGTGTGTGTGTGTGTGTGCGTGCGTAGGGTGACTCACGCCTGTACCGTCCATTGTTTGAGCCAGACAAAAGCAGGCTGCATCTCAGCTGGCCTTGATGACGAACCAAAGACGAGGAGGGAGGACACCCGCGTTAAGAAAACCGCTCACACACTCTCTCCCACAAACCTCGACAACACAAGCTCCCGCGTTCAAGTGTCTCCTTGTGGATGCGTCTCCTATCGTCAGTTGCCTGATGGCTCACACATTGTGGGGTTTTTGTGTGTGTGCGTGCGTCCCTGCCCTCCCGTCTGCACGCTGTTTGATCAGCGCACAAACAAACTAGAGGAGAGTACTGCAGAATCTCTTCTGTTTGGTCCGACGGGCACTGAGGCCAGATATTGTGTAAAACAAAGTGGAGTTGAAACGCGCAGAAGCATCCCCAGATGTTTTCCTGCAGTGCGCTCTTCTGTGGGAGAAATCAATATCTGTGGGCTACGAAGTGGTTTTAGCTCGCTCTCTTGACCTTTCCATCTCGGCAGCAGCTACGCCGCCTCAGTTTATTCCACTGCCCAAAAATCCGACTCTATCTCGACTATATTTGGTTTCAGACATTTGAGTTGACTAGCGTGCACTGATGCTGGAGTCTAATGTGGACCTCTGGACTATATTTACTTATTAAGAGTACTTTTAGGATCACTGTTTCTCCCTGGCTGCCTCCAAATTAAACCTGAACGTCATTTCTACCTGTATGCTTTTATATTTTGACATGTGCTGTAGCGAATGCTCATCCTTTATTGATCATAAAACACATTTAAGGTGACAAACTGAGTAAACAAAGACAACGTTAGAGGAAATTAATGGGCTAAAACGTGTCGTTAAAATCTAGAAAGTGCCTGTTTTTGAAGTTGTGTTTGTGTTACAGTGTTTCTGCCGTTAACTTTATGATTTCCCACCCAAACGATAAAGTTTAAAAGTTTAAAAAAAACCAACACTTTTCTCACAATAAGACACTGACAGAGAGCAGGGCGTAACATAATGTGCTGATTGATATGCAAAGCAGCCAGCTTCCCACTCAATAAAAACACCAGAATGAGCACAAGGCAGAAAAACATTAGTGCTTAGATATAACAACACACACACACACACATGCAGATACACTTTTCTAATCAAAAATGGGATTTTGTCGAGGAAAAGGTAAAAACGTGATTTCCACCGCAGCGGAAACTGGAGCGCTGTATTCCTGCTTCCTGGACTGACAGTGGAGGAAAGCGTGTCGCGACCTGCTCACTTCCTGAATGAACTGTTTCAGTGGCCCTGTCCGCGGAGGACCTGCTGAGTCAGTAAATCAACAAAATGATTGGTGTTGTGGAGCCGCGAATGGGTCGCATCTCCACGGATGCATCCCTACCGTCAGACACCGGGTGGGTCAGCTCTGCCTAAAAAGTGACGATAAGATAAATCAGATACCGCTCAGTCTGCGCCGACATTTACCAATATTATAAGGACATATAACCGATATCTTAACATGCAACATTTCTGCATTAACTATGTTACTTATTTTAGTTTATTCACATGATTACGACATGACCACCCTCAAAAACTGTTGCTGGCTCCGTTGCGGGTCATAAGCCCCGCCCTCTCCATGTTAACAGATAGGATATGAGATGAGCCAAACTCAAAAAACAACAACAATAATACATTAAGTAAACGTTTTTACAGATCAGTCCAATGTATGTTCAAGTGTTCATGGTCCTGGTATGAAAAGGGGGTCATGATTGACAAACCATTTGTGTGATTGAGCGGAGCGGGACCTCGATACTGTGTCTCCATGCTCCGATCGCCACTGCTCAGACTGTGGTTATAAAAGACATCGCACGCACAGGAACACAAGGGATTTCTCTTGGTTTGATAATTGTTAGTAGCATCTGAGATAATGTGAAGATACAACTTAACAAATATAACTAATGTTTTGTTGTTTCCAGACAGTTCATTGCATCTCTATGTTTAAAATCTATATCATTATAAATTTCCTAGGCAGAAACCAATGAGAGACAAGCACGGATGTATCCATGGTAACAAGTGTTCAAGTAGCGAATGAGAAGACTGTCAACAGTCGTCATACAGGTGCATTGGCTACAGTCCAGCCCTCCAGGCTGACGTTAGTTAGCATACGATGTGCTAACAAACAACCAGTGTTGGCAGAGCCCTCACAACACAAAGTACCATGTGGGTCTCTCTGTGAGATCACGTGAGATGGTGATGCATTCAGGCTCCCACTGTAATCTTAATATCCCAAAGTGCTCCTGTACCTGAGCCAGGCCGTACGTGTGAGTACGCTAACATTAGGTAATGGGCTGAAAGTGAGGCTGACGACAATGATCATGTCGTACCTTTTCCCGGGATCATAAACTAAAATGCTGCACAGCTTTTTTTCTTTTACCCGACGACAGCGCAAATAAAATCTCCCACAGTCAGTCGCCTTCATCCTCTGGGGACCATGAACGTCCACCCAGTAGCTGCTGACATTCAGACTCAGTTACTTGATGGGATGCAAACTTTTGCAAACTGCACAGCGCATCATTGACAATATGTGCAAAAGCTCAACAGTGTTCTGGTTGAAGGTCCCGGTGATGCAATGAAGACGTGTATGTGTGTGTGTGGATTGCGCACACACGTATGCTGGTGACTGGTCTTAAAACAGTTTGCCTGTAGGTGCGGAAACATGACGTCTTTGTTGCTCTGGAGCATGTGCGCCCTTGCGGTGGCCTGGCTGTGCAGTTTGCTGAGAAGTGTGCTGCAGAGGGCTATTCTCACTTTGCTGCTGCCAGCAGCAACACGCACGCTGCCAACGTCAACAGACGGATCTTCATACAGGGAGAGGAGAAGAGAGTGAAGGTGAAGGGGCGGGTAAAGAAAGTTCAGAGACAGAGGAGAGACGAACCAGCAGAGAAAACAAACTGAGGGGAATCAGTGAATCATTCTTTCTGCCTGCCTTTATCTCCCTTACAAGGTTCATCTCAGCTAAATGCTTTAATTTATGAGGAATGACGTGTGTGTGTGGGTGGGTGTGTGTGTGTGTGCGCGCATGTGGGTGTGTGGGTGTGTGTGTGTGTGTGATTTCCGAGCCTGACCAGAGCAGCCAACCAGAAGTGTGTCTTCCTTTGTGGCTGACAAGCCGGCGTGAGCAAAGCTTCCGCTGTGAGCTGCACTCAGTGACTGATCACTCAAGCAGAAATCAACATACAAACACACACACACACACACACACACACACACACACACACACACACACACGCACGCACACACAAGTACAAGCACGCACACGCACGCACACACATAAGCATGCCATGATTAGAGATGGGAGAGGGACATGGCTAACATCAACAGAGCCTCTGCTGCTCACTGGAGCAGAAGTGAACACACCTACTGTACACACACACACACACACACACACACCTACTGTACACACACACACACACACACAGGGCAGCCATTGGAGGTCGACTGAAGTGTCCGCAGACAAGCAGTGGGAAGTAACACCTGATGTCTTTGTTGCCAGGCTCCCGCCTAGCGACTGTCATTGAGGCAACCTGCTGCGACAAGCACGACCCTGTTGCTAGGCAACCTGAACTTCTGTGACAGACCGTCGGAAAGTTCTGCGGCGAGAGCGAAACTGAAAGGGAAGTGCCGAGGACTGGATTCAGACCTTTGTGAAAAGCAAAGAAAGAGGGAATAAAAACACGAAGACGCACATGAAGGTCTGTGGACGGCTCATCAAAGAACGCAGCGGAGCACAAGAACAGCACGCGCTGACATTTCAACCCGAGCGCGTCTTCACCACAGCTGCCTCATCCGTCTGCCTGCTCCCGCTTTCACAGACCCACTAACCCTGCGTGCCAGCGGCCCTTTGATTTGTGAGGTGGCACGCTGTGCGAGGCGTGTTCCCGGTGTACTGCGTGTGTAAACACACACACACACACACACACACACACACACACATAAAAGAGCTGAGCGCGCTCAGGTCAGCAGACTCTCACTCAGCCACTGGTTACACACACACATACACACACTAAACACACATACAACCTGCCTCTTTAAACCCCTCCATGTACATATATGCTGTGTAAAATCTGTGTGTGTGTGTGTGTGTGTGTGTGTGTGTGTGTGTGTGTGTGTGAGTCCATTACTCAGTTCATACAATCACACATTTTAATGTCTGCTGTGCATTAAATATCACATATATCAAGCTTCGAGCTGCAACCAGTAACTTAGTTGATTACTGATGGACTGATCATTCAATAGATGAATTGATAAGTAGGTTAAATATCCAAAATGATGTCTGAGCTGCAGTTATACACATTTAAATAAAACAAATAGTGCATCCTCTCACTTGCGATGCTGTAAACACCAAATGCTTTGCAGACCTGACGCTGTGCAGAGCGTTTCCCGTATAAACCCACGCCTCCAGAGCCACGTCCGTACGGCGCAGGTGAGTGTGAACATAGTCGCTGGCATTTCAGGAGCTAAAACAACTTGCTAGAGGAGTCAGTATAACCTGAGGTGCCTAATAATGGCCGGGGATGATTCAGAAGTTAGGCGATGGCAACACTACACCCCTAAATATAACTGTTAGTGTCCAAACTGTATTAGTATTGGCACGGTGTGAGTACTTGTAATGTGTGAGTCAGGGTGATTTTGACTGGTGAGTGTCATACGCCCACCAGTTCCGGGCAGCAGTCTCTCTCCGAAAACGCTGCTGCGCTACAATCCAGCATCAGTGAGGATGTATTTTTATTTGTGAGCGCTTTACAACGTCGACTTGACGCCGAAGGAAGAACTGAGAAAGCGGCGCTTTTTGCTCCTTTCCATCCGAGAAAAGGAAGAAATTAAGCTCGCCCCACTGAATACGGGAAAAACTCAAGTGTATCTGCTCATTTCAGCGGGCGGGAGTCCATCACAGCGCTAATCAGAGGTGAAACTGTGAGATTTACACGTCATTTTTAAACATTCAATACCTAAAAGAGGCAAACCTAACCTCGTATAACACGGGCAAACATACAACCATTCACGTGCATCAGTTACCCAGATTCGCCGTCTTCGGGTGGCGCGACGACGCTCCGTCCGACCTTTGCCCCCTGCTTCCTCTTTCGAGATTTAGTTGTTTAGTTTAACATCGGCGACTCCGCAGACGCGATCATCGGAGACTTTGTAAAACATGAATGTAATATCCAACAACACAGAGAGACTGTTAATGAACGTGCAGTGGCTCAAGGCCAATAGAAAGAGAATAGGCAGCATAATTACACTGAGCTGAGAGCCCAGTTAATTCACCTAATTAAGAGTTCCGCTGCGAAGCGCGTCGGCTCGCAACATTTTTGGTTTCTCGTTGCGCTAGCCGAGCTTTGAAGTCTGCTAACAAAAGAACAGTAAAAAGTGAATTAATAAACACAAAACAATTGGCCGGAGTGTGAATTATTCAGGACGTCTTCGTTATTTCTGTCTGTTTCCACTGCAGCAGGTTAACGGCTCTGAAGTCTTTTATCTTACCACAGATCCAACACCAGAACAGCTTTCCCCCTTCATCTTCTCCCCCAGCCTCTCCCTCTCTCTTCCCATCCCTGTTCCTCTTTTGCTTGTACATAACAATAACATGCCCACTTGGCACCTACAAGCACAAAGGCACACCGCACACCAATATTAAGTACAGTAGGCGTCTTTACACATGTAGTCCTCTGGTCGCCTAGTAACCAAAGTTGGTGCTGCAGGAAAGCAGCTGTCTGCCGGTTTATTAGCCGCCGTCTGTCTGACTGACTGAGACCGTGACCACACTGGTGCGAATACGCTTGGAGACGCATCAAAACAAAGGCGACGGGTGACTGTCACGTGACAAATCCATCACAAACGAGTGGAGAACCATAACGAATGCAGGTGTTTTCATGCACCGGGATGGGATGAGCCAGTGCACCCAGACACCACCAAAACACCGAATTCATTCAGTATTCGTGCATTTAGCTGTGGCAAGTTAGGTTAATCAAGCATGTGCAGACTCAGTGATGTCTTTTACTGTGAAGCAGCCACAGGAAATGCAGTGAATCATCGTTATGGTTAACGCTGATCGCGATCAGTCATGAAATGTGCGTCAGCGGAACCACAGAGCAATCGTTTCCTGCATCTTTTCCTTAAAGCAAAGCATTTTAAACTGTTGCACGGGCGCGCAGAGCAAAGTTCGCATCAGCAGCTCCAACTTTTGCAGGCGCGCCTCTGTCAACTCGTCGTCCGGGTTAAAAGTGGCACCAGGTTATTTGGCTTCTCTATAAACCAGTTGTCAAAACCCCTGGTCAACGAGTGTTTGCTGTGCTATTAAACCGCATGTGCCGTTACCGTGGCAACCGCGGGTGTCACCAAATCAACCGGCGCCGAAATCGCTGGGATTACAACTTTAACATTTCTGTTTTTAGCAACCTAAAGACCGCACCAGCCCGACAGAATGATGCAAATCCACGGACAAGTCGTGGCTGGGGGGGGATTTCAGATGCGTGTGTAATCACAGCAGGGACAGAGAGGCTTAGCGAGTTGAGACGGCAAAGATTACAGCTTAATGACGGTGGACGAGTTGGGCTGGTGGACGTCGAGGATATCGAAGAAACCCCTGATAAAGACAGAGTCTGCTGGTAAATACTCAACGGGGGCTGCTGTTTTGTTGCTTCTCACCTCAAGTAACACGTTTTAGTTTTAAACCTAGACAGGAAGTTGGCTCCCTACTGGTGTTTCATCCCTAAAGCAGCGTTTCAGAGTTAAAGACGCCATGATAAGCAGCATTACACCTGTTCTGGTTGCTGTTTGAGGTCGCAGGCGGTATAATAAGATGATTCCAGTGACTGATCATGTTATTTTAAAAAGGATTTTACATTAGGTGCAGACAGAAAGCTGTTAAATATCCATCAGCGAGGACATGAAAGCACACAGGTGTGCTCTGCCGTCACTTGTCAGCCCTCGCCTGTGATTCCCAGAGGCTCCCTGCTGACATTCTGATCCTCTCCCACTCTTGGGTCACATGACAAAAACTGCTCCGATGCCTTTTGGGGAAAGCCGCACAACACCGGTCATCCAAAATCTGAGTCCGCGTCACTGCATCTGTTTCGCGTCCTCCCACACACACACACACACATGCTGCACGCTGTTCCCCGGAGCCCGGCGGGCTGAGGCTCACCTGTCACTGCAGCCACTCAGACACATACTCAGACTGGCTTTGTCTGATGTCAGTGGGCGGTCAGTGGGTCACCCAGATAGTCACGCGGTGCCCAAACCGCAGCCAGTCCAGCCGGCAGCAGGCTTGGCGACAGCTATCTTGCTATGTGGCTCTCTGACAGTGAATGCTCCGTTGTACTGAGAAAACAATTAATGTCCAGATAGCGGAGATATCAGCAGCACACACAGTTGCTTGTCTTCCCCCTTTTCTTTGCTGTGAATCTCTGCGTGGCTCGTTGTCCGTCTAAACAATCGAAACCAGTGTGGTACCAAAGGACATCGACACCAACCAGCAGCACCGAGGCCTACAGACTTCAGCAGGGGGGAAGGTAGGGAAGAGAGAACACCTCTCTCACACAAGCCCCTTGCACGTTGCACAGAAACCTACTAACACCTGCCCACACCTGCCTTCAGTGAGTGTGAACAATCTCGATTCAAACCAGGCGCGCTAATGTCTGCCCCTCTTCCAGAAGTGATGCTCTGACGTGCGCGGACGTCGGGACGTGAACGGCTGATTAACACAGCGTCCACTGACATGTTGATCTAAGCTGCTAAAACGGGTTATACTCTAAGTCCAGGAAACACTGATGCTTTAAACGCTTGCCGAGGGCGACGAATAAACATTTCTCCTCCTTAAATTTCATTTTCACGGCCGCATACTTTCGAGGATCACGTTTCATTCTCCGCCCGGCGACGGCCCGCCACTAAACCGGCGTTAAAAATGAGATTTGTAGTGAAGCGCTGAATTTCCATCACAGCGTCTTTATTACTTCTTGAGGTAACGATGTATATTACTGCCCCTTGATGACAACAATAACATGCTTAATGAGATCAGCCATGATACACACGCCATGTGGCCTCGCTTTTCATTAAATATGTACCTTTTCTTTTTTGACATTGAGCCATGAGTGAAATGCCAATACAATATATATGATAATTACATTGTGTGGGCAGGAGCATCTCTCACCTCCTTTAAGTCATTCATTATCCATTTCCCCAGGTCTTGTACGCGTGTGTGTGTATACGTGTATGTTAAGTGTGTGTGTGTGCGTGCGGATAAATGCCTCACTCGATGTAATCTGTATGAAACACAGACATAATGTTTCAGTCTGGCCTCTACGCTACCAAAAGTATCTAGAAGATGAGTGGCTATTACAACAGTGTGTGTGTGTGTGTGTGTGTGTGTGTGTGTGTGTGTGTGTGTGTGTGTGTGTGTCAGAGCCTCCATGGCTGCACTTCAGACACGAGGCCCGCAGACAAAGGACCATTCATCGCACCATTCAGGCGATCGCGAAAGCCTCTCTTGGAGACACTGGGGCCGACGCCGAAAGCGGCGGCACTGGGCACAACAATAGTGACATTATTTGGTGTCGGCGCAACTACGCCGCACTTCCCGGGAGACTCGTGGCGGCCCAACATGCACGGGCGTAGGATAGAAACAGAAGTAAGACACGTGAGCGTTCGGAAAGCGCTCAAAAGTCGTGATGGTGATGCTTGTTTTTCTTCCCAGGAGCAGTAGGTGTTTTAGAGGCATGTTGTCTTGGTAACGGCATATTTCCCATCTCAGTCAAGGTGATCGGCTCCGGTTCGCACCTCTTCACACAGTCTCACAGACGCTTATTGTTATTTATTTGGGGCGTGCTGGTGAAGAGCGCACGGTTCGACTCCGCAGCCGTTCGCAGCTCGCCTGTGAACACGCAGGATGCGCAAAATCCCCGAAAGGCTGACGACAAAGGATCAGGAGTGGGACAAAAACAGCAGCTTGAGGCCAGTTTTTGATTTTTTTGCTTGCTAATAAGCAGCACATTCAGACTTTAACCAGCTCTATCGACAAACCCTTTAGACCGTCGGACGCACGCGATTGACTCCGCTAAACCGATTGGTGCATTATTGATACAGTCCTGCTGTGCTCGTTATGGTGAGGTATTATTGGACTTGATTGCTCATCATCAATTTGCGCCTCCACCAGACGGATTGATTAGGTTATTGATGGGTCACTATAGAGCACGGGCCATCGTGGCCAACACCTTCTCCGGCATGTGTTTTGTCTTCTTATTAATGGCTGATAATATTGATCTAAATTATTAACATAGCACGCGCCCTACAAATGTGCGCGTTAAAGCAAAGATGGAGGCGTGTGGTGTGGCTGGGGGAGGGTAGAGGAGGCAGAAAGATGAGGAATGAGGGGATTTTGTGAATGCACATGAATTATTTCACCCGGTAACGCAGCAGGAAGTTGCATGTGTTAACTTACATCCATGTGATGCTTGAGTCCACCTCTTCCCCCCTCCTGCGTGTACTCACCGCGCAGGCTAACGTGCGTGGGGGAGTGACTGCCTGGCCAGTAATTAAACTCTAGTTTGTCTTAACACTCACCTCAGAGCCAAGGGAAACACCAACGTGTCAGAATTAACATACAGGTGTAAAGACCTGCTCGGCCCTGTGAGCCACGGCCTTGGCTGATAAATCCGTGTCGACACACACAAACACACACACACACACACACACACCTATTAAACTGCAGGCTGAGGTGTGTTTTTATATACATTTAGAAACCCTTCAAAGCAGGGCTGACTGAGAGGTGACCTTAAATCAAAAGCCGCACACTCGAACAGATGCAGAAGCAGGTAAATCGAGTGTTTTCTTTCCTGGCGCTTTTTCTGCTGCTGGTTTCAACTCCCCAACTATAAAATGTGTTTATTTTGCGTTGCTCCTGAGCAGTCTCGTGTTTTTAACACCGATATTCCACGTTTCAGGCAGACATTAGTTCGTATTTCAGAACACTGACGTCCCACTGCGTAGTTTTTCTTTGTCTGTTAAAGATAGAAAACATTGAAAACCAACCGTAAAATGTTTTTACAGCCATCCATTTCAGAAACTTGACATTAAAATTGTGAAAAAACCCTGTGATTCACCACTCAGATGGGAGCATTTTAACGTTTAGATGCATTTGTTCTGCATCCCACGTGAGGATTTGCTGCTTTTATCCATTTCATAACATTGTAAGCGCAATGTTTTCCTGTTTTCCTGACTGCTGGTTGGACAAAACAAGACATCACCTTGCAGTCAAAGGAACTGACTGGAGAACAGCTGGCAGTCCTCAAGCATGACTCAAATGCCTGCAAGTAGATTTCCACTGTGTGCTGAACACAACAGAAACCGGCGGCTCTCTGCAAAGTGGGAAATTGATCTAAAACTTGTTGTTGTGTGCCGTGTCTTTTCGAAGAGCCAGCCTACATGTCTGCACGTCGGTGAGTCTGTTAACGGCGAAATCGTTTCACTTGGTCGGCCGTGCAGACAAGCAGCTGGTGGTGTGGGAAAAACAAAAACAACGGGTGAGCCCCGTCTCTGGGTGTAAGTAAGGGGTTTTCCTGCAAGCCCCTGCAACGTGACACCTTAATGTTAAACAGCCAATCACCAGCGTTACTCGAGCTTGGTTCGAGCACGCTGCGTGCTTGATGGGTGGATGAGCGGACCCAAAATACATCCTCTCATCACTACCATGCATGCAGACGGGCGAGGAGAGGAAGATACCTGAGGCTGACACAGTTTCCCAATACCACAAATGTCAGTTCCTTCCTCTTCTTTGGGGCCGACTGCAACGCAACAAGGTTATTAATGCTCCTCTTGAGAGACATCTGTGTTTTCATGCAGTCTAATACCAGACGCAGATATTTCATCAGTTTCCTCGTCTAGCCAAGTTAATAAATATGCAGAGTAAAAACATTTATACATCAGCTGCCAGGTCTTTAACCAGCTTCCTCCTTTAAAGCGATCAATGTGCAAACTGAATGAGTTGAATATAAGTGATATTGTAATGAGTGTGGTTCAGGAACCAGCATCAAAGTCAAGGTTACCCAGCTTTGCAAAGCATGCACGATTTATTGAAAAAAAGAGATAAACTTACAATATCACGCGTCTTTGGAAATGAAAATTGAGTTTAGTACGAACATGAGAAAAGGCCAAGCTTCGACTTTCCTTTTTGATTAATTAAGACTTTTAAATTTTTGGTGGACTGGTGGAGATGCTGCTTTTTGGAGGTTAGGTTTCAGGTGGTTATGAGCTTAAAAGGAGACCCGATGGGGGAGGAGGGGGCGAGAGGTGAGAAGATTGAATTTAGGCGATGCTAAGTGTGCAACTTTAGATTCGGATGAGGGAGAACTTTTTCCCTTAACGACAGAGACGGACGTGGAGGAGAAAGAGGAGAGGCTAGCTGACACACACCTCGGCCTCTTCACGCACCTGAGACGCCTCTTAACGCCTTCTCCCCACAAACACACACACTTGTCTATCACCCAGACAAAACACAGACAAAACCCAAACACCTCGTCTCATACGTACACGACTTCTTGTGCACGTATTCCCTGCAGCATGAGCCATGGAGCGTGCGTGTGTGTGTGTGCGTACGTGCATGTGTGTGTGTCTCTGTCTCTTTGCATTATCACCGCTCTGCTGCCCTGCAGGCTTCCTGTTGACGAGCGAAGCAAGAAAAGCAGAAAAAATAACTGTGAAGCAGAATGTGAGAGACACACTGGATGAGCTGTTAACTTCCTCAACCCACCCCCAATCGTCTCACACACACACACACACACACACACACGCTCCTGCTCTTTGTCCCGGCTCTCTGCCTATCTCCTCCGTTTCTACACCCCCCCCCCATGCACGCCGCCCTGCCTCCCCTCTATTCAGCCTCTTTCCTCTCAGTCACTGCCTTTGACCTCGGCACCAGCATAAAAGCTAACCTTACACGTCAGAGGAAGGTCGTACGCACACAGCGAGGTCAAGGAGAGGTTGCGTTCGTGCCCCGGGGCGCTGCCTTCGTCCCAGAGGACCGGGGGCAATGTGACAAGGACGAGGCGGGTGGGGTTGGCGGGGTCCCACTTGACCGGAGGGGGTTGTGGATGCTCAGCTGTGCAGCTGTATGCCTTCAATGGCTGAGAGTTTTACATTATCACACCGGACTGAATACGTTCCATTCACATGATCATTCAGGTATTTGAACTGAGTCCTTTTGCTCAGTTTAAGGCAAGAATGAGAAAAAAGCTTTACGTTCACATTTAGAGTGGGAGTGTTCACACTTAATTGTGATTTACAATATCTATGCTTAAATAAAAGGGCTAACCGTCTTTTCCGCCCACAGGGAGTGGATGTTTCTCCTTATATCTATATACTTTACAACAGTTTGTCATGACTGCTGCATTTTTAGCACAGAAAAATCATTCTTGCTTTTCTCCATCCTTTATTTTCTCATTCTCTTTTTCCTTCCCTCCAGTCTCCTGGGGGCTATGTGTGTGAGTCTTTGTGTGTGTGTGAGTGTGAATGTGTGTGCGTGCGCGATTGTCTGCCTCCTACAAACTGATCTGTCTTCCTCAGTGCAGGGTGACAGGTCCCTCTGTGTGTCTCACAATAGACAGACAACCCCCCCCCCCCCACACACACACACACACACACACACACACACACAGTGTCACACTTACCATACAGCCAGATGGGCTCGTGTCCCCCATCGCCAGACAAATTAAGTTTGGGCCCCCAGATTAATATTCAGGCAAAGCACTGGCTCTATATAATTGAATCATGGTGCCATGAGTGTACAACAGGGGCTACTTTAGATGCAGCCACCATGTGCGCGCACGCGCACACACACGTAGACACACACACACACACCCATCAACACTTGGCTGCCAGCTGCGCTCGGTATCCTGTCTGCTGGTTGGGGGCAGGTCATGAATACAGACTCGCAGCTCTCTGAGCACCACACGTTGTTTTATGACAAATCTTACTTTTAAATCTGTATTGTGCTGATATTTTACAGATCTACACCCTGAAGCAAAGACGTCTCCCGGTAATTTACTAGAAACGATTGCACAGAAATGCCAAATGTATGTTTTAGCTGCAGAAACAATGTCGTCGTCACATCGTTTGTCCAACAAAAAGCACCAGTGTTCTGCTGCAGTGCATATGTCACACCTATAAACAAATAAAAACTACTAATATTGTAGCACAGTGGCACAAATCATTACATTAAAGCATTAAATTCAGTTTCTTAAAAATAAGCTTTAGAAATCTTGGTTTCCATCATCGTGTCATATTTGGATCTTATGATCATATAATTAGTAAAATAGCATTTTATGTGAAATAAGGTCTTTTAAAAATCTTAAATTTAAACTTTATTTATTCAGTTTATAAGCAACTTGAAAATGATTTTAGATTTTTTTATAATAACGTTAAAAAGACTGAAAATAAATGAGAAATAGTTTAAAAATACAATATAACAGAGTGTTTCTGTGGGTGGGGTCTCACAAATTACTGCATGAAACACAACTTTATTACTTTATATTTATATTTCAATTTAAAAAAATAATACAAACTTACTCAATTTATAGAGTTTCCTGACGGACAGATAGCTTTGCTTGTTGCTAAAGTGCCAGCTAACTGTTGCTAACTGTAGCTGCCACTGTAGCTCAGGTAGCCGTGCAGCTAGTGGTCCTGTTGTTGATGCTGACACCGTTAATGCAGGAGTTTTAGACTGTGGGAGGGAAAACCAGCAGTGGTGCTGAAGTGAATTGCAATAAGAGCGCAAGGTTGCAAAGAAAACCGATTTCTGCATGATGTTGCCTTAACTTTGTGAGCCCTGCAGAAACTCTGGGTTATGTCATGCTGTGTTTGCTAGAAAGGGTCCATCAGCAGCAGACATTAGCATTAGCTTATATATATTCAATAATCTTGGCAGCGCTGTATGAGAGCAGGCTCCACTGCGTCCACCCAGACAGCCTGGAGGGACGTCTGAGCTCAGAGCCGAGCCCTTGTTTGCGTGGCGCGTTTAAGACTCATCTGTGGCCGCGTTGCGCCTTAACACGTGCGGTCAGCTCAGCCCTGCGATTGCTGCTGTTCATCTTTATTAGAGAAACCGAGAAACGAGCTGGCTGGTGGAACCCCCCCCCAAATTACAGGACTCGCAGCTTCAGCTAATGTCCCTGCATCAATAATGCAACCGTGCCACCAAATAAATAAATAAATAAAACTAAAACTAAAAAATTCCCTTCAACCTGCGATGCATTCACGTATGCTGTGCACGTGTACCACGTATGGCGAGCGCGCGCTATAGGTGAGAGGAATCAAATATTTAAGCTTCTTTTGATGAGGACTTCTTTTTGATTGCGTATGCTATTTGAATGAAAGTTTCAAATTGTTTTTTGGTGCGTGCAACACCTTTGTAAAAAGCCATTCTTGCCGTTGGAAACAGACTCGGTGGCTACATTAAATTCATCATTACCTTTCAGGATTTTATATGAAGGAATTTTTTTTTTTTTTAAATTATAGAAACAACGGCGTGGAGTCTGCTCAGTCGTGGCGGCCGCGGTTTAAAGGAAAGATGCTCAGAACACGGCATCATTATGTGATTATTATTTAAAATTATACTTTTTACCATTAAACCACTGTTTATTTTCCATTTTAATACATAAAAGTGATTTTTACTTCCTGGAAAATTACTTATGAGGATAAATACAATACCAGCTATTGATCCTAATAATAATACAGAGTGCTAGCCTGCTCAGCTAGCTGCTAGACTGCCCACTCATCTTTTACCAACACACACACACGCACACACACACAACCACACATGCAAAGACACACACACATATGCACAGTCACACCTCCACAGTCTCCTCTGCTTCCTGTTCTCTCGCAGGCTGTCGCCCTCACAAGTTGTGGTGCAGAGAGAGGAGGTGACATGGACACACCCGCACACACCCGCACACACACGCACACACACACACACACACACACACACCATTTCTCACCAGGCTTTTTCTGTCTCTCCTCCTCCACCTCCACCACCACCTCCACCACCTCCTCTCTTGTCTCTCACACTCTCTGTCATACTCAGGGTTCAGTTACGGGTTAGCTGGCACAGTCAGCACATATTGGATTTCGTGTTGACAATCCGACCGATTTGTGCGCTTGTTGTCATTGAAGTTGGCATATTTCGTCAGGATTTCACAGGATTTCAAACACTGTATCACTTTCCATTAAAACCTGTGTGTAAATACAACAATAAATACAAATCCTTGTCTCTTTAATAGCAAAAATACATTGAATGGAAATACTTTGCACCACCTACGTCGCCACGGTTCCCCATCTGCACCTTATTTATCTTAATTTCATGACTTCTCTCAACATCCCTTGTACTAAAATGAGCAGGCGGACACTAAAGACGAGTGAAGGTACCAATCAGCGTCGGTCTGGAATAAACACAGCCTTTGCTTCTGCAGCTATTGAAACCCAGTCTCAGCACAGACAGTTAGACATGCTAACCAAAGCTGTGAAAGCAGCTTTACTTAGCATAGATGCTCCCACGTACACAGTTCTCCAAAATCACATCAATGCCTCGCTTTGTCAGCTCGATAGAAATTCTTCAACTGCACGACGCGACCGCGTGCACGTCGGTGTGCGATTAAGGCCGTAACGCCTGTGCGGCTGGGTCTGTTCTGTGGTACGGGGGTATCTGCCACCCGCAGCTGTTTGTGTGCTGCGTGAGACCCATCACTTTCAGTTGATTAAATCCACAACAGTCATCTTATCTGGAGGCAGCAGGACAGGTAAGTGCGCTCCACTGGCAGCAGTTAATTTGAGGGACGTGCTGCGCATTTTCAAAGAGCCGCCCCAATTATATACACCACTTCCTGCGTGGGTGCCTTGGTTACACGTTACACAATCAGAACCAGACTTAACTTCTCCGCTTCTGTCCACGCCAGATTGGTCGCCGGGGGTTCTGCGCAGCTCATGGTTTGCAGAAATTATGAGGGGTACACAGGCGCAAAATAAGACTCTCTGTGGAAACTGAATGGAGAATGGATCTATCCCTGTCACCAGACTTGAGAAGCACTTAAACCTGTAAATAAAACTGATTTTTTGAGCAGGCACAAGTTGTGAACACGACAATGGTATATCTTCATCTTTACAGTTAATATGGCAAACATATTAGCAACAGCTGCTTATTTATACACCAGGAAGATGCTGAGCAACATCACCACTTGTGTTTCTGGCTCCCAGTCCAATATTCATTCTCTTGTAGCTTGTAGTGGAAGCTGCAGAATTAGGTGATAACGCTAACGTCCTGTCAGTAACGACGGATTCAAATAGTGACCAGGTTTCACAGATGTGCTGGTACTGTCTTGCCATGACGACTTGTCACCATTGGAACCCACTGTAAACAACAGGTATTTATACTGACCTCAGTTGCTGTTGACCGAAGGTGCGTCCAACCCAACACACACACATAAACAAACACACACACAAACACTGAAGAAGAGCAGGCCCATATTAACATTTAAAAAAAAACAAAAAACAAGTAGAGCATACCATGCTCCATTTCCACTATAGCTGCCACACACACACCCATACACTAATGACATGCTTCATAATGCCGCACCCTTATTAACACACACTGCAACATATTTAACCAGAGAAGTGAAACCGAAGCCGTGGAGCAGCAGAGCACTCGTCACCCCAGACTCAACCTCTCCCCAAGGCACCGAGCCTTGCCACTGTAATCTACTGTACTCTCCCCTGGCCAGATGAGGGTATTAGCAGCAAGAATAATTAGGCCAGATGTCCTGTTCTGGGCCAGCAGTACCCAGATACTTCAACACACACACTCAGGGGGAGTCCTCATGAGAGGCAAGCTCAGGACGGTCAAAGGCAAAGCTAAGGGAGGCGCAGACGTAATGTTGTCGTGGCCACAGGAACCACAAATGGTTGAACACCAGCATAGAAAGAGAAGAGAAGACCTAGATATCACTGCCAGCCCCTGCAGTCATGCTTTTCAATGTCTGAACCACTTAGCGACTGAGAGAGAGAGAGAGGGAGAGGGAGAAAGAGGGGGAGAGAGAGTGACAAACACCACATATTTCCAAGACTAATGCAGCAGGGACGGCGGCAGCGCTGTTGAAAAGCACATGAAGCCCCAAGGCAGCGTTCTGGTCCTCGGTAATCTTCTTCAAATCTCATCCCTAATGCTCACTCACACCCAAACACCCATCTGAAACGTTCCAAAAAAGGCAGGCCAGCCGCCTGGATGACTGGATGGCGGGCTGGATGACTGACTGGCCGGCTAATTGACTGGGTGAGTGAAATCAATGTCGTGAACTGGATGTGCTTTTCGGCTCCACTAACAGCACCCTGGTTCAGTGAGAGTTCAGCATGCCACGGTAAATGGCTGCGTGTGTGTCTGCGCGTGTGTGCCGCTCAGCTGGTAGGACGTGGAGTAGTCACCGTTGCCATGAGTTCACAATAGGGAGCTCCCTTCGCTTACATGCGGTACCAGCGGGTGAAGGAGTGCCTGGTGTGGCTTTGCCTGCAGGAGAAAGGAGAAATCACATGACATGGAAATCCAAAGTTTCTGGTTCTGACACATGAAGACAAAGATCTGTCCTCACTGACCTCAAGCCAGTGTCCCCTTGCTTCAAGTCTTCGTGCAAAGCTAAGCTAAGCTAAGCTAAGCACCTCCAGGCTGTAGTTTAATATTCCCAATCCGTTCCTTTCATGCAACGCAATCTGTTGCTGGCACAAAGCTAGAGAGGTGCAACAGTGTCGGAGAGCTGAAGACAAAGATAACTTGCTGCTGAGTTCAGCTCGAGGATTCGGCTGTAAAAGCTATTTAGACATCTCCAAAGGAGACGCAACACAAAAAGGTAAAGTCCAGCTCTGTTTGCTCGTTACTGACCAGACCAACACAGACACAGTTAAGACACTAAACCAGCAGGAGAGTCGGCTCAGCACATTCACTGTCTGTTTATGCAAGGAGTTTGTTTTAATGAAGTCTTCTGTTTTTCATTCACCGCCACGCCGGCCGGAGAGTCTTACAGCCGTAACAAGGCCACTAGTCTTTGTGCGGCTCGCGCTGTAGTACACACACACACACACACACACACACACACACACACAGGCACACATGCACACATGCATGCACGCACACTCAAACACATGGCCTTGCTGCATTCGGCCTCCTCTGCCTCATGTTTCAGGGCTGCAGTGGGATTCTCCTCCCCGTCGTACACGGCCAGTAACTGCATAAAAGAACTCCTCCACTGATTCTGGCCGTCGCCATCTTGGTTTTTAGGCGCTGAGAAGTGAATATACTTGGTTGTGAGGATGGAAGAGCTGTGGAGACACTTTAGGGTTGGGAAATGTATAGATGTCATGATATGATACGAGATACCCTGTTAAATTTAGGGTATTATAATATCGTGATGTGATATTAGTGTTTTCCTGGTTTAAAGAGTGCATTACGATAAAGTGATGTCATTTTCTGAAACTGCCAGACTCTTGTTCTCGTTTTGTTATTTGCCTGGGCCCACTTAGTCATCATATTTATATTAAAAATGAAAATTTACCAGATATCTTAGTGTGTAAATATTTATCGGAGCCACCAACTGTCAGCCTTACACAATGTCCCAATATCAATGGAGACATTTTGTCAGAAATACTGCGTCTAATGAGATCGGCAGGTCACCGTGGCAGAGACCTGTCCGTCACAGCATGCTATAATCCTGCTCAACTGTCATTTTCTCAGGAGCTTCTGTACAATCGGACCTTTCTGGAACCAGTGGAGTCGCCCCCTGATGGACGTTATTTAAAAATGGAGGTTTAAGTTACTCCTTTGCACTTTTCAGACCCCGAGGTCACGTCCGCTTCCTTTATACAGTTCATGTATATAACCCACACACGCAGAAACACACCACTGTTCAGGCGGGCCTCTGCTCTTGCGTCCAGGGCACCTCAAAGACAGGCGCAACGCTGAAATCAGTCCCCAGGAAAATTGGATCCCATCCACTGTTTAAATTCCACGGACTTTGAGGCATGCAGTTGCTTAGCAACAGCCGAGCTGTATCCCCCTCTCTGATATCCATTTTGGTTTAGTTTCTGCATATTCCAGCTTTGACTTCAACCCAAGTTAAGCATCTGAAATAATTCTAGTTTCTGTAAATACACTTTAGAAGCATTAGACAAGCTTCAGCAAATAAACAACCTCGAATTAAACAATTTTATAGTTATGATTTGTCATGTTTTTATTTATACTGCACTTGGGAGAACATTTACACAGAATAGTTTGAAGTGTAGATGGAGAGGAAGGTTATAAAACCACCCAATCTCACAACACTGAGTTATTAAGATGTTCTCGAAATGTTTGACTTCCCCGCATGCCAACGTGTGTAATCACGACTCGTCACACAGACCGATAATTAATCAATATTTTGATGTTGTGCAGTTTACTTCACTGAGCATTTATCCGCTTCCATAACTCAAGCACGCACAAGAGCAAAGGGAGATGACGAAAGTGTATTTCTGCTCTGATGGAAGTCAGGTTGTGTTTTGATTTCATGTCTGATGGGACTGTAAAGCTTAAAGAAACTGCGTGTGTGTGTGTGCATGTGCATGTGTGTGTGTGTGTGCCTTTTGTACCCACTGCTCTAATCACTATAATAACTTCTGCTGAACATCACAGTCCCCAAGGGTGTTGTGTTTGTGCATGAGAGACTAGTGTACGTAGGTGGGGGCTGAGAGCGGCGGGACTGTCAGTGGGTTTTATCCTGTTTGGAGGTCCCTGCAGGCCCCCCCCATATCCACCCAACTGTTATTTCTTCCTTTCAGCTCACCACATGGTCACAATCAAAGAAGCTCTGTCTGGTGCGTTGCCAAATATTTGATAAGGCTTCACGTTGCCCAGATAGACCCTGGACACGTGGACAAATTCCTCTGCTAACAAAGGGGATTTCATTACGTGAACAGGATTCGCTGTGTGTGTGTGTGAGTGTGCGAGTGTGCGTGCACTCCTTGGACTGAGGGGCTGAATCGAGCCATGAGTGGTCCGGTAAATCCGGCGTACTCTCGTCAACACTGCTCCCTAATCTCACCACGTCTGCCTCCGCTGCTCGAGATTTCGTTCTCCGCGTTCGAGACGTCGTTGAATTCAGCGGTTTGTGTGCAACCGGCGTCACACTACGCACTTTGTGTAGATTGTCGCATATTGAGAGCAGTAATTCTTAGTGTTAGTCACTGTTTATTACGAAGAGACTATATCCCACAGCCTGTTTGTGAGAGGAACATATTCAGGCTAAAACACTGGAGGTGCTGCGGGATGCCATTTATTGTGATGTGATCCTCAGAAAACAGCCGACCGCTGCTCCAAGACTCAAAACTTCCCCTCGCTGGGCTGTGGAGCAGCTGAGAACGGTTCGACTTTACGCAGCCTTGGTGAAAACCAATAGTGTTTGTTTTGACTCCCCTGGGAAAAGGAAGCAGAAGTCGATTTTTCACAACCCAACCCAGTAGAGGCGAATGCGAAAATGCTCCAAACAAAACAAACAAAAAACAAAACGGGGCCATCGTGCCGATTCTCCGCGAGCTCTGTTCTTTAATGAGCCCCTGGTAGCCTCTTAATTAGAAGAAACGCCGTCTGCCGTCACACCTTGAGCTCTCTGAGGCTGTACTTATATAAGAATACCAACGTGCTCACGGTTAACGATGTTTACATGCTTAGGCTGAGTTTACTGTGCTGTGGCGCTAAATAGCACTAAACACAAAGCACAGCAGAAGCTGCCAGGAGTACCGTTAGTTTGGAAAAAGGGAAATTACGATGCGATGACGGTGCTGGAGCAGTAAGATGATCACCAAAGTCCCACAGTTACTGAGATATCGAGTCCCGGGGTCAAGGCAGTGACAGGGTAACACTGGATTAATAGGCTGGAAAGTGATCAAACATGTATCTGATATGAGATTTGTTGTGATATCTTTATTTGATTCTCCATCCATAATACTGAGTTCATGAGGTCTGCAAACATTTAGCTGTTAAAAGCTGTTCAATGAGTTTTTAAAAAACAATGTAGGCGGAAAAGCTTCTTGCGAGCAACGCGCAACAAGGTCAAACACCAGCGTCATGTACTCCTTTCAACAAAGCAGTTACTGTTAGTCACAGGAAGTATTCAGAAATGGACCCAGTCTCTGGGCACAGATCACACAAATTATGTTTTGATTAAGGCGCATTATGATGATACAGTCATCGCATCAGTCGGACTATTTTCACCTGTTTGTCAGGTGAGGAAAAGCTTTAATGTAAGGAGAAAGAACACAGGCCTCCAGATTTGTGCTTTTAGTCTCGATTAGATTCTGCTTTACTGTCACTGTGCAGTGTGCAGGTACGAGGCAAATGAAATGCATCGCTGTGACGGCAGATTTAGCTCAGGAAAGAACTGAGTTGAATTTAAGTTTTGGATCTCAGTGTTTGAGCACTTCCACCTCCAACGGCCCCCACACCTGACTGAACCCTGGTTCTGACTGGAGGTCAGCTGTGGACCACCAGCCGTGACCAGAGGCTCTGATCAGGCACGACACAACCCTCATCCGGGGGGGTCGTATTTATAAGCGACATCATCAGTGACATCATCAGTGACAGCATGAAGTTTTTCAGCTGTTTATTTTCACGACCTCCATTAAACACCAGACACTAGACTTCATTAATATCATTTATTTTGAACAAAAAATAAATGAGAAGGGGCGCCCTGACAGGCCTCTGCTTGTTTGTCGTCTTCCTGGGAGTTAGAGCAGGGGATCGATATCAATTTCACGTCTGCGCGCTCGGTTCAGAAGTGGGTCTGGGACACGGTTTAGCCTAGCTTCGCTCGAGGAGAGGAAGCCGTCAAAAGGCGCCTTCCAACAGCTCCAATCGAATGCGGCGAGTTATTTGATTGAATGCTGATATGAAAACTATTCTTAAATAGAGATTTATGATTTATATACAGCGACCCCAGAGAGCCAGCCAGTCAAACTCCTCTCCTTCCTCCTGGGTAGACATATTTCAGCACTCCACTTGCTGCAAGACACCATTTGATCGCGCTAAGGTTTAGCTTTTTGCAGCGGCCCCCGTGCATTTATCTTATTTGGCTTTCGAACAAAAACGTGGACTTGCCTGTAATGCGAGAGCCTGCGGTGAGTAACGGCGGCAGAAAGCTGGAATGAAAAACATTTTCTCAGGCTTTTTGCAGAGGGAGACCTACACATCATCGCGCATATAAAGCTTGTCAGCACACTTCGCTCTCCGCCTGTGATTGTTCTCAATAACCCCTGTTGCCCAGATGAATGATGGCAGGTACTGGATAAAAGCCAGCATCTGCTTCACTTCAGCTAAAAGTCCCTCTGTCTCTCTCTCTCCCACCAACGGTTTCATTCAGTACCATTCAATATCAGGCATCGCTGCACAAACCAGAGCGCGAGTTGTACTAGAGAGAAAAAAAAAAATGGCTTAAGATGAAAGAGCACGTATGATTCGCTCCATCGAGTGTGACCAAGGCAATCTAAAGTGAGGTGTTTGTCAATACGCTGCTCAAAAGAAGAGACTTTAAAGTGTGGAGCAACATTTTATGGCAACTTCTGAAAGCAGATTCGGCCTCACTCGTCTGAAAACGCCGATCAAAAAGCACAAAGACGTCGATTTTCACGCTTTAAATACATCTCCCAGCAGATTTGCATTGCTTTATCGGTGCAGAACTTGCCATAAAAAACACTGTTGCACATCTAAATTAGAGTTGCGTTACAGTTAAACACAAGCACACCATTCAAAAAGATTACCAGGGATAATAAAAATGAGGTTCTTCTCCCACGATTTGACAAAAGAACCTCTGGGGGAAAATATCTGTTTATTCTGCTGATACTGCAGCGTTATATCTACCACAGTATCTTTATCTGCTGTCTGCGCAGCTCAGTGCATGCAGCACAGCTAAATCACACTGCCAGGACTTTTTCTTTCTCTTGTATCTCATTTTAACAAACAGTTTCTCCACCCCACCCCACCCCCCCATCTCTATCTTGATCTTCTCGCTGCCAGCGTGTCTCTCTCTCGGCCTCGTCGTGTTTGTTTGGAGAGTACAGCTCGCCCGGTACGACATGGAAGTACGTCAGCGTTGTTGGCCCGTGCTTTGCAAAAGGCAACAGGAAGAGACTGCTCAGAGAGGGGGGGGACAGGAGGGTGAGGTGAGGGAGAGAAGGGTGAAGTTGTGCTGGAGAGAAAAATATATAAAATATATTAAATTGGAGGGAGGAGACGGGGAGAAGCGATGCACAGTGCAGAACAACACTACAAAGATGTTAAATGTTTTTGTTTTTGGGTCTATCAAGTGCTCCTTAAGGCTCTTTTTCAGATGTATTGCTCTGAAGTCTCTCCATAAACATCCCACTCTGAAAAAAAACCTTGTTTTTTTAGTCTTTTTATCCTCTGGAGCAGCTCATCATGACTTTCTGAAAGCAGTAATTCTTCAAGATAATTCAGTCCATTTCTGCGATGAAGTCTGGAGATAAACATGCGAAAACGTGGCCCAAAGAAACTCCCTAGCAACATTACAAACAACCTGTAACGCTGCAACCAGGCAGAGCAAATACAATGCAACCCCCACTCCTACAAAAATATGATTTTACTGCAGAGATCATCTTATATTAAGGCCAATACAAACTATGTGCAGTATGTCGAAGGACCGGGCTGTTAATGATGCAAGTATCTTGGTGTTTTCAATTATAAAGTGGGCTCAAACAGACCGTGATCAAAATAAAATGCGGTGTTACGCAGATGCATAACATATCAACATGTAAATGAGACATTATATGAAATAAAGAGCCTGCATTAAATAAAAACACCCCCGTCTCTAAGAACGTTCCCTCTGTTGCAGGGCTGCCCCGATTAGGGTCCGGTTGAGGCCAAAGTCGGGCCGCTATAAGCTTAATTTGGCCCTCCAGATGTTTCTAGCAAACAAAAAAATATTAAAATAATTTAAAACACATCACAATATAAACTGATTTTTATGTCGGATTCCTAATTTTACTTATTTTCCTGATCTGAGCAAAGGGTTGGTTGTTTTCCTGAGAATTCGGCGTTGTTGTAGTCATCACTACAGATGAGTCTTCCTCCTACTGCACGCTCTGACTGGCTGCCACCTCTCACACAAACCGAACGGGGTATTTCCAGTTGATGAGAACACGTCTGACAATGCCAATCTTGCAATTTGCATGTGTGAAACCTCGGCAGATGTTGATAGCTCCTATGAGAACATGCCTCTGGTCTTCGAGAACATGCCTCTGGTCTTTCTCTGTCTTTTTCATAAACTGTCTTTGTGCCTAGAAACCATAGAGGTGAGTCCGCGCCGTCTGCATTGTTACCGCAGTCTGAGTAGATGACAACTGAGTCAGTAGCCTGGATCTTTACCAAGCCTTCGGCTGAGCGTAAAGGATGAATAAACAGCAGTTTCTGTGCTGCTCGAGTTCTTTTGGCATTGAACAAGGAGATAATTAGAGTAAAAGCAGAAGTTATAGTCGTCTCTTTGCACGTCGGCCTCTTCATCCCTTTCTCCTGCCTGGATCAGCACTATTGCTTTGATCTTGCTCTTTCAAATAATAAGGCCCCAGGGTTTACTGTACAACGCTGCAGAAAGACTGCGTGTGTGTATGTGAGCGTGCATGCGCCTATGCACATACATGTGTACACACACACTGAAGGTATGTGTTGAATATCTTCTTGCTTGTGTTAGACACTCGCCCAATTTTCCCTCAGGGATTAATTCTTCATTTTCTTAAAACGCTCACTCCACTCTTATTAGCAGAGGACATTGTCGTCTATTAGGGGTTTTTTATTTATTTTCCTGCGGACGCTTAATTGGCATGAAAGTGCCAATTAAGCATTTCTAAATTGCCATTGCAGAAGGTGATGAATTGAATGTCGTTAAGTTTCCTTACATTAACTGCAGAAAAGTAACCGCGGGATGCAAAGCGGTCATTCTGCATTTTTTTTGCTTATTTGACCGTAAACAAACCATAATCTGCAAAATGAAGGGCGGTTTGAGGATTTAGGAGACTTTCAAAACCAGGAAACGTCGATTAAATTATAAAATGTTGAAAGGGCAGTGTTTTTTCCAGCAATTAGAGGCAGGACTATTTCTGGTGTTTTATCAGATTTTGTGTGTCTCTGCTATTGTAAATAACATCATCTCCCCCATCTTGTCTGTCGCTCGCTCTCTGTCGCTCTCTCTCTCTCTCTCGTCAGACAGGATGTTTTGAGGAGGAAGACAGCAGGGTCACGGTCTGATCCAGAAAGCATGATAAAGATCAACCATTTCCTTTTGCATCATATACGTGTGTGTGTGTATGTTAAAGTGTGCGTGCGTGTGCGTATTCTCAACTACACTTTTAAGTGTGCATTATGTCTTAATCAGCGCTGTGTTTGCAGTGTTTGTGGTGAAAATCATGTTTTAAGCTCCGACTGTCGATTTGTAATCACTATCCTTTCCTGTATTTATGTATATTAAGTTCATTTTGTCTTATTTAATAATTAATCTTGTTTTTTCTGTAGTTTAAATTCTCCTCTGTCATAACCTATTTGTTTTTTAACAGCAATGTTAATGTTAAGGCTACATCTATACCAAGCACAGAAGAAGAACTTCTTTGGCAACCGCCAAATTGCGTATGAATAAGCGCCGTATGGGGAAGTGGTATTGCCTTGCGTGAATGTGACTTTCTAATTTGCAAACAAGTAAAACTGCATTATCCGGTTCATGCTCTTACCACAAATACGTATGTAATTTGTGATGTAGGAAATCAGCCTGAGGGCATTTCTCTCAGCAGTAAGGTGTGCTACATTATTTTGGTTTTCAGTTAGTCTGCTGATCATTTTACAGGCTTTAAAAGAATCTCATTTGTCCTCAAAAGGAACAGAAAATAAAGGAAGTGCTGGTCACAGCTGAAGAAAGTCAATGTTGAGGTCTTTAAATGTTTAAAACACAGATGTATTCAGTTAACTGTCGCATTAAAACACAGTGAGGTGACAAAGTCTCATAACTGAGGCAGTTTTTGGTTGAAACGTAACTGTTAAACACAAATTCAAGTGACCAATGGATTAACTGAGTAACTGTTTATTCTTGAAAGTGGTATCAATGCAATAACGTGTGCATTTCAGAGGAAGTAAGGCAGGCGTGAGGGCGGGAGGCTGGACGCTGAGGGTCAGGCCTGGGTTAAAGGAGGGGGTGGGGGGTTTCAGGTCCCAGCCAAAGTGTCTCCTGCAGGAGGTGGTGCGTCGGCGTGGAGGGATTCCCGCTCCTCTGAAGTCTGGCAGCCGGTATCTGGTTACTCCTGCAGGTCTGCCGTGATTACCCTCCACTCACATTCCACAGCCCTCATTTACTGCAGTCCACACGGGAATCCTACAAAGTCTGCATTACACACAAATACACAGACGCACACATAAACACAGGGACCAACATACCCAACGGAGCTGCAGCTGAATGCTAAACCACCGTTTTAACTCAAAACATTCATCTCAAACTACCATGCTCGTCGCCCACACTTCAAATTTCCCCTTCCTTCCCTCACAAACTCTTTGTCACTCGAGAAGCGCAGCGCAACTCCTCAGGAGCTGAGGCCACGACTTCGACTGGAGTTTGTGTTGCCGCCGTAGTGCTAACCTGGTTGTAAAATGCCAGAAATGCTGTAATCCACATGGAGGCGTTTGTCACCTCACACCAAACTGTGAGGGGAGCAGCGGTAATGCGGTGCTTTAGCCCCGGACCTCGTCTGTTACCCTCCTGCTGGAAGGAATGCCGTTGCAGACCCAATCGGCTGCTCGTGCGGCCACGTGTTGCAAAAGCACTTCTGCGATACTGCGTCGTGCACCTTCACAGACGCCATCCAACTCACGACACCACTGCTTGCACGCGCCTGTGCGCTCACGTGTGCGAAGAGGGCATCTCCGGTGCGTCCTGCGCCGTGCCTTCCGCCTCGTACATGAGAGTCATCTTGTCTCCGCGCGCCGCTTCCTTCCTTTGAAAATGAATTTCCCATTGCTTTATTAAAGTCAGCTCTCCGTCAGCGAGTCTGACATCAACATTGTTCCTCTGTGGGGGCTTTTTGGCCTCTGGGAGAAAGGCCCAATAGGACAGAGGACAGCGCAATTCATAATCAAGAGGAAGGCAAGGAAATGGCTCTTCTTGTGTAACGTAATTGAAAAAGAAAAGGGAAAGGATATTGTAGTCATCTCGAGCTTGTCTCGGCCTGATATTGCACCTATCAATCATATTTCACAGGGCACGTTCTGTGTGTTCACTGACATTTCTCTTGATTTATCACAGTAATAATACGCACGTACTATGTGTATAAATATACAGAAAGAGAAGGGGCATCCGAGTGGGAGCTGTATGTGATGATTTAATGTGATGTGATGTGTGTGTGAGGGTGTTGAGGGCGTAATATATAAAATAGGGGGGTCTGTGGAAGAATATGGAAATCTGAACAATCATCTTTTTATTACCAGAATGCATCTGAAGACGAGGCTCCCGTCAGATTTGAGCCTACGGAGGGAAAGTACGAGATGATGAAAAGACAGAGTTTGGCTATCGGTTGACAAAATATTCAATAAAATAATGATTCATTCTCTTTTATCCAGAAAAGAAAGAGCCGGCCTCTGATGAGACTTACATCGCTGGAATAAATCACAATCAATCAATCATTTATTGAGTCGGAGGGGTTGTTTACCTAGTTGAGCTTTGGCAAACACATACGACAGACTTCAAAGTCAATACTGCCAAAGACCGTGACGCTGCCGTGCTGCGGCTGCTTAAATTAACAATGAAATGTAGATATTGTATAAGCTCTCGCTCGATATATTTGATAAACACTTAACATTTGATGGAGACAGAGGGAGAACATGCTCTTCCCTCTCTCTGCACCCTCAGTGACCGCCGTCAGACCGAAACAGCTGCTTTTGCATGAACGCTTCTCTGGCAGTTTGGCAATTTCTGTCAGTTTAATGTTTAAGCTTTGGACTAACGTGCTGTAAAATGGAAATATATATATATATATATATATACACACACACATAGCTGCTGAAGAACAGAGAAAGCTTATGACAAAACTGATTTCTGAGCTGAAGGAAGAGCTAAAATGATTCGCTGATAACTGATTAGACTTAATTAGTGATTTTTCAAGTAAAATACCGAAAAGATCCCCGTAGCAGCTTCTCAGGTTTGAGGATTTGCTGCTGTCCTGTTGTTTAGGGATAATAAATCGAATTATTCTGCCAAACGAGCTGCTTAAGGGGAGCGCACCTTGCCTCGAGGACAGGGCAACGGGGCATTTGTCACTCCTTTCTGAAGGAAAACAGCAAATCAGCAGGTTACTGAACAACATAAGCAGCTGGTAAAGAAAACTATTTCGTCTTCGACTCAAAACTCAAAGGTCTGGGTCCGTTAACGTGGCCACTGACACAGCGGGTGCAGCGGAAGGGTCAGTTGTTGTTTATTTGCCGAAACATGCAACAAGAAATATTCGCGGTAGATTAAAATGTTTGTAAAAGTGCAGGTTGTTCTGTCCTAATCACATCTCATCAAGGTGATTTCTGACCTTTCTCACTGTTGGGCAGCAACTCCCAAGTGGTTTTTGTATTTTTAAAGAGGCCTTCGTCCCCAAGAGTCTCCAATAGCGGCCGAGGATGTTGGAAGTGAAGCAAAACAAACTTCAGGCTTCAAAACGTTCCCTCGGAAACTTATCAAAGACGCCGCGTCCGTGGTTTTCCGCGCCACGAGCGGACGAGCGATGGCACAACAGGAGTTGGCATGGAGATGGATAGGTCCTGGCATCCAGACTCACAAACTCCAATTACAACTGTGAACGGCCCCGCAGTCTTGAGCGTGATCAATACTGGCTCGATATTCATCCCATGGAAGATGCAGGACTTGAAACATTCCTCTGATGACGAGCAGCGAGCAGGATTCTCGCCACCGCCTGCTATTTTTGGTCCCAGTGATTAATATACCGTCTAAATGAGAAACAAGAGCGGCTGTTATTTGAAGCAGAGATCAAAGAGAGTCTAACATACCTACTTTGTGTGTGCGCACATACGTTTCAGCCGCTGACGAGCCTATATTGTGCTTGAGTGTGATTTCTCTCTGTGATTCATTGAGGTTAGGAACAACATGACTGCAGGGCACGCTCGGGCTAAATAAGCATAAGAATGCCAGAAGTGGCTGTCCCCTTCTTTTAACCCCCAACAAACAGATCCAGCCCGTAAACACGGCTAGACTGTCCCCACCCCACCACCTCCATAACCTCCCATCCCGGGCCCCAGCCCCCCTCCTGCTGGGAGCAGGCAGATAGACAGACTGTCTTATCCAACCGCCCGCCACCCCCACCTCCCTCCAGGGAAGAGGAAGAGGGGGATGGAGGAGGGGGGGTCTGGCTTTGTGTCTACCGGCGCTGACGAGGACTTTGTGCGCGTGCATCCCCACATGCATGCATGAAGGCACGTGTGCAGGAATACGTGGACTTATACACACACGAGTACACGCGCGCACACACAAACAGGCAAATAACACACACACAGCACACAAATGCACGGACAAAGCATGCAGGATCCTTTGATCTATTTATACTGCATATATAGGATGTCTCAAACAATAATGCAGTTTAAGATGACTCACATTCCAGACAAATCTAAAACACATTACCTGAACGACAAAGAGGATGTTTACATCAGCTTCAGTGTCGGACGATGTACTAATTAGAAAAAAGTCACTCCTGAAGTGAAAAGGTCAGGGCACATTCACACACAAAGAACAGGCCCCAGCAGCCCCCACTGACCCCACCCAGACGAGCTCGCAAGGCCCCACCTACAGAGCACGACGCTCCTCATCCTCCCAACCCCCCCCAGGTCTGCACACACACACTAACACACATATAAATATTCTTAAAAACACAGCGCTATGGGCAGCATGGGCGTGTTAACCACAGACAAACCACATGCGGGTTTGATTCTTACAAAAGGACTGTCCAGCGTGCAGGCGACTATCAGCCTGCACGCTCTCATTATGTTGTGGGACGGGGATGGTTGGACCGACGTGGCATTCGTGTCGGCGTGATATGGATCCGCTTCACTGTCAAAGAACGGTTTCAAAAACATTTTATGTCCATGTTAACGCAGCGGTCGCATGCTTGTGAGTGAAATGAAAGAGTAATGGGTTCCTATGATTCTTCCTCTTCTACGCGCTGGAGTGCAGCTTCCCAGGCTGACTGCAGCGTAGGAGATGGGGGTTAAAAGCCAAAGTCCTTGTTATGGGCAAAAAATACATTTTCAAGTTCAAGTGAAGCTACAATCAAACTTTAAAAGGTCTGAGCCGGTCAAATCAAAGCGCTACATTCCTTACAGTCTTAAAAATGTACTTTTATACTTAAAAAGCAACCACATGTGCGCGCCTGTCTGTTACTGAGCACATCAGGGCCTCAAATGTGGAAGATACCAACTTGATTTGTCCAACTGAAACTGCCGAGGCTGCGCATTAACCGTTGATAATGCGGTAAAGATCGTTTGACACGCAGCGTGCGTTACGGGAAAGATCACAGCAGCCAGTTGCTCTTTCAGTGTACGTAGTCAACGTTTTCCCACTTGGGCGATGCGCAACGGCACTTTGCGCCAAAACAAAGATGAAAACACATCTCACGTGCGTCCACCAGACATTAAACAACAATGGACAGGTGACTGAGCAGATAATCAATAAAGAAAACCACCTAAACTCAGATTGTGTCTGTCTGCGCAAACACAACTTTTAACCGGGTGTGTTTGACTCACCTTACGTCATGACGCAGGCCGTTGTCCTGCCTTTCGTGGAGGTAAAGTTGTCAATAACCAGGCGATAACTCGTGTCATGTTCTCCATCTTTTATCTAAATCGCATCGTAAGTCTTTATTTTGATCTTTAATCCATGTATATCACCGTCACCGGGCGGCTTCACGTCAGAAAACGCCGATATTGTCTCGATTGCGGGGGTGTCATACCGTTTCCCACCACACAGGCTGCGAAACGTGTATGTGCCGTTACAACCCAGAGGGGCGCTGTTTCACCCATTTAACGGGATTCAATTAAAAGATTAGGATAAAAGAGTTAAATGTCTTTTCATTATAATTACAGTAATACTTAATTGAAATAATAAGGGAGCCTCATGTCCTGGACGACAATATACCTCATTTATAGGAAACAGAAGAAACCCGGTTGCCGGGATTTTAATTCATGCAGTTAAAGTGTTAAATTATACTTACTGGAAATTACAGCCAGGGCTGTGTTGAAAAATATCAAAGCCTTTATGCATAAAAAACATTTAGAGTCTAATAAAACTGTAACCAGGTTATAAAATACTCAAGTGTTTTTCTTAGAAGCCGCTCACAGAAACAGCTTTCATGCCCGGTATAGATGGACGTGCTGACTGGGGACACGGCGCAAATCTGTAATAGTTTTAATGGAATTATAGTTGGGCAGAATCAGGGTCACCCCGTCTGAGGGAAGTCATGGATATAAGGCCATTCCTGTCTCTCTCTCTGTGTCACACACACACAAAGCTCCGAGCCGCTTTAGTTGTATTAGCAGGGTTAGGGATTACGGTTGTGAGTGGGTGCAGACGGCCATGAGTTTAAAGTGCATGATGTCAAGGAACAGGGTCCCACCACGTGGCCCAGACCCCTCCTGGTGAGCTTCTACTCTACGAGTCTTCATTGTGGTTTATTGTCTTTGTCGATAAAGTTTTCTATTTGAATTTTAAAGGAAATACAAAGATGCACAAAGACATGTGGGCACGGTCGTTGATAATGGAAAGGGTATAAATATGCATCTTTGATTGAGCTTTTGATGCTTCAAGGTTTTCCTAAGCGCCGTCGAACCGAGCGTAGGATGGGGGTTGGACGGCGTGGAAAGTGGGTCTTGTGAATGTAGGTCTTTGAGACAGTGTGTGTGTGGGTAAAGCAGGCTTACAGTAGTAATCCTCTTCACAGACACCCATCTGACTAGCAACAGGACGAGGCCCAGACAGACGCACGCACACGCGCACGCACGCACGCACGCGCGCACATTAAGGTTTTGTTAGAAGGAAATCTATTTGGTTTTGTCTTGTTTTTAGAAATACAATAGGTCAGAAATGGGTCATCGTCTCTAATCGCATGCTCAGGCCGCCTCTCTGCTGTCTAACGCGTCCAGATGAAGCTGTAGTCTTCCAGGACGCTTTCCACACGTGTTCATTTCCTCAGGTGTGGCACCGAATTCTTTGCGTGATTGTTTGATACGTTACAGTCCTTCGTTTTATCGGCCATTACAATGAAGAGGCTCCTCCAGGAAGCCGGACCCTCTGTTGACTTTATTGGTTCCTGAAATTTGTCATTACTGCTTCCTGGACGTGATATCATCAGCCGGTTAATGACAGAGAGGAAGAAGGGACATGGGTCCCAAAAATAACTCAGAAAAAAAACAGACGATTTTAAAAGGCGTAATGAGCCCGTAAGAGCGGGGGGGCGGCGGTGAGTTATGACTCTGTCACAGTCTGACTCACTTTGTCTCAGAGGGAAACGCTTTTACAGTCCGCAACATAACATCAAAGTCCCTCGGTGGCACGGAGATAAGCCGACGTCGACTTGGGTCATAACGATGACGCATTATTAGTCACCAAAACTCAATCAGAACTGAATTGACGTGGATCTCGTCGAACAGTACAGTTTGGATTATGCACAACTGAATGAAACTTTGCTAAAACCCAAAGACGAAACATCGACGGGACGAGAAATATTATTTGTTTTTGTTTTTTTTATTTTGGCATTTCTTTGTTTTGCATTTATATTAAGCAAAGTGCATCTTATTTTCTTTTTCTCATCAACACATTGCACAATACATAAATAATGATGCATATAAAACGTCTTCGTATTTACAATTAATAATATATTTATATATATATATAACATAAAATACATTTTTCGCTTCTTATTTTATTTAATTAAATCTTAGTCATTTATTAAACAAAGTCCGTCAGAGTCGTATACTTTCTTCTTCTTTTAAAACGTTTCTCTTTTCTCCGTCTGAACCTCCGGAACAGGAAAAACAAAAGGAAAAGTGGGTGTAGTCCGTTCGTGAGGCGGGGGCAGAAGAGGCGAGGAGGGTGAAGAAGAGGAAGGCTGCTGCTATCGGGTGTTGAAAATGACTTCCAACCAGCACGGGCAGCTACTGATGAACTGTCTGGTGTAGCACTGTCCCCAGCCTTTCACAAAGCTTATCTGCACCGTGAAGCCCGTGCGCGGCTGCTGCGTGAACTCGTGGTCGTTCGGCCTCTGCAGGCTGCCGGCCTTGTCATAGTCAAAAGCTTTGATGGAGAAACCGGGGAACACCTTGTGCACCAGCAGCGTGCGCGAGTCCGGGTTGTCCAGTGTGGCCGACTTAATGAAGATGGGGTAGCAGCTGCGGTTGTAGACCCACACCCCGTCTGGCTCACGCGTCAGCTGGATGCCATAGCCAATCTTGGCGCGCACCATCTGCACCAGCTGGGACTTGTTGTCAGAGCAGAGCTGGCCCAGGCAGAAGCCGTTCCCCTGAGGTAGATCATAGAAGATGTCCAGAGAGGGCTCCTGGACCGAGTAGAGGCGCCCGACGCGTGTCTTCTCCTCCCAGTATGCCACCACGCACCAATGGGCCCGATCGCCAGACTCCTGCAACGCCAGGGAATCTGAGGAAGGAGACAGGGAGAGAAGGAGATGGTCAGACCTGCGGGAAGGTGCACAGCAAAGCGTGGTGACACTCAAGTTAAACATGGGGATCAAGGAGCAAAGAGAGGAGGGAGAGATGAGAGGCTGCACCGAAGTTCTCAAACATCACTACTTCTTCCTTATCCCTGCTTTGGGAAAGAGAGACTCTGCTTTAGTCGAGAGCCAAAACTCAACTGCCATCCTCAATTTCTGCCATACAGGAAAACCATGTTGGAATTCCTGGACCTCAGACAAGAGCAGCAACTCGGAGACACTGGCAGGCAAGCGTCCACACGCAGTACAATATTTGTCTAGGCATTAAATGCTTATCTTCTGTCTGGCTCGCTGTATTTTTGTAGCATCGTGGCCAACAATGTGGTGACGTCAGCTGACTGCCCCGATCGTCTCTCCGGAGGAAATTAGACACCGCCTTTCGAATCCTCCTGCCGAGCGACGGCGAGCGGCGTTCGCGCGGGCACATGAACCATGCCCCTGACGGGCAGGGGCAGGCCGTTAGCTCTCAAAACCCTGGTGTCTGAATCGTTGACAAGCTCGGCCTCTCCAGTCTAAAGTTTCCCCTGAGCGTAAAAGAAGTGTAGCGTTGGCCACACTCCAGTTTCCACCCCGCTCCCCTCAATACGAACACACACACACACACACACACACCCCTCCTCCAGTCTCCCTTCAGTGTGCCTCCCGCGCCGTCCCTCTCCCCCTTCATATCTCTATTCCACAGAAATCTGGCTCCCAGCTACTCCCAGCTAGAAAAGTGGGAGCCAGTCAGGCGCGAGGGAAATAGAGGGAGACGGAGAGAGCGCGAGAGGAAAGACAGAGGGGGCGGGGTGGGGGAGAGCAGGAATGCCTCTCACATATTTCGACTGTTACTTTTGCAACTTTGCTTCCTCTCCTAATTTGTTTTAAGCGTCTCTCTCTCTCGCCGCAGCGGCGTCCATCAGCAGCCCTTCACGCCTCCCCTCTTCTCTTCCTCTCACACACACGCAAACACAAATCCAGCGCCGATGAAAGACACATTCAAGGGTTAAGAAAGAGGGGAAATATACGTGAAGGGGGGGGGGAATGAACAGAGCCCCCTCTCAGAGACGTCTCAGTTCCCATCCGACCCCAGCCTCGCCTCCCCCCATGCCTCCCCCGTCCTCGTTTCATCTGGCGGTAGCTGTGAATGTAACCGGTAATTTGGAAGGTCCCGTCTGAGACGAACTGCGACGTTAATGCGGCAGGATCTCTGCCGGCCCGAGCGGACTCACCGCGGCCTGTCATTAGCCTTCATTAGACGCAGGGAGAAGGAGGGGAGGGGGGAGAAAAAGACAACACTGGGAGAAAAGAGACAGAAACAGGGAGGAGGGGAAGGGAGGCGAGGGAGGAGGGGGGAGAGAAAAACTAAAAGCATGCCTTCCATAAAACAAGAGGGGCTGTGTTCTTTGAAGTTGGTCAGAGCCGAGCCTCGGGGAGTTTATCGTAAATCCGTCCTCATGGGGTGCTGGGGGAAAACTAAGCACCCAGCTATCTACCTTAGACTAAATGGAGGAGAGGAAAAAAAAAAAGCATTTATCTTCGAGATAAGAGACAGAAAGTGTCTTTTGTGTCTCGGCGCTGACGTCAGAGGCAGAGGCTCCGATCCTGGCACTGGCCTTTTGCTCTCGGGCCGCGTGTACGTACAGGAACAGCCGGGGTTGATAAGGATAAAGATGCGTTTGGGCTTTCTTAACAGCTGACAGAGGGCCTGCTGGTGGAGCTCACCTGTGGGGCCCTGTGTGTGTGTGTGTGTGTTTGTTATTGCTGAGAGAGACAGGGCCTGGCGTCAGAGGTCATTAGAGCGGCTGCCTGTCTGAGCCTGTCATTGCAGCCTGAAAACACCCTGCTATTCAGGACTACACTAACTGCCCCGCTTCCCCTCCCTCGTCGCCTCTCCTCTCCTCTCCTCTCCTCTCTTCTGTTCTCTCCTCTCAGAAACTCAGGGAGAACCACAGAGGAGAGAAAAGCGAAGGGAGGACAAGAAGCACAGGGTTGAGGAGAGACAGAAAAACAACAGAGGGAAATATGTTGGCCAGCACGTTGTTCTCATGCAGAAGTTGCAATTAGCAGCATGCAGAAATGCTAATTTGCAAGTTCAACCAAAGAATAATCATCCAAAACGCGCCCATCTAAAGAGGGTCACGGTGCAACTTAGACCCTCCCTGATTGGTGAATGGCAAAGTCTTTTAAACTATGTGCCCCCAGTTGCTGGGACATCATCATGACATCATCAGGGGGCGGGTTACAGATGTATATTTCGGTAACGTCTGAACACCTGGGAATCGATTTACTTTCTCGCTCTGTGGCAGCAGCCACCCTGAATCCTGCCCGTTCTCCGCAGTCGGATAAGACACAGGCTGAAAGCTAATTTGAGGGAATATATATTTATAGCTGCACCGTGCTGTCCAGCTCGAACTGCGCCCGCAGGTAAACAAAACCAAAACTTTTTTTTTTTTTTCCTGGGCCGATCAGTATGTCAGCAGAGAGGCAGCGAGACAGGCAGACTCCTCCATCTGTGGGGCGCAGCCTTGTGAAGACTGTGTTCACAGCTTGTCCTGACAGCAGATGAGCTTACACCTCATGAGTAATGCCGCCGAACACATAACCGCTAACACACACACACACACACACGTATAGACACACGCGCGCACTAAATGTGAGTGGCCCAGCATCAACACACCTTGTTCCAAGTGCAAGGCTCATTTAACTGAATTTTAATTTTTAACACGTCGCGTGTTTGCGTGTGCGGTGTCTGCTGGACGCGCTGCTCGTGTTACGGTCTGACACTATTTCAGGTGCCTCTCGCATAGGTGTGTGTGAGCGAGCGCGAGTGTGCATGTGTGCGTGTGTGTGTGTGTGTCAGACGCTGTCGTCAGAGTGTCTGCGCCCAGTCCGTCTGTCCTTGGAGCTGCGCGTTTTCCATCAGCTCCGACCTCATAACACTCGGGGAGAGCTGTCTGTCTGTACATCTGTCTGCTTTCTGGATGTCTGCCTATCGACGCATTAGTCCGTCTATCTGTCTGCCGCCCCACCTGCTCGTCTGCTCTGCAGCCTTTCAGCCCGTGCGTCTCGGGCTTCTCCTCGCTTGGAGATAAGCGGGCTTGCTGGCAGCCTGAGGCCATCTGTCGCTGCGGCCTTTTCTGCTCTGCTCCAGTCAGTTGTCTGCTGCTGGTCTGTCCCAGTCTGGTTTGTCCCATGGGGGCACCACACGCGCAAACCCCCATCCAAAATGCAAAGAGAAAGACTTTCCCCGCTGCTCCAACGCGAAGCAAAGCACACTGAGAACTCGCTCGCTGCTGAAATGCTGCGGCAGGTTGTTGCAGACCGCATCATGTGATCACAGATGACACCCCCCCCCCCCCCCCAAATGCAAGAAAGTGCAAGAAGCGGCTGGCGGGGGAGCTTATGTGGATGTTAGCCATTAGCAACATTGTGCAAACTAAAACAACATATTGCTCCCCTGTTTTCTAGGTATTTAATGGATGATCAGCTTATGGTCTGCAGGGTAGGGGGGGGGCAGGGGGGAGATTGTAAATACCCCCCCCCCCATGTGCAATGCAAAATATTTAAATCGCAGCACAAGGAGGGCAGAGTCGACGAGTGGACACAGACAGCGAGCTCCCCTGTGGATTTTAATGGTCCGAGGTCTTAAAGAGTGGACGCCGCGCTAGCTGAGACAATTGGACTGAAGGGAGGAGGGACGGCTGAGAGGAGGTGGAGAGCAGGAGGAGGAGGAGGAGGAGTGGGGTGGGGTGGGGTGTGGGGGCAGACTGGGTGCTTCTCTCAGGGCCAGAAACACAGTCTGGAAAGGTTAATCATTACCTCTGTCTGACTCCACACACACACACACACACACACACACACACCAGGTCGCTACTATACTTAGAAGTCAACACAGTCACAGAGTAACACGCCTACACCTTCACACGCACACACACACACAATTTTCAACCTTCACTCCTGGACACAACACTATCAACATCGGTAAATAGTGAGGAGGCTCCTGAGAACTGTCTCGTATCGATCCCTAAGAGCCCTGTACGTGTGTGTGTGTGTGTCGGCTTAGACGTGCAATGACCCGGTCGTCATCAGACACACACACACAGCGGCAGAGGCGAGGAACGGGGGAAGGCATGAAGGAAACAGCTCGAGGGGGAAGGAAGGACTCTTCATGGTGCCTTATTTTCTAAGTCAACACCCTCACTCGAGCTGGGGAAAGTCTATTCCAAAGGTCAAGGGTCACCCTGGAGGCATTCCTTTTGTTCTCTCTGCCATGCCGTGTATGTTCGGCCCTGCGTGTGTTTCTGTCTGTGAAGGAGGCATGTGCATTTCTTTCTCCCCGTGTTCACACACAAAAAAATTGGTTGCATTGATATTTAAAAAAAAAAAAAAAAAAACAAGCCCTCAACATGTTCACTTCACTTTCTTCGGCGGTGAGAGAATTCAATGGCAGGCGACCCCTTCAGAGAGAGAGGTCGGCCCGCTCTGCGCGGCGAAGACAGCGGCGTGTCCTTGTCTCGCATCAATGCAACATCACAGCCTCGTATGTTTAGGCCAGGCTGATTGTGATTGTGAGGCTAAAAGGTGTTTATCAGCTGCACTGCTGGTCTTTAAGACTACGACGGCAGTTTAGCATCACCCTCCCACCCGTCACATCCTCTTTATCCCACGCACTGTCCTCCCTGCGTTATGCTAGTAGCGGCTAATGTAGCCTCGAGCGGCTAGCCTGCGGCAGGGCTGAGGAGCAGACTGCAGGGCGCACTTTCAAAACTTTGCACAGCCCGATCAGGAGCCACAAAAGCTTTTTACACAACTCTCACAAATGCCTTAAAGCGTGTGTGTAAAGGAATAAATGAGAAATGACATAGTGTTCACCCCTGGTAGGTGGACAAACAGACAGATAGATGGCAGTGGGTTCAGTAGCTGACAGAGGAAGTGCCTCTTTAGGGTGGCGGGTTACGTAAGCACATGTGAAGTCCTTTCCTCCACTTCAGGAAACCTAAATAAGCCCTGATGGCAGGAAAACCACACAGGGGAGTGGCACAGTTTCGCTATCTACAGATCTGTCTCCTCGCAGAAACGCAGATAGAGAGAACGAGTTGCAGACACGCCATCTCTAACATGAACCATCCGGCCACGACCCGGGAGAAGATAAGGAGAAGAAACGGCGCGTGTTTTCCTGATGCCTGCGTCTACAGTATAATTTTCTCTGAGTGGAAGTTTCTCCTATAATTACATGATCCACATGTCTTGATGTCGCTCGGGCAATGCCTTTTTCCTGAGTTTGAGATAAAATACAGGAGTGTTTCATGATCGATTGAACTTTGGCTCCACATCATCACAAAATGATCAACTTTCTATATGTTTTTAACTTCATTCATTCACCGCAAACTCCTCCTTCCTGCTCCTGCTGAGTTATTATTCCAACACTTCATCCACTGACCCCCCTCCAGGCCCACACACACACACACACACACACACACACACACACCTACAACGATCCCCCTGCAGCCCAGATTTCCCAGGGTGACAGGACAAATAAACACAAGCTCGCTGGATACAAGGTGCCAGGCCGGCTGTACTGATGTCATCAGCTCACTTCTGCACACACACACACACACACACGCGCGAGTCGGAAGATCACTCACAGGCTCCGTATCTCTGAGCCATTTACATACACACACACACACACACACACGGTGTTACGGACAGATGGACAGACAAGCCGAGACAATCACACACATTGCCGAGGCGCTAAAACACCGTGGGAACCAAATAACAGAAACACTGCAAACAAAGAGGCAGACAACCAGCAGAGCCAGTTGTGTTCGGCCCCAGCTTTTGTTGTGCCGTCGCTGTGTTATTAATAATTATGTACCTGTGTGTGTGTGTGTGTGTGGTTACACCAGAGCGGGAGTCTGTGATAGAGATGTGGCTACTGACAGGGCTGAGATAAAACACACACACACACACACACACAGGCACCCCTCCAGTCTGAGCACACAACAGACAAACTGACTACATGAATGAGCAGGCGGGAGGGTGGAGACAGCGGGACTGTGTGTCACACAAGAAATCTGACACACACACACACACACACACACACACACACACACTACAGGTTTACAGGAATGTGTCTCCACTTATTTCCATTTCCGTCTTTATCCTGCTACACGAGGGGTCTCCCTCCCTTCCTCCTTCTCCTCCTTCACACACACACACACGAGCGCGCACACACACACACACACACACACACACTCCCACTCTCTTTCATATCTTCATACATTGAGGTAACGTCAAAATCCACTTCCACAGAGTGACTCCAAACCAAAACAATGTTCATCTTGTTCTGGGCTTCCCTCCAGCTCTGGCTCGGAGCCAAATCCGCATAACCCACCTTTTCTATCGACCGTGCTACGCTAAGCTAGGCTAACGTTTTGAACTGCATTCGCTAGTTTGACGCGACACATCCGCAGCACAAACCCGAAGACATGCAAGCTAGGCACTCTTTTCTTCTGCCCTCTCCTTTCTTCCTACATCCACCCCTTCTCTCCATCCTCCTCTGTCTCCGCGTGCTGTTTTTTCGATTTGTGCAGCATAATGACACAGGGTGGGGAACAGAGGACGGCCAAAACCAAAATTAAGTCCCTTGCCAAGAGGCGGCTTGGCTGCCGCGCAAGGAGAGGAAGTGGGGAGTAATGAGAGATCCTGGCCCGGCACGGAGCGGCCCGGCTCTGCTCTGCTCAACTCGCTGGCTGAACACACAGCCTCCAAATTACAGAGAACAGAGCAGAGCTGCCGGCCATCTCTCCCTCCACCCAAAGCCGCCATCTTCTCTCCCTCCTCATTCCTTCCTCTTACTGTTTTCAACCAAAGCAGAGATGGTTTCACGGCGAGGACAGTGCGCTCAGCGGCGAGAGGCCGCACATTTCTATCTTTTTGTAAAACCAACGCTCGGTTTCTTCCTCTCCTCTCTGATTCACTCCCTCCTGCTCCTCTGGCCGGTGCACTCCAGTGTTTGTTTTCTGTCACGACGAGGCCTCGGCTGCCTCCCTGTCCGCTCGCCTTTTCCTCAAAGACATGAGGTCATATCCTGCGCAGCCCTTTCCTTTTCACTGCTAACCCAAACAAGGCAGGAATGTGAGAGAGAGAGAGAGAGAGAGAGAGAGAGAGAGAGACCGTGGAGACTGAGGGCGCTCTGTTTCAGACCTGAGCTGACGACTGCTGGAAGTCAGCTCGCGAGAAAAGAAAAGAAAAAATTGTAAGATCGTGTCAAAACACGGAGGATTCGTAGTTTGAACCTCACTTCCTGTTAGAGAAAACCCCAAAAGAACCTTTTCTCTCACCGGGTTTGCACCAAAAAATGGGCCGTTTCTTCGGGGCCTTCCGCTTGACAGCAGATCTCGTTTGATTTAATGAGCCGAGGTGCCAAGACTAAATTTAATCTCTGCCCGAGCCCCTGATGAAGGTTATACCTCCAGCCGATTCACAGGATGACTAATTGACTGACTGAAGGGCTGGCCGACTGTCTGTCGAGCGAGGTGACTGGCTGGTGGTATAAGAATACAACTCAGCCTAAATTTAACCTGCAGTGGGAGGAAGCGCCTGTGTGACAGTCGGCCGTGCGCCAGGGCTCGCACCAGGTCATTCTATCTGCCTGCCTGTTGTGTACGCGTTGGTGTGTGTGTGTGTGTGTGTGTGTGTGCGCGCGTGCGTGTGTACGTGTCACCGCAGCCCGACTGGATCCTCTTACACACAGGCACTCCGGGTCAGTCCCCGATGGCACCAGCAGGCACGCCACCGACACACAAACACACACCGATGCTACACATCCAGTGAGAGCTTGGCACGAACAGACACCTATAAATCGCCTTTAGAGAAGAGAACATGCATGTACACGCTGCGTCTGGGTATTGATCTCCAATACATCCTAAGATGATCCAAGCAGAATATGTCCCTGTCGCCAATAATCACAAACTATTTAAAAAGTGCAGAAATCTGGCGTTTGATGTCTGGTTAGAGTCAAACTGTACCAGACTTAATTCAGAAATAAGCCAATTTTAGACACGTTTATCATGTAACATCATTTGGATTCCTTCAAGTGACATGAAAGTGAAAATATGTCTTAATTTCTGAAAGTGTTTACACATTTACAGCAGCAAAACTCAGTTAATGCAGCGATATAACGGCCCGTCCCCAGGCACACACGTCCGCGCTTCGTCCCACAGCCTAAAACTCTCTCATTCAAGAAAGAACTTGACCTCTTTGAGCCCGACGAGGTGGACGCGGGCGCCACCTGAGCTGCCCGTGAACGATCTCATCTCTAACAAGTTTAAATATTACTTAACGCTGCGCAGATTCATGACCAACAGTCCAGCGCCCGCTTGAACCTGGCCCGATCTCCCATTTCCGCAATCTCTCTCTCTTCAGGTCCCGGGTGAACCCAAACCCCTGAGCTAAGCCCTCACCCCCAGCTCAAACCAAGATCAGCACCCCGACGCCCAGCCCCAGGCCTCCAGCCATCGAACCCTCCCCCCCTTCTCTCCTCTCGTCTCCTTTCTCTTCCCTCCTCTCTGCTCTGTTCCAAGCTGATGACGTGAGCCAGCGAGAGGAGCTTTGGAGCTGGTAGCCTGGCAGGCAGCCTAGTTTGCATTTGCGCTTGTCGCTGTCGCAGCTCACTTAACTCCTTCCAGCCTGGATGATCTTGGCTTTTTCCAGGGAGAATGTAAAACAAAACAGGCGAGGTGCAAGAAGAGGATGCTGCCTCTCACCCCTGACTGTGTTTTCTCTTGGATGAATGTGTATGCCTTTTCTTTTTCTTGCCAAAGTACAACTCCAAAGCTTTCCCAATTATTAACTGTGCAATGCATTAAAAACAAGGAGTGACGGTACAACTCTGGCTGACTTCAAATGTTTGCCACCCTCCTCTCTCTCCTTCCTCCTCCTTCCTCTCTGTAAATATGTCTGGAGAAGAACATAAAAAGGGCAGAGTGAGTGAATTAGAAGGTCAGCACCGGGCCTCTGGGAGAGCCATGTTTCTTTTGTCAGGGCCCCAGAGGGAGGGAGCAGAAGGAGGGAGGCAAGGAGAGAGGGAGGGTGCGTGAGGAGGAGGGGAAGGAGGCACGGAGCTGTCTTTTTTTTTTCTTCTTCTTCTTCTTCTTCTTCTCGGGGCTTGCCAGGGAAATCATCAGGGGGCAGAGTGCTTCGGCCATCCCGCCCCGGGCCTTTCTACCTCTACTGCTTTTCACTGAGGAGGCCCATTCAGTGGAGCGCTGGCCACCGCTGCCATGTCATCCTCGCCAGGAAGGAAAACAGGGGAGGTGGTGGAAGGAGGAGGGCGGCGTGTGCGTGTGTGTGTGTGTGTACGCCTTGCTGAGGGAGGGAAGGAGTAAGGGAGGGAGCACGGGGGCGCCTGTTAAGACTCCAGTTCTTGGGTTTCACAGTTTGAACTGGGTCTAAAATGTGTCTTTGGTTAGTGCACACAGGCAGGACTTTAGTGTCCATGTGAAGGTGCAGAGGTGGAGGAGGAGGAGGAGGAGAGACTGACTTTTAGTTCCTCTGTTCTTGTAAGCACTGCTACAATCTCTTCCCCCATCTGAGGACACACACACACACACGCATGCAGCAGGCTACCCCTCCCTCCCTCCCTCCCTACCACCAAACAAAGGAGGGGGGAAAATGGGCAGCCAACACCAACTGACATAAAACAGGCTTTAAAGGCCCAGTAATGAGAACCATCTGAGGCAAAAGGAAAAGCAGGGAACAGCACAGAGCAATCTGAGGCAGCGGAGAGCAAACCCTCTCTCTCTCTCTCCCTCTCGTGAAACACCATCTTATTCTGTAGCCTGCGGACAGGGCGCTGGGTAAGGGAAGGCAACGCTGCCAAGGGGGATTATGGGAGAAAAGCTGAGGAAGCCCGAAACACGTCCTGCATGAGAGATGGAAGAAAGAAAGGCGCCTGTGTCTCGCTCTTATCCGCACACCGAGCCCAGAGGAGAGCTAACTGTCCACAAAGACGTCCCCTGTACGCACAAACACACCCAAACAAACACTCGCATGTCAGTCGGAGCCTCTTTCTGCTGCTTTTTCCTTTTTTTTTGCTGTTGTTGTTGGGTTGGTTTTTTTTGTCATCTCCCCCACAATACCGCACGCAAAGAGCCGATTCTTCTCCAAACAACAGCTCGGCGTGTTTGTCTTCCATTACAACACAACACGGAAAGGGATGAGAGGGGAGCGGGGAGAGGAAGAGGAGAAAGAGAGGAGCGTTGTTTCAAAAGAGCCAGGAGGGAGGAATTTATGTGGATGTGGGAGAAATGCACCACCTCCTCCTTCACTGGCCCTTTTTTTATTGCAGAGGGGAAGCAGGGGCCCCCACAATCACTGCCTCATCATCACAAGTATGGAGTGGAGATGTGTTTTGGGAGGAATGCACGGGAGAAGGGGAAGGAAAACAGAGGCTGGGAAAAGAGAGGAACAGGAGGGAAGAAGACAAGAAAATGGGAATAGGAAATCAATTTGTAAGGATATTTACCTGAAAGCCCCACAGGGGCCGAGTATGTCGTTCCCCCAGTATCGCTGGATGAAGGTCCAGAGTCTGGAGAATCTAATGGAGACACAGACAGAGAGAGAGACGTTGAATTAGCACCGTGTGTGTCCGTGTGTGTGTGTGTGTGTGAGGGCAGAAGGCAAAGCAGCAGCTGTGAGACCGTCAATCACTCCGGTGAAATCAATGCCTAATGAAGACGCTGACGACGAAGCTCACACTCTCGCACACACAGAGAGGACTTACAGAGGAGAGTCTCTTACACCCCTGATAATCCCCCATAATCCACTGCTTCAGGAGGAACGTTAGCCCCGCATCTCGGCACAGACGAGCTGCTGATCTGGAAAGGAGCCGTATTCTTCCCGCTAATGACGGAGGCGAGAGGTTCGGGCCGGAGACTTCTGATCTCAGCTCAATAAATGAGGCGCAGATCAAATATTAGCCGACCGTGAGCGTCTCCGCTTTAAATAGAGACCCAAAACCGGTCTGATCTTATTCCCGCTCCTACAAAATCTGAGCGTTCACCGCCGACAGCAGAGGTAAAATAAGTTATGTACGTGTTTGTGGCTGCCGCCCTTGGCAGACAGAGCTCGGAGGGGCCTTGAAAGCTGCTCGCCGTAAATTTCCTTTAACAGGCAGACGAGAGAGAGAGAGAGAGAGAAACCACTCATTCTCTCACTCTCTGCCTCTCTTTGCATCTGAATGCTCGGCTCCCACTAAGACTCGTAATGTAGACTAGTTTCAACATGACACCTGAATGGAGCTTTAACAAAACCGCTGTGTGCGCCGCGCTGCGCAGCACGCCACTGGGAGCAGGCTAGCTCTGCAGCAGAGCCGCCGCTGGTAGCCCGGCACTCACTAATGATACATTCCTCTCGCTGCACGTCAACGCTGCGCTACACCTACTATCCGCTGAACCACAGTGTGCGGCGGGGGTCACCTCCACTCTGACTGAATTATGACTGTAAAGTGCAGCTTTTTCCGATGGTTACGTTGCCTAAAAAAAAAGCAAAAAAAAAAAGCAGCTGCTCTAATTTGAAGTTTCAACAAATGCCAAATGCAGTGGATGCAAAACGAAGAGGAGGAGGAGGAGGAGGAGGATGGTTCCTGTTGAATACTTCCTCTCTCCGTCTCATTGGTCTCCTGTTTGACCGAGCAGAGCTGCAGTCGCTAGAAAGTAGTAAAGAACCATCCACCAGAGTGGGTTTCACTGCCCGCTCTCCTCCCTGCCACCCTGCCCCCTGGTCCGGACGCGGACCGTGCCGCTGTGGTCGCACTAACGAGATGCACGGGCATAGCCCAACCTGCCTCGCTTTCATTGGCTGCCAGGAGCCTTGCCCCAGTCTCCAGGGCAACAGTTCACAGCTGACCACATGGGCTGAGGGGGCATCAGAGAGAAGGAGCCAAACAGTGTGTGATTTATATTCCCCAGAGCTGAAACAAGGTAGCGTTTTACGTCTCGGCTGCTTTCATATTGACCGCTGCTGCTGGAGCGGACAGGCACCCTGACACACATAACCCCACTTCCTGCTCGCTGGAATCATAAAACCATCATCATAAAATCCAACACTCTTCCGCTTCATGCAGATTTTTTTTTTTTTTTGCCTTCTAAAAGTTAACCATGCAGATTTTCTGAATGTCACGATGATTTGAAATGGCCTAATGTAAAGCAAATACAGAGCTGGTATGGAAACTGTAATAGCCTGCAGTAATGGGAAGGTTGATGATTGACAGCTCCCTGAGGCCTCAAGGGAAAAACCCCTGTCTTTCTGCATGATAAGCTCCTCTGTCCTCCGTGTGTGTGTGTGTGTGAATGCGCGTGCATGTGTGTGTGCGTGTACCCTCCAGCCTGCTCCATTGTCCTATTAATATATGTTGTCTTTCACCCTGCCTCGCCAATTCAGAAGAGCGACAGAGTCCCCTTTGATTAACCACAACTGCAGCTGCACTGAATGAACGCTACCAAATGAGGAAATAGCATGACAGGTGAGCCAGACTCTGCTGCACGTAAACACTAAAATGCATATTAAAACCTTTTCTCTAAAAGAAGTATCCCACGCCTGGTTCTGTTCACGTTGGCAGCATTTAATTCCCACACAGTGAAACCAATCTGAGGTTTTTGTTTTCTCTTTTCACTTTGCTCTGAGAGGGGAAACAGGGTGGTAACATGAGTTGTATAACCATTTCCTTTGTCTGCATCCAGCTTGCATTTCCTATTTACCTTCTTGTTTCCTTTCATCACTGGGAAGGTCTCCATCTGAACTTGTACAAAGAGGCTATGCTGCAGCACTTCAGATACATTCTGCTCCTATCTAGGGCTTTGCAAATGCTCTTCAGGTACAGCCTGGTAAATAAAGGCTGATAGAGGCAGGCAGGCAGGCAGACAGACAGATGGGGGGCTCTGAAGAGCAGCTGCAGCTGCAATGACTTCCTATTGTTTCCACTCACTGAAAGCCACTTTCTCCTTCTCCTGACTAACTGGCTGGCTCGTCGGCAGACCGGTCATTGTTTAACCCGGAGCTTTTCCTGCACTGACGGACAGCAAGACGGCGCAAAATGAGCAAAAGGAGAAGTCAAGAACAACGGCGGCTCTTAAAAGTCCTGCACCCAGACCGCGCACTTCTATCTCTGTTGCTCTCTCTCTGTGACACGAAGAGAAACTGTTGAGCATGGCTCCCCCGGTCTCGCACTATTCTGGTTATAGCCTGAAATTTAACACACTTCAAAACCGACTTAATGGGCGATGACATAACCTGATGCCACTTTCCGGCACTGGGGAATAGGATGACAACCACAGCAGCATGTGGAGTCTGGCACAGGTGGAGGGAGAAAACAATTAAGCAAGACAAGCGCCTGATGATGAGGTAAACTAAATAAATAAAGAAATAAATAATAGGCAAATAAAGAAATAAAACACCTATGTCTTTGAAACAAACACATCAAAACAAGAGAGGTGGGACGGCGACACACACACACACACACAAGTCCTCAACCTTAATCTGTTGATTAATTCAGCTGATAAAGGCTGGCTGGCTCCAGAGACGCCGCTGTCTGTGCTGCGATTCACAATAGATAGATGGACACGCAAACAAACAGCCATACAACCCACACCAACACACACACACACACACACACACACACACACACACACACAGTGCCCCTGGTGACATGCCAGTCAGTCTATAGCTGGTATCTCAACTTTGTGCTGCTTTGCCCTGGCTGCCAGCCATGCTAGAACTGCCCAGCCAGCCAGGCGTGCCACTCCACTGCTATCATAAATCACAACATAACATGGAGCTGTTTCCTTACACACACGCACGCAAATGCACTGCAGGGGTAGTGTGTAAGACTATATGCATTGTAATGTCAGACGCACAGACAAGGCATAAACATTCATGAATACAAGATGGCCTTTTAGATGTGTTTTGCAAAACAAATGTGCTAAGGGCGATAAATAATGTATTTATATAGAGGGTGTAGATGGAGCTCACCTGGTGGTTTAAGATAGTCCATGGGATAGCGCGAATATGGAGGAGGAGGGGACTCTGCGTGGAGGGGGGGGAAAAAGCAGAGCATGAGAAAAGAAAAAAAAACAAGAGAGAGATCTAAACTTTGTGATAAGAGTTGTCATTCTTCTGGGAAAAGGTTTTGTGTCTGTCAGCTCAGCCTGGAGAGGCAGGCGGAGAGGCCGGCCGGGCGGCTATTGCCTTTCATTGGCAGGCAGATAAACAGGGGGCCGCCTGGCGCCAGGAGGGCCACTATCAGCGTCTAGGACAAACTGAGATACGGGCCTCTTTTGGCCCGGGACGCCAAGCAAGCAAGCAAGCGCGCGCACACGCACACGCACACACACACACACGCAGGCCCTGGAAACTTCACCGTGGAAAGACTGTAAAGCCCGGGATGAGTCGCTTTGCACTTTGGAAATGCCAATTGTGAAATGCTGAAATACCGGATGGGCCGTTTGTTTGAAAAGCTCCGGTGAAGTTGATAAAAATCTTAGCAGAGGTTCAAACGTGCCATTAAAGTGCCAAAGGAGAAAAAAACCCCTGAAACATTCAGTTAGTCTGCGTTTTTAAAACGCAACCGAGCGGCAAATCGTCATGAATACAGAATAAAACGAGATGTGTGATGCGGCCGCTTGCATGCAAAGCGCCAGATTTACATTTAATGACAACAGAGTGCCGAAAAGATGAAGAGGACCCCTTGGCACGTTTCCCATATCGGCCAGGTTTGACCTTATGGAAACACAAGACAACCGTGCCAAGAGAGGTGATGTCATTTGAATTAGGCTAATTATCCCTTTAAGAGGCTGGTAATGCTTTGACACAATGACACGGTGTCTGAATTCCTGCTTGATTTAAAATTAGGCCCGACCACCTGAGAATCAAACGCAATTTCAGAACTTTTGCTGCTGCTGCTGTTGTTGACGGTGAATGTGAGGTTATTATAATAATCCAGCTCACCGAGTTCACAAAGTCTGCTCATGTGGTGCGGGTTGCAGCAAACGAGCTCTGGGTTGATTTTCCCGTAGGATTCACAGCAAGACAGCCTCTTCAGCTCCGAGGAATGCCTGAGGTCCGGCCACCTGAACACTTTGTAGAGCAGCATGGGGAGAGAGTAAGACTGTTGACCCACTTTGGCGTCCACTTTGCTGGGTAAGAGCAAGCAGGGGCTTCGGGCACCCCCCTTGGACTCCACCGCCTGCAAAAGCACCTCTAATTGTTTCTCTTTGATCTTTTTCAGTATCGAGTGGGTCAACGCCTTCAATTCAGCCTCCGACCCGGCGTTGGACTTGGCCACCTTTGTCGTTTTGCCCATGCAGCAGCCCCCGGAGCCATGCGTCCCTCTATCCGCCTCCCCGTCGCCCTCCACGGGCGCACGGCTCCTCCAGAGTCGCCGGACGAGCCCCGATCGTTTGGTCCTAAACATGCGGGACGAAAAGAGGGTTCCCCGGCTAAAAAACGAGCATGGTGTCCGCAAATCATGAAGATTCCGGGATCCGAGTCCAGGCAATGACAAGCAGCCTGAGAAAATCCGGTGGAAAAACTGGGAGCTGGAGAAGCAGAGGAAGTCTGTAGCATACGCCAGTCTCTGTTGCCGTCTCCTGCAGACTTGATCAGCGGAAAGCAGTTGAGGTTCACGGGACAGTCAGACTTGTCCTCCGGGGAAAAATCACCATCACCTTCTATAATAACCAATCTCACAGCTCATGCACGTCTAAAAGCGGCAGGGGGATCTGCCACAGCACAGCGGCGCGTAGCCTCAATGTGTTACGATTATTCACTTGGCGATGTGCAGCCGAGCGCCGTGGACTGACCCCTTTAAAAACACGCTCCGTGCCGATTTTCAGCATATAAACCTGGTCAAAACATTTTTTTTTCTTATTTGCGCGCACGAACCCTGGAGGGAATTAGACAAACCGGGGCCTAATTACGCCTGAACGCTATCACAATTATCCCATGAAAACCGAAGCTCGCCGCCGTGTCTTCAAGAGCATTAATCCACAAAATCCTTGATCCGACTGCACAGAGTAGGGCTCTCCAGCGGGCTGGCGGAGGCTTCTTTATCCGTTATCGTCTAAATATGCCACTCGTCTGCAGAGGATGTGGTCTGCTGGCAACGAACGAGCCTCGTCCAAAGAGCCAGGGAGCAAATCCAGGACTGAATCTCTCACCCGAGTTGAGTTGCGTTTGAAAGCCTGAGAGAAAGCGAGCTACAGAGAGAGAGAGAGAGAGGGAGAGAGAGACCCTCGGGTTACGTCCACGCACCGAGCCTTGTAACCTATTTTAGTAGCCGAATCCCTTAAGATAAAATAATCCAACCTCGTATCTCACACGAAGTTTCCGCGTCTGAGTGTGGAAGAAAGCGAGCCGACGAGTGATCTCGAGGGGGGTAAAAGGCTCTCTGTCTGTAAATGAGGCGGATGGTTTGGGTGCCCTTGCTCCGTCTCCAGTCTCCAGTGCGCATTGACGCGCCCGGTCACGTGTGTGTCTAGACACCCTGTCGCTTAAAAGAAATGTGATTGTGGTGCGCAAACAACAGATCAAGCAGAGCCCACGGCGCACACACACACACAAACACACACATACATGCGCACACACACACACACACACATAAAGTAGTAAAATAGGCAAGAAAAAGTTAACATTTCCCAGAAAAAGTTGACCAAGTGTAACGTTGAGAAAAGGAGGACGAGGTTGGGCAACAGCAGCAACTGGGACACGAGATACAAGCGATTACTGTTCAACTGAAGCGTTTTAGATAAAACAGTGTTATATGAATAATTTTATTATGTTAAAAAGTGGTCAAATCAGACAAAACAAATCAAACACGCCATTTTATTGTATTAAAGCTTCTTTTTTATAATGAAATGACTTTTTTTAAAGGGTTAAAACATGAAAAAAGGCAATTTTATTGCCAGTAAAGTCTGATCCACTGCTTGCCTAAAGCATTTGATTATTTTAATTAGCAGTGAATTCACTTTAAGACATGAAAGCATGTTTAAAATGTGTATTAATGGAGCTGGAAGTCAGTCAGATGGGTGCACAGAGGACAACAGCGTGTTTAATCCTACAATAAATGATTTTGCCATCGACGTGTTAATCAATCAGGATAGTTTTCCTGGGTTTGTTGCTAAGGTTTTCCCTGACTCAGGCCTCTCAGGCAGCGCTCGCCTCCACCATTTAACACCAATAGTATAAAAGATGTTCAGGTTGAAGTTTTCGGGTTAGAGAATAAGGACTGCAGTTTGGATCTTCTATAACAAGCAAGAAGGGCAGGGTTAAGAGTGTGTCTGTGCCTGCGAGACTCAACTTAGGGATAAGGAGTCAAACGAAAGCCTGTCCGAAACACAGATGAGAGCGCGCTGCTGCCGCCCTCTGGGCGTTTTGCTTTCAGGTGGGACAGCTGTCCTTTGAGTTTGTCTTAATTATCAGCACAACAGTTTCCACCCTCCCTTATTCATCCAGTGAAACGGTCCGTCGGCTGAAGATCAATTTCCTTTCTTGCCTGACAGTAGATCTGTAACAGGATCTGCCCACTTTATTTAATATCTTTATAAGCTAAATCCATATTTATTATGACAGGCGCGATGGGTTGATCTGATCAATTTACGGGTTTATGTGCAGCCCGGGAGACAAAGACACACTCTAACAAACAGAGCGGCAGTTTGTGTTTTTATTGTTTATAGTTATACATAAAAGTATAATAAAAAATGCCATATGGGTGGCTTCATAAAAGGCCACACTGTTTATATTGATATTCAGTTTATTTAACTTATTAGCGATGATGTGCACTGAGCTGTGTGAACCACAAACCAGAGCAGCAGAACATATGAAACACACCAAACTCTGTCGGTGTGATCTTATTTTAAACAGCAGAGACCCAACATGTGTGGCCGCAGCCTGTCAGAGGACCTCAGACGCTTCCACAGCTGCATTAGCATGAATGCCTTTTCCTTCTTGTGTGTATGCGTGTGTCTCCTCCGCAGTCTAATTGTGTTCCCTAGACAGACAGTAGTCCAGGGGAGGAGGTGCAGGCAGCAGTATGTTAATGTGCCACTGAGCCAGTGTCGCTGCAGGGCAGGGGGGTGGGTGGCTGATAATGATGATGGGAGAGATGTGCGCCGGGTGGGGGGGTGGAGGAGTGTGTGTGTGTGTGTGTGTGTGTGTGTGTGTGTGTGGATGGGGGTAGTCAATAGCTCATCCCCACATTGTCCCAGGATCCCCCACTGGCGCCGCGCAAGAGCCCAGCGCAGGAGCCCGACCGGTTCAGAGGACTGCGCCGCTTTTTAAGGTAGTCTGGAAGCAATCAGTCAGGGGAAAAGGTCTGTCAGAGGGATTGTGGAAGTGACTGCAGACGCACATTGTCCCCTCCCCTCCCTCTCTCTCCACATCTCCCTGCCCTTCCGTTTGTGTGTGTGACTATACTCTCTCCAGACTCCAGGAAGCAGCCAATTTTATCTAACCGTTTTCCATTTCAGTTTGGCTGGAGGAGTCTGTCTGCGCTGTTAGTCTGCATAAAGGTGCAGGACGCCGGTTTATTTAACAGTTAAAGCCTCGTATTTGAGCCCACAGCTCTTGTCTTTGCTAATTTCAGACAGATCCTCGCATTAAAATGACAGAAAACCCAATGTTATGTTCATCTGCATGTAAAATATACATATAAGGGACTGTGTGAAAATTAAGAGACTGAATTTTTGGTTTCTCCTTGCACAAAAGTAAGGCCATACCCAAGATTATTCATGTCGAAAGTGGACTTCAGACGACACAATGCCGGACAAAACGCGTCAAAACAATGCAAAAGTGTAAACGTGGAGACTTTTTTTTTAATGATCCATTGTAAGAAAACCAAGAATTAGGGACCGTGGTATAAAAGCTTTCCTGAAAACGTCGCACACCAATACATTCTAGTTTAAAACAGTGTTTTAAGCCTGAAACAATCTGATGATGAGCACTTTAGAACCGCTAGCAAATGAAATCATTTCCATGCTTACTACGAAGGCTGAGTACAGGTATCATGTGACTGTTCGTATCCGCTGGACACGCGTGTGTAGGCAAGAAAATGCTGATATTAACTGCACAACAGCTGCTGGCATAGACGACAAGGTCAGAAATGACTTTTATTCATTATCCACACTCAATTAACAGCTGCTAGTCATCCGTCATATACGTATATATGTATAGGGTGATGTCCTTTGTGTTCTTCTGGAATGGGTCGTGTGATGGCGGCGTGACCAATCAGGGAAGGACATATCATTGATAAGAGCCAATCAGGAAGTAAACTTGGGTGCTGCTTCCACAAGTCTCCATTTTTCTGCTCAGCTGCGTTTCCAAACTGTCGGAGACGTGTGGACGCTGGGCGTAAATGTATCGCACGCTAATATGAAAACATACTAGTGCAGGACTTTTCCAACCTCAGCCAATAGAAAACTGATCAGTACCTTCACCTTCTTCTGACCCCGTCTCTCCTCCTAGTAATTCTCATACGGTCCCTTCGGATTGGACAATATGGTGATATATCCTGTGAGATTAAATTAAATAGTCACCGGTTAGAGATTTTATCATCCAGTTTATAACAAGGTATCTCCCCTTTTAATACCTCCGGTTGTAAAAGAAAGACATAGTGGCCAATGTTGCAAATCAATGAGCAGCACCGCTTAATGGCTTATACATGATTTTTGCATCAATGTGATGAATTACCTTAACCGGTCAGGTATTTAATTTGAAATAGAAAAGCCAGTCTAGTTATTTTGTCCATAAACAGTTTCTCAAATGATTTTTTCTAAAAGAAGTGCACCATACTGTGTTTTTCTATTCCCCAGGTCGTAGCAGGAGCTTCAGACCTACAGTTAGCCTGATGATCTTATTCCAGGCATATCGGAGTTACATTACTTACACAGTTGAGCTGTAATCTATTACACTTGATGGAGCTCTTCAGTCAGCTATCCAGTTATGGAAACCGTGCACCTGTTGACTCTGTTTGTGTTTGCCTCGTGCCTTTTTGTCAATTTTGTGCTTTAAAAAAACTCTTTTTGCACTTTTAAAGTCTGAAAATCAATATGTTTGCTCAGTTTCCCCCTCTCGGAAGAAGATTCAACCCATACTGTCCACTCCTAATGTATCTATAATTCATTTTTAATTTTATTTATTCATAGATTTCAAAATGTGATTTTGTTTCTATGTCTCTTGCTTGGACGTTTCCCCACAAGTTTCCCATTAAATAAATAAAATAATATGGTTTGACATCTAAAATGATGTATTTATGTTCTGTAAGTATGAACATTGTGAGGAAAAATGAAAAAATTGGTTTCCTGCATACAGTAAAAAGTTTAATGTCCTTTGCTGTAGACTATCATGTGGCCCACACAGCTGATTCAGAAGAGGATATGCACTGGGGGAAAACAGCGTGATAGAGGAAGAAGGATGATTAATATTCTAGATAGCAGTCCTGGCCTTTAATATAATTTATTGACACAGCGACTGCTTGCAGACAAGGGGTCATGCATATGCGATTAAAGAGGCTTATTCTGTCTGAACCGCAGCGCTCAGAACAGGGTGACGGCGGTGCACAGGGAGCTCGTCATTGCTAAGATAAGAACAATAAAAAAATAAGACAACTTTAATTAAAAAAGATAGAGAAGACTTTTTTTTTCTCCCACCACTTGCACATCTGATATCTTGTCAGGGAAGAGCAAAAAACACCCACAGTGGTAAATGTCACTGCATAATTGAAAATTAAAAAAAAAAAAAGGGTGGAAAGCGAGAAGCTGGGTGTGCTTCTGTTCTCATTTTATTGTGCTGAAAGGATAAAAAAAAGTACCATTTGTCAACGTCTCCAGCCGCGGCTCCGCCGTAATGAAACAGAGAAGAGATGAGACGGCGCGAATGTGCTGTCGAACCAAACTGTGACCCAGATTTTACCCAGAGTTACCACGTTATGTTACAGATCTACCTGCCTCACACTCTCTTTAGCTGACCTTTCAGTGCGGTCAAAGGTCGCCTCACATTTCGCCTCCTTCCTCAGTCAAAAAGGGGAGTTAATGAGTTTTATTCAAAAGTCCTAAGATTTTAGATTTTTCCCTTCACCCCGGAAAGCGAAAATGAGCGCCGACAGCTGGAGAGGCTCATCTCATGAGTTCGCAGAGTGAAGCATCGCTGTGTCAAGCGAACAGAAAGGCTCCATAAAATATTGGGCGATGATATTGCACCTCAGGGTGCAGGGAGAGACGCGTGCTGTAGCTGCAAATCGCAGGAACTGTCTCAACAGCCGCGGTGAGCCCTCAAAGAAAAGCGGCGCAGCTGATGATTAACCTCATCGTCGATTAATCGCTTGGTCTGTGAAACGACAGAGTATTGTGACTGAAAAGCGGAAAAGACTTTGGGGACGTGGTCAAATCACTTCTTTTTTCTGCTAAACACAATATTTATGAGTTCATAATAGTTATTCAAATAGCAAAGCACTTTTAACTTTTACTTTTAATTTGTAATATTAACAGTTGAATACCCAATAAAGACTAAAACAAAGTATTCCCTTTCATTCCAAGATAGCATTTATTGGGCTAATGTCGTGTGTGACATCCTAACTTTGACAACCTAAACATGGCGGCATTTAAAATCTGTTTTTCTGTTTTAAATGAATGAATGTGGTGGTTTGAAGCAATGCCCAGCTACAAACAACCACGACAGACAGGATGTTATGTTCTGTTTCTGCACGAGTTGAGCAATATGGCGAATATCGCTGCGTGCAAACGTGTGCAAACTGTCGTGGCTAAATGAGCTCAGGTAGAGACCAGCGTCACTTACTTCCGTTTCAGTGAGACGATAAGCTGGAAAACGCCAAAGGAAAGCAAAAAGTATTAACTTCTGAAATTAAAAGGTTACTTCGGCACCTTCGAGATGCCGTTCCTGTGCTGACAGCTCCTGTTTCAAAGCCTCATTTAAGCCCCGACAGCTGGCTTCATTACCACATACAGTCACATTATTGCCCTTTAAGTTCTACGGCGCAGACAACAAAAGTGATAAAAACGTGTTCCGACAGGGATTCCCAGGTATGTTAGCGGTAAATACAGCATGTACACATCACAAGGAAGACGTGCCTTTATCTTTAAATACGGCCAGAAACATGAGGATTATACTGTTACAGAAAGATGACATAAAGGAATGTAAATGTTTGCGCCCTCGGGCAGCGGTTCCCAACCCGGAGGTCGGTACCATCTCCAAGAGGTTGCAAGATGCATCTGAAGGGGCCGAGAGATTATTAATAATGTAAAAGGCAAAGAAAAATATATTTCTGCTATGGAACATCTGACTTTGATGACATTTCGTACTGTTTTCCTTGCTGCGTTGTTCGAGTTAATCCGAGATAGCCGACACGTCAGCTTCAACCGTCAACACGAGATGGAAACTGGAACAGAAACAAAGCTGAGACCTGCAGACGGGAGTCAGTCAATACAAAGAAACACCTTAATACAATATTAATTATTTTAATCGACCCGAACTTTTCAAATGGATCCAACTCAGACTGATGCATCAGGAGGTTTTCCTCACACCCCATCATACATTTACAGACTTGTTAAAAATTAATATGAAGCCAATCATTGTAATCAATCATCGAGCGCATTGAGGAGTCTTCCTAAAGGCTTAAAAAGGCTTTGAGGCTTCTCCCTGGCACCGCGTTTTGTGTGTGAGGGTTTGTTAAAACATCTTGTCGCAGTGGGATTCACGTCTCATGCCTCGAACGGGTCATTTTACATTCACGTTCCCGCGGTCTGGTTTTGTTCAGGGATTCAATTTGTGACATTTTATCAAAGTAGCTGCAGGCCTCAGTGACCCAGTTCCCTTTATAGGCCATTAGTGTGAAACAATTTGGAAGATCTGCATATGTGTAATTGGTCTACATACAGGAGTGCCAAGGCCAAACGGTGACAGCAATGTCAGGCAGTCTCTCGGAACAAAACTTGTAATGTAAAGTTGTTTTTACGCTTACATGGAGTACATTCATGGCCCCATGAGGATGAACCATTTCCACTGATACTCTATTTCTGCTAACCTATGGCAAAAAGATATAATACCTACCTATTTAGCGTCAGTGGGGCTTTGAGCTAAATGCTAATGTCAGCGTGCAAGCTCTGTAGCAGAGGTGTCTCAGCATGCTGTCATCAGCCTTTTCGGGGTTGCAGGGATGCTGGAGCCTCTCCTAGCAGTCATTGGGCAGGTGGCAGGGTGCACCCAGGCCAGGCGGCCAGTCTGTCGCATGCATGCATGCATGTTTTTGGGTGATTGGAGGAAGCCAGACACCCAGACACAGAGAAAACACGCAAACTCAACACGGAACGGACCCGGTTGGGAGTCGAACCCAAGACCATCTTGCTGTGAGGCAGGGTGCTAACCACAGAGCCACCTCATTTCCTTCCCAAAGACTGGTTTTACTGCTCATTGTCGGCTCGCAAGATGCCATCGACTCCCGCCTAACGCGAGGATGGGCAAAGAGTCGGTGCGTGGGAGCTGAATGACCAAACAGCTAACGTGGCTTTGACGTTCCTTTCTAGCCCGGCTTCTTCATTTCCTGTTTCTCTATCAGTTCCTATCAAATGATCCGTGAAGCGGCTTCGTGTAAAAAAACAAAAAGGTCAACCTGATAACTCAAAAATAAAGAATAGTTCCAGTGTAAAATATAAACAGATAAGCCACAGCAGAGGTATGTGACTCTTAAGGTATTTCCTCAGGTGGGAGGTTGCTCCCTGCCTGTAACCCGTGATTACTAAATGTAGGTTAGCTGGTATCTTGCAGACATCAAGAGAATTAAACAGTCTGTCTCTTCTTCATATCTCTTTGTGAATTTTAGGCTTTGTTTTTCCATCGTCGGTCCGACTGAGACTCTGTTTTCATTCCACTGAAGACTTGTAGGAGGGTGAGACCGACTGTTTGTTTTTATATTTATGTCTGAATCTCAGCGCTGTTCTCGTGCTGTGAACGAGCTTCCCACCCTCGCTGTGACCTAAACCTAAAACCGTTGAGCCTAACGACCTTCCATCGTTACCGTGGTGATCTGTCATATTAATGAGTTCCATGTCACCAGGGGCAACCAGGGTTTAGTACAGTGCCACTTCAGCAAACTGGTCTCCAGTGCCCTACTTTTTACATCACTCAATACACGTTGATCATGGTGTGACCTCTGCAATCCCGGATGTGCAGCGACGCAATCTCACCTAGACCTTGAGGTAAATGCAGCAGGCTCTAAAAGAAATAAACTACCCATCCCAGAATCCCCTGCTCCATCCATCTTCCTGCTGTCACCTGAAACGGGAGCCCGTGGTAAGGTGACCCCCGCGCCATGAAGGAACAAGGAGGGCCATGTCACTTTGTGAAAACCTCTCTTCAACCATCTGGCACTGCGATAATAGAGCTGGAAGCAGGTGAGAGTCGTGCAGGGAGAGAACGAAAGCGTCAGTTTGGACGGTTTGTCCCCGGGCGTGCAGTCCCACTGTAACCTACCGACGACCCCGCGTTGAAAATGGGCCATTCTTTACATCAAATTGCATCCATTATATTGTCCTTGAGAATGAGAGAATTTCAGGCATGAAAATCAATACAATAGAGACGAAAGGCATGAAATTCTCTTGGGAAGTGGGAGCGCCAGTGACACAGTGGGTGCCATTGTGCCATAAACTCCCCCCACCCCCCCCGAAGTGGTTTCATGCCTCCGTTTCTGCAGCCTCTGCAGCTACGACCACAACAGGCAACAGTAAGATGTGAGAGACGCATACAGTGCTATAAAATGCACGTGGCAGAGCTGTTTTCATTTGCTTTTAGCTAAAACAAGCTAAATACAGTTTGTGTGAACTCTGCTCCAGTTAACAGAATAGTCAGTGTCAACATCTTCCAGATAACCTAAAAATTAAAGAAAGCTGTCTACAGTGGGGGCTCAAAAGTGTGTGTGTGTGTGTGTGTGTGGGGCGGGGGTTGCGAAATGATTAATAAAGTAGGACAGATGATGGGAACACTCTGTTGGAAATTATAGAGTAGAAGTCCAAAAGTGATAATTCAGTGCTTTAAAGGATTGGTTTGACGCTGAGAGTTAGACGAGAAGGTCGACACCACTCTCATTTCTGAATATGAGGGTGCAGGCTGTTCATTTAGCTTAGCATAAAAACAGGAAGCAGGGGGAAACAAGCTAGCCTGGCGAATAAAACCCGCGCCTCTAAAGCTGTCGGCGTGAAACCTGATTTATTGTATCTTTAATCAGCTCAAAACCTAAAATGTGGCTCGATTGTTAGTTACATGCTTTCATTTCTTGGCCAAGCACAGCGACTTCCTGGAGTCTCGACTGGTTGCCTGGCAACCTCACGTTTGACTGAACTCACCGGGAGCAACGTGTCTGGCCGGCGTTTGTTGTTGAGATTGAACGTGTTAATTAGTGTTAGTGGTGCTAAGCTAGGCTAGGCTAACTGTCTCTACCGGCTGTAGTTTCACAGGATAGAAATGATCTTACAGGTGTTTTACTGTGTTCATTACATAGAAGATAGGGCTTCTGAACAGGGAGCAGAGGCTGACACTGATGAACTGGCAAATGTTATTTAAAATAAAACCGATCCTGAGATGTTAAACAGGAGAGACACCATTTATTTGATCAAATCAAAGATGGCAGCTCGGCTTGCATTCGGTGCTATGACAGCACTGCGTTGTCTGCCTGATGTACTTCCTCCTTTATGTCCGTGCTCTTCCCTGATCCGTACACTATTCCACTTGGCTTAATAACCACGCGACGCTTTGCTTGCTTTGATTTAATATTTTTATTCAAACTCCTATTTCCAAAGTAATATTCGCCACAGAATGACAGCCGTTGTCATATTATATGTAATAATATAAAGCCAGTTTCCCACCTGGGAAGAATCAAAGTGTAGTGCCACTGTTTTTCCTTTCATTAGTAGTAGTCATTTCAGTTCTACTACCATTTACATTGTGAGGGGCTGAATATATATATAAAAAAAGCAATATACATGAAAATAAATAATTTAATACAAAGTCTCTAGTTAAACATGCAAATAAAGTGACAAATCAAAGAGACAACTGTAATTATGCACAATAGGACAGGAGGTTTAATGACTTGTCCTAGTTTAAGTACTTGCCTTAGGTTACCATCAGGGATAAAATGGAAACGACAAAGACAGGCTAAAGTCAAATAAATGGGCTGGAAGCAACAATGAAATCACATGAATCAGAGCGATGCGGACCGCGAATATTACCCAGGGACTGAAATTAAGCATTAATTAAACTGTAATTCAGCGTGGGTTAGAGGAGGTGGCCACCAAGCAACGCTGGTGAAACGGCCTGTAACACGCTACAGCAAAACGGTGGACTTCCTGTCGGGTGACTGTCTCCGACCTGCTTTTTGAAGCTTATTTCAAAAACAGAAACCTTTTATATGAACACACTGTACTCAGGGGACACTGTAGGTAAAAATAAAATGCTAATTTATGAGATAATCAGACTTAAAACTTACGAAATGTTACCTGTGTCTCCCAAGATGAGGCCTGTCTCGTTTGGTAGCATTCGGTGCAGCTGCAAATGAATGTTCACCGGGGCATCTGTAACGCTCGGTGCGAGTGTGTTTTAATTGACCTTTTTCTTTATGAGCAAGAAAAACAAAAGACCCATAGGATTATCCATCGCCAGTGTCCTGAGCTCCTCACAATAACAAAACGCTTTACAGAAGAGATGCAACTTGGCGTGTGCTGTGGAACCAGGTGAAGCGGCTCAAATGTTAAACAGGTAATCCCTGCAGGACCGATGCTACTGTGTGAACTGTTACACATGAAGCTTCACAGTGTAGAAGCAGAGGAGTTATTGTGATATGAGGAGGGGGAGGTTGTGCTGCATAAAAAGAAAGAAAGAAGAAGAAAGAAACACCATTCTGTACAAGGTTGAGGCACTTTCAAAGCAGCGTGCACATACTATAAAGGGCAACGCGCACACACCCACCCAAACACAGCACACACACACACACACACACACACACACATGCCGTCAGTCTTTTTCTCCCCCCCACCCCTCTGCCTGTACTGAACGGGGATGAAGACACAGCTGAGTCCATCAGCCAGAGTCCATGCTGAACAGCTCGATGCCATGTGGGCTCCAGTGGAGGCCGACCCCAGAGTTGAAGACCAGGGACCAGACGTAGGGGATGAAGAAATCCTCCGGCTGGTCTTCTTCCACATACTTAAACTTGAGCTCCGGGAACTTCTGTTTACACGAAGAGAGAAAGAGTGATGTCGTCAGGATGCACCAGGGACGGACATTTTGATTTGCCATTGTGTGACAGTGAGGCAACACGCACAGGCAGACATGAAACTCGAAAAACCAGAGTTCTCTGAAAATGCATGGTTTCTATCAGGAGGATCTCTGTATTTTTATGATTGGCAACTTTGACAATATTATGTAAAACTGTGTAAGTATATAACATTTTGAAATTGGAAATACAGAGCGGGGGGGGGGGGCTTTCAGGAACAGCAGCTGCTTCTATTTCACAACTTCATGAGATGGGAATTTGCAGAAATGGTGACCCGGTGACAAACATCCTCTACTACAACCGATTACAAAGTTCACGTGTAACGTCTGCAGCATCTCATTGAAATGAATGGGAAGTCTGCAGCCGTTCACACAGAGCGGTTGTTGTTCTGAACATGGCCCAGCTCAAGACAACAACACCACCGAGACACCGCCTGCAAACACATTGGATATTTATAAAGTGCTGCGTGACAGCTCCCTCTCTCTCTGTAGCTCTCAGATGGATGGAGGTGCCGTTGTACAGGTAGGTTCACTCGTTCGGGACTCCCAGTAAGCACTCTTCATCATCACGTACAGTAGCTGACTGGCAGATGTAATTCCATCTGTCGGTGAGGTAAAATTGCTTACAGCTGCCTGCGGGACAGGTATCACTCTGCAGTCTCACCGCTGACCTCTTAAAGGGCGGGCTAGTGTGCTAATGTCACTCCCTGACCCCGGCAGGCGACGGCATATCGACAGATACTGTTGGGCAGTTAAAGCAGCCCGACTGTGGCTCGTGGCTCGACAGTGATAAATGAGAAGTTACTGAGTGGAGCTCATTTACCTGGCTTCAACACACAACAGGTAAATACACGAAAGGGGAAAAGGAAACGTAATAAACTGGAGGCAGACATCGGCTTGCACAGAGCAGTCCGTCAGCCATCGTCACCTCATTGTTTAGACCTGTGCAGAAGTGCTGAGTAACATGATTGCTTGGTAATAGCCACCAGACCCCTCGAGCTTCAACTTGTCTTGACGTGGCTTGTTAGTGGACAAAACACGGAGAGAGCCAGACCGGGAGAGGTTATCAACTTTATACTGCAGAGCCTCGGTGCTGATGTTGTCTGAGGCTAATCCACAGGGAACAGAGAGGCGACGCACACATGAGGCCTGGACGAGGGCTGCACCATCTGTGCATACTTACTGTATTATTTTATAGATGGAGGTTGATTAAGCATTTCGCATAATGTTAGAAAACTGAGTATTTCGATAATCATTGACTTGTTTTCGCATTATTTAGCAGTCAGTTGACGGTGATATAAAACAGCCATGGGATCTCCGACACAACCTCCTTATTGTCCTCCCTGAAGTGTCTCGCACAAGTCTTTTACTCAACCCGCGCGAAGCACAAACACAAGCCCACCTAACAGCAGGTAGGCAGACGCAGAAGAGCATCAATAATACAGGGGTACCTCATTATAGCCTCCTGTCTACACATGCAAGTGTACGCACACACGCAGCCAGTAATCAGTCCGCGGTGAAAGACAGACGCTGAGGGCCTTTATGCCATGGTCCCAGTCCGGTCTATTGAGTCCCGGCTGCCTCTATTCACAGCCACACTATCGGTATCATAATGACATAGACAGAGGGGCTACGGGGGTCACAGGCCATATGCCAGGCTACTGAGGCTAGACCACACACACCAGAGCCATTGTGACGGCTAGACACAATGCAGGAGCTGTATTATCTGGCTGGTATGTGTGTGTGTGTGTGTGTGTGTAGGTGACTGTCTCGTAGACAAGCTGACCAACTCATCAAATGTTCATATGACGCTGACGGCGACGGTCGCTCCCTCTTACTCGCTCGCATTAATTACGTAGCATAAATGCTTTTTTGTTTTTGTTTTTGTTCAGCAGCTCGTTCGCCTCCTGGGCACAAACAAACCAAAACAGGAGCGCGGCCGAGCTGATTAATGTCCTGCCGTAATCACCAGTGATAAACGAAACATGCCCAGTTATGCTAATTATGTCGTTAAGATAATTAAAGCATTAATCAGCGAGCAAATACTGCTATGTCAACACACTTTCAAATACATGTGTGGTATTGTGATTAAAGAATCAAGAGTTTCCCCTCATTAATTTGCAAATATATGGAACGGTGCTCCAAAAACGAATCAGATCGTCCATCTGAGGAGCGCGTGATATAAGCAGCAGCTGGCTCGTAAGTTATTGTTTTCATAAACACGTGTCTGCGCGCAGACAATATAGCGCTGCACACCGCACGTTTCCATAGTGGCAGGGCTCTAAAGGAACAGTGTTTCACTTTATGTGCGCCATTAAAACGGCTGAATATGAGGAGCACTTCATCATGACCTCTGCGTGCTGCATTCACAGTTTACAGGAACGAGTGGGACAAATCAGAGCTTGACTACAAGCACGCAAACGGCCTTTTCAAAGCCGCCGCCGCCGCGTCCATTTTGATGCTTTTGTGTAAATAAATGTACGAGTGGCCTGACATCAACAAGCAGACGTGGGATCATCTAACGTACTCCGCACAGGCCGCTCTGGTTAAATGTTTCTGCAGAGGATTGCTATCACTCCTGTGTCTGTATGGTAAACATGAAGCTATAGCCAGTAGCCGGTCAGCTTAATTTAGCTTTAAGAACTTAAAGCTGACTAATAAATACATAATTCTATATCCAAGATAACAGTTCAGCCTGTGATCCACTCATAATCCCATAAAATGTCATTTATGCATTTCAGTTTTTGTATAAACAGGACAGACTAGCTGCTTTTCTTCGTTTCTGGGGATTTATGCTAAGCTAGGCTAACTGCTTCCTGCACCAGCTTCATATTTAAACGCGCAGATCTGGGGAGCAGCATCGACCCTCTCATCTAACTCCAAGCGGGACATAAAAATAAGAGGTGGATCATCTGCCAGCCTGTCAAAAGACTGAAAATTAAGTGAAAACGAGGCACCTAGCGGCACTAAAACAAACATCTCGCATCCAAATGAGAGCTTGACGAGATAAGTGCCGACTGGAGAAGGAGTTATGAGCCTTAATGGCGGGAACACACAGTCCCCCTGTGCACAGACAGCCACTTTAACTAGATAGTGAGTGCGAGATGAGAACAAAAAGAAAGATGATCCTCGAATCACAATGACCAACATTTTTCCTCTAACTCTTATATTAGACAGAGCCGCCGAGGGATCTGGTGGCGCGGGAAGTCTTGGATATGACTACATGCCTCACAGCGAGCCCCCCTCTGCGCTCCAGTGCTTTCTGGGAAAAGAAAGTCTCCGGACTGCTACATCCCATCCCTAATATTATCTCCATCCCTTATTCTGTCTGTGCTGCGGCTTCCTCTCTGTGCATGTCTCCTCCGGCTTTCTGTTGCCTCCTCTCTCCCTCCTCCCCTGCTCTGTTTTGTTCTCAGTCTGGCAGCTGTCTGGGTCCACTTGGCCCAGGCTCATATCAGTTAGTTATGGGTCCTGGCGGGTCAGGCCCTCGCCCCTGAACACAGACTGACTGGCTGGCCTCATATCTTCACTCAGGACTCTGTGTTCCCTTCCCTCCTCTGCACGCTGCCGTGCTGTCAGGGCTCAGCCAGACACAGAAGAATGCGGCTAGGGAGCAAATACTGACTGAATACACACGCAAACACACACACACTTTTAGATGCAGGTACATACACAAACACTGAAAGGTTATATTTGGCAATCCTCCTGTCTACAACATTGTATTACTGTAAACAACAGTCATTCACTAGTAATAACAAGCACTTCAAGCCATGATTCACACAGACAATCCACCCTAAACATCTAAAACAGTTTTGTTAGTCCACTTCTGTCCTTTACTGCCCAAGCTTGCGTGTTCACTGGAGTATTTACACAGTTAATTCAACACAACAGTGTGGTCAAACATCACTTGAACATCAGCAGGTTGCAGCCTCTAAGATTTAACCATATGCTGCTTTTCTCTGTTTTCTATTAATGGAAATTAAGCCTCTGTGGGTCGATCCGCTGCTTCGGTCCAGACTGAAATATGTCAGCAACTAGTAACTGGACTGATATCAGATTCTGTGCCGACATTCGTGCTCCCAAGAGGTTGAATCCTATTTTTATTTATTTATTTATTTATTTTGTCAGGCACTCTGTGAAACATTAGCACAAAAGATTCCCAGGTGATAAACTGCTGATCATGTGACTTTCCTCCGTGATTTTGACATTTGCAGTTGAGAGCAAAATGTCTCAACACCTACTGGGCGCACCATCATGTTTCCCCCTCAGGATGAATTGTAACGACTTTGGTGACATTAGATTTTACATTGCACACACACACACAATAGCTATATATATCGTTTGATTGATTGAGATTGAAACAACTTGTGATTTTAACTGTCAACCCTGTTTTTATTCCTCAGTGCTGAACACATTTTGGATTTTGGATGCTTTAATGCTTTATTCTGTCTTTGTAGTTTCACTGCTTCACTGCTTTGTCATAGAGCTGCTGCACAACAAGTTCCTTCTCATCTTTTTCACATCAGCCTCAGCTGCACCTTGTCATTAGTCTTAATTATCTCTTCCTGCAGAGTATCGTGTGTCTGCTCATGCGCGCGAGTGTCTGCCCACAGCTAATCTTGCACGCTGTTCGGTCAGCTTAATGTTTTCATTGCACTTTGTGACTTTATGCTCACGGATTTCTCCACTATTGACTGCTTTAGTATCCGATCTCTGCTGGGGACCCGGTGGAGGTCTGCACTCGACCCGGGGCACTCTTCTAGTTAGCAAACGTTAGCATTTTGACACTAGCATTCAGCTTAAAGCAACAATGAGGCTGCAGTACAGCCTCGCGGAGTCGTTAGCACGCCTGCAGACTCTGCAGCCTCAACTCAAGTGACGATGATGTTTTGAATGAAGAGAGCCGCAGCCTTTAGGTTCATCAGTATATTTACTTAATTTAGATATTAACTAATTAAAGATTAAATGGTGATTGAGTTGCCAGCTCTGAAATTAATCGCAAACTGTACTGATAATTGTTTAAATTGAAGATTTAAAGTAAAGATGGTCTGATTTCAGCTTCTGAAATGGGAATATTGTGGTTTCCTTACTCCTCTATGACAATAAACCTTATTCCCTTAAGTTAGGCACAAAGACAGTTGAGGATGTCTCTGGTTTTAGGAAACACTGAACATTTTCCTCCTTTTCATTTACATTTTATAGACCAAAACTAATTGATTAATCAAAGAAATAACCGAGTCGTTAGTTTAAGCCCTAACGTAGATGGAACAATACTAGGAGCCCATGATTAAGGCACCAACACCATCTTAAACACCAATTCTTGGTCTGAAAGAGGCTTTAAAGTAAATAAATGAATATATCCCGTGTTGTCAATGTGTGGGAAAGTAGCACTGAGCGGCCATCAGACCTCAGGTACTCAGTAACAGCTGGTAACCCCCCCTCCCTCAACCTCCCCCTTGGCCTCCCCCCTCTGTCGCGTCCTGAGGAGCCAGAGAGTCTGTGGGCTATCGCTGCTCAATAAGGCAGATTTCAGCTGGTCAGGCTAAAAAACACATTCCACAGGCGCTGCCCATGAGCGCCTCACACACCCTGAAACAACAGGCACACAAAGACTGAGAAAGAGAGAGAGAGACAGAGAGAGAGAGACGGCTGAGTGACGACGCACTGACGGTCGCCCCTGGGGGTGTTTACCACCGTCTTTTAACCCTTTCTTTCAGCGGGGACCTAATTTGCATGTCCACGTCTTTGTGCAAATGCTTTTAAGTGCTTTAAGTAAACAGGCTTTCAGCATCTATAAGGCAAAACTGGTGTGACAGGCAGAAATAATAAGGAAACAGCATAATGTCTTCTTCTATATGGGCACATTACAACTAAACGGGCCATTACAGTCCTCTTTTGGTGAAGACACAAGTGCTCAGAGTGCTTCCACATTAACTTTAAACTTGTAAGCACACATTTTTCTCTCCTTTTCAGCCCTGAGATGCTTTTTTCCCTCCCAGAAGGTGTCTCTTTTGCAAAAATGATGACGTACCAGCGAGGGCCAGGGGCCGCGCGGCAGTAAAGTTTAGAAAGACTCTCTGTCACCTCCAACTTTCTTTGCAATCGATCATTTTAAATGTCAATAGGGCCGAACACACAGCGCAGCTGCTGTCGTTAACCTGCGCGACTTTATCGCGGCACCGCAGCAGCTCGGGATCGATTGCTGGTTAACAGGTAGTATTTATGAACGGTGTTATATCATACTGGCTCCACTGTATGTAAATGAAAACAACTATATCGTGAATTTGGTCAGACCAGACCAGACTGAGACGTAGCTCTGCAGTCAGACAACGTCCTGTCAACTCTCTCTGCTCGTTTTACATGGCGATATAACTTATCAGACAACGTCACACCCACAAAATAGTGATTTCTTCAGCCTGTGATGCAGTTTTGTTGCTTCTGAATTGAAAAGAGGACAAAGAAGAACATATTTAGCTTTTGTGGTGGACAATGTGTCCACAAAAACAACCTGGAAGTTTAAGAAAGAGCCGTTTTATGTTACTTACGTGTCTGAAAATGTTGATTTTGCTGGGTTATTTTATCAAGTACTGACAATTTCATTCTTTGCATGTTGTTATTCAGTCAAGTTAAGTCAGTTTATGTATTTCTATTAAATTACACTTGTGCATGCATCTAAAAAAACGAACCTTTCATGACACATTTAGCACACGTATGCAGGTTTTGTGAACATGTGCAGTGCCGCTGAAAGTCCCTCTGCCAGCAGATGCATCTACCTTTCTGTGTTTTGTCTGTTTTGTTTTGTGTCACGTGCAACGTCACAACCGTGCCATGAAAGAGAAAGTTATACATAGCAACACAGCTATCATCTCGCCAGTGCTGCACCTCGGATGATACATGGAACAATATCACACGTTTGCTGTTTACATGCTAATGTCTGCAGGCGTCGCAGCGTCACTCCCCGGGAAAGGGACGAAAATTAGAGCGTCTACCCGGATGTTGCCGTTTACATGACTGTCAATCGGATCTTGAGCCGATAAACGCTGCACTACATCTAAGCCTGAAAATGAACCACAGCATAAAAACCAAGCTGAACAACACGCTCAGGCTGGTTGCGTACTGAGACCGAAACAAACATCCTTCCAGCTCTTTCTTGTCAGCGCCGCCCCTGCGCACACAACTGATTGAGACACCAATACTCCGTGCAAGAGCTTTTACTGAGTAATTACCAACTTATCGATGATTCCACACAACATTAATCCAACCTATGGATTTTTTTTTTTCAGCACTGGGAGCCGAAATTGCAGAATGAGCTCATGAGATGAGGCGAGGCGAGAGGCAGAGAGAGACAGCTGTTTGTTTGAGCGATGGTGCCATGAGGCGGTGGGGACGTCTCCCCGAGGAGACATTGCCCAGATATTCTCTTTGCTTCATGTCACCCTGTAGAGCCGCAAAGCACTCAGATGGTGGAGAGTCAACGTGCGGCTCAACAGCAACGCACAAATGGTCTTCTGCAAACACACAGACGCACGCGCACGTGTTCCAAATGCGGGCCCGACTGCACGAGCGTGTGCTACAGGTGCAGCAGCCTTGCTGAAGGACATGGCAGGGTTATGCACACGTCTCCATGTGTAATTCTACGGCTCTGTGGTCGATGGCTACATTAACGCTCCAAGGTGCCGAGACAGAGCGAGCACATGGACCCGTGGCCACGCACCATCCCTCTTCCACATCGGCTAGCGAGACAAATGCCTCGCAGCCAGCCGCCAAGTATAGAACATGAAACACATGATGAAACATGCAATTAAGAGCTTCTGCGCTGGTGAGGAGCGGAGTGGGGAGACTGCTGGTTACATATTTCCTCACTGATTAATGGAGGAGCACTGGGAAGGGCGGGGGTTAGCGAACCCGCCAGGAGTGTTGGGAGTGTTGGGTAACGAGGCGCGGTGGCAGATTTATGTCCCCCACCCCCTAACAACCCCCAACCCCCGTCTCCCCCACAGATCTTATGTGCCCGTGACAAAGTGCCCCCTAGTCCCCCATCCCATCTCCTTGAAATGTCATTACATGTTCGCATGGAGCAGGCCAGCAGAGATGGAATGAAGATGGGCATTAATGCTAATGAGAACTGGGCTTTAGCCTTTTGTCTCACGTCCCGATGGCTCTTTCCATCTTTCCCTCGCCCCAGTCCACATCCCTATCCCACGCTCTCCCTCACCTGTGCAGGCAAACTAATTCTCCTTCTCTCACCTCCCCAGCACCAATCCAACATACCTCGCAGCCTTTACGGCACCCTCACCATGAAAACCTTCATGTCCAATACGTACCACTTCTTTTTTCTCCAACCGGTCTCATATTTCATCAGTGCTCGTCTCCGTGCTCTCCATCTGTCCCCTTCTGTGTGTGTGTGTGAGAGACAGATTTACCTTCAGCCTGTCCGTAGGCAGGGCCTGGGCTCCTTTCATGATGACCTCCTGAACCCTCTCGACTGACAGGTCACTTCCAGCCTGCTCCAGACGCTGACTGAAGAAACCAATCACCTGAAGGTCACACAAGAGGAAACAGCCAATCAAAATACAGAACCCTGGGTGTATATGCGCTCTAATAAGAATGATCTGTAATGCAGAAAGAGCATAAGAGGTGATTATGATGTAGGTTTGTAGTTTTTTTATCATTTATGGGAATACGCTCACTCTGTCTTTATGCAAGAAAGTAACACTGATGGCCGATGGATTGTTGTCATGCTGCCTCTGGTCTTAAGCGTCAATATCAGTATCAGCTTTGAAAGTCCAGTATCACGCGGACTCTGAATCTTTCATCATTAAACCCAGTTCCTGATTCTAAATCCACAGGATCTAATGTCGTCTTGATCTCACTGAGGCTGGATACCAACTCCCGCTTCTGTCATGAAGCTCTTTTGACTCTTTTAATCCCGCTGTTTGGAGCTGTCACACTGATATTGCAGCAGCCACACCCTATATGACGACACTGGGTGCAATATGGAGATCAAAGTTAAAACAAAGTGGCATCGTGCTTCGTACAGAGGGCACCGGCGAGCGTTTGGACAACGTTTGTTAGCAACAATGCCACGCCGTCAACAGGGCAAACAAGCACGACTGTTTAGATCCGTTTAATCCGAGACTTCATTTTGCTACTTTTGCATCAACAGCCAACAAGGCGTATCCAAGGGTTGTCATGTTTCCTAGCAACAGTAAGTTGCTCCAGAAATTGGCCTATAGCATGCAGGGATAAAGGGCTACATATAGTATAATGCATATGCCAATTATGTCACAGTACAGACAGATCTTTGCAAACGAGCGCGTCGAAGTTTATTGCTGAATTGGTTTAAAACTGCATGAAAAATGCTTTCAGAGAGTTTTAAAAGGGGAAATGCTGCGAACACGGGCTCGTCTCGCACGCCTGCAGGCTACAGACTCAGAAAATACATACATGCAGTGTTTTGGATTACAGATTCACCACAGGGTTTGAGCATGTTTCGTCCCACTTATAATAAGCACTTCACTGGAGCTCAAATTATCTGATGCCTTCTGGGTTAAAGCCCAAACAAGAGATCAAGGAAACTGTGTTTCCACCGCCGCGCTCCCCGGAGGAACGTTTGATATTTGATAATTAAAAATACTCTAGGTATTACTGATTCTTTTTAACGCTCTCTTTTTGTCAAACCAACAGTGAAAAATGCATCTACAGGCAATGTTTTCTCTGCTCACGTTAGGTGGCTGCTTCGGAGAATTCAAACACGCCACGGTACACATGAGCACTGTATGTGTGTGCGCGTCTGTCTACATCTATCTAATACTAATCTCTTCATTAACTCTGAAGGCCTCCCATATGGGGTTAATTTAGAGGAGCAAAGCAGCCCCTCATCCTGAATCTCGGGCTCACACACGCGGATTTGCAGGCACAGGGAAGGCTTCGGAGAATAGCCTTAGGGAGACTGACTTAACTGAGGGATTCTAGATAGCATGCTTCCCTCATACTTATGGATAACAGCAAAGCCCATGGCAATGTATGCAGCAACCCCCATCCCATACTCTCTCTCACACACACACACACACACACACACACACACACACCCACCAAAGCTTCCCTCCTCCTTCTATACGACTAAAACAGCTATGAATGACAGCTTTCTCTTGCTCTGTGCCTTCCTCACCCATACACCAAACACTCTCCATGAATATTTGACACAGAGCCTCTTGACACAAGGGGACTGATTAATTCATCAATACTACTTAAGCTCGCAGAGCACCCAGCATGCCGCACAGTCCGACTGCATGCCATGTTAACGGCGCCATGCGCTCGCGTTCTCTGGTTTTTGAAAGTTTCCCTGCAGATGGGGAGCGGCGAGGACAGCGGTAACTCTGTCTCACCTTGATCTGTGGAATAATTCCCACATATCAGCCAACGGCATGAGGCAGAGTGCTCCCAGGTTCGAGCTTCTCTGGGTTCACTTCTGATATCTGTGCGACTGTCAGGGAAACAAACAGGCAGACTGACCGTGTCCAGGTTCTGCATGATGTCCTGGAAGGATGGGTGCGTCCTGAACTGCTCAAAGAGCTCCCTCTTGTAGAGCAGCGCGTACACGAGGTTGGGGTTGTGGTGTAGAGAGTTGCACAAGCAAGAGTTGATAATTTCCAGCATCATGCGGATCACCTCCTCAATCACATTCAGGTCCTGGGCCTGGGGGGAGAGGGAGGATGTAAAGGTTAATTGGTTTGCCACTACACTGGTTTCACTTATAATGGTGTTTTTTAAATGAACGCTCCCTGATTGATTGATCAGCAGGGGGGGGGAGATGGGAGAAATGACAGGAGGGAGGGAGGAAGGAAGGGTGGAAGGAAGGAGGAATGAAAGAAGTTGTCAGCCCGCGTCTTCTCGAGGCGCGGATAGGTGACCTTGTGAGTCACAGATCAGGTCGTGTCACAGAGCGTTTCCTCCTGGGGCAAAGACAACTGTCGCGAGTGACAGGTGGCAGTATGGGAAGAGCGAGAGCGGTGTGGGAACGATGGAAGGAAAGACGGCGGAGGTTATAAAGTTCACACAAAGTTGTGGCAACTTGCCGTAAGTCAACATACAAAGCAATTCAAAGAGTTAAATCAGAAGACTGATACGCCTCTCATGTCTGAATGTTAGCATGTTAGCCTAGCTTAGCACAAAGACTGGAAACAGTGGGAAATAGCTAGCCTGGCTCTTTTCCAAGGTAGCAAAACCCTCCTGTCATCACGCCTAGCAACATGGATTTGTGGTCTTTGGGACTGTGTGTGTGTCCATATATTACAACAGTGAGAAAGGGTTCTTCTGCTGTATTGCAGTCAGGTGCGTAAATCTTAACAAGCCTTTGGAAAACCAACAACCCGAAGTGCAAAAATCAGTTTTTAATGAGGTCTGGTTGTGATAAACCCGAGGACGATTAGGCTCCATCCAAAATGTCATGCAAAAGGGAGCCGACCAGTGGAAGAACACCCAGGATCAGACTGAAATGAATGGAAAACCATCCCCAGTCGGGTTCTGGTTTGACCGGTAGACCATCAGACAGAAATCTACATAGGCTCCACTGAGTTTTGGTCCTTCCGAGAAGATCTCCACTGCCATTAATATGGAAATCTAAGCAACAAGGTATTCTAGGATCTAATCAGACCATCTACTCTATTTGGGGAACTTGTGGTTTGAGAACAGATCCTATCGTGCATTGTTCTTTATTTACCGTGCTCCCAACAATGTGTCTACAGAGGCGGACAGACAGACAAACAGACAGACAGACGCCACCGTGACGAGATAACGTCCCACACGGCACGCTCCATGGTGGCACAGAAAGGAAATGGCAGAGAGACTGTGGGAAAATGAATAATCTTTGAAGAGATAAAAACAAAAACAACAACAACTGCCGATCGCAGTTCGACAAATGATATATGATTTCCAGTGGTGTGACGACTGAGGGCAGAGCTCTGCAACATCTAGTGTGCACTGATGGTATTATAGATAGGATTCCTAGATGATGAAGTCAGTTTCCAAAACAATCTAAAAATACAAAACAACGAACAGGTCCCGCCGTTTCATCTCGACGGATACAAACACCGCAACCGTTTTTCATTTACCGAAAAGCAATTTTGGCCAATTTATCGCAAAGGGGTGTCTGAGCAAGTGTAACATTAGCCGCTCGTGTAGAGGCTCATTTTCCCCTGGAGATGCAGCCGCTCTATGAACAGCACGTCTACGTTTGTCGGGGAGAGGGGAGCGAAGGGGCCGACGACTTGAGAGAATGCGGGAGTCAAGAACAGTCAAAGCAGCTTAGCATAATGCGGCGGCGTACTAACGAAGTAAGTCCAGCGCCAGAACGACCACCGCTGTAACACACGTGGCAGAGGCTGTCTCGACCGCTGCAGTGCTGATCCTGGGTCGGTGCGATTAGCGGGCACACTTAAAAGCTGCGTGCAAGATTGTGGGCATCAAACGTATCGTTAGAATGAATGGGGAACCATGTTTGTAATGATTAGCAACAGGCTTTTTCTCAAAAGCACAGGTTTCCTGCTGAACCAGACAGTGTTACCGTCAATCGTGATGTGACGGTTGCTCAGCAAAGGACCAGTGCGTGTAGAAAAGATAACATCAGGAGACTTTCCAGCTCTGGAAAGTCTGGAAAAATAAGAATAATAACACGATGACTGCACGTCTGCATTGTTGCAATATACAGGGGATTGTGCAAGAGATGAATAACATCCTAAAAAGCTTAATTGACCAGTTCAGCCAGTTGGTTTAAAAACTTTAATCGCCATCTCTGCCTGACGGGAAGCCTCGCCTCTGACAGCCCTGATCAGCAACTTCCCTCTGTGGTTACATCCTGTCTTGTATCAGGCTTGAAACTGAATTAAAAGCAGTGGATGTGTAGATGTATAAATCAGCGAAGCTCTATGACTGAGACACATTTAAAACACACAAACCAGCGCAGAATACGGGCCTTCATGTTCCCCCACGGGGCTTCGTTCTCACGACGGACATCATTGTTCTGACGATGACCTGTTTTTGACCAAGAATTTGCTAAAGCCAGCTAAGACCAGATTCAAAACCAGCAGCTCGGCGAGGCCGCGGCGGCGGCGAGCTGATTGGAAGCTGAGATTCCACCTCCAATCTGGGCTAACCATCTGTAACAGAACCGCACGTGGTGTGAGTTTATATTCCATCTTCGGTGCCCTGCTTCTCAAAACAAATCCTTATCTTATAAATAACTTTGTTCGCTGTGTGGCTTTTTCTTTTTTCTTTTTTTTTTGCTGTAGCGACACACAAGCAAACGCGCAATCCCATGCATGCGGACACGCACACACACAGGCTCAGCCGCTGAAAGCAGGCAGGGGGATTAGGATGATTGTAAATAAGTGCAGTTTGTTTTGTGGTGACCATGAATCAAGCTCGCCACACAGACGCAGTAACGCGCTGCATCGATTTCTGCAGGCTGGCCAGCCGGCTGGCGAAGGTGTGCGGCGGCGGTGGCGGTGTGGAGCTCTAACAGGCAGACCTGAAGAGGCAGGAGAGCCGGCTATAATGAGGATTGATTGTGCGTCTGGAAGCAGAGGTGGCTCTCGGGGCTCGACTCCACTGCCTGGCTAGACCTGCTCCACTCTATTCTGCCGTGGCAGGCCATAATTAGACAGAAAGCAGCGACAGATATGGGCGACAACTGAGTGGGAGGCAAAGGAGGCAGAGGGAGGAAGACAGCAACGAAAATGGAAGCATAGAAGAAGAGAGGAGGAAGGGGGTGGGGGGTGGGAGGTTGATGGAGAAAGTGAATTCAGTGAAGGGGAGACAAAAGGAGGAGAGGAAGGCAGAGTAGGAGTGAGGGATGCCTAGTGTGTTTGTTCTCCAGCTCTGCACCCAGCTTAATGAGATTAGCCTGGCAGGGAAAAAATGCCACACTAGGGAATTCAGGTCACATGAAAATAGGCTAGCTAGACGTCTGCCTGGCCCTGTGTGTATGTTTGTCAAGTGGATGAGATTAAGAGGTCCGTGGTCTACTTGAAACCCAGACAGGATTTAAATATATCGGCTCCTCCTCTCCTACTTCCCACTCTCTTCTTCTTCTCTCGCACTTGTCTTCCCCTCCAAACGAAAAAACGCACCCGCCAGAGCAGCCAGGAAACACCTGACACGTGCTCGCGCGGCGTGTGACTGCGTGAAACCGCCTCAGCCTTTCCCGTCTTCCTCTCGCTCCCCTTCCTCATTTTTCCCTTCCCTCCCCTCCGCCTTCGTGCGCCTCCTTCTTCTTCTCCCCCAGTCATGCGCTATTTTCCGGCCTCCTGCATTGTCATTTAGTCACAGCCGCTCATGCTGCTATTTAACGTCCTCTCTCCACCCAGGAAAACACCGGCCTCAGACACGGAGCTATATCATTAGTCTCGATGATCCTGCCCCATTTTACTTGTTTCACCGTTTACACAAACCTTACATGAAGCCTCTGTGTGTGTGTGTGTGTGTGTGTATGAGTGTGCGTGTGTGTGTGTAAGCTTTTCCATCTGTCCGATTTTCCTGCTAATACTTCAACATGCCGAGCACAAATGTGTTATGTCTGCAGGTATGTTTGGCCTTTGCTATCTGTCTGACAGGGAAAATGACAGTTTACAGATGAAATCTGGGAAGGACAGTGTCGACACTACCCTATCTTGTGCGTCTAGCCGCCCGATTGTAACCGTGCGTGTTTTTATGCAAGCGTCTGTGTGTGTGTGTGTGGACAGGGTGTTTAGAGGCACAGACATGCAAATCCCTGTAAAGTAGGAGCTGGCATCATTAAACCAATAGCTTAGTGATTCCCTGGCTGGCCCCGCTGCTCACTGCAGGCTGTTGCAGGGCAGACAAACCAGACATATTAAGAAAGAGCACTGACAAAGACAAGGGCACGGAGATAAACACAGACAGATACTCAGAGAGACAAACAGAAAGAGCCAGAAGCCACACTTAACAAACAGCTTGACAACGGTTTTTCAATGTCAAGATACAGAGCGTTCAATGGAAATAGAAGGAATATTTGCATTTTTTCCCCTTGATGCAATATTATAATAGGCCAGGAGGGAAAAAAAGGGGGAAGGTTTGAATGAGAAAGAAGAGAAGAAGAAGAAGAAAACACCACGTGGACAGCTACAGAGGGTCAGACGGGCTGAGCAGCAGCAGTCTGTCGTGTCTTTTGGGAGTTTTTTAAATGGGTCATTGTCTGACCTGCATTATGGTACCACGGCCATGTCATAATCACACCATTTTGCAGAGCATTGTGCCCAGGTCAGCCTCTTATTACCCCATAGCCTCACAAAACATCCTTTGTTGCACGCAAACGCACACAGACACAGACACACACACGCACATACGCACGGCTCGAACAAAATAAGGCAAAAGACAACGTCTGCTGCAGTCTGCCAGCCTGGATGTGTTTAGGAAAGACTGCGTTGGACAATCGCTGCATCACTGTCTGCGTTGAGGGGAAGTCCAGCGTATTTGCAGACAGACACCTTATTATGTGTTTAAACAAGCACGCTACCTCACGGAGACTTGGTTAGCGGCCACAGCAGGGGGGCCGGTGGGGGGGCAATGATGTTGGCCGATGACGCGAGCGCCAACGATAAAAAAAAAAAAAAAAAAAAAAAAGGATGACGGCGACAACTGCAACGGCGCTCTGGCAGATAGGTGGGCAGTGCTAATTGATCTGCTGCTCGCCACGCTCTGTGGCGCTGTGCCTCGATCAGGAAAAGACCAGGGCGCAGCGGGGCTGCCCTAATTACCATTTGGAAGCAGACAATCATTAGGACCCCAGAGCACCTGCTGCCCACAGGGGTGGCACTCCTACCGCCCGAGAATAAACACAGAAACAGTCAGACAGACAGACGGGGGGGGGGGGACGATAAGAGGCTGACAGATACACAGAAAGACAGGCTAACAAGTAAACTAACAACTAGGCCTTGCATCGTCTTCACGAGGCAGGGGAGGACAGAGGAGACTAAAACGGGGGGGTCAGCGAGCGGAGTCAGCTCTCAGCTCTCGGCGGGATGCCGCGTTAATGAGAGGAACACAAGGAGACAGACTTGACATAATGAACTACATAAAGAGCGGCATCAGTCGAAGAGGTTACTTTGTAAAGCTCCACCTCATTATAGAGCATTTTATTCAGTGTTAACCTTTCATGAAGACCACCGAGGCCGTGGCTATTTCAGCCTGGAGCTGGGTTCATTAGGCGCACGTGAGAACCATGGCTTTATTAAATGCCATTTACTGGGCGCTTGCTATTGACGGCACCTTAGTGGACATTCAGGCCAAAAACAGGCCTGTGTATGTATAAATAAATGAATGAATGAATGAATGAATGAATGAATGAATGAATGAATGAATGAATGTGCAATCTGCTTTGATGGCGGCGTGTTGCTTCAGGTACCAGTGACACAGTGAAACATGATTCAGGAGGTTTGATCCCTGTCAGACAGCAAAACCCCGCGCGGCTGTTTGTACGCGAGAGGAACTTACCGCTCTGTAAATTTAACACGCCGCCAAGCGATCCATCTTTCAACGCAGCGACCGCAAGTTAAACAGCGGGAGCGTGGGGTTACAAAATAAACCGGAAAGTGCGCTCATGTGTATTTAACTGGCCAACGGAGGCAGGAAATCAAAACGCGACAGGTGTCTCTGATGAAGATCTCCGCTGCTCAGAGACGTTGCTGGGTGAAATTAAATAGATTGATGGTCTGGTCCTTCAAATGCCCCCACGACCAGGGGCGAATGCCCATGAGGTGTATTTCACGAAAGCTTGAGTAACAACTTCTCCTAAGTGGCGTCTGTGGAAACCGAAGCTGTATTTTCGTTTTTTTGCAGCAGCTGTTGATGCTTAATATAAAATAATAATTTGATATCTTGAATGTAGAGCGTACGCAGCAGCAAGCTGCTTGGTGTTACGTTACCAAACGAGATCGAGTGAGAAGAACCAGACATAATAACCTGTTTAATACTGTAATCCTTAGGCATTACTGCCACACTCCAGACCACCAGCCAAAAATCTTGAACTGTAGGCAGAAACCTTAAAGGTTTGATATGGTATGAAATTGAGAGAGTGAAATATATAGGCGGCCGTTACCTTCCTCATTTCCCTCGCCATCTCTCCCCTCTGGCTATTTTCACACAAAATGACAAGAAGCTCTGAGCGCCACGCGCGCCGTAACCTCTGATTTCAGGGAAAGCGGTGCGATAATGTACGTCGGTCTCGCTGGGTGATTGGTTCTGCATCAGAAGAGCCTGAGAAAGGCGACAGGATAATGCAGCATTCGCACTTCAATCAATCAATTCCCACTTTAGGGTAAACCACGTGCGCGAAAGAGAGACGCTTGATCTCTTTTCCCCGCGCGTGATGTCGACCCCGGGGTCTGAATCAGCAGCGGGGGAATCGAACGAAACGGTCACGGAGAAGAATCGGCGTAAGGTCGGGCAACAGGACCGCCGTGATCTCAGAGAATGGGAGGTATGAGCTGAAAATACATGAGATTGAGCCCCGGAGAGGCCACGCTGAACGTTTCATATAATACATGAAGAAAGGCGACAGACCAGGAGAGGATGGAGGAGCCTGGAAGATCCATTCAGACATTTTCCAACTAATTTAACTTTACATCCTCCTGTTTAACATTCATACGCAGGGCATAAACCTTTAGAAAGTGTATAACAAGTAGCTGTGAGAAGATTTAAGTATGTACTGCTGTATTCGTCAATGATTTGAACTCCTCCTATGGGCACTTATAAGTGGAGGCTGGTGTGTAACAAACAACCAGTACGTGAATAAACACGTCACACGTCCTTACATCTGCTTATAACATCTGTTATATCTGATGGATTGTAATCCAGTCACACCTGATTGGCCGGATACCATCTGCTTTCTACATGAACACCTAATGTAAATGACGACGCACTGGCCCAGCCCTTCAGGATATCTTGAAGGTCGCATTCATTTATTCGGAGAGCGTGCTTGAGTCGTCAACCGGGGCGGTAAAGAAATAATAAAGAGAATAATAATCTGATGAGCGCCACTTCAAATGAACTAAATAACCATTTTCAGCACAGGCGCGAACGCCGCTTGATTAAAAACTCCAAAAATAAATAAACAGATGAATAAAAAATGCCGCTGGTTGAAATGATCTGCTCACCTACGCGCACTTCAGAGGCAAAAAAAAACAACAACAAAAAGACAAAACACAATTTTCCAGTCATCTATGAGCTATTGCAGCATTAATGGAGGAGTGTGGATTTTGCAAAACAATTTTGCAGGCTAATATAAGAAAGTGGCAAATTCCTGCAAGGCTGGATAATAAACAGAAGGCATAATGTTTATTATCTGTTGATACATCCCGGGGCTCTGCTTTTTCCCTAAACAAGAGGAATGGTGCTACAAAGCTAATGCATGCGTCTACTCCGGCTATTAAAAAGAGATCACAGATTGTGACTCAACCAGCGCACATAAACACGTAGACAGGGTGGTCCAACATGCTTCTGGCTCCGTGTGTGTGTGTGTGTGTGTGTCTGCGCTTGTAGTCTCTTCCCAGAAATGTGCAACAGTAAACAGACTAAGAGGCACAGAAGTAACATTACCACTACCACTGGCTGGGAGCATAAACAGTGACACACAACGCAACGCGAGGCAGCACAGCGCACACGTCCTTCTTTTTATGTTTGTTTGTGTGTTACGGGCGCACACTGCATGTCGCTGCGCATATCTCAAAGGGGCAAGGGGGAAAAAAAAAGAAAAAACATGTGCAATCAGAGGTGCAGAGGCTGCGGAGAGCAGCCGTGGGGCCCCCTGAGAGCTGCCCTGTTTGGACTGGGAGCCTCTGGCCGTCCCCTGAGGGCTCAAGGGGGCCCTAACCCTTCACTCTTCCTACCCTGACACTAACCAGACACAGCAGCACAAACACACACGAGGACACGGGGGTGCTGGGTGTGTGTGTATATACACGAGAGAGAGACAGAGACCGACAAGCAGACGTCAAGAGAGAGAGGGAGGGAGGGAAAGGGAGAAGAAGAGGGAGACGTTAACACATAAGCAGAATGCGCCCGGCTTTAACCCGCAGCTTCGAGCGCTGGGAGCAACGGTTTTTCTTTTTCATATCCTCCTCTCAGTCTCTCCCTCGTAAAGAGAGCAATTACACGTCCAGGACAATCCCACATTAAACAAACATTAGTTCTCTCTCCAGAGCCAGACTCCAGCCAAATTACATTGTTTCCAGATGCCCATCACAAACCCAACCTCTCTCTCCTACCCCCCTCCCTTCACCACCACCGCCCATCTCCACTCCTCTCCTCCTACTTGCTTCTCCTCTTTCTATTGTCCTTCCCTCCTCGTATCCTCTTTATCTTTCCCTATAGCTCCCTAAACTTCCTCCCCTCCCAAGCCGAGATGACGGTTTTGTGAATAACACCAGATCCGGCTGTTTTCAATTACGCTACTACTGGAGGAAGAGGAGCAGGAGAGATGGAGGAGACAAAAGAAGTCCCCACGATGAGACAGCAGTCCTTTGTTTTGATGCCATTACCTCCAACAGTCTTTACAACTTGTCGGCTATACGCAGGAAATTTTAGGTAAACTTCATTTTAAGATTCGCCCGGATGCCAGAGGGTCAGCTGATGTTTAGTTTGGCGATAACGTGCGCAGCCATTAACTTCAGTTCAATAACCTCTCCTTTGGTAATTTGCTGTTGTATTAAACATTTAACTAGACGCGTTCTTCTTCCATTCACGATCCAGTTGTTAGGAACAAATGAGCCAGAGTCTCGTGTAGAGTTTGGACTCAGTGTCACGTACATTCAGCTAGTTACCAGAGTAAAGAATGAAGGTCAGAAAAACAACTGGCAACTACTTTCGTAAAGGACTTTTGAGTTAATTATTATTAAACCCTCTCTAGTTGGGGCTTCCAGGAATATCATAAATGTTAAAGGTTTAATAATAATAATAATAGTAATAATAATTTGACTTTAATGATGAAAACTGGCCAAGTCATAACAAACTTACAAGAATTCATGGTTGGGCGCAGGCTGATGTAGCCCTAAAACTGTAAGAGGTGGAGGAAGCTGAGGTAGATGGTGCTTTTTGGCTCTGTGCCACCAAAAGTTGAAGATTGATTGATTGACAAAGGGCTGTCATAATATTATTGGTTGATACTGGGTGGTTCGGGCTTATTTAAGTGCACTCACATTGTGTTATGGGCCAATATGTGCTAAAGAAACTGATTTATTGGTCATAGATTATTAAAAAGGAACACAATATGATTAGAAATGCGATCGAAAAGGGTTAAAAGACGACGTTTCATTTCCTGTTTGGCTGGATGGTCTCCTTCCCTCTAAACAAAGACCTTCCAGGCTTTATCGCTCAGAAACACCACTGACTAAGACCAAGGCGTTTACCAGCGAATACACGGGAAAAGCAGATTGTGCTTCTTTGTGAGCCCACATGAAAATCCACTGCTGTCCAAGACACAATTTATATCTCTAAGTGGGCGTGTGTGTGCGTGCACTCGCTCTGAAGCTAAACAATACAATATGTTCCCCTTAATCACGAAGCTAAACGCTGACTTCTAGCTGCGAACAGTAGCCACGGCAACCCATGTAGACATGGGAACCAATGTCAGGTCGAGTTAGTATTGTCTAAACTCAAGGATAACGGCGGTATCAGAAGCGTTGACCAGCTCGGTCCTGAACGTCTATGACCCAGACTGGATGTCAGACGCTATTCTCAGAAAGAAAGAAAAAAAGAAAAAGAAAACTTCCCATGAAAATTCCCATGAAGTAATCATACTGGAAGTCTGCCTTCGCCCTTGAGCAACACACTGAAACTCCACCGAAAGCGGGAAAGCTGTGGCGTATTAGACTTACACTTTGACCTCTTAATGTCTGCATGTAGTTGTCTCATTACTGTTGTCACTATTATTATTATTATTATTCACTGTGAGCGCTCTCTCTGGGCAAACAGCCGGCTGCACTTCTGTCCTTCACAGAGAAGATTTAATCACGACAGAGTGATCTCTCTTTAGGTCTTCCTTTTCCATTTTCAGTCATGTACAGTGGGCGTTCGTGAATGTATACAGATAAAACAGAGCATTAAAATGGGCCCTGGAGGAAGAAAGCATCAAAACAAAGCTGGATAATTGCATTTTTTATGTTTTTATGAGTGTGTGTGTGTGTTTACGTGTGTGCATACATGTCTGTTCGGAAGCGGCCTCATCAGACAGTCGCTGCACGGTTGACGGAGCACTCAAACACTCTCATGTTTTCGCCAACACCTAAGGGCATCTATGGGGACCCCCTAATCCATCGCCAACCCCCAAGCACACACACAAATATGTTTACGCACACACACACACACACAATTATCTAGGACCATGCAAATCTAATGAGACAGCCAGACCGAGATGTATACA